>JAPDHH010000294.1:0-684378 GCA_032158285.1 Phytophthora sansomeana
ATTGGTGTGTAGGCGTTGATTTTTGTGTCTGTGGTGTGCAATGTCGTTTGCCGGTCGTATAGCTCAGTCGGTAGAGCACAGTGCTAATAACGCTGCGGTCAGGGTTCGAGCCCTGTATGACCATTTTGCTCTCCTTTATCGTCTCGGCCGCGCACCGGCGACGCTGCTTTCGCGCCTCCTAGACTGCGTGGCGTGCTACCAAGGCGATTGCCGCTCGCATACCTGCATCGGTGTATTGTCAAGACACTTGCAGCGGCTACGACAAGGCCCATCCTGGCTCACACCCGACGGCTTGCCTTGCCGGCCTTGATCGGGTGTAGTTGTGGAAACTATCGCTGCGTGCTTTGCGGATGGCGTGGATCGCTTGAGGTGCCTCCTGTGCGGCTTGGGGTGCGTTGGTCCGACAACGGGAGAGCGAGCACGAAGCTGTCGGCCCGAAGCGCGGTAGGGAGTGCTGCCGCAAGAATGGGAATGCGAGGCAAGCGGGGTATGTGCAGCAGCGCCCAGCGGCGGTGGGGGACGTGGCGAAGCGCTGGTGGTAGCGTTGGTTGTGGTTTGGTGTGTAGGCGTTGATTTTTGTGTCTGTGGTGTGCAATGTCGTTTGCCGGTGTATAGCTCAGTCGGTAGAGCACAGTGCTAATAACGCTGCGGTCCAGGGTTCGAGCCCCTGTATGACCATTTTGCTCTCCTTTATCGACTCGGCCGCGCACCAGGCGACGCTGCTTTCGCGCCTCTAGACTGCGTGGCGTGCTACCAAGGCGACTGCCGCTCGCATACCTGCATCGGTGTATTGTCAAGACACTTGCAGCGGCTACGACAAGGCCCATCCTGGCTCACACCCGACGGCTTGCCTTGCCGGCCTTGATCGGGTGTAGTTGTGGAAACTATCGCTGCGTGCTTTGCGGATGGCGTGGATCGCTTGAGGTGCCTCCTGTGCGGCTTGGGGTGCGTTGGTCCGACAACGGGAGAGCGAGCACGAAGCTGTCGGCCCGAAGCGCGGTAGGGAGTGCTGCCGCAAGAATGGGAATGCGAGGCAAGCGGGGTATGTGCAGCAGCGCCCAGCGGCGGTGGGGGACGTGGCGAAGCGCTGGTGGTAGCGTTGGTTGTGGTTTGGTGTGTAGGCGTTGATTTTTGTGTCTGTGGTGTGCAATGTCGTTTGCCGGTCGTATAGCTCAGTCGGTAGAGCACAGTGCTAATAACGCTGCGGTCAGGGTTCGAGCCCCTGTATGACCATTTTGCTCTCCTTTATCGTCTCGGCCGCGCACCAGCGACGCTGCTTTCGCGCCTCCTAGACTGCGTGGCGTGCTACCAAGGCGACTGCCGCTCGCATACCTGCATCGGTGTATTGTCAAGACACTTGCAGCGGCTACGACAAGGCCCATCCTGGCTCACACCCGACGGCTTGCCTTGCCGGCCTTGATCGGGTGTAGTTGTGGAAACTATCGCTGCGTGCTTTGCGGATGGCGTGGATCGCTTGAGGTGCCTCCTGTGCGGCTTGGGTGCGTTGGTCCGACAACGGGAGAGCGAGCACGAAGCTGTCGGCCCGAAGCGCGGTAGGGAGTGCTGCCGCAAGAATGGGAATGCGAGGCAAGCGGGGTATGTGCAGCAGCGCCCAGCGGCGGTGGGGGACGTGGCGAAGCGCTGGTGGTAGCGTTGGTTGTGGTTTGGTGTGTAGGCGTTGATTTTTGTGTCTGTGGTGTGCAATGTCGTTTGCCGGTCGTATAGCTCAGTCGGTAGAGCACAGTGCTAATAACGCTGCGGTCAGGGTTCGAGCCCCTGTATGACCATTTTGCTCTCCTTTATCGTCTCGGCCGCGCACCAGCGACGCTGCTTTCGCGCCTCTAGACTGCGTGGCGTGCTACCAAGGCGACTGCCGCTCGCATACCTGCATCGGTGTATTGTCAAGACACTTGCAGCGGCTACGACAAGGCCCATCCTGGCTCACACCCGACGGCTTGCCTTGCCGGCCTTGATCGGGTGTAGTTGTGGAAACTATCGCTGCGTGCTTTGCGGATGGCGTGGATCGCTTGAGGTGCCTCCTGTGCGGCTTGGGGTGCGTTGGTCCGACAACGGGAGAGCGAGCACGAAGCTGTCGGCCCGAAGCGCGGTAGGGAGTGCTGCCGCAAGAATGGGAATGCGAGGCAAGCGGGGTATGTGCAGCAGCGCCCAGCGGCGGTGGGGGACGTGGCGAAGCGCTGGTGGTAGCGTTGGTTGTGGTTTGGTGTGTAGGCGTTGATTTTTGTGTCTGTGGTGTGCAATGTCGTTTGCCGGTCGTATAGCTCAGTCGGTAGAGCACAGTGCTAATAACGCTGCGGTCCAGGGTTCGAGCCCCTGTATGACCATTTTGCTCTCCTTTATCGTCTCGGCCGCGCACCAGCGACGCTGCTTTCGCGCCTCCTAGACTGCGTGGCGTGCTACCAAGGCGACTGCCGCTCGCATACCTGCATCGGTGTATTGTCAAGACACTTGCAGCGGCTACGACAAGGCCCATCCTGGCTCACACCCGACGGCTTGCCTTGCCGGCCTTGATCGGGTGTAGTTGTGGAAACTATCGCTGCGTGCTTTGCGGATGGCGTGGATCGCTTGAGGTGCCTCCTGTGCGGCTTGGGGTGCGTTGGTCCGACAACGGGAGAGCGAGCACGAAGCTGTCGGCCCGAAGCGCGGTAGGGAGTGCTGCCGCAAGAATGGGAATGCGAGGCAAGCGGGGTATGTGCAGCAGCGCCCAGCGGCGGTGGGGGACGTGGCGAAGCGCTGGTGGTAGCGTTGGTTGTGGTTTGGTGTGTAGGCGTTGATTTTTGTGTCTGTGGTGTGCAATGTCGTTTGCCGGTCGTATAGCTCAGTCGGTAGAGCACAGTGCTAATAACGCTGCGGTCCAGGGTTCGAGCCCCTGTATGACCATTTTGCTCTCCTTTATCGTCTCGGCCGCGCACCAGCGACGCTGCTTTCGCGCCTCCTAGACTGCGTGGCGTGCTACCAAGGCGACTGCCGCTCGCATACCTGCATCGGTGTATTGTCAAGACACTTGCAGCGGCTACGACAAGGCCCATCCTGGCTCACACCCGACGGCTTGCCTTGCCGGCCTTGATCGGGTGTAGTTGTGGAAACTATCGCTGCGTGCTTTGCGGATGGCGTGGATCGCTTGAGGTGCCTCCTGTGCGGCTTGGGGTGCGTTGGTCCGACAACGGGAGAGCGAGCACGAAGCTGTCGGCCCGAAGCGCGGTAGGGAGTGCTGCCGCAAGAATGGGAATGCGAGGCAAGCGGGGTATGTGCAGCAGCGCCCAGCGGCGGTGGGGGACGTGGCGAAGCGCTGGTGGTAGCGTTGGTTGTGGTTTGGTGTGTAGGCGTTGATTTTTGTGTCTGTGGTGTGCAATGTCGTTTGCCGGTCGTATAGCTCAGTCGGTAGAGCACAGTGCTAATAACGCTGCGGTCCAGGGTTCGAGCCCCTGTATGACCATTTTGCTCTCCTTTATCGTCTCGGCCGCGCACCAGCGACGCTGCTTTCGCGCCTCCTAGACTGCGTGGCGTGCTACCAAGGCGACTGCCGCTCGCATACCTGCATCGGTGTATTGTCAAGACACTTGCAGCGGCTACGACAAGGCCCATCCTGGCTCACACCCGACGGCTTGCCTTGCCGGCCTTGATCGGGTGTAGTTGTGGAAACTATCGCTGCGTGCTTTGCGGATGGCGTGGATCGCTTGAGGTGCCTCCTGTGCGGCTTGGGGTGCGTTGGTCCGACAACGGGAGAGCGAGCACGAAGCTGTCGGCCCGAAGCGCGGTAGGGAGTGCTGCCGCAAGAATGGGAATGCGAGGCAAGCGGGGTATGTGCAGCAGCGCCCAGCGGCGGTGGGGGACGTGGCGAAGCGCTGGTGGTAGCGTTGGTTGTGGTTTGGTGTGTAGGCGTTGATTTTTGTGTCTGTGGTGTGCAATGTCGTTTGCCGGTCGTATAGCTCAGTCGGTAGAGCACAGTGCTAATAACGCTGCGGTCCAGGGTTGGAGCCCCTGTATGACCATTTTGCTCTCCTTTATCGTCTCGGCCGCGCACCAGCGACGCTGCTTTCGCGCCTCCTAGACTGCGTGGCGTGCTACCAAGGCGACTGCCGCTCGCATACCTGCATCGGTGTATTGTCAAGACACTTGCAGCGGCTACGACAAGGCCCATCCTGGCTCACACCCGACGGCTTGCCTTGCCGGCCTTGATCGGGTGTAGTTGTGGAAACTATCGCTGCGTGCTTTGCGGATGGCGTGGATCGCTTGAGGTGCCTCCTGTGCGGCTTGGGGTGCGTTGGTCCGACAACGGGAGAGCGAGCACGAAGCTGTCGGCCCGAAGCGCGGTAGGGAGTGCTGCCGCAAGAATGGGAATGCGAGGCAAGCGGGGTATGTGCAGCAGCGCCCAGCGGCGGTGGGGGACGTGGCGAAGCGCTGGTGGTAGCGTTGGTTGTGGTTTGGTGTGTAGGCGTTGATTTTTGTGTCTGTGGTGTGCAATGTCGTTTGCCGGTCGTATAGCTCAGTCGGTAGAGCACAGTGCTAATAACGCTGCGGTCCAGGGTTCGAGCCCCTGTATGACCATTTTGCTCTCCTTTATCGTCTCGGCCGCGCACCAGCGACGCTGCTTTCGCGCCTCCTAGACTGCGTGGCGTGCTACCAAGGCGATTGCCGCTCGCATACCTGCATCGGTGTATTGTCAAGACACTTGCAGCGGCTACGACAAGGCCCATCCTGGCTCACACCCGACGGCTTGCCTTGCCGGCCTTGATCGGGTGTAGTTGTGGAAACTATCGCTGCGTGCTTTGCGGATGGCGTGGATCGCTTGAGGTGCCTCCTGTGCGGCTTGGGGTGCGTTGGTCCGACAACGGGAGAGCGAGCACGAAGCTGTCGGCCCGAAGCGCGGTAGGGAGTGCTGCCGCAAGAATGGGAATGCGAGGCAAGCGGGGTATGTGCAGCAGCGCCCAGCGGCGGTGGGGGACGTGGCGAAGCGCTGGTGGTAGCGTTGGTTGTGGTTTGGTGTGTAGGCGTTGATTTTTGTGTCTGTGGTGTGCAATGTCGTTTGCCGGTCGTATAGCTCAGTCGGTAGAGCACAGTGCTAATAACGCTGCGGTCCAGGGTTCGAGCCCCTGTATGACCATTTTGCTCTCCTTTATCGTCTCGGCCGCGCACCAGCGACGCTGCTTTCGCGCCTCCTAGACTGCGTGGCGTGCTACCAAGGCGACTTGCCGCTCGCATACCTGCATCGGTGTATTGTCAAGACACTTGCAGCGGCTACGACAAGGCCCATCCTGGCTCACACCCGACGGCTTGCCTTGCCGGCCTTGATCGGGTGTAGTTGTGGAAACTATCGCTGCGTGCTTTGCGGATGGCGTGGATCGCTTGAGGTGCCTCCTGTGCGGCTTGGGTGCGTTGGTCCGACAACGGGAGAGCGAGCACGAAGCTGTCGGCCCGAAGCGCGGTAGGGAGTGCTGCCGCAAGAATGGGAATGCGAGGCAAGCGGGGTATGTGCAGCAGCGCCCAGCGGCGGTGGGGGACGTGGCGAAGCGCTGGTGGTAGCGTTGGTTGTGGTTTGGTGTGTAGGCGTTGATTTTTGTGTCTGTGGTGTGCAATGTCGTTTGCCGGTCGTATAGCTCAGTCGGTAGAGCACAGTGCTAATAACGCTGCGGTCCAGGGTTCGAGCCCCTGTATGACCATTTTGCTCTCCTTTATCGTCTCGGCCGCGCACCAGCGACGCTGCTTTCGCGCCTCCTAGACTGCGTGGCGTGCTACCAAGGCGACTGCCGCTCGCATACCTGCATCGGTGTATTGTCAAGACACTTGCAGCGGCTACGACAAGGCCCATCCTGGCTCACACCCGACGGCTTGCCTTGCCGGCCTTGATCGGGTGTAGTTGTGGAAACTATCGCTGCGTGCTTTGCGGATGGCGTGGATCGCTTGAGGTGCCTCCTGTGCGGCTTGGGGTGCGTTGGTCCGACAACGGGAGAGCGAGCACGAAGCTGTCGGCCCGAAGCGCGGTAGGGAGTGCTGCCGCAAGAATGGGAATGCGAGGCAAGCGGGGTATGTGCAGCAGCGCCCAGCGGCGGTGGGGGACGTGGCGAAGCGCTGGTGGTAGCGTTGGTTGTGGTTTGGTGTGTAGGCGTTGATTTTTGTGTCTGTGGTGTGCAATGTCGTTTGCCGGTCGTATAGCTCAGTCGGTAGAGCACAGTGCTAATAACGCTGCGGTCCAGGGTTGGAGCCCCTGTATGACCATTTTGCTCTCCTTTATCGTCTCGGCCGCGCACCAGCGACGCTGCTTTCGCGCCTCCTAGACTGCGTGGCATGCTACCAAGGCGACTGCCGCTCGCATACCTGCATCGGTGTATTGTCAAGACACTTGCAGCGGCTACGACAAGGCCCATCCTGGCTCACACCCGACGGCTTGCCTTGCCGGCCTTGATCGGGTGTAGTTGTGGAAACTATCGCTGCGTGCTTTGCGGATGGCGTGGATCGCTTGAGGTGCCTCCTGTGCGGCTTGGGGTGCGTTGGTCCGACACGAAGCTGTCGGCCCGAAGCGCGGTAGGGAGTGCTGCCGCAAGAATGGGAATGCGAGGCAAGCGGGGTATGTGCAGCAGCGCCCAGCGGCGGTGGGGGACGTGGCGAAGCGCTGGTGGTAGCGTTGGTTGTGGTTTGGTGTGTAGGCGTTGATTTTTGTGTCTGTGGTGTGCAATGTCGTTTGCCGGTCGTATAGCTCAGTCGGTAGAGCACAGTGCTAATAACGCTGCGGTCCAGGGTTCGAGCCCCTGTATGACCATTTTGCTCTCCTTTATCGTCTCGGCCGCGCACCAGCGACGCTGCTTTCGCGCCTTCTAGACTGCGTGGCGTGCTACCAAGGCGACTGCCGCTCGCATACCTGCATCGGTGTATTGTCAAGACACTTGCAGCGGCTACGACAAGGCCCATCCTGGCTCACACCCGACGGCTTGCCTTGCCGGCCTTGATCGGGTGTAGTTGTGGAAACTATCGCTGCGTGCTTTGCGGATGGCGTGGATCGCTTGAGGTGCCTCCTGTGCGGCTTGGGGTGCGTTGGTCCGACAACGGGAGAGCGAGCACGAAGCTGTCGGCCCGAAGCGCGGTAGGGAGTGCTGCCGCAAGAATGGGAATGCGAGGCAAGCGGGGTATGTGCAGCAGCGCCCAGCGGCGGTGGGGGACGTGGCGAAGCGCTGGTGGTAGCGTTGGTTGTGGTTTGGTGTGTAGGCGTTGATTTTTGTGTCTGTGGTGTGCAATGTCGTTTGCCGGTCGTATAGCTCAGTCGGTAGAGCACAGTGCTAATAACGCTGCGGTCCAGGGTTCGAGCCCCTGTATGACCATTTTGCTCTCCTTTATCGTCTCGGCCGCGCACCAGCGACGCTGCTTTCGCGCCTCCTAGACTGCGTGGCGTGCTACCAAGGCGATTGCCGCTCGCATACCTGCATCGGTGTATTGTCAAGACACTTGCAGCGGCTACGACAAGGCCCATCCTGGCTCACACCCGACGGCTTGCCTTGCCGGCCTTGATCGGGTGTAGTTGTGGAAACTATCGCTGCGTGCTTTGCGGATGGCGTGGATCGCTTGAGGTGCCTCCTGTGCGGCTTGGGGTGCGTTGGTCCGACACGAAGCTGTCGGCCCGAAGCGCGGTAGGGAGTGCTGCCGCAAGAATGGGAATGCGAGGCAAGCGGGGTATGTGCAGCAGCGCCCAGCGGCGGTGGGGGACGTGGCGAAGCGCTGGTGGTAGCATTGGTTGTGGTTTGGTGTGTAGGCGTTGATTTTTGTGTCTGTGGTGTGCAATGTCGTTTGCCGGTCGTATAGCTCAGTCGGTAGAGCACAGTGCTAATAACGCTGCGGTCCAGGGTTCGAGCCCCTGTATGACCATTTTGCTCTCCTTTATCGTCTCGGCCGCGCACCAGCTACGCTGCTTTCGCGCCTCCTAGACTGCGTGGCGTGCTACCAAGGCGACTGCCGCTCGCATACCTGCATCGGTGTATTGTCAAGACACTTGCAGCGGCTACGACAAGGCCCATCCTGGCTCACACCCGACGGCTTGCCTTGCCGGCCTTGATCGGGTGTAGTTGTGGAAACTATCGCTGCGTGCTTTGCGGATGGCGTGGATCGCTTGAGGTGCCTCCTGTGCGGCTTGGGGTGCGTTGGTCCGACAACGGGAGAGCGAGCACGAAGCTGTCGGCCCGAAGCGCGGTAGGGAGTGCTGCCGCAAGAATGGGAATGCGAGGCAAGCGGGGTATGTGCAGCAGCGCCCAGCGGCGGTGGGGGACGTGGCGAAGGCTATTACGACAAGGAGTCGCTGCTGGTGGTACCATTTAGAACAGAAGATAGCCGACACGGTGACAACAAACGTATCAAAGTCGCAGCGGTGAGACTGGTGAGGCACGTGAAGCTCACGCGTAATGTAGTAACTCCTGTCATGATCATGGTTGCCGCTCCAGACGAAGAAAGGGGCATCTTTGTGCCAATTCGAAGTTGCGGAGCTGTGATGTTGGCGACCACCCTGACGAAGGTGATGAGTGGAAAGGCCTTGGTCCCAGCAATTAACATGAAAGGGGACAGAGTGAAGCTCCCTGCTAAGAAGGAGTTAGGAGTCTGGATACCGTTGACAGAAGACATGCAGACGTTAGCAATGGACGATGAGTTGACGTCTGCCCGTGTTGACGAATGCTGGAGTCATTAGGTGACGCTAAGACTCCACTCGATGATGAAGGTGATGTACAAATTGGCGACGAGAACCCGACTGTACGGGCCATGGTGATAAAGTTGCTTAGAGTGTACAGGAATGTCTCGGTGAATCAAGGTGACTGTCCACCAATGACAACTCTCGACGTGCAACACCGCATCGACACGGGTGACACGGCACCGATAATGCAGAAACGGCGGCGTCAGGCCCAATCTGAGGATGTGATTGTGGAGGAGAATGTGGACAAGATGCTGCGGGCAGGCGTCATTGAACATGGTAATGGTGCGTGGGGCTTCCCGGTAGTTCTGGTTCGGAATAAGGATGGAGAAGTCAGGTTTTGTATTGACTACAGAGCTTTGAATAAGGTTACGAAACGAGATGTGTACCCGTTGCCGCGTATTGATGAAACCCTGGACACTATGCCCGGTGCACAGTTGTTTACAACGTTATATTTACGAGGGTTTACGAGCTGGATACTGGCAAATTGGTGTTGCGCCGGAAGATCGCGATAAAGCGGCTTTCACCACTAGACAAGGTTTGTTCCGGTTTAAACGAATGCCGTTTGACCTCATGAATGCCCCTTCCACGTTTCAACGAATGATGAACGGCGTGCTGAGAGGATTGACGTGGACGACATGCTTAGTGTATTTGGATGATATCGTAGTGTTCACGCGAGGAGGCATTGAAAAGCATATAGTGCAGCTCGCAACAGTACTGGAACGGCTATCGGCTGCGGGACTGTCGCTAAAGTTGAAAAAGTGTGTGTTTGCTACCAGGATGATGGAATACCTGGGACACGAACTGAGCGCTGAAGGTGTACGGCCTGTAGAACGGTTGATCTCTGCGGTCGCTGAATTTCCGCCTCCCACAGATCCAGTGATAGTAAAGCGCTTTGTACATCTAGTTGGTTACTATCGGAAATTTATAGAAGCCTTCGGTTCGATTACGGCCCCTTTGACGAAACTATTACGAAAGGATTGTCCTTGGGAATGGACGGAAGACCAACAATTTGCCTTTGAACGTGTGAAGATGGTGTTGACGACGAAACCACTCCTTGTTTACCCGGACTTCAAAATGCCGTTTCGACTCGTCACGGATGCGAGCAAAGTCGGGTTAGGAGCGTGTTTAATGCAAGACCAAGGAAGAGGCTGGCAGCCCATCGCGTACGCGAGCAAGGTGAATAATCACGCTGAGAGTAACTATTCTATCACGGAGCTCGAGTGCTTGGCGGTGGTCTGGTCAGTAAAGATGTTTAGGCCCTATTTGTACGGTCGGATGTTTACGATAGTGACCGACCATGCGGCTTTGAAGTGGTTGATGACGCGAGCTAATCCTGCGGGACGGCTACACCGGTGGTCCCTCACCTTGCAGGAATACGAGTTTGACATTGTGTATCGCCCTGGATCGACGAATGTTGTAGCAGACGCGCTCTCCCGGGCACCAGCAGCAGCAACCGCGGCTGTTCTGGCAATCACGCGCAGCCAACGAGCGCTACGGCAGCGACGAAGACGGCAGACGGCTGAAGGAATGGAGTCAGAGGCAAAAGCTGAGGAAGACGAGTTGCCCACAGACGACCAGAAACGAGAAGCAGAAGCAGAAGCTAGACGAACCGCTGCGAATGCTCCAGTGACGGGGAAGACGACGGTGATACCAATGTCGCGGACGGCAGCGACGTACCCACGTACAGGTACCCCAACGACGAATAAGACGACGGAGACGGCAGCTGCAGAATGTAGCAGGACGCAATCCAAGAAGACGACGGTGCCCTCTCGACAATCAGTAACGGACGCGTCGAGGAGGTACCAGGCGACGACGGCGGCTACTATGACGGCTACGACGGCTACGACGGCGACTACAACGACAACTGTAGCGACTACGACGGCACCAACGACGGTGACAGCTCGAACAAAAGCGACGACACGACGTGAGACTCCGGATGCAGCTCCAACGGGGACCTCGATGACTACGAACGAAGGCGGGGCCGTGCAGGCGAACGTTTGCGAAGATGGAACAAGAACGGCGGGTCAAATGAAAATGACCATGGCTACGGGTCAAACGGATGACATGACGACGGCAAATGAAGCGGAGATGACGGTGCGCGGTAATGAGGCTTTGGGACGCATGTGAGCGGACGATGAGCTAGTGAATGATGATTGTACGAAGCCGGATATGAACGCGAGAGCGGTGGCCGATATGGCGGATGGACTGGCAACGACGGCTGGTCGTACTCATAAAACGGTGGTCACTGCGCCAACAGGAATGACAACGACGACCCGGAAGGTGACTGATATGGCGAGTGAGCCGGCAATGACGGTTAGCTCTACTTGTGAGACACCCCAAACGACATGATGATGACAGCGGCGACTGATATGGCAAGTGGACTAGCAATGACGGTTAGCCCCACTCGTGAGACGGTAGTCACCGCACCGCCCGAACTGACGAAGACGACGCAAACGAATGCACGGATCCCAAAGATAAACGAACGACGACGACCTAACACGAGGTCGAGGTCCCGAAATCAAGTGGTGCACGCTGACGACGATGAACAGTCAACCCAGCACGACGAGGATAAACGGAGCACGGCAATAGAGACGCTCGAGGGCATGTCGACGCCTGTGGAGCCTGTGACGACGAAGGAAGTTGCTACACGACGAGCGAGCAAACCCCCACGACGAGTGTCATGGGCGACACCACTGGAACGCACGACGACGGATGATGAGCCGCTGACTAAGGTGAAAGCGACTGATGAGTTGACGGCAGCAAGGACGATGATGAAGCCACCGAACACCCGACGAAATACGGTGTCCGGAGCAACTACGACGAGTACGACACCACCGCGAGACGGTGCGAATGTCGCGACGAGAAGCATTGCAGAAGACCCCGCCGGAGTCGAGAGAAGTCCCGAGCAGGCAGATACTCACTGGGCAACCCATTGATGAACGTGATACCCTTGTGACTGGTAAACGATTGCCCACGAGTGACAAGCGGAGGGGAATGACAACGAAAACTGCGGACCCGGCAACGAACCCACGACGAGACGTTAGGGGCGTGGTGACCGTTGCACATCCGACAAACGATGAAGACGAGGAGATGCATGCTGAGCACGATACGCTACAACTTACTGACGATGAGATTATCGACGCTCAGCAACGCAGTCGACTTGTGCAGGCAATGCTGAAAGCTGGACAGTATAAGAACATGAAGGTGGAGCGTGTATTCGGCCTGTTGGTGATCGAAAGAACACGAGGACGACGAGTAGTCCTGCCTCCAACACTGTGGTCAATAGTGTTCAAAGAGATGCATGGGACGATTTGGGCTGGACACCTATGCGGACCCCATACATATGCACGAGTAGCTCAGCTGTACTGGTGGCCGAGATTGTATCAAGAAGTGAAACTATGGCTACGAGGTTGTCCAGAATGTGGTTCACGGAAAGCACGACCACGCGAAGTGATTCCGCCGCTACGAAGTTTACGATGTAGTGGCGTCGGCGATCGATGGGCTCTTGACGTGGCCGGCCCTTTTCCGATTGCAGGAGGTGGAGAGCGATACGTTGTAGCCGCCGTGGAATATGTTACGCGGTACGCTGTGGCGCGTAGTGTTGAACAGCATACAGCAGAACGGGTGGCAGCATTTCTGATGAATGACGTAGTACTTAAGTATGGAGCTTTCCGAGAGCTGTTGACTGGCGGTGCCCCAGAGATGACAGGCAGGGTGATTGAGCAGTTGGTTGAGCTCCTGCAGGCACAAACGAACCCGGTACCCTACAGGCCGCAAATGATTGGGCTTGTGGAACGATTTCACCGCACCTGGAAGGACTGCGTCACGACCTTCATGGCGGATGAACGACAGAATGATTGGAGCGACTGGGTGCAATGCGCAGTGTTTGCGTATAACTCGGCTCAGCATTCGACGGTAGCATTAAGCCTAAATGAACTAATGTTAGGACGGAAATTGAGACCTCCGAATGAGTTGCTGCGAAGAACGGAGCGTACCGAAGCTGGTGGCTTGATGCAGTATCATCAGAAGTTGATGGCGGCTATGGAGCGAGGTCGTCAATGCGCTGAAACTACACGAGCAAAGGAGCAAGCACGCCAGGCTCGTTACTACGACAAGAAAGTGAAACGACGACGGTCCTTTGAACCTGGCGATCGCGTCTGGGTCTACAACCCCCGCGAGGGCCAAAGGCGACCAAATTTGTTCACCAATGGATGGGTCCGCTGAAGGTGGTTGAAGCCGTTGGATACGAGAACTACCTGTTAAAGCGAGCAGATAAGAACGGACGCGCGGAACTGATGATCGCCCACGTCTCGTTCATGATAAGCTATCACTCGCCTATTTCCTCTATACAACGCGCCGCCGACGACATCTGTGAAAAACTTGATCATGAAGATTTCAGAGCACGGACGCTCGATGAACCGACGCCAAGAGCGTTTGTTCTGGCAGCGACGCCGGGTAATCCTCGAGTAGCGGCGAAGAGAAGTCGATAGCAGCGACAACAAGCAGAGAGCGATCAAAACGACGACGAAAACGACGATCTTAAGCTGGTGGAGCGCAGTCGGCGACGACGAAGGAATGCCGCAGGACAATACATTCTGGAATACGAATTGCGACCCACGGGAGATGGATTGACACCAGATGCCGACGGAGGACGCTGGGCGGATGAGAACAACGAAGTCCCGAGCCGCTGGGTCAACCGTGATGCCTATGAACGACTGTACAACCACGGAAGGGTCGTGGAAGACCCTTGGTGTGAGGAAGGCGTGTAACAGGGTGGCAGGCGCATTGCACCGCATGTTGAGCGACAACGTATCTGTGGAGCCGAACAACGTAGACGATGGCATGCGGCGCCTGGACGGTCCTATGACGAGGAGTCGCGCCAAGAAGATCGCGATGAGTGAGCGGCTGCGAAGGGTGACGACGATCTTGAGCGGCTGCTGAACGAAGTGCGTGGAATGATCGGCGAATCAGCGAGTGGGTTTAGCCGGCCCTTAGCCACGAGCGGCCAGTGCGGCGGACCGCTCACTTCGAAATCCGCCAAGGAGAGCACACCGGACGAGTGCTCCACCCCGAGCGATAGAGCAAGTCGAGACAGAGAAGACGACGAGACAAGAGCTCCGCCCCGGACCCCGAAGAGACTGACGACGAGGACTGGGAAGCAGAAGTAGTGAACGCAGACTAAGAGACGTAAATAAAATAGGCGGTGCCACCAGTCGGGTGTACGCCAGCGCGGGAGACACGGTTGTCGACCGACGGCCAACGGATCTTGGACGCTTATCAGTGCTGTACGCACCAACATCGGCGAGCAGGGGACAATAGACTCGTTACACTGCTGTTGGAAATCAAATTATAGCCAAACATGGGGAAACATGTAAGAAACATATTAGCATGATGATCGGCCAGTACGCCTGTATGCATCTACACAAATGGCTGGCATTGAACGTACGTGGATGGCAGCTACAGACGCGCGCTAGACTACACACAAATGCGAGCTAGATGACACACAAACGTAAAAACATAGTCAGCGAACATGCGCCACATGCGTACACCACCACCAAGACGCTAGGATCCTTATAGACACGCGCTGTCAGGCCTCTGACTCTTGGACACGTGTAGGACAGCTCCAGGTGTGCGCTAGATGCTACACAAACGCGAAGTATCAGTCAGCGAGCATGCACTTCATAGGTATACGGTCAATAGTACGCGACGAACCTCACAGACTTGGGCCGGAGGATTCCTGGGTCTTTGGAGAGCAAAGAGGGCCGCGGGAGACTGGAACGACGAAGGGGTTCCCGCAGCGAGGCTTCAGCAGCTTAATCACGGCAGAGACAGTATCTCGAGGCGTTAGCTTGCGTTCTGAGTGCTAAAACAGAGCGAAAAGGGGATGGGATGCCGCACTAGCTGTAGACGGACGAAGGGGGAGGCGTAGCACTGCTTCAGACAGTCTTCGCGGTTCTTGGGGCCTTGCCAGGCCACGCAGGGGAGGGGTGGCGAGCAGTCCGCGCTTCTCGTGACACGTGTCAGAATGATGACTGGCTCTGGCGCCTGTATTTTAAACCGCAATATATTTTTAATTACAAACATGCCCAGGCACGGACTCAATCATGTATAAAACATTGTGTACAAATCATGGGCCGTAGATTTGCCGTTTAAATATCACGAGGATAGACTAAGATATATGAAACCGATAGGAAAGGCCCTTCAATATGGAGCGGGGTAGTGGCAAAGAACCGTATGAATTGCTGGTTGGTACTGTAACCTCTCCGCTAGTGTTATCAACATATTTAGAAGCCTCTCGCCATACTACTGGAACTACAGGTGAACCACTCTTCAAAGTGATCCTGGCAAAGTGGACACTGGTCCACGTCGTCGCGGTTCTTGGCTTCCGACATAATAGAGTCAGAAAGAGAGAGAGCGAAGAGAATGAAATCCACAGTTCGGCTCCGTCGGGAGGTGAACAACAGTTTCTTTGGCCACTGCTGAAGCTAAACGACATGAAGCTGGGCATACCGTCATTTCCTCGCGTACGTTCTCGCTCCGGAACCTAATTCGTGATTGTAAGACCTGGTAAGAAGCCGGTAGGTTGCAAGAATTCGAGCGGAACACACTTGGTGTACATGTAGTTTACAGGTAGCATATGGACGACAGGGTACACTGGGGGTACAGGGTACGCTTGGTAACAGGCTACGCTAGGGATACAGGGTACAATACGGCTAATTTACAAAACACTGTGAGGTTAATAATCAAACGCAAAAAAAGGCTCTCTAAAAAAACAGTCCTGAAAATGTGACGGGGTCACACAGCACCTTGCGCAGAGGAAGTGTGCGGGGGAGTATACAAACCCCCAGTGAACGAGCAGTTCACAGTCCCCGGCCTAAGGGGACACTTGACCAAGATAAGGTAGTTTTAAGACTGAATCTATTATAGGTGGGCTTCAGTTTGGCCTGCAATACAAACTACAAGTCACCTATAGTTACTTCTATACAAATGCAAATGAGCCACGATTGGTTGGCTCTGAGCGACGTGCCAGCTGTGTGTGCCACATTACGTGTGTGCACCACACTCGTGTATGTAATGCACACCAGTTTGTGTGACCCGTTACAGAGAACGAATTACTACGGCCCCGAAAAAGGATTTCCCTATTTTAAAATTGGAGCTGTTGGAGTACAGGATTATTTGTCCTCAAACTAACAGTATTTTTCCGAGATTCGAAACAAAACTCTCCCAGGACAGAAGTAATCATTTTACAAACGCAAGAGTCAGCCATGCTTAGCCGGGGAAGCGTCTGCTACAACATCGCTGGACAGCGCGCCTGCTACGACCACTCTGTCGGCATGACACCGAGCCTGCTACGACGCCCCTGACGGCATGCCTGCTACGAGGCCTCAAGTGGTTAACGCCTCGGTTTACACCGACCAACGGTAGGAGAAACCGTGTATTTTCGTCGTGTAATGCCTGGGAACAGCTCTTGTTCTGAACGTTCCATTTGTTCAAATTGTTCAGAACGTTCAGAATTGTTCCTTTTGTTCCTAACTGTTCATATTCACTTAAGTACGACAGCATCAAATCGACAAGCAAAAAAGGAAAACCAGCAAAGGAAAACGAAGTGCGCACTATTTTTAGCTTTTTTCATTGCTGGTTAGATATGGGACAGGTTCGGAACCATTCCGAACGTTCTGAACATTAAGAACATGTTCTGAACGTGTTCCAAACCAGCATTAGTAATGCCGCAACTCAAGGCTCTTTTGTGAACTAACGCTGTGGGCAACTTATCAACTGTGCAGACGAAGAGACATTTAGCATCCCGCAAAACGTATGAGCAGGTGCCGTGCGTGGAGCACTGCTAACGGTCATTTTCAACTGCTCTACGGCCATTTCGCTAAGTTAGTACGTTTCACACTGGAGTGCTCGTTTTAGAATACGCGACTTTGTTAGATGTGAAACTGATCCACTTCTGCTTTTGGTCTGCTTTTCTACAGTCAACGCAAAGTGAACGCCACCCGGACCTGGATCTCCTGGAGACGATGCAGCGATCTGAAGGGGGTACTAGCTGACTCTAGAGAAAATATTTCGAAGTCTCATGCTCGTGATCTTGGAAATTCTGTGACGAGCTCAACTTTCGAATGCGTTGACGCACTAGTGTGTAGCAATCCCATCAGTGAGGTTGATGGTGGTATACAAATTACTGGAGACAGCACTGGAGCTGCTGCACTAGGAGGCGTTAACACAGACCGAGGTCCTGAACAAAACTTCCCGCGTGTCCAAACTGATCGGATAATGCCCGAGCTCCATGTTGACGTTGATCCCCCTCAAATTTGGCACGAGAACTGGAGCGGATGGACTGCATATCTGGATGAATACTCAGATCGGACATTGCAGCATCTATGAATCAAGGAAACGATGAGCACCCAAGAAAGGAATAAGCGGCTAATGAAGACGAAGAAAGGTGCCACGGATGAATCGCTGTGTGTACCTCTTGACTGTTCCCCATTTCAGCGGACGTATATATGCACGCATGGTTGGAAACCGCAAGCAGCCAAAAAAGACGCTCGTACAAAGAAGAAATGGAAAACTTGCAACCACCTCTGACGAATCTGCTATCAAGCGTCCCAATCAGCACGTCGCTACACTGGTTGTACATTTCGATTTATCGTGCAGTGGCAAAAACGGCAGGGCACATGGCAGTTAATGGTTAAGAACGGTCATTTCGTACACAACCACACTGTGAATTTGAATGTATTTGGTACGTACCCAAGCTCTCGCGGTATTTTTGATCTAATTGTAGGCGCTCGCATCGAAGGTATGTTGGAGGGAGGGGCCAAGCGCTCTCGCATTTACGACTACTTATTGGAGCATGGTCAGAACGTCATAAAGAGTGACGTGGATAATTTGGTTCGCGCGTACGCAGCACACGGCGCCCTCTTAGACGATAACGACTCGACCGCAGCAGAACTCGCAAAATTTGCAGCCGAAGATATTAACAACGTCGTCAGTGTTGACGAGACGAATGTTGGAGAGTGGTGTTATTTCGTTGTCATCTGGGTTTATGCGATGCATGTACACGCGGTTCAGCGAGTTGCTGCTCGTTGACTGTACCCACAAGACCAACCGGTGAGTCGTGAATTATAGTATGTGTTGCTGCGATAACGGAATGGCTGATGACCAGTACATTGGTGTGTTTATCTTTATTCTGACAGCTACAACTATCAGCTCTGCACTCTCATGGCGATGAACGAGTTCGGTGAAGGTATACCAGTCCAGCACTCATTCATCGAAGCAAATGGAGATTGGCACATGGACCGCATACTCGCTCACTTCAAACGTGTCAATCCAGATCGGGTAAAGCTGTTGCGGGTGATAATGGTGGATAAAGACTTGAACGAGATACGGATATTGCAGAACCACTTTCCAGAAGCACGCATTTTGATATGTCTGTTTCATGTCATCAAATACCTCAAGGAGATGCGTGCAAAACCTGAGTTCGGCAAGATATCTCCAGACGATGCATCTCTGGTGGATGGAGCAGTACACAAGTGGTTTATGCTAGTTACTAGGCGCATGAATCGTTGCGTGGAATTTGCTCTCGCATCGGTCTGGATGATTTTTTCGACTACTTTGAGCGCAACTGGCAGTCTAGTCAGAATATGTGGGTGATGTACCGCCGTGCTAACCTTCCCCATTTGAAGAACCATACCAGTAACAGGCTAGAAAGCTTTTTTTGGGAATCTGAAATACATTGTTAATGGGACATCGACCATGACAAATACTGTTCGTGCCGTTATACAGTATGATCGTCGAGAGTACAAAGAGTATCAACACAGGGTTGGTCGAGTTGGCCGCTACGTTAATAGCAACTACGACGATGAGATGGCGACTGTACTTCGCTTCACGACTCCACATGTGGCGGAGCAGCTTCAACCCGAGTACGCTGCTGCCTTGTCAAATGCAGACAGTCACTTATACGACCCGGAAAGCAGTGAAGACGGGGTGGTTAGTGTCCGTGGGCACACAAACAGTTACGAACTCAACACACTGGATTGGTCTTGCAATTGCGAGTTCGCGATGTCAATGCAACTACCATGTCGCCACGCTATTGCGTACAGGAAACGTCATGCAATAATGGGTCCTGTTATTCCTCTGATGCGTATTGACGAAAGATGAGCCTGCATTAAGCTTAACTATGGCATGGTACACATATTTATTTCTTATTCATCTCTGACTCGTAGATGGACTGCGCAAGGTGCCGACTTGGCATGCATCTCCCAGCTTTCCTACAACCGTTTTGACGACAACGTGGTGGAGCCCCGCTGTAAGAAACAGCGCACTCAGCAGGAAAAATACAGCGAGGCTATACGAGCGACCCACTTAATTGCTACCGAATTGGCTGACATCGATGACTAGTGCGAATTCCAACAAATGCTCAACGTTGTGCTTGATCAGTGGAGAAAGCTCCGGCAGCGACGCGACACAGTAGCAAACATTACAGCCATTCCCCACGTACACCAATCTTTTACGGACTCTTCGTCTAAGGATCGAGAAGGACAGAAGTCGCCGACATCTAACAGTTCACCACCGCGGGTTCAAAATTGTCAAGCAGGCCCTACAACTGATAAGAACCCGGACGCGATGTATGACCAAGCTGCGTCCAGTGCTCTGCTGAATGCGAAGGCGTCAATTGAGGAATACGCGGAGCACTCACAGTTCTGTAGTAAAGACCCCATGTCAGCATTCAAAATTCAGTTGAACCCCAAAGCGAGGAAAGTGGGAAGACCACCGAAAAAGAAAAAAGAAGACAGTGGCAAAGAGCGGACAGATCGTGTATGGTACGCTGCAGAAGAAGAAGAAGACGAATTGCAGAATCAGATTCACTTATTGATCTCGCAGATCGAATAGACCGCGATAAGCCTGATCTATCCTCTCTTCAGCGTGTTTTGGCTGGTGTCCTTGTCAAGTTTTCAGGCCAAAATGAAGCGAAGCCGAAATATATGAAGGCAGCGAATGCGATATTGAACCAAGACGCATTCTACGTGTTACCGGCTGCTTTGCTGGTACGTTGTATCGCTGTTTTTCCAGTGACAAAGACTTCCGCCGAAAATCCCATCCACATCGATTCGGGCACACCTCAAAATTCCGACAGTTGCCAAGAGTATGTGCAGCTAAAGAATGTCGGTTGTTTTACAAAGCAGCAAATTATCGCGATGACTCGACTCAGTGAACTGAAGGGTGCAACACAAAAGGGTGTGACACTACATCGATGGCTAGTTGATGATGTGATCCCAGGACTTCCAGCTCACCTTCAAGTAAAGGGCCTCGAAATAGCAGCAAAGATCTTCTCCACCTTTCCAAAGGCGCATATAGACGGCCTACCGGATTCCCCTGAGTACGAGTTCGCCATACTGTACAGGACAGCTCCACCGACATGGTTGAGCGATGCATACCTGACAGCTCTGTGCCTTCGGCTTCAAAATGACTATCCCTCTGCTCGGTATGCTGGAATGCACACTGTCCATATCAAGGCACCGAAAACTAGATCAGCAACGACACCACCAGTGGCCAAGTCTTTGGTGTCTACTATTACAAGGCTAACACAAGAGCAACTTCAAGAATGAACACTGGTGTGCGATTGTCGTTAAGGCATCTGCCCAGCGCATCTACCATTACGGCTCATTGAACCAAACGTGCTACAGGCAAACTCTGTCGCTAATCACGTCTTGCATTCAGACTCGCGGATTGCCAAGCTAAGACGTGGAGGCATTGGTTACCCCCATTCAATTTGATCTATACAGTTGTGGAGTGTTTGTTTGCTGGCAATTTATCAAGCAAGTTATAGCGTCAGCACCGCAGGACATGACGGTCAACGCGCTTTCTCGACGTCGATTCGAACTATTTTACTATCTTTTGACTGGGGAGTTTACCCCAGAGGTGTATCCGGATCCATCAACAACACAGACCACACTCACCTGGTCGTCCTCGAATCGCAACAACAAGAACGACCAGGAGACAGCCTCACAACAAGTGAGCTTGGGTGAATCTACCGAACTGAAGCAGTAGCAAATGTAGGCAGACACACAACACACCATGCAGAGATTTCCATTCCCGCACCTAAAGAATGCAGAATACTGCTTCCCATAGTACAGCTCGCAAAACATACACAATTGCTCACACCCCACCTCTCGTCACATATCCAATTTGAGATAGTCATCTACGTGTACATCCAGTGAATACGTCACAATACAGGATAACTACAGGATTCATGACACCCGGAAACAGTATTATTCTACTTTCACGAATCGTACTCGTCCTACGAACAAATTTTCGCCACACACAACAGTAGTTTTTTTTACAGGATTCATTTTGTGACGATCTTAGCAACCGCCATGATTTTCTTGATGTTTTTATGAAATAAATCCTGGATGGCCAACATCGTCCTTTTAAAATTACGGCCCCGAACAATGATTTCCCCTAATTTATTTTACTCAGTCTAGCTAGAGTGAGTAATTCTTTGCGCGGGGGTGAAGTCCTTGTGCTCCAAGCCCAGCCCTTGAACTATAGCATTGTTTAGGCTTGCCATCCCCTCGGTGTGCTTGCCCCTCATAAATTGATAGTTATTCTGGGATAGGAAAGCGACGAAGTGCTGATAGCCCAGCACTCACAGGATTCATGGCGGTGTCTGTCCGTGAATAGTGGGCATCGTAGTAGTCACAGAAGAAGGACTTAAACGCGGGATGGCGGGGCAAATGCCTCCGGGATCTTGGGCACGGTGCTTGGTGGGGAGAAGGAGCTTTCACAAGTGATAAAGTATCTCCTCACTAGCAAGCCTCGTGCCCTCACTGATCCTACATGCATTTATAAATAGTCTAGCTAGGAGGAGAAGAGTTCTAACTATTCTAAGGACGAGAGCATAAGACGCCGAGGGATTCTCCGACACTGTCCGCACCAGTATACCGGTAACGCTATGACTAGATGGATGCTGAGTGAAGTGGTTGATGGATCTTTACCTCCATGAGAACTTGCCTTGAGAAGATCCCCAGTACTTAAGTATTCTACTAGCAAGCCATTTTTGAAAATTTTCGCGGTGTACACAACTCCTGCGCAGATGCTGCGGCTGCGAAGCAGGAGCAGGAGATGCACTTGCACTCGACAAACACCTATTGCATGTAGCACGTAGGAGGTGAGATCGCGTTTTAACTATATTTTGTTTATATTTTCTGTCCCAGCCATTATCACAGGAATCAGATTTTGTGGCACACACCATACATCAAACAGATATCATCAGCCGAAAATCAGCCTCAACATGAGGCATTCGCTGAGCGAATCTGGCACCGCACGTTCACATCCGAAGTCGCCAGCTGGAGTGAACTCGCCACAATGGCGCAGCAGCAGAGTGAGGAGCCCACCACGCAGCAGAACGACCCCGCGTGGTGGTGGCGCAGCGCAACCGGCCGCCAAGACGCCGCGCGAGCCGTCACGTCCAGCGAGACGGAGCTGCTGAGTGCCGCTGTTCTGTGCGCCGCGCTCTCCGCCACCAAAGCGTCGCCGTCTGCGTCCGATGCGCTGGCCAATGCCCGCGCCGCTCGAGAGCTGGAGCTGCACGTCCGCAAGTCGCCGTTGCCGCACTCGCTGCAGCTGCCAGTCCTCGAGTTCACGACCGATTTCGTGCTCGTAGAGTCGCAAGGGGCTGTCATCTGCGCTATGCGAGCCACGAGTCCCAGCGACATTGTGCAAGCCGTGGTAGGCTCAGCCGTCCCGCTGTCACAGCCCTATGTGCACCGCTTTGGCGGCTCTCGCGTGCACGCGCCGTTCTGGAAGCGCGCGCAGCGACTGGACCTCACCAAGCTGTACGCACAGGCAGAGCAAGTGAACAAAGTGTTGCTACTCTGCGGACATTCGATTGGCGGGAGTATTGCGAAGCTGGCGTTCTGTGAACTGGTGTATACTCGATTGCCCGAGCACATGTGCGAGGTTCTCGGGCAGCTCGACGCTGAGCAAGCAAAAGGGGACAGCAAAGACCACGATAAGCACTCCCACAAGCACAAGAAGCGAAAAAAACAGCCTGTGCAGTGGATGGCGAAAGTCGGGAATAATGATCGCGAGGCGGCTTGCGAAAGCTTGCCTGTCGCTATGGTGGTTGGCTTTGGTGCCCCGTACGCTGGCAATGAAATTTTGACGACATTTTTGGAGCCACTTGGACTGCGTGACCGAGTCGTGACTTTTGTGAACGAGTTCGACTGTATCCCTGGAATTCTCAACGTTGCTCACTCCGCTGCTATGCTTGCCAAAACAACAGAACGACTGGTGACTATCGCCAAAGCTACGAAAGCGTTGCTTAATTTGTTACCGGCGCCAATGCAGCAGCGTATTATTGATATGACAAAGACTGCTGGCTCATCCGCTGTACCCAGTGCCACGTCAGCGTATTTGTCGATGAGTATTACTATGCTTCAGAAGTCCTTTGACAAGTTGCGCGAATTCAACGTCGTCAAGACAATTGATTATCGGTATGCTCCTTGCGGCAGCTACATTTTCATGGCGAAGGAGAACGCAGACTTTAACATTTTCTCGGACCCAACTCAAATTCGGAAAGCTTTAGGCGAGGATGGAGACGAAGCTACTGCAGGGCTCACGGGAAACTCAATTTTGCAACACACGATGAGTGCTTATGTTGATGCGATCGCTCGTCGTTCGCGGTCCATCCAGATTAACGCAACGATGAACCACTACGAACGATTGGGAGTCGCTAGAAATGCCAGCGACCGTGAAATTCGAAGATCATACAGGAATCTTGCGTTGAAATGGCACCCCGATCGGATAGTGCATGGATCTCTTACGGATCAGCAAAAGGAGGCTGCTGAGGATATATTCAAATTGCTTGCCGAGTCTTACGAAGTGCTTTCAAACAAAGAGAGCCGTAGCGCTTACGACACGTACTTGAACAGACCGCCAAGCCGCAGAGAGGAGTTTATGCATTATGGCACAGTGGATGGCATAACGTTAGACGAAGCAATTGCCACGTTCAAGGATGCCGTCGATAACATCACCAGCACGTTACACCGCGTGACAGATCGTTTTAGTTCGTCAAGTTCTACTACAGTCGGACATCCTCTCCAACACAACGCCGGAAAAACACCAGCTACAACTAGCGCATCCGGAGGTCACGCATCATCCTCTGGTGGAGTTCATGTTTCGTCCACCAATCTTTCAATGGCGTCTGACAATGCTTCGAATACAATTCCAAGCTCAGCAAGCACACAACATGTATCACCCAGTGCCCCTGTTGCATCATCCGGCGCAGCCTCAACATCAAATACAGTTCCTGCATCATCAAGTGGGGTCTCTGCTTCGACGTCTGAAGTCTTGGGCAAAACCGGAGAACTTCCGACGAGTAATAATGCCGAAATTTCAACGCAACTAATCGATACACGGAGCAGCATTGATAGCGTCAGCTCAAGAGCGTCAAGCACAAGCACAAGTTTAAAAACAGTTTCCGTCGTTGGAGGTGCTGTCGCCGTCGCTGCCAGTGTGGCAATCATTGTGAGCGCGTGGTCACAGTTCTCCGAGGCTTCAAGAAAGAAACGACAGGCTGCTGCTGCGCGACATGCCAGGTGATTGCTTGGTTTTACTTTTGGAAGACCGCAAAACAGTTCAGCAACGACAAAGTCGAACTCCAAGTATTGAACTTCTTCAACAATCTAAAGCGCGGCAGATCAAAGCATTTGCCATTGCTAGCACCCCAGCCAACCGCGCAAGTGGAGAGTCAAGCGAAACAGACTTGTACCTTGGCAAAGAAGCCCAAGAAGCTATTGTTGCGTTAACCAAGGAAGGTCAAGAGCAAGACCAAGATGATACGCTCATTGAGAAGTTTTTCGACTGCACAACAGCAGACGACGACGCAGCCATTGAAGCGTTGGTCGAAGAAGAATTTTTCGACTGCGTTGAGCTCTTACAAGAGGTTGATCAGGATTTTGCCAAGAAGCACGAGAAGCTGCACCACCCCCATGGAATGCCAAAGGTTCGCGTGATATTTCCACGAGGATCTCGAGTAAATACGCCATTTGGACTCGGAATCGTTGAGGACTGGCGAGAGAATACTGCTGTAGCGGCAATCAGGTTTGAGGACGAATCGCTTCGCTATGTCGACAAGAAAGAAATTGCCCGTGGTGCGTCTATTACCCAAGAAATATCTAGCAGAATTGTGGAGGAAAGGCGAGCAGAGTTGGCAGAACGCGTGATTGTGAAATATGACTTGGAGGATACTAGGACCGGGGATCAAATTACAACGTTGCGCTTGCAGGCGCTGGGGGTGCCGTTGATAGCGGGCTTCGCGCAGCTGGTGGGTTGGCACTAGCTAACGGCGTGGCAAGATCAGGAACCGCCCTCGCCGGAATGGTAGCGGCGCCACTTGCTGTCGCGTCAATCCTTGTGGACGTCGGGAAAGAGTTTTACGACTACCGCAAGAAGCACTCCGAGCGTAAGGGACTAGGTGTGCTTTCATCGACAAGTGAACGACTAATGAGGCGAGACTTCCGTCTGAAAACGGGTGAGGTGGTTGTTAGTCGCACTACAGCCGCGGCTGGTGCTGGGTTAGGCGTGTATGGGGTGGCATCTGCGATGACATTATGGGCGGCGGCCGGTGTAGCCACGGGACCAATTGGGATAGTGGCAGCAACAAGTGCTGCTGTTGTTGGAGGTGTTGCCGGATACTTTGGCGGTGCCAAGGTGTACTCCTTGTCCACAGCCTCGTACTTCAAAAGCCAAAAACTTGCAAAGGAGCATATCGACCGACTGGAGTTGGGTGCTCGTGTCTTGTTTGAGGAACATGACCCGTCAGGTGCAGGAGAGATTTCCAAGGAAGCGTGCCTCTCCATCATGAAAAAGCTGTACGATATATCTGGCGATACGTCAGAATTTGCGTACGAGGCATCCGTGGAGGCAATTAAAGACCTCGAAGGACCTGTAACATGGCGAATGTTCTGGATTTGGGTGAGCACGGAAGCAGCGAGATCACTAAAGAGCCTCGAGAGTCAGGGATCGAAATCAAGCGAGAGCGAAAGAAAGCGCGATAAAGTGGTGCGAAAGCTTCGGGAGGCAAAGCAAAAACACTACGAGAAACACAGAGAGGGCGATAGTCCTGAGGCTACAGAGTTCAAAGAATTGGAAAAGGATATTCATGCCCGTGCAGTATTTGCTCCTGTTCTCCCAGGAGAGGAAGATAACCTCGATGAAGTGAAGGCAACAGTTGAAACTCTTGTTCACAGTCAGCAGTTGACGACTGGGCAGGCATTTGCGCTGTACTCGCAGCTAGATTCAAGCGACCCAGTTGAACAACTTGCTGCTCGAGAAATCATTTCTGCTTTGAAACTTACCGCGGAACCGGAATGTGAATTTTCGCTTGCCAAGCCTGACGTGGAGAAGGAAGGTGCAGCAGTAGCGGCCCCTCTTCCGATTCCAGTGAGCTTGAAGTCGACGCAGATGGTGGCGTTGCAGTCTGGAGCACTCGCAAAGTTGCCACCGCTCGCCCCCTCCTCCGTTGGAAAGGGCTCGAAGCCTCCGCAAGTTGACCCACGTCTGGACGTCATGTGCTCCTTGATGTCTGCAGACGGGCTGAAGCGGTTCCTTGCAACGCAGTACATCGTGCCTGAAGATGAGACCATGACGCGCCATGAGGATCTGCATTGTTTAGCACTTGCGTCGACAATGCCACCCGCTTCGTCGAGCCTCAACAGAGCAAACAAATCGCTCAAGTAGTAATACCTGGTAGCGTATATTTTATAAAGAACCTGTCTGGGGCGGAGCGATCTCCCAGACCTCAATGTCCGACGCAATGTAATGTGGATGATACTCATCGGCATCGATCACTCGGAGCGTGAACGCTCGCATCTGCATGAGCTGCCAAAACCTTTGCTTGGGCATGAAATGCTGGTAATGGCGATGCTCGTACGAGATGAGAATGCGTGTGTGTGGTCTACTGAGGAGCACTAAAGCCCCCACGAGCGGTTCAATGGGGTACAGTCGAGGCAAAATGCAGTCCGACACCAAGATGAGGTCCGGATAGGACCCTGGAACCAGACTCTGGGACGGAGGTTGGCCCCACTCGTACCCTTCCACATCAACCACCACGTGGTTGTCAATGACCTCATCCTCCTGTGCGAGAGCAGCATTCTCCTGCATGATGAAGCGGACGTTGTCCATGTCACTGAGCACCACTCGCCCCGTTTGAAGCAGCATCGCCGCTGCGATCCCCACCGCGCCCGTGCCGCTGCCTAGCTCCAGCACGAACGGGTGATCCGAGTCCACCAACGCTCTCGAATTCTTTGCTGCTCGATGCTCCAAATGCTTCAAGAGGACGCACGCAGCCGGCCACACGGTGAGACCCGTACCGAAGCCGTCGAGTTCTCCCTGCAGCACCTGTTTGATACGCAGCGCTTTGCCCCCCACGGTCTCTTGGAAATACGGAGCCATGGAGAACGCGTCACGCCACGCGAGCGTCTGCCACGCCGCCACCCCCACAGGTTTCCTCCTCCTCCTTGTTGTTATTGCATTCCGGCAGACTTGCGCGCCGCACTTGGCCGTCTGCATCGCTCGTCTCAGCTTGAAGATCCAGGACTTCTTTACCCGCGGAATCGGAGGACGCAGCTTTGACCTGCGCTTGCTGCTGTTGGACCTTGTGCTGCACGCCCTCCCGCAGCAGTTGCATGAACTTCTTCCTGCTGTCGGACTCGGCCATCGCGACGTGAGAACTGCGGGGGACTGCGACAGATACGTACGATGGCGACAGGCGATTGAACTATGCGGGGGCAGAAATGGGTCTACAATTCGTCTGTATGTGTATTTCCAGTCTACGTAAGTACACTGCAGCGTCTACTTGTCGTGGTGAATGCTTGAGGCATCGTCCGCAACGCGAGCATCGTAGATTGTCTACTAGGAAGACTCGCCACCCGAGTCGTCACTCGATTGCTGCAGGAAGGAGGAAAGACGCACGGGTGAGGGTGACGCGTCTCGGTTTTTCCTGCGCGACGACTTCTTGCCCTTCTTGGAGCGCTTGTGTCGTCGAGAGCGGTCGTCGTCCGAGTCCGAGTCGCTGTCGTCCGAGTCGGAGGATCTCCGTCGCCGCTTGTGGCTCTTCCTGCGTTACACAAGCCAACAACGTCAGAAGTAGACAACCAACGCCACAGCATCATGTATCTCCAAACTTACTTTTTCTTGCGACTCTTGTGCTTGGAGCGTCGACGCTCGTCCTCACTGCTCGAATCGTCCGACGATGACGATCGCGAGCGCTTCTTGTGTTTCTTCTTCCTCTTCTTGGAGCTGCTACCTCCTGCCAGTCGCTGCATTCCGCCACATGCCACACAACCACCATCAGAACCTCCTACCCCGCCAATAACCTCTCTTCAACCGCCTCACCTTCTCCCTGGCCGCGTCCAGTTTCTTCCTGTACTCCTTCATCTCCTTCTCTCCATTGCCACTGAGGTCCAGTTTGTCTGCGTTCTCCTTCTTAAACTGCTCCCACGTCGGTCGGTTCGGGTCGCTGATGCGGTCGGCAATGGTACGTTCCTCCTTGCCCGTCACCATGCGCATAAACGCGTCCATTGTTGCAGACTGAGGAGCGGCCACTTTGGCTGCAGCATTCTTGGGCTTCTCTGCTGGGGGCTGTCGGTCAATTAATGGGACACAACAACAAGACGCACAAGTCTGCCACAAGTCAGCAACAACCCACTCCCCCAATAGATCCAATGAGTGCCGCACCGCTGCTGATGCCGCTCGGATGGCGCGTTGACGCTCGAAGCGGTCGTCGTCGATCTGCCGGTCCCGCACCTGGCCGTAGTCCACGCCCGACGAGCGCTTGAGCCCATACTCGTCCGACCTGCCCATCGAGTTGTTCTAGTGGTTCTACGATGGCTACATTTCGGTCCTATGTTATCGCATATCCCATGTAATTCGATAGGACCATTAAGCCCCAGATCCCCCATTTTGGATCTCTCGCGAAGAAGCTCGGATCAACATGGTACGGAGCACAAGAGCGGCTTTATTCACCCCCAAGACTGACGATCTGTGTCCTTGTATACACTCTAGAACTCGGCCAGTCTCCCCCTCGTGCGCGCGCCCCCTGACGCGCTGCGCTTCGGCTTCTACAGCGCCAGCGAAGACGTGCGACCGGTGCACGAGGTGCAGCGTCTGCAGGCGACGGTGCGTGGACGTCACGTGGCTCTTTCTGACAGGAAACTTTACTCAATTTATTGTCTGTTGTATGGGCTTGGTGGTGCAGCACCGTCAGAACAATTGGGAGCTTAAGATGGCGACGGTGGAGCAGGTCTACGGCAAGGCGGCGGCCATGCGTCTGCGCACCGAGAAGGCGGTGCTCGAGCAGTTTACGGTGCGTTGAAGATACAATTAGGCTCTCTACGGGGTGGGGTGCAGGCTGACTGAATGCTTGTTGATTGGTTGATGCTCGTTGCAGCGTCTCCCGGGTCTGCCCAGCTCGCACGCTGGTCTGGACACGCTCACGGGCGCGGACGAACAGATTGAGTTCTCGGACTTCCTCAACGGTACGTGATGGAGAGTAAGTGTGAGAGTGGGCAGTGGTACTGATGTGCATTATTTATTTGTTGTACAGACCCCAATGAACACCCTGAGAACACGTTCCGTGTGCACGAGGCGATGGAGGTCAAGCTCTCTATTTTCTAAGCAATATCTCAGCCATGCGCGTTTGGTCGGAAGGCAAACACTAGTACAAGCAAATGAAAATGACGAACTGTGAAGTCAGTGATGGCGCTCGTATTGTGGCACACAGCTGCACAGCTTCCCTTTGAGGCAAGCAGGGCAACGACACCGATGAAACGAAGATGACCTTGATGGAACGGTAACTATATTTGCGTTTTCACTTTTCAACTTTTGTAAGGTGTACACTTTCACCTTCGGCATATCCTTACAAGCTCAGTTCGATGACTCCGACGTGGGTGGTGCTGCCATGAGAGCTAAACAGTGCAGCTCATCGTGCCGCACTGGAGCTTCATCTCCAGTGGGAACGAGGATATGTTGCTGCAACAGGAAACGCTGCAGACCTTGCGTAGACATAAGCGAGCACATGACATCGAGTCGCTCGTCTGGTTCGGCCGTCTTCTTCTTAGAATCTCCACTGCTTTCAACAGCTCGAGCGCCCTTCGTGCCTGGTGCACGCGTGTTCTTCTTTTCAGGCTCATCAATCGCTACATCCATCGCGTCACCACCAGTAAAGCCGAATCCATCGCACACAAGACTTTGGTCAGAACTCGCATCCGCAAGACCTTCGTGCATAGCTGAAATTGTCTTCCGTGCAGACTCCTTAAAAGCTGGTTCATCGGATGATAACTGCTCACGGAGCTGAAAGGCATCCCCAACTGTCAGATGACCATTGTTCACCAAAAACTCGATTTGCGCCTTTAGTACCAAACTTTCTTCTTCAGATGCATCAGCTGCTTGCAGATTAGCAGCTTCAGCTAGCGAAGCAGTATTTCTTGTAGCTAGTCCCAAACTTGCGATCACCAACGGATACATTGCATCGTGTGGCTGTGCCACCAACGGAGTGGCCTTTTTCGAGTTCAGGTAGGAAAAATAGCTCATGTAGCTGTTCCACCATGTTTCGCCCGTACGGGCTCGGACAATTTCTTGGACTCCTCGTGCTCGAGTTCACGCAACGCCCGAGCTGCTTCCGTACTCACCCACTCCCAGAACATGCCCCACGTTACAGGTCCTTCAAACGCATCATCTTCTATCACTGCCATGGTCCTCTCGTAACCACTCTCCGAGATGGAGCCCATCGCATCGTATAGTTTTTTCATCAGCTTAATGCAGTCCTCCTTCGTGATAGTGCCCGTGGCGTCAGGGTCAAACTCGTCAAACAAAATCCTTGCCCCGAGCTCTAAACGATCGATGTGTTCCTTCGCATTTTGCTGACTTGTGAAGTAACCTGCTGTAGACGCTGAGTACGCCTTGGAACCAGCGAAGAAGCCTAGCATGCCGCCCACAACTGCTGCACTTGTGGCCGCGACAATACCCACAGGTCCTGCTGCAAGCCCTGCTGTGCTCCACATTCCCAAAGCCGATACAACACCATAAGCTCCAATGCCAGCACCTGCTGCTGCTGCCGTACGACTAGCAATTACTTCGCCCGTCTTCAGTCGAAAATCTTGCATCATCAGCTGCTCAGTAGTCGTTGACAACACACCTAGCGACTTTCGATCGGTATATCGTTTGCGATAGTCATAATACTCTTTTCCGATATCGACAAGAATTGACGCGATCGTGAGGGGCGCCGCCACAGCACCACCGAGTGCTGAGGATGTTCGAGCCATTCCGTTTGCCAATGCTACACCACCAGCCGCGCGAATTCCACTATCAAGAGCGCCGTCTCCGCTCGCAGCAACAATGCTCTTAATAGTGCTCCCTGCTTCAGTGTCGAGATGATAGCGTGCCACCACTCGATCCGCGAGCTTTGTTCGCTTCGTTTCCAAAATATCACTTGTTTCTTCTTTGGCTAATGATGCTCCACGTGAAATATCCACCTTCTGAATGTAGCCGATCATGAATGGAGAGGAAGCAAAGCGTACAACAGCTGACGACTCATCGTCTCTCCAGTCTTGCACTTTCGCCAAGCCGAAAGGTGTGCTAATAATCGACCCAGAGGGAAAGACAATTCGTGTTGCAGAGGGAATCTGACTGTCCTGAACCTGAACTTCTTTCTCCACCCGCTTTTCATCTTCTAGCGCGTCATCACTGAAGTGAACCGCAACTTCATCCATCAGATCAACGCAATCGAAAAACTCCTCCTCAGCCATTGCCTCCATTGCGGCATTGTCATACTCAGTAGCACAGTCAAAGAACTCTTCAATGAGATCATCTTCTGCGGCGTCTTCTTCTTGCTTCAACGTGACCAATGCCTGCTGCGCACCTCTGATAAATAGCTGATTTGCGGTTGCGTCGGCCACTACACTGCTCGAGCCAGTAATTGCTAGTGACGAAGCTTCTTTTCTCTTCATGCGTTCGTCGGCTTGCTGAAGTAGTAATTGCGTCGTGTCCGAATGCTGCGTGTTACGGTGATCTTCCAACAGAAGCAACAAACAATCCGCGGGCATCTTTCTTACCACAGCTGCTTGACGCCTTTTCTTCGACATTTCTGAGTACTGTGACCACGCATTAACAATCAAAGCAACGCTTGCTCCAACAGCAACAGCACCACCCACCACCGACACTGTTCGTAGTCCTGCATTTGCACCAGAGCTACTTGCTGTTTGTGACGGTGCTGCTACATCGCCAGCAATTATCTCCTCCGGCTCCAAATACATGACCGTCTCGTGCTGATCTACACCGACACCCACTGTCCGCGTCACACGAATCCGATCCGGTGCGAAAATATTATCGTGATTGTTCGGAATGAGGCCACTTCGAACGGATGAAGGGGTACGCAGAGGGTTTACTACAGTCGAGCTTGAAGACGAAAATCGTGACGTCACCTTGGAGACTGCCCCCGAAAGATTGTCAATGACATCTCGGAAAGTAGCGATCGCTTCGTCCAGAGTCATCCCGTTCACGGTTCCATTACGCACAAACTCATCCTTCAAACTGGGAGAGTCATTTAAGTGCGTATCGTACGTTTTCCGTGCCTCTGCGTCAGAAAGCACCTCGTATGACTCAGCTAACAGCTTAAAAATCTCCTCTGCAGACGCTTGCTCCTGCGGGTTGGATGTGCTGTTGGACCAACGATCAGGATGCCATTTGAGTGCTAGTCGCTTGTAAGCACTTCGTATCTGCCGCTCCGTCGCGTTTCGAGGAACACCAAGACGTTCGTAAAAGTCCATCGACGCATTGATTTGAATCGAATTCGAGCGACGTGCAACTGCGTCGACGTACGCGCTCATTAGATGTTGCAAAATGGCATTGCCCGTCAAACTCGTGTTCGAATCATCTTCCTCGTGCAGCGCCTTGCTGATAGAAATCGGGTCAGCGTACGTTTTGTAATCAGCCCCGCTCTTTGCCAGGAAAATGTAGGACCCACACGGGGAATATTGGTAGTCGATCTCCTTCACGATGTTGAAGTCCCGGAACTTTTGAAATGTGTTTTGCAGAATGTTCAAACTCATCGAAAGATATGCCGAGCTCGCGCTAGGAACCGCACCAGTATTCGCAGTAGCTGCCAAATCCACAAACCTTTGCTGCATCTGAATTGGCAGCAGGTTTACCAGTGTTCTTGTCGCTTTCGTGATAGTGACAAAGCGTTCAGTAGTCTTCGCGACCATTGCCGCCGACTGCGCTACATTCAAAATGCTCGGGATGCAATCAAACTCGTTCACGAACGTGATCATCCGTTTAGCGAGGCCCAATGGCTCCAAAAACGATGTCAAGCCCGTAGATCCGATATATGGAGCTCCAAACCCGATCGCAATCATCTGCGGAGTGTTGCGAGTTATTTCCTCGCGATCTTCTTCCGACATGGCTTGAACCATCAATCGGAAGTCCAACACTTGATCTGTTGACGCCGTGTCATTTTCTTTTGCTTCTTCTTGTTTCTGCTGGTCGTAGTCTTGCTTTTCAAGAAACAGCCGCGCCTTTGTCGGCAAGTGCTGGTACACGAGTTCGCAGAACGCCAGCTGCGCAATGCTGCCGCCAATGGAGTGTCCACACAGCAGCAGCATTTTCTTGGCTTGTCTCGCCTGATGGTGGATATCTTGCAGATCGAGTCGCTGCGTCCGCTTCCAGAACGGCGCGTGGATTCGCGCTCCTCCAAACCGGTGCACAAAAGGCTGCGAGAGCGGCACAGCGGAGTCCACCACGGTCTGCAAAATATCAGCCGGTTTGGTGGCTCGTACCGCGCAAATCACAGCGAGCTCGGACTGCATGAGCACGTAATCGGTTGTGAACGCGAGCACCGGCAGTTGCAGACTGTGGGGCAGCGGCGACTTGTGCACGTGCATCTCGAGCTCCCGAATGGCGCGGTCATTGGTCTGTTCATCCACACCTGAAGGCTCCGACTGCGTTGCAGACAGCGCCGCACAGAGCACAGCAGCGTTCAGCAGCTCCGTCTCGCTGGACGCCACCGCTCGCTCCTGGTCGCTGCGTAGGGACGTGTCCGTCCACCACCAGGCGCGTTTCTTGGGCGGCGCGGCAGCCTCCGAGCTCTTGTGGCGCTTGTTGGCTGAGCGCGAGACTGCAGACGTCGCTGCCATGGCTTGCGTCGCTTGTTGACGAGTGCAGAGGCGGCGTCTTGTTCTTCTCCGAGAGCTTCTGAGGTCAAGTGTGAGAATGACGAGCATCTGTGAAGTGTAGCCATGTTAGATGCGACGTGACCTTTTCCGCCAATCACAAGCGTCGACGGTGAGGGAGACGAAAGTGGCTCATTTTTGAAGCGACCACTGTCTCAAGCGCTTGGCATGTGGGCGTGGCAGCTCCTTCTCGTGGCTGCCGTCTCGGCGGTGGCGGCCGAGGATGACTACAAGATGCGGGACGAGGTGGAGGTCGTGGCGAACACGGTACGCTTTGTATATTGCTCGTTGCAGTGCCATAGTTCTAGGAGAGACCGTCTTTTCTGACCTATTGGCGCTGATTCTGATGCAGATATACGCAAACCCCACGGAAACGGTGCGTTCTCTCAATATTTTATTGTCTTAATATGTGGTTTAGAGGCCTGACGTAGATGTTGTATGTGTGTATGTTTACAGTACCAGTACTACAAGCTGCCGTACTGTAAACCCAAGGAACGCCAATGGGACGACCACGATCTGGGCGAGCTGCTCACGGGCAGTCGCAAGGTCGTGACCGACTACCGACTGTACTTTGGTGTGGACCAGACGTACGCGCAGCTCTGCAAACTGCCGGTTACTCCTGATGTGATGAAGTCTTTCAAGGACGCTGTGGACGAGGACTATGAGTTTGAGATGTACGTGGACGACATCAGACTGCGAGGACAAGTTGGCTATCTCATTCAGGAAGGTATCCGGGAAGGTATGAAGGTGCATTACTACTTGAACACGCACCTGCACTTCGACATCGCTTACAATAATGCGGAGGCTGAGGAAGGCAAGAACAAGGTGGGTTTGTGGCTTTATGCTTAGAGACTGACGGTGGACTGATGTTGATAACTTCTAGATTGTGGCTGTGAACATGACGATGGCGTCTTCCGACCCAGACCTCGAATATCATTATGCGCTATCGCCGGAGAACATTGCTCGATCCCCAGAAGCAATCTTCACGTACTCAGTCAAGTGGCACCACCGACCGGACCTGCTGTACGAGAACCGCAACGTTGAAAAGGAGTTAGCCGAGCCCGATGACTTGGAGCTACACTGGATCTCCGTCATCAACTCGTTCATCTTGGTAATGATGCTCACGGGTTTCCTTTCTATCGTGATGCTTCGGATCCTCAAACGGGACTTCTCGCGGTACACGGACCTGGAGACCGGCGACGAGCATGCGCTGGAGGACGACTCTGGTTGGAAGCTTCTGCACGCTGATGTGTTCCGGTTCCCTACGAACTTGAGCGTTTTCTGCGCTCTTAACGGTGCCGGTGCGCAGTTGTTCGTCATGCTGTCGGTCGTGCTCGTGTCCTCCTTACTGGGCATTGTGGAGCCCAACAAGCGCGGAGGCATGATGACGGCTTTCATCATTCTATACGCACTGACTGCAGGAGTTAGCGGCTTTCATTCCGCTCGGATGTACCGTCAGTTGGGAGGCCAGCGTTGGGTGTGGAACATATTGATGAGCGTGCTGGTAATCCCAGGCCCGCTGGTCACCATCTTTTCGTTTCTGAACTCGGTTGCGATTTGGAACGACTCATCGGCAGCTTTACCTTTCGGAACCATCATGATCGTGCTTGCCCTGTTCATTACGGTGGCGTTGCCGTTGACCATCATCGGTGGCATCGCTGGACGCAACTCCACGGGCGAATTCAAGTCGCCGTGCCGCACCAACAGAATCCCTCGTGAGATCCCCAAAGTGCCGGGCTATCGCAGCCCGTTTATCCTAATCATCGCGGCCGGATGCCTCCCGTTCAGTGCAGTCTACATTGAGCTGCACCACATCTTCGCCGCGATCTGGGGCCACTCGATTTATAAACTGTTCGGCATCCTGTTCCTGTCGTTCGTGATGCTGGTGTTCGTGACAGCGTTCACGACCATCTCGCTCACGTACATCCAGCTCTCGTCCGAGGACCATCGCTGGTGGTGGCGGTCGTACATCTCGGGTGGCACGACCGGGTTGTTCGTGCTCGCGTACAGCGTGTGGTACTACACGAGCGTGGCCAACATGACGGGCTTCTTTCAGGCGGCCTTCTATTTTGGCTACACGAGCATGATGGCCTACTGTTTCTTCGTGATGCTGGGCTTCATCGGTTTCCAGAGCTCTCTCTTCTTCGTCAACAAGATCTACCGCACCATTAAGGTGGAGTAGGCCGTCGTAGTTCATAAAGCAATGAATAGCAGCTTCAACTTGCCTTGGAGCCCACGCGAGGCCCGTCAGAGAGCTATCTCGACGCCCGATCCTTGCTCGGATACCCTCGGATAGCCGTCGCCGCGATTGGCCATTGGTGTCCGTCTGTCGGGCAAGCGACGCCATTCGCGAACGTGCCACCCAAGCACCTGGACGTCGCTGCCATGAAGATCATCAAGGCGGTGGTGCAGCGGGAACCTCCTCCGCGGTGGGGGTACTTGGCATTCGCAGTGGGGTTGCTCTATCTGCTGCGGCGCGCCAAGATCAAGGACATCCCGCGCGAAAACATGCTGAGCTTCTTTGCAGCTATGCTGCCCACGGAGCTCTCGCACAACCTGCTGGCTATCAACGCCGCAGTTATCTACAACCTGCACAAGTCCAAGAGGCCGGTACTGTCCGAGTGGGTCGGCTCCATCGCGGCCGTCGTGCAGTGCATTGCCATGATGCGACTGGCGAGAATGTACCATGACAACATTTCCACCAAGCACGTACTTCGGGACGCCATGCACGCGTCGGACATCCCCTCCGACAGCGTGCAGCGTATCGGCGAGATGAGCTGGAGGCAGTGGCTGGCCGTGTACTTGCCGGTTCCTCAACCTGTCGGACTCTCTCTGGCATTTCCAGGCGTTTCCAAGGTTCAGACGGTGACGTATGCTCATGTTGGCAAGAACAAGACCACGGGACTGCTCATGGACGTGTATAAGCACCGAGACACGCCATCAAATGCCCCCATCATGCTGTACATCCACGGCGGGGCCTGGGTCATGAGCACGCGAGAGACGCCTCCCCTCCCGTGCATTTATCAAATTGCAGCTCGTGGCTGGGTCGTGTGCGTGTTCGACTACCAGAAGTCCCCGAAAATCGCCTTTCCGGAGCACTTGATCGACGCAAAGCGTGCGATTGCCTACCTGCGCCAAAATGCGCGCGAGAAGTTCGACGCCAATCCCGAGTACATCGTCGTTGGCGGCGAGTCTGCTGGCGGTCATTTGGCGAGCTTGATGGCGCTCACTGCAGCCGACAAGTCGCTTCAGCCCGGATTCGAAGAGGTCGACACCAGTGTGCGTGGCTGCGTCGATACGTACGGCGTACACGACTTCAAAGACCGCCATGGCGTGTACTTTTACAAGGACAAGGATCACATTTTCGTTCGCTTCATCGAGCTGCTGGTGATGCAGAAGAAGATGAGCGATGCCGAGGAAGACTGGGAGAGGGCGTCTCCTGTCGGTTGGTTGCGCGAGGAGAAGACAAGCGAGCTTCCGGCAGTCATTCCACCGTTCCTCGTTTCGCACGGCACACTGGACACGCTGGTACCGTTCGGCAGCTCGCAGGTTTTCTTCGAGCAGCTCCAGCTGTACCGGCAGCGCGCCGAGCAGGGGCCCATAGATGGCGTGAGCGACGTTTTCCTCCAGCTTCCTGGCGCACACCACGCGTTCAATTACGTCATGTCACCTCGTGCAATCGCTCATGGCCAGGCCGTCGTGGCCTTCCTGGACAACTTGTACGCGAAGACCAAGGACATATCGCTGCAGAGTGCGTCCGATCCGGCTGCGGTGCAGATGGAACAGCTGGCAGATTTGGTGCCTGTGGATACGGAGTCCATGGTCACCTCAGCGCGACTGTGATCGTAGTAAAATAGTTGTCGTTGCAACTGTAAGTTAGTTTGTATATCGCAGTGGGTCCTGCAGGACAACGGTGGCGTCCCGCTTCAGCTTTTCGAAGCAGCATTTTTTTAATTTTTGTGTTGACTCAACAGTTTTTGAGCCGTTCTGTGATTGGTCAAAAGGCTAAATACGTTAGTTGATTGGCTACTGAAGCGGCGTGCCTCTGCGGCGCATTCACGTCGGTGTATTGCGCGCGTCGATCATTTCCCGACCAAGTTGCTCGTAGCGACTCCTTTGCCACCCAATTGCTGAGGTCCCCCCTTCAAGGTCCCAGCAGCACCACCCGCAAGGCCAACCACATCGCAAAGCGCTGTAGACTGTACCGGCATGAAGGTCGTCAAACCAACGCCCACGCCGTACTTGAGCAGCGAGCGTCTGACGCGCTGGGCGTACCTGGCGTTTGCCGTGTCAACGCTGTACGTCGTGGAACGCGCCAAGAACAACAAGATCCCTCGTGAGGTGAGCACTTTGCTGTCTGTGTAATACAAGTACAGAGATCAGTTCTAACTGTGGGGTGCGTCGTATCGTGTAGAACTTCTTCGGCATGGCCGCGTCGCTGCTGCCCTCGGAGCTCTCGCACAAGATCGTCCGTCATGCACGCGTGTCTAATGGGCCTTCTGCTCAAGAAGAAGATCCCCATCTTCTCGCGCTGGAGCGGCGCATTCGCTGGACTTGTGCAGTGCATCGTTGCTGCGAAACTCTTGAAATGGTACAGACAGAACTTGTCCTCGAAGGAAATCATTCGTGACGCACTCGCCACCTCGGATATTGCGCCGGAGCAATTGAAAAAAATCGGTCGGATGACACTGAAGCAATGGCTGGGTGTGTTCCTGCCGCTGCCGCAGCCTATTGCCGTCTCACTCAGCTACCCTGGCGTTAGCAAGATCCGCACAGTTACGTACGCGCACGTGGGCAAAACCAAAACCACGAAGCTACTCATGGACGTTTACAAGCATCGAGATACTCCACCGAATGCACCCATCTTCCTGTATATTCATGGTGGGGGATGGGTCATCGGTGATCGCCGCGTCCCGCCGTTTGCCTGCGTCTACCAGGTCGCTTCGATGGGCTGGGTTGTGTGCGTCATCGACTATCGTTTATCTCCTGGCGTCGCATTCCCCACTCATTTGATTGACTCGAAGCGTGCCGTCGCATACCTTCGCCGCAACGCGCGTGACGAGTTCGATGCGAACCCCGAGTTTATTGCAGTTGGAGGTGAATCGGCTGGCGGGCACCTGGCCAGTTTAGTGGCTTTGACTGCTGCTGATAAGTCTCTGCAGCCCGGTTTCGAGGACGTGGACACAAGTGTGCGTGCAGTGGTCGATAACTATGGTGTTCATGACTTCACAGACCGACATGGAATTTATTACTCTCGCGATAAAACTCACGGGCTCATTCACTACCTCGAGTTTCTCGTGATGCAAAAAAAGCTCAAGGACAACAACGAGGATTTTGAGCGAGCGTCACCAATCGCTTACCTGGATGATGAACGAGCAGCACAGCGTCAAGACATTATTCCGCCATTCATGGTCACACACGGTACTCATGACAACACTGTCGCTTTCAAGGACTCGCATCTGTTCTTCGACAGCCTGCAGCGTTACCGCCGGCGACTTCCTCATGATATTCTTTCGTACCAGGACAAGCAGCTTGGTGGCGTTCGGGATATCTTTGTGAAGGTACCCTACGCTACACACATGTTCAACTTCTTGTTGTCTCCTCGAGCATTGGCCCACGGTGACGCCGTCTGCGCCTTCCTCAACAATGTCTACCAAAAAACGAAGGACGTGCCACTCGAAGCCCGGATCATTCCCAGACGTGTGGATGAGGTAATGTCTTCACCAGTTCCAGAGAATAGCGAAATACTTGCTTCCGCCTCAAGACTGTGAGAGGTTATCTATCCAAACATACCACGACTTAGATGTGACTCAAAGACGAAGGTATCGTATCGTACAACTTGTCAAAATATACTCGACCAACTTTCTAGCTTTCATTCACGCCGGCCTTAAGACGCGCGTGGTAAATGAAAAGCTCATTTTGGTACTCGAAACTAGCGAAAACTTGCGGATTATCTTCGCGCGATACCTCCTCCACAGAGAAAGTTTTCCTTAGTTGCTGCAAAAAGTTCGCCTCAATCGATGCGTTCCTCGTTTCAAAGCTGAAAAACACATCGGTCGTTGGAGACGACAAGTCATGAAGTGTTTTGATCAGCAGCAGGAATGCCGAGGCGTGGTAAAGCACGTCCGAGAAGACCACTGCGTCGGTGTTCTTCGCCCACGTCGCCAAACAACCTTCCGACTTGAACGTCTCTCCCCATTGACATTCTTCCACAGTTGGTGTAACGACAGCAGCAATCGACGACGACCCACCTTCGCCTTTGCCATCGAAGTTTACAGCCACGTTCTTGGCCAGCAGCGGCAGTGCGTACTCCTGATCTGTAAGCACCACTCGAGCTCCGAGCACAGCCAGCGTCATGCCCACCAGTCCGACACCAGCACCCAACTCCACCACTTTTTTATCTTGGAAACAGAACCGACTTCCTGCTTCATTACCACCAACAGACTGGGAGTCGTCGTTCGCATTGGCCTGCAAATAGCCCGCAAGCAGTAAGGCGGCGTCCCAGACGCAGTGGCCGTGCGACGGGAACGCCGGTGTGCCAGCGCACACCTCTCGGTCCTGCACCGCCGTGAGAGCAACCTGCTTTTTCGTCCCGGGAATGGTCACCACATACGAGAACTCGCTCTGCTCCGTGCGCCCCCAGAAGTTGTCGCTCGAGTCACCAACGTCGCTCATGCTTCGCCAATGAAAACTGGAAAATGTAGCCATCGTAAGTAAATAGTCCAGCATGTAGCCATATGAAGTAAATAACCCAACAACTAGAATGATGGTGGGTGATTTAGGTCACGCTTACACATTCTCCGCGTGTGTCAAGAAGCTCCGGTGCTTGGCGATCGCAATGAATTGTAGCGCAGCGTCTTCGTCGCCGCTCCTGCACGACCTGTGGGCGTTCGTGGAGTCTCTAGCGGCGTCTCCAGCGTCCCCCGCGCCTTCCGCAGAGGCTCAACTGGAGCAGATCCAGCAACGGGCGCGTGATTTGCTCACCAGAAGGCACGAGACCGTTGGAACCGACGAGTTCCCAGGCGCCTCAGCCGCTGCAATTGTCACAGCCAATGGAGAAAAAGCTGAAGATGGAGGTGACCAAGTTGCAGCGACGTTGGAGGCGGAGGAGAAAATGTACGAGGCGGTGAACGAGCGGATCGCGCGCCGTATGATTGACGGCGTGGAGCCGCCAGGCAGAGGCGCCGAGACGGCCAGCAACAGTGAAGACAAGAGCGACACGCTGTCCGATTGCACCACCAACACCGAGACGTCCAGCGTCTATGGGATCCACAACACGTGGGTGGACCTCGCCACGCTCTACTCCCTGCCGTTCGTGATGAGCGACAGCAACCACCGTCTTAAGCCCGTCCCTCCACTCAACATTGCACAGGAGCAGAGCCACTTGAACAAGATCTTCCAGGAATGCCAGCGCGCAGTACACACGATGCGAGCAGTTGCAACGGTTGACGCGCTGCGGAAGGTGCTGGACCGCGGCGTGACGGTGCTGCACTTCAGTGGCCACGGCGGCCGCATTGTCGGCAAGAGTCAATATCTCATGTTTGAAGACACGCAGTGCTCAGGATTGGCGCATTTGGTGGACTCGGCTACCCTGCGTAGAATTTTGAACGGAGGAGCGAGCACTTCAGCTATCGAGGAGGTTAGCGTGGGCCAAAACAGCATTTCGCTCGAAATGGCGGAGGATGACACACCACCAACAAGTGACCAAGGATCCTTGCCTCGGTCTGCATCCCAGATTTCATCCTCCCGCAGCATTGATGGACGCGCTGGTGCAAATGGTACGCTCAAGTTGGTGTTTGTCTCCTCCTGTGACTCGAAGGATATTGGTGCTGTGTTTATTCAAGCTGGTGTGGCTCATGTTGTATGCGTACGCTCTGAAGGGAGAGTTCTTGATGAATCTTCTGCCATGTTTTCATATTCGTTCTACCATGCCGCTCTCACCGGCAAGACAGTCCAGCAAGCGTTTGAGATCGCTCGTGTTCGTGTGAGTGCTGAGATGCGGATCCCGGACGATGAAGGGGATCAGTTTGTGTTATTGGAATCGTCCCAGCTGCATGCCGATACGTGTCCTCTATGGTCAAATGAAGAAATGCCCCAAGCCATTGAGGTTAACTTTGCTGAGAAGACCTGCAAGTGCAGCGCATCTACACAGCAGTTTGTTTTCTCGGATATTTCGGTTGGCAAATGGGTCGACGTTAGTCCGTCCAACAAGTTCAGTAAAACACTTCCTGGCATATCGGAATCGTTCGTCGGTAGAGAACAGGAACTGCACATGTTAGCAGAACTGGTGAGTACCCGGCGGCTGGTGACACTGCGAGGCCCTCCTGGTATTGGCAAAAGCACATTGTCGATTAAGTTAGCCCATTTCTTGGCTGATCGCAACGCTTTTCCTGAGGGTGTAGCCTTCATTCGGCTTCGTGGCGTCCAGTCGCTCGAAGGCATGGAGTCGGCTATCAAGAGTGCCTTGTTCCCTGAAGGTGGTCGCGAGAAAGACATGCCGCTTGATCAAGCCCTCGCGGACATGAAACTTCTGCTCGTCATGGACAATATGGAAGACCCGATCAACGCAAACCCGTCTGCTACTCGCGACTTTCTTCTGCATCTGCTGCAAAATACACCATCTTTGTCGTTTTTGATGACTGCACGACAAGCAATGGGCGGCGGTATTAACGAGTTCGATGAGAAGGTTGTATCACTAAACCGTCTTTCGCACTTTCACGCGGCAGATTTATTCATCAAGAAATCCCCGCGCGCTTTGCTTGTATCTGAAATTGGTGACATTGATACGAGCGGGGTAAAGTCAACATCAACATCTATCCTGGAGGCATTGGTGGCCCATCCATTGATGGCATTCCTAGATGGCCACCCACAAGCAATTTCTCTCTGTGCTCCCTTGCTCCAGGACAGATCCCTTTCTGAGCTTACACGTGCAGTTCTCAGTAGGGGTGTCAGCGAGTTACAAGTGGTGGGACTTGCCGCACACGACCGAAGTGCTCTAAATACTCTCGTAGCTTCTCTGGATGTTTCGTTGGAACAAATTCGGAATCACCACGGACAAGATGCTATCCGATTCTTTGCTCTTCTGGGATTACTTCCTGCAGGTGCGATGCCAGCAGACTTCAAAAGTCTGTGGGGAAGCAATTGGGAGGAACTTGTTGAAACGCTTCTTCGCTTCTCGCTTATCCAGCGAAATCGGATTCCAGGTTTTGCGCTTGCTAAGCGTGGTTTGCCGAAACGAAGTGGTGCTAGCACTGGGACAACCAGCTCCAGGAGAAGTTCTAGATCGCGCCATACATCAAGCCGTGGATACGATCAGTCTTTGCTGATAGCGCTGAAGTCCTACAGCGACTTTATCAGCAACGCAGTCGAATCAGCTGGGAGTTTTAAGGCTGAAAGTGCCGAATACGATATTCCGAACGGCAGGGGTGGATCTCGCCGGGTGCTGAATGACCGGCATATGCTTAACACGCTGACGCGCAGTGGACGCGCATCTCGTGTATCTGAACACGTCGAGCGGATGGATGACCAAGCGGAGATAATGGCAGTGTGTGTCTCGTATTCAACTTTTCCGTTCATTGCAAGTTATGCGCGCAGTTTGTTGGGTATGTACGATGGTGACGGTGCCAAGAACGAAGTGCTGGAGTCTCTTTGCGTCGCAGATCGTGATTTGTTCCTGTACAACACGTCGCGGCACTTTCGAAAAGTGAGTTTTTGGGTTTTCCAGCACATCTGCACGTTGACAATCGAATCCACCGCCGCGTATTTGATCCTTGACTTGCACGAGTCTAACCTTTGGATGATTCTCGATCTTCATATTCGTATGATTGAAGAGTGGCAAGCGGAAACTAAGGCGTCATCACCTAGGCCGATCAGAACATCCGCGGATGTAGGTGCGTCTGCAGATAGCGGCACCGATAGCGCAAACGTGCGGGAGAAAATTGCGAGCTACGTCATGGATGTGGCATGTTACCTCGCGCACTCCTTATTTCTGTCAGGACGCCACCGCGGTGCCGGAATGCTGCTAACAAGGCATTGCACATTGCAAAGCAACACAAGAATACTCTGTGTCAGGCAAATATTCGCAAACTGATGGGCATTTTACTTACAACCGAGACCAAGTTCGATGAGGCAAAGGCACAATTCGGCACGGCGCTTATTCTGTACAAGACAGTGGGGAACAAGATTGGTCAAGCTGCCTCTCTGAGTGCGATCGGCATGATCCACTCTCGCAACGGTAACCTACGGGGTGCACATAATTGCTTCACGAAGGCGCTGACACTGTACGAATGGTATAAACATTCGCTCGGACAACTGAACTGTCACCAACGCCTTGCCAATTTGGAGAAAAAACTACGCGACGGTGATGGATCTGCTCATACGAATGGACCGAATTCAGGTCACAGTCACCATTACGCAGCGACTCGACGTTTGCAAGGTGACTTGAATCGCAAACGCAACGGTGAGTATATTGTCCGATGGGTGGGGCATGAAACCAGTCTACTACTGGAGTTGCCGTCGCCAGCAGTCGAAGATGAAAGCCAATCTCGACCAGGATCATCGTTGTTAACGGTATCATCTTCAAACTCTTCTCAAGGCTTACCGTTCCCGCTGGGTACTGCAGCCAAACCAGGCGTCACAAACACTCCGAAGAAGGGAAAACTGAGTGCACTCATCGAGCAGAAAGATAAAGATCGAACAGCTTCCACCTCGAACACAGTGAGCACTGTGATTACTATCCCCGCAAGCGCAAGCACAAATGAGGGACAAGGTGACAAATTCAAAAACAGTAGTTTTGCCAAGAGGAAGGAATACGACAGCAGCATACGCAAATCTGCTGCTGCTTCGATAGCAAATACTACTAGCTCGACCTCACCGCCTGAGCCGTAGTAAACTTTACGAGTTCAAAATTGTTTAGTGTGACTTTTACCATTCCTCATCGCTGTTCTCAATTTCATCGTCCACCTCTTCTTGAAGAGATAGTGTATCAATCGCAAAGGTGCTGCTGCCTGGATTCTGACGAGCGGCAGTCCCACCTGCTTGGTCCATGATCGTCAAAAATGGTTCCACTTCAAACGCGAAAACGTCACCAGTGCATGCGTACTGAAGCCCTAAATGCCCGCCTCGAGTAGCAAGTAACATTTCTTCACGTCGTGTCACGATGCGCTGCTTTGCGGCATAAGTGCGTGGTCGTGTGATCGGCCGGAATGCTTTGGGCGTTGGATTTTCATTCGTGACGGCAACAGTGCGCATAAGGATGGCCTGGGCAACATCTCCTTGAGCGTTTAAAAGCCTACAAAAGACACGAGAGATATGATGAGAGATCCCGTCAAAGGTGCAAGCAGACCATGAACTACAAAATACCTCTGAACTGCTGACGCCGTTGTATGATTCGGCAACAATCACTTCACATAGGCTCATCAGCTCTAGAGCGCCAGACAGGTCTTCCACTTGCGAGAAATACGCAATACTGTTCTCGTGAACAAGCCCAAGCACCCGATCCAGAGGCATTGCAGACGCATCCAAGATTTGGTCATAATCCACGTCATTTGCTTCACTCTTGAGTTCGTTCTCGTCGACATAGGTTACTTCGAGGCATTTTCCCGTGCAGTAACTTCCCAACTACATGGAAATCAGAGAGAAACGGATCACGAGCACTCGAGCTTATTGACGATAACGTCTTCGAATCGGGCATACTACTGGAGGAAGCGCCTTTTCTTCTCTTCTTGCTTACCATTGCTGGTGCTAGTTTTTGCTTCTTCGTGGTGGGCTTTTGAAGCAGTTGTAGCATGTTTAGCGCATGCCGCATATCGCCATTGCTGCTATCGATGACCTTTTGTGTTTCCGTTGGATTCGATATACAATCTTCTTGTGTGGCAACGTGATTAAGATGCTTCTTCAGCTGTGCAGAGGTCACTGCGTTGATATTAATGACTGAAGTCAACGAAGAGTACATGACTTCGCGCGAGAACTTTCGACTCAAGTGATCTAGATCAATTTTGCTACCTTGGACGTCGCTGTAGATGCATACGACAGGAAAATGGCACCCACCTGCTGGGTCAATCACGTGCTGATAGATCCGCTGCAGTTTTTCATCATACAATGATTGTTCTTTGGACCACGACTGAGGCCAGCTCTCGATCAAAATCAGCTGGCCCGCGCTGGTACCCTGTGAGTTACCGGACACTTTTTGGCTAGTCGGACAGTCGGCGCTTCCGTCCTGCGGATGGTGTGTATCTGGAAGTGGCAATGGGAAGCGCTGCGTACGTTGAAGATCGATGAATAAAATCTGCGAAATCGTCCACCCCTGACACTTGCGGCGTCCAGAAATCTTCCCGTAGCATCCGCTCGTAGTTAAGTTTTCCAGCAGCTGAGTTGTCTTCCCACTCCTTCACTAATAATCCCAATTGTCGCGCAATGCAACGTATCGCGGTTGACTTGCCCGATCCCGGTGGGCCACACAAGAACAATAATCGCTTCTGAACAAGCACGTTACCTGCTGAAGGTGTCGCATTGCGCTGCAACCATTCTGAAATCTCCTGCACCTTCTTCTTGTTCACACAGAGATCCTCGACCGTTTTGGGCGCGTACACAATCCGCCCACAGTCCCGTGTTCGCCGCCGACACCACCATCTTCTTATCAACTTTTCCATTGCTCCATCGTGCCCCACTTAACGACGATGCCGACGTCACACTAGCTGCGTCATCACTGCCCTCACCACTGCTGTCAATCACTTCAATGGGTTCAGTCCGTTCGCCCGACGCTGCGTTCCTGGCCTGCGTCTTGTCCTCCGGTTGGGAGAGCCACTGCGACAATTTCCTCGTTTTCCTAGGAAGTCCTGGCCGTGCGCTCTCGCAAATTTCACAGCGAGTAGCAGACGCATTTTCATTGAGAAATGTGCACATGGGGCACTCCCACGTGTCTCCGTGCTGCGGTTTCTGACGGATCTGGTCGGATTTTGACACGAGCAGCACGTCCGAGTCGCTGCTGCTGTCGCTGGACGCCCGCGCGCGCTCCTTCCTGCGCAGAATCAACACAGCATCATCACAGCAGTTAGTAGGCAGTCGGTGGCACGCTGAGAGCCGCAGGAACCGCTCGCTTTACCGCTGCCGGAGGCGTCGACGGGCGCGCTGCATGACCGTTTGAATGCCTTTTTGAAACTTTAAAGATGTACCGGTTATATGGTACCACCCTTTGAAGAGCGATGGAGGTGACGCAGGAAGGGAAGACGCCCGCGCCGACGCCTGCCACGACGGATCCAGTAGCCTGGAAGCAGCGCTTGAATGCTCAGGAGAAAGAGGAGATCGAGCTCTCTGTAAAGAGGTACGAGTTGACCACTGGAAGTGCGTGGAAGTGGCTCTGACTGGTGGTTTGCTGCTTGTTACAGTGTGAACGAGTTCTCCGACGACCTCCAGCGAGTTCGAGACGCCATGAAGAACCGACAGTAGCAGTTTGGATCAAACAATTGATGGGGTTGATACTGCAGCTGATAATTGGATGGAGACACGACGTAGGAGAAACAATGGATGGGTGAAACGTTCATGAGGAGCTTATTGCGTTGCCAACGTGTGGAAGTCGTGGTCGATGACATCACTTTCACTGCTGAAGACACAAGGAGATATCAAGTCAGAGCAACTTCAAGTTACTGCATGCAAGTGCTGGCTCGCTTTCATCATTTGAAGAGACTAGCGGCCGGCACGAAAGGTAGAAGGAAGTTACGTGCGCATGCTTGCGAGAAGCACCTCGATACGGTCGCGAACCATGACGTGTAGCATGCTCTTCGTAGCAGCATACGTCTCCGTGGCAAATTTGCGCACATCGTCGTTGGCGCTTAATGTAAGTAGCCGGTACACAGGCAGCTGGAACTTCTGCTTGCCTTGCATTTCCAGGAATCGACGCACAACGGGCAGCTTGCTAACGACAGCATTCTTGATAAGTACCAGCGCCCAGCGAAACAAGATTTCCGAGTTCCGTGAATCCCATAGCGCGAGCGTATCGCCCAGTGCAACGACCACTTCTGCGCTCGAAAACATTGTTTCTTGACAGCTATCCAGGAAGTAGAGGATCGGCTGCGCTTCCCACTGTTTAGCCTCTTCCGACAGGTACAGAACACTAGGCTGTACAGGAATGGACGATGACCGCCAGTGAAACGCCAGCGACTCGCAGTTTTGCATGATTTCTTGAGCGTCGGCGAGGTCTGGGGTGAAGTGCGGATAACCGGGCTCGTTCAGCCACGTGCTGAACGATATGCCGCTCTTCAGATCCGTTCCTGAGCTGTTTGCAAGATCCGGAAAGCTCTTGAGGAAAAATGCGATCATAGTCTCTGCTGGGATCGACTGGAATCGGAATTCAGCACAGTAGCGTTTGAGGAAGTCGTCAAAAACCTACGTGAGAGAATTTTATAGCAGTCAGTTCATGGAAAATGATCCAAAGTCATTATTGCTGCGTACCGAGTCAGATCCCACCAGGCTTCTCAGGTAGCAGACAAATGCATAGCCCTTCTCATAAGCGCACTGGTTGTAGCAATCACCCGGGTCAATGCCTTCGTCGAGTGGCACCCGTAGCCGTGTGAGTGGCGATTGCTGTCCAAGAGAAGATATCTCTTCACGCAGCAGTACTTCTCCAAGCTTGGCGTCTAGACAGCTCAGAGCTCTGCCATCAACGAATATTCATACAGCATGTTAAAAATCAGTCAAGGTTCAGACTTTCGCAGACGTTAAATGCCCGTCCTGTACCTGCCGTGTGATACTTCTGTAATGCGCCGCTCAGCGTACATTGTGAAGCCTTCATTGAGGAAAAAGTCGCTCCACGTCGCATTTGTCACCAAGTTTCCAAACCACGAGTGGGAGAGCTCGTGCGCCACAACTGTAAAGCAAATAAACGCAAGTCAGCACCTATTACAGGCGACTGTAGGCAAACACTTCCTCCGTGACGTACTTGACACAAGCGATTTGTCACCGGCAATCGTGCAGGGCGACACGAACGTAAGTCGCGGGTTTTCCATTCCACCGTATGGAAACGAGGGCGGCATGACCAGCATGTCATAGCGCTCCCACAAATATTCGCCAAAGAGGCGTTCACCAATCACCAAGTATTCCTCCAGCACGCCATCGAACTCTTTGGTCGCAGCCTCAATCATGCAAGGCTCCGTCCAGATGCTCGACCGCGGGCCAACCTGTGCTTCGACCAAATCCCCCACCGCCATCGCCACCAAATACACTGGGATCGACTGCTTCATCTCGAACGTAAACTTCTTTTGGAAGGCACCGCTTCCTTCTCCACTTCCTCATCCGGGACATAGTCCTCCACTCCACACAACTTGGCGCTCATGACGCACACGAGTTCCTTGGGCACAACCACAGATGCCGTGTACGTGACTCGCACCGATGGTGAGTCCTGACATGGGAAAAAGCTGCGATTCAGCACCTCCTGTCCTTGAGTGTACACGAACGGCAGCTTCTTGCCCGCCGTCTGCTCCTTCTCGAGCCAGCAGACACCAGGACTCTCCACATCCGTTTCGTAGCGGATCGTGAGCTCAAAGGCGGTCGCGAGCGCCAATTCGTCCGGAATTTCGACCTCCAGCGTCTCTCCAAAGGACGTGAAGGGTTTGACGCTCCATTGGGCCGCGATCGTCTCGTCTTCGGGCAGAGCAACGCACACCGAGTGAATGTTCAAGTGGAACACGTCCAGACGCAGAACGGACGCGTCGCTGAGCCGCTTGACGGCTAACGTGGCCACGCCCGAGATGCGCTTCTTGGCTACATCCACAGCCAGCTCCAGGTTCAAATGGTGCGTCCGGAACTCGCCCAACGCCGCGCACGTCGCCGGATCTTCGCTCGTCATCTTGCCGGATGACTCAACAATGGCTTCGTCTACACTTATCCAAGAATATCAGCCAATCACAAGCCAGCTAGGCACCAAGTACACAAATCCGTCACTCAATCGAGGGAGGAATCAGCCCAGTGTTAGTGACCTGATCCCCTCTCATTTTGAAGCAGATCATCTGAGCATGAAGCACGCGGCGTTGTGGGACCAAGTTCAGGGCTCCTGCGAGCCCTCCGAGCTGCAGACGGCGCTCAGTGGCGGCGCAGACCCCTCAGAACTGATGGACGGATGGACGCCGCTCCATTTCCTCTGTGAGAACCGCTCGGTGGAGCCAAAAGCTCGTGCTGAAGGGCTGCGACTATTGCTACACGCAGGCTTCGATGTGAACGCGGTGGATGAGGTGGACAATACAATAAACTATTGGTATAATTCAATTGCAATTATTGACAAAAGTTGGTGCGCTGTAGAACGGCTGGAGCTCGCTGCATTTGCTGTGCAAGAACAAGAGCGGCAGCGATGGGGACCTGGGGCCGATCATCCAGCAGCTCCTGGCGGCCAAGGCTAACGTGAACCTGCAGACAACGGTTCGTGTGTTCTATTGCTATTGATTTGGTGCTGTGAGGGCTCATGGAATAGTTGTGGACGACAGGACAACAAGAAGTCGCCGCTGCATTTCCTGTGTGAGAACGAAGCGGTGTCGGTGGAAGCACTGGAGACGCTGTTGAAGGCCAAACCGGACGTGAATTCAGTGGATGAGGTGCGGGACATTAGATGAGGACGATTTAGAGTTGCTACTAATGTTGTGTGTGTAGGATGGCAACGCTCCGCTTCATTATTTGGCCGAGAACAGCTATGTGTCGGACCGCATGTTCAGTCTGCTACTTGCGGCGAAAGCGAACGCGAACATCCAGAATCAGGTATGCCACTGTTTTTTTTTAATTCTTATTGTTTGCTTGCATTTTGTCTGGAATTGAATGCTGACGTTATTGCTTGATGTGACGGCGCTTAGTTTCAATCCACGCCAGCCCACTACATTTGCCAGAACAGCAAAGGTGACCCAGGTCATTCTTCGCGAGCTGTTGAAGCACAAAGCGAACTTCAACATTAAAAACAATGTAAGAGCTGCGAGTCACGTGGGTACTACTCGAGTTGCAGCGTGCTTATTATTTTCTCTGTTCGATTGTGCAGATTGGGAACACACCTGTTCATTACCTGTGTGAGAACGACGCAGTAACAATGGACATGCTTAAGGAGCTCATGGGTGACAAGCACGTGAATGTTACAATCCCAAACTCGGTTCGTTTAGTCTCTTGAACTTTTGTTTGTACTAGTATGTTTAATCTACTGACGTGTACTGGATGGTATTTTGCCTAGTTGGGGAAACTTGCGAGTGACTACATCTCGTCAAGAAAGCAGGATTGCTTTGCCTTCCTTCAGAAGTTTGCGGCGCCGAATCTGGTCCCAACGGGCAGCACGACTACTGCAACCGCTGAAATTGGTGGCGAAGACCCTAGCGAGCTGCCAGAACCATTGAAGAAGGCCCTCGCAGCATGGAATGCCTCACTTCCGCCTTTTGATGCTGCTTTCTACAACGCTGTTTCGTGCGAGGCTGCCTTTGAAGCAACCTACGACGAAGTGCAGGAAGTATCAGGACGTGCATGTGAAGCACCGGGTGACTCAGCGATTTTCGCTGCATGGGAAAAAAGCCTCAACAAGTGGCGAGCATGCATTCTACTTGCGTACGCAGCGCTTGTGCCTCCAAGCGTTTGGCACCAATACGCTGACCAATTCCAACGCCCAGTGCCGTCTGACCTCTCAAAGGTGTTGGGGAAGGTAGAGGCGGCGTGGAAACAGTTCCCCGAGCAGACCCAACGTCGTGGCCGCTTCCAAGCCCTGGCCGGTGTATTCAACGCTTAAGATTGCGTTGAGCAGATCTTTTCCTGATCAAGAAATAAGGTGATACCGTTGTTTGCCTGTGTTCATATTCCAAGTTTATCGCATCATTTTGTCATTAGCTACAATGGCTCTGCATACCTAGATGAAGATAAGTTTGTAGTCACCACAACCGACTTCGTCCTTGTACTTGTCGAACATCCTTCGAAGCTGAGTAAAATACTTGGCGTGTACATCATCAATGTCCTCTTGTGTTGGCTTGTCAATATGAGGCACCTCCAGAGGCTCGCCCACAACAATCGGCATATTAACCTTGCGCGGAACTGGCAACAGTGCGCGGCCGTACGGAAAGTATGGAAACGGAAACGCAAGTTTCTTCACAAACCACCGTTGGAGCATGGGGGCCTGAACATTGTCCAACATTTCGCCTTCGTTGAAACTCAGAACAGGAACCAGTGGCACGCCATGCTCAATGGCAAGGCGAATAAATCCCTTGTGGTGGGTATACACGCGCACCTCTTTCATTCCGGACTGCTGCTCCAGCATTTCAGCTTGGCCACCAGGTACAAGCATCACGCTTTCTTTTTGCTGTAGAGTGTATGTGAACGCTTGGCGAGTGACTTCACGCGAGCCTAAGAAGTGAAGCAAGTCTCGAGACAGGGGCATTTGGTGCATGATACTCGCAGTCAAAATATGCGCATAAAAGTTAGGGAATAACTTTCGCCACTGTGCGTTGTACTGGAGCCACATGACCGAAATCGGCGAGATACCGTGCGGGTGGAAGCTCAAGACGTACTGCTTTTTCGGGTCTAAGACAGCCATTCGAATGATATTTCCTTTGAAATATCTCTTGACCGTCTCGATAAGAAAACTGTGGCCAGTGACCCAGCTTGCACGTTCACGGCACCCCGTTTGCTGAGGGTTCCCCACGTATGTGAACTCATAGCTGTAGACCAAGACGGTGAGAAGTAGCACCGGCACAATCGCTTCCATGTCGTAAATGTAATGGCGGTATGTTGCGATGGCAGGAAGGCATGCGGAGACAACCTGGGGTAGTACGTACTTGACGTGGTAACGGTTCACCTCCTTGCGTAAACCATTTCGTGAGTCTTTCAGGTACATGTGGGTCGAGACTGAGCGTGACAGCATAATAGCAGCTTCCACACCCCACGCTAAAAAGCCATACATCAATACATCAGTGTGACTCAAATTTGTCGTAATCCCGAAGAGGACAAACATCATGGCATTGGGGACAAAATGGTTGTTTGCCAATCCACCGACGACGAGTACCCCAAGGCATTCATCAGCAAAGGCACGTAATTGTTCTTGCAAGCCAAAACATTGCTTCGTCTGCGGTTGAGAAGTTGCAGACGTCACTAATTCGGTCTTATCAAGTACTTCCTCAGACGTATCAGTAGCAGCAGCATCACTTGTGTACTCTTCTTCCTGTTTCAGAGACTGAGCAGACTTCCTGAATACCAGCAACGACATCATCATGCCGATCTCCGCCACCACAAACAACGAACCCGCCACCGCCATTGCACCAACGAACAATTCCAGCTCCACAACCACCAACGAAAGCAAATACAACACCTGCAGCGCCGCACCAGCACCGAAACATGTCCATGATACAATCTGGAACAGCACAAAACGAGCACCGCCCATGAACGGCTGATAAAAGTTCCATCCGTCCTTCGTCGATAACACGCCACCCAGACCGTACGTGTTGAACAGCGCAGTCACAAACAACGCGAGCGAGCCCAGTCCCGTCGCCATCGGATACCCCACACTGCTACCAGACGGGTGTGGGAACATACGCGTGTACTCGGACGCCAGCGCCAGCAGCGTCGCGCCAACCAGCAGCAGCATGTTGTTGAAGTTGTTGAGCTGCACCACGAAGCGGTCTTTCCGTCGCTGACGATTGCGGTCCCGACGCTTCTCCAGCGTCAAGACGGACGAGATGATGAGCACCTCGGCCATGAACGCCGCCACCGCCTGCACGGAGCGACTTCCAGGTCGACAGAACGGCAAGTCACGCACGCTGTCGGATCCGAAACACACGAGCTGCAGCGCCACGAACAGGCCGTACAACGTCCAGCCCACGCTCTGGTAGATGGCGAACATGTGATTGCGGCGGTAGCGTCTTGCCAGCTTCTTGAGCAGCGACGACGTGGGTGACAGCGACAGCGCAGGCGAGTCGGGCGTGGGCGGCGGCACCGACGACGTGATGCGCAACACGCCGCGCGGCGCGTGCGAGATGGAGATCGGAAACCACGCGGCGGCGCTGGTGGCCGGCACGGCGAGCAGTAGCGCCCATTGCGCGGCTTCGTGCGTGTCTCCCTGGAGCACGTCGGTCAGTAGGAATCTGGGGTGGTGGTGCGTGAGCTCCGCCAACGCGAAGAGCGTGAAGGCGGCGAAGGAGGCGACGGCCATCGTGAGCAGGAACACGGCGCGCGCTCATCTGCTCCACTGGAGCTGACGTGAATGCGTCGTCATCTTCGTCAAGAGGTGGAGGTATGGATAGTGGTGCTGGCTTGCGTCGTGTTATCTTTGGCGTCTTCATAGGAACTGCACGAGTTTTCTCCTTGACTTGAGCTGGGTAGTGCGATTTGCAAAGTGACGACGGAGCTCTTGGAGATTACGACCGTCTTGGCCTGGACACTTCAACACTAGGATAACGGAAAAGGATCGGTGGTGTACAGGGCTAACGTCTGGCAAGGCAACAAGTGGCTAGCGGTCATTCTGCTCGCTCTACCCGCCACGAGGCACCACCAGACCGAGCAGTTTCAACGCGCGTCGAGGTGCTGAACTTGGACTCTATAGCACCCACCGTAGGAACGTTTTTGGACAAAAGAGCGTTCTCAAAAAACGATTTGGAAAAGTTGAAACCAGTTTTTCTTCCTTTTAGAAAGAGCTCGGCCCTTTTGTTAGCACGAAGAGAGATACGAAGGAGTACTAATATTCGCTTTCGATATATGTTTTTCTACTATGGTCTAACCGAGCCTTGACTTATATGAGGACGAGTTTATAGTCACCGCAGCCCACTTCGTCTTTGTACTTGTCGAACATGTCTTGAAGCACAGAGAAGTACTTGGCATGAACCTTGTCAATGTCCTCTTGCGTGGGCTTCTCGATGTGCGGAACATCGAGTGGTTCACCAACTACAATTGGGATGTCGACCTTGCGCGGGATCGGCAATAGTGCGCGGCCATACGGGAAGTACGGGAAGGGGAACGCAAGTTTCTTAACGAACCAACGCTGCATCATGGGAGCCTGGACGTTGTCCATCGTTTCGCCTTCCTTGAAACTCAGCACCGGCACTAGAGGTACACCATGCTCAATGGCAAGGCGGATAAACCCTTTGTGGTGGGTGTAAACGCGCACCTCATTCTTTCCCGATTGCTGCTGAAGCATCTCGGCCTGGCCACCAGGCACAAGCAGCACGCTCTCCTTTTGCTGCAGTGTGTGCGCGAAAGCTTGTCGAGTAACTTCACGCGAACCGTAATAATGGAGTACATCTCGAGCGAGAGGAATTTGATGCAGAATACTCGCCGTCAAGATATGTGCGTAAAAGTTTGGGAACAGCTTTCGCCATTGCTCAGTGAACTGCAACCACATAACTGAGATAGGCATAATGCCGTGCGGGTGAAAGCTCAAGACGTATTGCTTCTTTGGGTCCAGAGGGGCCATGCGAATGATGGTTCCGCTGAAGTACCTTTTGACCGCGTCAACGAGGAAACTACGGCCAGTAACCCAACTAGCACGCTCACGACAGCCCGTTTGCTGTGGGTTTCCACGGTATGTGAACTCGTAAACGTAAATGAAGATGGTGAGAAGCAGCACTGGAGCAAAAGCATCCATGTCGTAAATGTAGTGACGATACGTGGCTACTGCCGGGAGGCAAGCGGTGACGATCTGGGGCAGTACATATTTCACATGGTATCGGTTGACTTCCTTCAGGAGCCCGTTGCGCGAATCTTTTAAGTACAAATGGGTAGCAATCGAGCGAGAAATCACCATGACAAACTCCACGCCAGTCGCCATCATGCCATAAAAGGCAATACTAGCAGGGCTGAGATTCGTTGTCAATGCGAAAAACACGACGCATACCGCATTTGGAATGAAATGAATGTTTGCCAATCCTCCAACGATAAGCACGCCAAGGCACTCGTCAGCGAAATCACGCAGGCGCTCATGCGCACCAAGGAAGTAGGCGTGCATCGGTGACAGAGTAACATCAGCCACTTTATCAACCTTCTCAACAGGAGTCCCCGCCTTCTCAACAGGCTTCAACTGCGAAACAGACTCCGTCACGCTAGCATCAACACTTTTGTCGACATCCTCCGATCGTTTCTTAGGAGACTGAGCAGACTTCCTGAATACCAGCAACGACATCATCATGCCGATCTCCGCCACCACAAACAACGAACCCGCCACCGCCATTGCACCAACGAACAATTCCAGCTCCACAACCACCAACGAAAGCAAATACAACACCTGCAGCGCCGCACCAGCACCGAAACATGTCCATGATACAATCTGGAACAGCACAAAACGAGCACCGCCCATGAACGGCTGATAAAAGTTCCATCCGTCCTTCGTCGATAACACGCCACCCAGACCGTACGTGTTGAACAGCGCAGTCACAAACAACGCGAGCGAGCCCAGTCCCGTCGCCATCGGATACCCCACACTGCTACCAGACGGGTGTGGGAACATACGCGTGTACTCGGACGCCAGCGCCAGCAGCGTCGCGCCAACCAGCAGCAGCATGTTGTTGAAGTTGTTGAGCTGCACCACGAAGCGGTCCTTTCCGTCGCTGACGATTGCGGTCCCGACGCTTCTCCAGCGTCAAGACGGACGAGATGATGAGCACCTCGGCCATGAACGCCGCCACCGCCTGCACGGAGCGACTTCCAGGTCGACAGAACGGCAAGTCACGCACGCTGTCGGATCCGAAACACACGAGCTGCAGCGCCACGAACAGGCCGTACAACGTCCAGCCCACGCTCTGGTAGATGGCGAACATGTGATTGCGGCGGTAGCGTCTTGCCAGCTTCTTGAGCAGCGACGACGTGGGTGACAGCGACAGCGCAGGCGAGTCGGGCGTGGGCGGCGGCACCGACGACGTGATGCGCAACACGCCGCGCGGCGCGTGCGAGATGGAGATCGGGAAACCACGCGGCGGCGCTGGTGGCCGGCACGGCGAGCAGTAGCGCCCACTTGCGCGGCTTCGTGCGTGTCTCCCTGGAGCACGTCGGTCAGTAGGAATCTGGGGTGGTGGTGCGTGAGCTCCGCCAACGCGAAGAGCGTGAAGGCGGCGAAGGAGGCGACGGCCATCGTGAGCAGGAACACGCCGCGCGCGCTCATCTGCTCCACTGGGATGGCGGCGAAAGCTTCGTCTTCGTCCTCGGGCTCCACGATGAGCCGGGGCAGCGTCTTGGGTTTGCGTCGCGAGAGCTGCGGCGTCTCCATTGAGTCTCGGGAAGTAACTTGTGCGCTTGGTTGCAGCTTGAAAAGTGATGGAGGAGCTGCGGCGGGCGCAGCGCAGGGGTTTCGCGTCGTCCGGCGGGTGTATTTTCTCGCCGGCGTAATCGACAGCCCCAGCCGCAATAAAAGCCGCACGTAATCTGCGCAAACAGCGAGAGCGGATCGCGTAGATGGGAGGGCAATGCGCGACGTGCAAGATGCGGAAATGCGGTGGCGCTCCGAGCGCCGCCGAAGGCGGAGGGCCCTCGATCAGCTCGCTATTCCCCTTGACAACCGTGTCACCTTTTGCAAGGGTGGGACGGCGGGCAATGACAGGACAAGTATGACGGCGAGCTTTATTTTTCGAGGCTGCGTCGAACGGCAATTTGCAGTGCTGGCAAGAGCCAAACGGAGCCTGCATGGCGTCTATAGATATAATAATGGGAAGCGCAATAGCAACGGACAATGCCTTCAAAGTCTACAGTACATGTAGTTACGGTGCGAGATTAACACGATCTCATCTTAGAAAGCGCCTTCTCAGTTCTTACACCACTTTACGTCACAGTGCAGCCCTCCTTCGCCCGTTGCCCGACCAGATTCTGAATCAGCTCCCGCCAAATGAGCGACTAATGCACACAAGCGAGCTCAAAGAAATCGAGCTTGATAAAAATACACGGGAACTCGGTGGAGAAGCTGCACGTCGCGAAGAGCTCCGATTAAAACATACGTATTTTGTCATTTTTAGGCGTGACGTAAACATTTGGCAGGGGCTGGGCTTCCAGTACTCGCGCCGTAGGTAAAGCTCTCCCAAAACAACTCGTCTCTCTATCTCAGCGCAAGAAGACCTGTAGAAAATGGAGCCCTGAAGAAAAAGTGTTTTGTCTTTCCGAAACCTGTAGCCATACTTTTTCAAGCCTACACCATTTTGCAAAACCCGAAATCAAGCAGCTTCAACCTACAGTACACCTGCTTCAGGAGTAAACCACGCGACATGGGACACAAGTCGCAAACTGCACAAGACTGTATTTCTGCAGCGCAGACTCAGCGCCGAAGCTTCGAGACGAGGTCGCTCACGACCGCCTTGCTCTCTTCCGGCTTTGTGACGAACGCGACGACCGCAGCGGCAGCCGTCAGTCCAATCACACCCATGCCAGTCTTCCGACCCGGCAGCCAGATACCAGACGACTTGGAACGCGCATTCATGGGCCTGCAGAGCTCAAACACAGCAATATTAGCAAAGCATTATTACACCTAGAAAGCAAGTCACCCCACTTACGGTCGCAAGGCAGTGGCCACGAGAACACGGGCGACTGTATCCTTGACGCAATGAGCTTCGTAGCACTTCAGTGATGTCGGGTACTGCTTCAGTGTTGCATCGATTGCAAAATCGACGGGCTCCTCCTTCAGCAAAGTACTGCTTTCATCGGTGCTCTCCTTGCTCTCCTCCGGCTTGTAGCTGATTACCACTCGCGGAATCGAAGCGGGGAGCTTCTTGTCCAGCTCTTCCACAAACAGTTTACTCGGTTCGTCGTCGGGGTTTAGTACCAAGAGCAGTACATCCGCCTTCATCTCGATCTCGTCGTCCGACAATGCCTCTGTGATCTGCTCATTGCACGCAAATATTCACAAGTTAAAACATCGGTATCACAAATGTAACAGGCAACCACCACATACAAAGAGGTACTTGGTCGTGTCCCGATCGGGGACAGCGCCGATGCCCCGCAGAATAAACTCCTCTTGGTCGTCCGGGATTGCATCCTTTTCCCCAACAAACGTGCGCAAAAATTGTTCCTTTCCTGATTCAGGCGCTCCAAAGATGTAGCATGACACCACGTTGCGATCAACTTGCGTTGCCTTGCGCGTCAGGCTACGACTCCTGAGATAGGGAAAAGTTAGTCCGTGGTATTGCATATCAGCATCAAGACGCCGACGTACTTGACAAGCTCGATAGCCGGGAAAATTTTGTCATTGTAGCCAAGGTAGAACAGCGTTTCAAGAAGCTTCTGAGGGTTCTCTTGGGCAACAAAGCTCCAGCACGCTAGCCACACAGCGAGGGAGAGCGTGGGCTTACCGTCCACCATAGTTCGTTCGTATAACAGCGGTGATGAAATAGCTGAGCACGTTGTCCAAGGTGCACTCTCATCCTCGCAAATCGAGAAAATCGCCTCAACCTCATTCTCCGCAATATTGTTATCCTTATTCGCATCAAACTGACGAAAAAGGTTCGTTAGGAACTCGACAGCGTGAGAGGTCAGCTGTGCAGATTGGTCTTCTTCGTACGGTGGCAGCTGAAGGCGCTCTGGGGGAATCTCCAGATGTAGGTCGTTGTTGTAGCCTAAACTGCGCAGCACCTGCCAGCCCGATTCTGGCCGGTTCCGATCGATAAATAACCACCACAGGTAGATAAAGCCGTCTACAAAAAGTCCGCTGCGATCTGGAGCCACTCCAGTAGGCACCTCGGACGAAAGGTACTCCATCAGTGTATCGATCTCTGTGGCAAGAAGTCGCACACCGAAACAATCATACTGGTACTCGTTCAGTTCCTCGCGGCTGAGAATACCACTACGATCGCGATTATACAGGCGGAATGTCCGCTTGATTGCCTTCAGGCACTTGGGTTGTAATTGCTGCACGCGCAGGAAATATTAATTAGTATGCGCCCAGCCTCTCAATCCCTAACAGCACTTACCCGCTTCTTTTCATTGTACAGTGGTGCCACAGGATACAGCACCGCCTTCTGCGCAAGGAAGAAAGCTTGCGCCACCTGCGTGAAATTCTTCGCCGAGCATTCCACCTCGGACACCACAAACTACAACACACTCAAAGCGTCAACACCACATCGTCCTTTAAGATCTCCTCATCTATGCTTCCACTCACCGGGTACGTGTTGACCAAGTGCCGTACTTGGCTCGCGTACGGGCCGTCCGTCGTGGGTGTGACGGCGTTGATGTCCACCTTGTTGGCGACCAGCACGACGGGGATCTCCTTGTTCTTGGCGATAAAGTCCAGCCAGCGTCGCAGCCGCTGGAATGTCTCGGGTCTCGTCAGGTCGTACACCAGCAAGATGGCGTCGCTGCGCTTGGCCGCGTTCGTCACGCGCATCAAGTCGGACACGCGAGCTGCTCATCAGAAAAAAACCATACAGTTAGTGTCATTCGTATCTTAAAAAAACTGCATTTGTCATACAGGAAGTGTCGGTGATGGAGATGATGACGTTCTCGTCGCTCTCCTCGGCCGGGATCTGCACGTTGAGCAGCACGCTCGGCACCTTCTCGCTGAAGTGGCGCGACACGAGCGAGCAGATGAGCGACGTCTTGCCCACCTTCTCGTCGCCCAGCACCTCGATGCGCACCACCTGCGGCTTGAGCGGCAGCTTCTCGCGCTGCTCGTCGTCGCCGCGCGCGGGCTTGGCCGCCCCGGTCGCCGCCATCTTATCCTGTTCTCTCGGATGCGGAACACCAGCCGCACACGAATATCACGTGCGCCACACCATATTCTCGCGATTGGTCGTCGCCAGTCTATGTCACGTCCACGTGTCCCATTGGCTGAAAAGCCGCGACCTGAGAACAGGTGACACCAGTTGCCCTTGAAGCGCCAGTAACCGATCCGGGCCAAGCAGCACAGACTCCGACGCGCCTCCGAGACAGCGTTTTGCCAACGACCGGCGATGGTTCCCAAGGGCTCCGCACACGCGCTTCCCTCCAGCTCGCAGCTCCCAAGTCGCCGCCGCCGCCACTCCAACTGCGACCTACAAGCCAAGCCCGTGACGCTGCAGATGGCGCCGAGACCCACGAGCGCTGCTGGCCCGCAGAAGAAACGCCAGCTGTTCTGGCGCAACGTGGTCAAGCAGTTCAACTTCACGGACCAATCGGAGCGCGAGCTGCTGCTGTCGCTCACGGGCGGCATCTCGTGGATGCACATGCGCGTGCTGCCCAGGGACTTTGTGCGGCGCCACCGAGAGATCTACTACCTCATCTCCACGCCAGAGTACGAGCGCTCGGGCGCCATCGGACGCGACGTCACGCGCACCTTCAGCATCTTCGAGCGCAGCCAGCAGCACCAGCTTGCGGCGCAGCAGAGCGCGCTCTTTCGCGTGCTCAACGCCATCGCAGAAGCTGAGGACGGCTACTGCCAAGGGATGAACTTCATCGCCGCACTTTTCCTGGTCGAAGGACTCTCGGAAGCCGACGCCTACGCACTCTTCCTCTACATGCTCAAAAAGCGCCACCTTGCCGGCATCTACCACCGCAGCTCCACCTTCTTGGACGAATATCTGCAGCATTTTGAGCAGATGTTCATCCGTGACTTACCAAAGCTGCACGCCCACCTGCTGGCGCAAGGCTTCGCGATCCCCATGTACGGCATTGAATGGTTTACAACGCTCTTCTCGTTGTCGACCAAGACCGACCTAGCGTGTGCAATCTTTGATCTCTTCTTCGTGGGGGTGCAGGACATTTTCTTACGCACAGGACTAGCCATTCTCAAGCTGCTAGAAGCCAAGCTCATGTGCATGACCTTTGAGGATTTCTTGCGTGAGTTCAAGCCCCTGGTGCGGGAGCTGGACCCTTATCAGGTTATTCTGCAGGCGCTGGCACTTCGACCGAACCCCAAAATGTATCGGGAAGACACCACCGCACACGTTTCTCGGGAACATTTCCTGCGTACGGCAGGTGCCGTAGCTCCTACATGCAGCGATGCCGGTGCCTCAAGCAGCGATGGTAGCAGTGCAGATGGCGACGAGGAGTCTGGATCGTCGCTAGGAGACTTTGGGTTGCACAGGACGCTACCTCCCGAGATGGCTGAAGCAATCCGTTCAGGGAACGGCTCTGTTGTACGCCGTTTGTGGGAGGCCCACGTGACCCGCCGTCAGCACAGTGCTGCTGCCGGCATAGTGCTGGCGAACGAGATTCTTCACTTCGCTATTTGGTATGGGCGTGTGGCCGTTGCGTGCCTGGCGATTGATCGTTGCTATGCTGACATCGACAATCGCGACGACGCCGGCTTGACGCCGTTGCACTTTAGCGTGATTCGAAACCAGCCTGATATGGTCCGTCTTCTGCTTGCCCACGGAGCGCGGATGCAGGAAACCCGCATGAGAAGACTCTCGCCGCTGGAACTAGCACATCGCTGGAAGCGGGGCGACACGACGGCCGCTCGACTTGTACTGGAAAAAGAAGAGGTGTGCTTGTACTGCAACTCCAAGTTCGACGTGTTGGCCCTTGAGACCGCAGTGTGTGGCCACTGCGAGTTTCGCTACTGCTGTAAGCCACAGCATGCTCTATGTATCTTCAAGCACCAGTGTCCTAGAGCAAACCGATCTGATGGTGGCCGTGTTCGCGGATTCGGCAGGGATCGCCGACTTTCGGAACCAACGATGGCGATGCTTAGCGTTTGTGACGACAGTGGAGACAGCAACAATGACGAGGAATCTCCTGCGGAGTTACCTGAATTGCTTTGCACCCGGTCAAGAGGTTCGAGCACTTCCACCGCAACATCGATATCAACGTGCAGTCGGGTTGGGGGCAGCATTACCTTGAGCCGCAGCGTCTCCGAGTCGTCCTCGCTTGAATTTTTGGTCTCGCCAACCGCCATGTCATGGCTTGGGTCGCCACGATTTTTCAACGACATCGTCGCCAAAAACGTTGATCCAGCACAGACTAACCAAGATGCGACGAACACCAAAGCACCAGCGAGTGATCATTATCAGAGCTGGCATGTGACTACACGGCCATTACTTGAATTCCCAGACCGCCCGGAATGGTACTGCAACGCTCGCGAGTGCCATTTCGTCTTCGCGCTTTTTGCGCAGGCAGTCAAGTGCTCACGTTGTGCAGGATACTTCTGTTCCGAGCACGTTGACAGCAAAACCAAGCACTGTCTCGAGTGTCGGCGAGATACAATACGCTCTCCCCGCGCATCCGCAGCAAGAGCTGCAGCCACGCAGTCTTAGACTAACATGTTTAAGCTAGATTCAGTTGTTTGATCCATACAAGAATGAACCATTTAACTACGTGTATACCTTGGCTAATGAAAATGAAAAGAAAGGTCTTTTTAACGATGCTTTCCTTTATTCGTACACCACGAGCGATTGCTCGTCTACCTCCAAGTCGCTACTGCTACTACTGCTAACGCTGTTTGACCTTGAACGGGACGCCTTACGAGACTTCTCCGCCGCTTCGAGTACACTGGCCCGGACACCAGGCAGCACACCATCAGCCTCTGATCCAGCCTCCACGCCTTCACTATTACTATTGCTGTTGCTGTCATCCTCCGGGATCGTACGGAACGAGTTGAACTTGGCTGGGTTATGTCGGGCAAGCCCTGGTACCGCAACACCCTCGTCCTCGCAGCCGCACATCGAGTCACGCCGCGCTCTCCTGGTTAGCTCAGAGTCTTCTTCTTGCTCATATTGACGCTCCAGTGCGTCACGTTCCTCGCACATTTGATCAGCCTCGATGCTTTCCTCAAAGCGTGCCTGCTTCAGACGCTGCAGCTCCTGCTCGTAATGAGCAACATTCGACCTCAAATTCGACATGCACTCGTCAATATCCGGGAACATTATATACATGAGGTCCCAGAGCGGAGCCACGATCTTCTGGGCGAAGAAGAGCTGTCCCTCAACCATCTTCAGCGGGTCATCAATGTTCCTGTACGAGATTGGGATGTTCTCGGCCTGCTCCATTAGCGCCTTGATACGCAAATTCCTTCGAGATCATATTGCTCCACTTCAAAGCCACAGGCTTCGGAAACACTTGACCGGACAGGTCACTTGCATGCACCAAAGTCTTCACGAGGAACAACCGATCCTCTAAGGTGCCGTTATATGAAGCCCAGCCACCTTTCGCTGCCCGCGCACTAGAAGAGCGACCAGGTGCACATTTGGCACCTGATGTAGAGTGGAAACTATTCGGTGCGGAGCCACTAGTACTTCCACGCGGCGTGCCCGCCACAGACCCGTCAGGCTGCATCACAGCATCCCGCAACACGTCCAGGATTTCGGGGCCCTGTTTTCCTTGGTCCTTAACGGGTGCGATATCCACCATTGGCTTGGCTCCACTGCTCACGGCTATGATTGCAGTAACACTGGAGCTATCCCGCTTTGCTGACGAGATCGCAGTCGTATCAACATGGTGACTTGCTGGGCGAAGAACCTTCTCAATCGCCTCCAGGAACTTAAAATGGTATGCCATATCCGTCCCCAGGATGGCTGTGACCACCATTTTACGTACGTGACGGTAATCCACAGGAGTCAAGTTCTGCAGGATGTTCGCGTTCTTTTCCTTCGAAATCAAGCGGAAAGTCGTGTAAGCGTGATGGTGCTCCAAAACCGACTCATCGCTGTAAAGCATTGCCAATTGCGAGCCTGAAACAACCTCGAAGTCATTCGTGTGGCCAGGATGATCGACATCATGGCCGAGCGAAGCAATCAAACAGGCTGCGATGTCTAGCGGCTGGAGCATTTGCCCAGCGTCAGTCGTGCTGAGTAGAAGGTACGACGAGTGGACCACCGAGAAAGCGTGCATGAAGTTGTGGAACGGATTCGGGTGGTAGTGCTCTTCATTGCCACGATGAAGTTTTGCAAACGGTGCTTCGTTGTATGCAGTACCTCGTCCACCTTGAAATCCAGATACATCTCTTCCAGTAGTTTTGGCAATACAGCAGCGTCCGTGGTGAACACGTTGAAATCCCACGAAGGAAAACGAGATCCTGGTGGCGCACTGAAGAGTAGACCAGTTGGGATACTTTCATTGCTTCCAACGAACTCGTAGCCCAGTCTTCCGGACTGGTGCTTTTTGCCACCAGCTGCGCGGCTTAAACGCTCAACATTCTCTACGGTGAGAGCAGAGTTCTTTACATCATCCTTGGCAACAGCTGCAGATTTCAACACCGGTTGCTCAACTTGAGCCTCGAGCTTGGCTGCAGCAGCGCATTCTGGGCAGTCGGCCACGTGTCGATCGCTCGGAACGAATGAATTCCGAAGGCAGGCTTCAGGATGAGCGCGGGATGCAGAGGCATAACTTGTGTAGCACTCAAGCAGGTTAACTTGACTTCGCGCGCGCTTTGCTAGAACCTGCTCCGCACGCGTATCCGCCAATAACTTGATGTACTCGATCTCGTTGCTTCTACGACGCAGTATGACAGCAACCTCGCACGCAAAAGCTTCAAGTGCACATTCATCATCAAACGTGAAACCTGCCGAGCATCCTGGAGCCACTCCATTAGGTAGATCCTCCTCAACCTTGTTGATAATCTCCAGCACAGCAATAGGACGGCTGCTGCCAAGCAGAAGACCGTTCGTTGACTTGCGCCGATTCCTGAATACCCACCGGCACGTAAAGTACACAACGTGTATGCACACCGCGACGTTGGTCTGTCATCCAGTTGTAGCGACGATCTGCCTTGGGGTTTCGAACATTGAGAGTTTGTTGCGTCATAGCTGCAAGACCTAGCATACTTGCTCGAAGAGGAACACGAAGTGTTTCGTCGTAGTAGCTAGACGAAAGTGACCAAAGCTCTTCCGTCTCCCAATCCACCATAAATATCGACACTCGTTCAGCCTTGGTAATATGGCAGGCGCCATCGATCACGCCGTCGACAAGGTTGAGCACTGTGTCTTCCGTATCTGACGAGCTAATAATGTGGAGCAACGCCTTCTGCGTTCGCTCCGACAGCAATACATCGTGGAAACTCGATGCATTTACGCATACACGAGCTCAGAATCGGTCCAAGCCACGTCAACAGCTTCACATGGAGGTCGTCCACTACACGCCGTGTGCGGTGGGAAGTCGTCGCCTCCACGATCGCATACACTGTGTCATGCTCCATCAACGGCACACAGAAAAGTTTTTGCCCTGGGAACTCGTGTGCCAAGTCCACTTCAGAATCGTATCCTTGTTCTGCGCTAAAGTCCACATGAAACTCGGGCACTCTCGACTTCAGTGCCTCACCTACCAGTCCTCGAGACGGAGCCAGCCCGGACTGGGTCGGATTGCCGCGCGAGATGCGGGACATGCTCTGCGAGTTCTGGTCAACTAAAAACACAGCCGCCGCTGCAGCTCCCAGGTCGTCCTGTAGAAAGTCCAGCAAGAGGCGAATCATGAGTACCACGTCGTTAAGCTCCAGGATCCTCTGCACCAGTTCCCAAAAGGCTCGATGCTTCTGTTCCATCACGTATCGTTCGTCAAAGTCCGCGTCCAGGTCGGCGTCCACGTGGTTGGAGCTGGACGCGCCGCCCGTGCATGCCTTGAGCCACGTCAGGACGCCGTTCACGACCGCCATGGCCGAGGCGCTCGAGTCGCTTCTGTTTCTGCTGTCTTGATGGTCGTCGCCGTAGCGGATCCCTGTGGTGTCCAAAGGGGCGTTGGGGCTGGTAGCTGCACTGCGTCCTCGTCGGCGTCCTGGACTGCGCTGCATGGGCTCGTCGTCGCTGTCCTGAGAGGAGGAGACCGTCGTGTCCGACAGCGAGTGCTTCTTCTCCTTGTGCTTCTTGGTGGGGCGTGGCGCCGGTCCCTTGTTTGTGGTGCTGGAGTTGCTGCTTAAGACGTTCCCCATTCCGCTGCGTTTTGGTAACTAGTTACTAGTTAACGACCTTCAAATGGTCGCGTGTCGCGGAGTTTAGTGGAAAGGTGGAACAAGAGGCCTCTCGCTCATGTAGCAGATGACTCTTTCCGACGCGTGTACACTCGCCCACACACCGGTGCGATATGCCGACGACTTCTTGAAACTGGGGCGCGTACTCGGGCCCCCGTGCCGAGCCGTCCTTGTGTGTGTGGGCGAATTCCGAGCAAAAACTGACGATTTCGAGCGTCGCATGCCAGGCTGCTGCTCTTTGTATCCGCGGTATACTTGGCGTTTGTATACCGCGATATGCCTCACAGTACACTCTCCCATGAGGCAAACGAAGTTTTCAGAAAGCTTTTTGATGGCGAGTAGCTGCAGATTGCAGCATGGGATGCATTCTAATAGCCACTTGGTACTAACTATTGTAAGCACCTAGGCAGATCACCACTTTATGCGAAAGTAGTTTCGTGTCCTAGAGTGAGGAGGTTGTTCCTGATGTATTAGCTCGTTCTGCTGGCATGTATATGAGCGGCGTTGGTGCGGCGCCATGCAATAGCGCCCAGTCTTCATGAGCGCGCGATATTCCGCGCTTCATGCTGGGGGACTGCTCAATATCCACAATGCAAACTTTGCAAATATATCTCGCTTCAACGAGGTATGCGGCTTTTGAACCCCGCCCAACTCGATTAAACGAGTGAACTCTTTTTAGCAGGGTTCTTTGAAGCTTTTGGCTCGAAATAGAATGAATTTGTCGCAATCTGATTCTTTCGCGACACGTGGACTAAAAGCGTTAATATAATAGTCTGGGACTTCAGCAAAAGCATTAGTAGAGTGCTTTGGCGATGGGGTTGCATTACCAAACCATCGCCCAGGTTGCAGTGGAGCTTTGCGTCCAGAGCTTTGCGTCCAGTGGAGAACGATGCCGGCGCTGGTCAAAAGGTTCCCTCACTTCGGTTGTCGCAGTGCGTACTGCAAATTCACAAGTCGCAGCTCGATTGTCGAGCTTTAGTGACGTAGCAGGATAAGGACAGTCTTTCAGTTGTATGTCACACGCCGGCTTTAGAGACCTCAACTCGTTGAGACGGTTCGGATCACACAGCACCGCATTTCCATGCGCCGAGGTGATGGATGTTTGTCCACCTCGCCGGTAATGCAGTCCACAAGACGTCCCGCGTACGGCGGAATGAAAATCGGCCCACTCATCCACGAGCAATCGATCAGACTTTGTGTTGTCCGATTTGCCCGCAGGTGAAGCTGCGATCCGCACCACCAAACAGAGTCGTCAACACTTATCTGAGCTGTTGCTGGTTTTACGGCGGTCTCCGCTGGCCCTTCTCCATTTATCGTCTAGAGCTTTCAGCGGGTCGTCAACACGAACATACATGGCCATTTCAACTTGAATCGTCGTCTACAGCTTACAGTCCTTGAAGTCAAGGTCGCCACACTGCGACGGGCTCTGCGAAGAAGTCGTCGCTGGGTGGCAATACCGTCACTGGGACAGAGCTGCTCGGCGCTCAGATTTGCAGCCACGTGAGCAAAAAGACGGCGGTCGTGGCCGGCGACGGGAGGAACTCCACGAGCCCGTCCTTCCAGCGACAGGACTCGTCGTAGAGGAACTGCATGCTCTTGAGCAGCGACGGGTGCAGCGTGTTGGGCTCGTTCTCGTAGAGCCACATGACGCCGGCCCAGATCACCGTCGCCAGCAGCGGGTACACGTGCTTGAAGCGGTGCTGGGCGAACGGCTGGTAGCCCTTGGTCGCCAGCACGCGCACCAAGCTGATGAGCGCGCGCGACATCAAGTACATGATGATCTGGAAGTTGACGCTCGAGTAGCGGCCCCAGACGAGGTATCCGCCAATGCCGCCGGCCACCGCCGCGTGCCAATGCGCGCCAGGCTTCCCCACTTTCGTGGTCACGTGCTGCCCCAGCGCGTGTTGCTGGTGCGCTCTCAGCACCGCCAGTACGGACTTGTACACACCCAAAAAGAGCGCCAGGTTCTTGCTGTGCTCGAACGTGAGGCGCACGACGCCCCGCAGTTTCTGACGGATCGACCCCTTCTGGAAGAGGAAGATCATCACCATGGCTGGCCACAACACAACAACGTCGTCAATGCCGAGATGTACTGAAGTATACTAGGCAGCAATCGTACCGTGCGGGGCGCGCACCTTGGTGCCGTAGAAGGAGCCATTGCGGACGCCGCGCAGAATCGCCAGCAGCGCGTCCTGCATGCTTCTGGTTGTGAGCTCGATACACTCGACGTCGCCATCTGGTCGCGATTGGAGTTCGCTGATTGGTGGAGATGTAACGTATGTCAGTGCTTTTCGTGTTGAAGTTGTTAACTGCGTGTGAGGTGGTCATAGGCCTGCGTTATGAGAGCGTAGACGCCATTGAGTTCTTCTTGCCATACTGGAGGAAGAGCTGCAGTTAGAGTGTGCCATTTGTCTGGATGCCATTCCAGTGACCGCTGGTGATAGGCTCGACGGATAGTGGAGCGATTCGTCTCGCCTTCGTGCAGGCCTAGCAACTCCCACGCGCTCATTCCGACGCGTGGGATATCCATGCTGCTACTACAATGGCAATGCTGTCAGTTGATCTGCATGGATATATAGGAAAAGAACAGCGAGATACGTACGTGAACAGATCGTAGAGCGGACGAGGCAGAGCGAAGAGAACGCTGCCGGAGTAGTAGCCGCAGAAGCTGAGACCGCCGGTGTTGTCGAGCCAATACTGTCCGCAGGAGATGGCATTGAGATGGAGAGCCCGAGGTAAAAAAAGCATTTGCATCTCGCGCTGCTGGGAGCTGTTTGTCGGAGATGGGGGAGACCGAGCTGTGCATTGCAAGTGTGTGAAAAGCTCGTCGCATCGAGTTTTCAGAGCTTCGGCAGCGTGGTCGGGGTACACAAGAACGCGCGCGACTTCTTCGGTGACACCTTCTCCTGCACGGAACGTGAGGGTAAACTCTCCAGCGGCAGTGAACAGTAAGTTGGAGAAGATGGCGGAACCATTGACGACTGTAGCATACGAAAGGTCCTTGCATTGCTGGTTGCCGGCGGCTAATGTAGTCCTGTTGTTTGTCATGACTCCCAGCAAACACCGCCTGCACATACACAACATTGGTACCACGAGCTTGGTCATGGTAATTCTCAACCATGGGATCGCCATACTGGTCAAGTACGTTGAGCACAAGCTGCAGAGGGCACATGGGGCGAAGTTCTGGGCAATTGTACGATGCCTGGGCAATTCCGAGAGCAGATGGGTGTGCTACTGCTTGTCGACAGTCGATATGGTTGGCATCTAGTGCATTTAGAAGCAAGCGTGAGTGTCGTATACGATGGGCGAGACATCGTCCTGGAGTCGTTGACGTCGCACCAGCACACACTTGAGCAACTCTGTGCCAAGGTACTCGTAGAGAAGCTGGTACTTCATGTGCACACCTCGCGGGGGTGACACTTGTCGCTGATCGGCATAGAACGATCAAACTTGTTTCATCCATGCCGAGAGGTGCCTCAATGGCACAAGCTGCAGGTGCAGATGTGGTTGCTCCTCGACACAAAGCCACTTTTGCAGCTGGCTGGTTCGCAATTCGAGTTATCATCCGACTCGACGCAGGACGCAGGGGCTGTGCTCTCAGCTTGGTTGCAAAGTGATACTTTGAGTTCGTCATCGTAAAATAGCGGAGCGGCCTTGAAACAGCGAGCAGGTTCCAGGTTGCTTGCACCATGACACAATTGGGCTGCAATCGCTCCCGTCGTTGACAAACCGGTAGCTTTAAAAAATTCCTTCACACATTCTGCAGGCCCCAATGAATTGGTTTGACAGCAAGCTGATACAGCATCGTGGGTATCCAGACGTTGCGTGTTGATAAATCTACGAAGGGAATCCAGACATAACTGTGGTGCGTCCGACATGGCTTGCCTACAGAGCTGCACACGGAGTGTTGTCGAAAGCGAATGATCATGCTGCGTATCTGTCAAACAGTTGCTGGGTGCGTCGGACGTGGCATGTTCGCACACTTGAACAGCGGCGGTAGATACTGTCATTCCCGAGTCACTTGAACCACCTAACGACGCAGATCGCTGAAGTAGTATCCGAGCTTTTGAAGCACAACTAGTAGGGTAAAGCGAGACAGAACTCCCAACATCAGGATGTTCAACAGGCATCGTGGGCGCAGCACAGAGACGAAGAACTTGGTCAACTGTGAACACACGTACTGGAAGTAGCCGTACGCACTCAGTTACAGTAGTGGCATTCGTTGCACGATGGCACAAGCCAGCCACAAGCATACCAAATTCTGGTGTAGGTGAAGCCAACGAGCTGGTTGGCAGCAAAGTTCGGGCATGAATTCTCATCTCGAGTGCACAGTCAATCGGGATAACTGCAGCACCGGCAGCAGCCTCTTTGCATAAAGTTATCTGGGCGTCTTGATTCATCCACCGTAATTTTTGCTGTGCTTCCACAAAACAAGTGTGAGGTTCAGTGTTGAAAGCTGCATCTACTCCGGATAAGTCCCCGCACACTTTTGCAATTGTACTCGGCAGGATACGTTTCTTGCTGAGCGTAATAGCACACGTCATGATAGCAGCCAAATTCGAGCCATCTCCAATCTGTCGACACAACAAAAGTGTGCCAATCTCATTTCCTACAGTGAATCTCAGGTGAGGTTGACTTTGCTTCACACATTGTTTCAAAGCAGCCACTTGTCCGTCAAAAACTTTGCAAAGTGCAGCAGCAGTCTCCAGCACTTCGAGAGCATCTCGTTTGCTGAGTGTTTTGCTCATCTCAAGCCACAGAAGTAAGCATTTCGCCGGTCGATCATCTTGAGCTTGTCGGCAAATTTGAACGAGCGGAATGGCAGCAGCTGTAGGCTCGATCCGTACTTCGTCGCTGGATGTGGAGGCGGAAATGAGCATCTGCTGCCGCTGTTGGGCGGGCACTGCAAGCCAGCATTTTGCCGGACCTGAACTTGAAGACGCCGAGCACAACTGAATGATTGAAGCTGCACGAAGCAGCTCAATTCGAGATGCAAACTTCGCCGTCTGTATTGCTCTCCCCGCCAAGGCCAATTTTGCACATTGCCCGGGTGCTGTTGGATCTTGACGGGTATGGCTTCCAATACACAGCCGCTCTTGCTGCGTCTGTGTAAAGGATCTAGGCACACTTCGAATACACTTGGTCTGCTGCTTATTAACTTGTGTGGTTCCTACAACGTGAAGACACAACAACAGCATAAGAAGCACCCATAACGCAGGGTGTCGTCGCACCTGCCAAGAATGCTTCATCCTGACCCTTACCAGTAGTGCCTCTTCACATACCGTCTCCCAATTTACCAATTTTGCATTACCATCGTTCACTTCTTGATCACTCTGAACAACTTGTGGACCACAAGCAACCCCCGCAAGAACCAAATTGCTTCTATGGACGGACAACAATACAGGTAAACTACTACATGGAACCATCCACGCTGCTCGCTCTTCAGGAGGATGTTGCCCAATCACGAGCCTCCTGGTGTCTGCACTATTCGTTCTCGTGCTCCAAAGCGCCCGCGGCTACCGATTCAGCATCATTGGTTCTCTGTAAGCGCTGGGGACAAGTCGCTAAAATACGGGTGGACCATAGCATCGGCCGCAGTGATTCGCTTTGCCGGGTCGTACTGTAGCATCTGCTCTAGCAAGTCCACTCCATCCTCGTCCAGCGTCGGCACAAGGTGCGCTAAGCTTTCCGGTGTGGGGTATACAGGGAAGTCACGCTGTCGACACACACAATTTTGCACAACACGTTCAGAATACACGTGCAATTACAAGAGAAGTAGAAAAAACTCACTCGATAGTCTGGCAGCTCCACGATAGCGGGATAAATCTCGACCGTAGGCGTTCCGAGCAGGCGGAAGATGCGGTCAAGCTGGTCAGCCTCCGAGGTTCCGGCAAACAGCGGGCCACCGTTCGCCATCTCAGCGAAGATGCAGCCCACGCTCCAAATATCAACAGGAGTTGAGTATTTCCTGCAACAAAATGCATCACAATCGGTCAGTTCCACAACACCCGATCACCATCCGCAACTACAAGGAAAATGAATTGTGTGGCAAGTAGATATCGAAACGTACCGCGATCCCATGAGGACGTCAGGCGCGCGGTACCACAGCGTCACGACCTCATGCGTGTAGCTTCTCACAGGGATGCCAAACGCGCGTGCCAGACCAAAGTCGCCAAGCTTCAGTTCTCCTTCGCGGTTGATCAGCAGATTCTGCGGCTTCAGGTCACTATTCATCGACACACACAATGGATAATCAGCACCAACCATTTCATTTCTCCTCATACGACAACTTTTCACCGACAACCAATTGCACGTACCGATGCAGCACGCGATGCTGGTGACAGTAGGCGATGCCGCGCAGAAGCTGGTACAGGAACGACTTGAGAATGGGCTTCTCCAGCCCCTTCTCACAGACATCCAAGTACTTCTTCAGGTCCTGGTCCAGGTACTCGAACACGAGCGTGAGCTTCCGCTCCGTGTGCACGATGTTGTACAGGCGCACAATGTTGCAGTGCTGGAGCTCCTTGAGCAGCGAGATCTCGCGGATGGCGGTGCTGGGGATGCCCTCGTCCTCGGCCTCCAGGCGAATCTTCTTGAGCGCGATCACCTCGCCCGTCACGCGGTCCTTGGCCTTGTACACCACACCATACGTGCCCTCGCCGACCTTCTCCAGCTTCTGGTACCGCTCCATGGGCTCGAGCGTGTGCGATTGGCTCAGTCAAAGGCGTTGGAAAGAATCTGACAGGCTCCGATCAGAGCTGCAGGCCGTTATGAACACCCATTTTTCTTTTGGTGGGTGAAATGAATTCGAAGAAAAAGACCATGTGTTTTACATATAAAGTAAAAGACACATCGTCAATTTGCACGGGTTAAATGGATTTGGGGTGCAAAGAGCCAAATTCATGGAAACGACATGTGGGTGGAACGGAAACAGGTTGTTTTTGCTGCTCTAAATTTCGAGCTCTAATCCTGAAGTGCTTCAGATGTGAAGTTGAACTCCACTGGCTGGGAAGCTGGTTCGCGCGCTGCCGTAATGGAGAAAATGAGGCGCGGTACAGTGGCCAACGGCGACGTCGAATCCTTCGGGTCCGCGTAGAGACCCTGGAGATACGTCTTGTACGCTGGCATGAAGCGGTCCACGAAGTCTCGCACCTCGTCGGGCGTCATGGCTGGCTTCTTGGCTTCACGCAGGAGCTGCTCCGGCTGCTCGCGCCACCTGTACATCATCAGGAAGATCAGTTAGAGGTGTAATGCTTGCAACGCTACAATTGCTATCCTAGAGAGCTGCTGAGAACGTACTGGTAGACCCAGTCCAGGTTGTCGATCTTGATTACAACCAGGCCGTCCAGCTCCTCGTAAAACTTGTCAAAAGCACGGAGCTCCTTGTTCACAGCCTTCATGTGTTCACTTCACCGAAAGAATATCATCGTTAGGCTTAACATTGTTACACATTGCAACATTTCAGGGTTCGAACCTCAGCTCAGGGCTCGACTCGTCGATCGCTTGGAAACCCGTGCACCAGCCCTCAATCAACAGCACATCCAGCGGGCCTGTATACAACAAAGTCCTCGACGTTAAAAAGAAATTATCATGCAACTATCAAATACATCTGCAAGGTTTGACGCACCTTGCTGGCGATCCCACTCGGACACAGGAGCGCGATCCCCACGACCGTTATGCTGTGACTTGTCGTAACGCGGCAGGGCGATCTCTTCCGTGGAGGTCTTGCACTCTTTCACCAAGTCCAGCAGGAACGGTACGTCCATCGTGCCTGGGTTGCCTCGGTACTGCACCAAACCCAAAAGTCAAGTCAGCCGTCTCACATTGCAACAAAAACATCTACATTTCGTATGCACCTGAAGCAACGGGTTCCCTGGGTTGGCCTTTGCGAGCGCCACTTGCTGCTCGTGCTTCCAATAGACATCGTCCAGCGACATGACGGCGCATTTCTTGCCCATAAGTGCCAGCGCCTCCTGCATGTACATGGAAGCCGTCGTCTTGCCGCCGCCTTGAGGGCAACTCAGACCGATGCAAACGCAGCGTTTGGCGTCCCCCTGTTTCTTCTGCGCAGCCTCCACGACCTCCGTCGTCCAGCGGAACATGGGCAGGTAGTAGTCGTCCACGCGGCAGCGCAGCGCTCGCTCGTCCACGGGCTGCGAGCGCTTGGCGGCGTCGCGGCGGATGAGCGCCTCAATGTGCTGACGCAGCTTCTGCGTGCGTTCCAGGAGAGCTGCCATGGCGCTTGGTGTTGGTGTTGCGTGGTCGATTGGCGAATGCAGCAGGTGTGCAAACTGATCTCGAGTTATAGATACATGTACGAAACATATTGTGTAAACTTAGTGTGGTCGACAGTATGGAAACATACAGGAACTTTTTCTATACTGAACAGTACATATCGTTTGAAGTCAGACGCTCGAATATGGAAGGGTATAAACTGTAGAGAGGGTAAACAGTCTTTGACAAACAACTGAGTCACAGTCAGACGTGACCAAAGTAAACTCGCTGAATGATGCAAAGGTTGGAGCGCGCACCGCGATCTAATGGCAATCTCAATCACGTCGAACGTCCATTAATATTGTATCAACGCTGCTTTGGCAATATGCATACACACGATCGCGACCTTTCCTTGCTTTGAGATCTCGACTCAGTTCTACTCGCTCCTATGGTGCAGAAGCAACCACACCAACGGGAGGAGGGAACGAAGGAGAAGGCCCACGGTGTAGTGGTGGCACCACCACCTACTCGCCAAGCAGCGCCGAAGAAGGAGAGTCTTCTTACGACGATGATGCGCGTGTTCGATCCGTTGATCATGTACGACGCATACACGTTCCGCTGGCTTGGCTTCGACCCCCACGAGCACGACAACACCCGAGAGCAAACGTTCACCAAGGTCACAAACGTGGGGCTTATTTCTGCGCTGGTGTTCACTGTGTGGGCGTCGTGGCTTCAGGTCGTCGCCACCACCACGTTCGACAACTACGGATCGTCGTGGGCTGAAGACATTAAGGGCGTCGCCAGCTCTTTCCTGTGCACAGGCATGTTCTTCCTGCTCTTCTCTGTCATCAACAGTGTGCTTGTTCTACTTGCGGTGAACGAGACAGAAGACGACCACCAAGCGACGCGGTTACTTCAGAGACTCGAGCTGTGGTTCACCTTGCCGTCCATTTACTTCTACCTCGGTGTTGGCTGCGGGTCCTTCGGCTTCTTGATCTGGTTCCCAGCCGCGTTCCCGCTCAAATACGCACAGTTCAACATAGCTGTGGGGATCGCGATCATCGGCTTAAATGCGCCATACTACCAGTTTCTAATCCTGTGCGTCTACGACACCAGGCAGGAATGCAACCTCACGATCCCTTCGCATCCTGCGTGGCTGACGCGTCTAGTGACCCTGAGGGGAAACCGGAAGAAAGCGGAGAAGAATGGAGCTGCTACGTTGGCCAAGCCGACCGAAGGCAACTACGTCACTCCAGCAGTAAATGGCGAAGAGGAGTCGCCTCAAGTTGCAGCAACCAAGTTACTAGAGACTGCCCTCGACAGCATCGGGCAGATCGCTCTACTGCCCCTTTTCATTGAGAATGGCTGGGATGACTTGGGCGCTTTGGCTGAAATGCAGGAGCACCATGTAACAGAGATGGCTACACTCAAACCCGGGGCTTCCTGCGCAGCCTTCGTCGCGATTTGGGTCGCCCGATGTTGAAGTAGATCAGATGCCCAATTTATGGGTCGCTTAAGGTCTTTTTTTGGGTCTCGTATTCCATTCCGTTGCGCTCATTTTGAAAGAAGCACTGACGTCCGCAGGAGACTGACACTCCTCGCTTGTCAACTCCAACCAGGACGATGGACTCCTCCACACCCGCTCCCTCTTCTCCATCCACGCTGCATGATGAGTGGGCGCTCGTGAACGACGAGGCGGAGTACGTGGCGTTAAATCCCTCTTCGATGGTCGACATTCCGTGACTAAACTAACTCGTTCTGCTGTACCAAACGCAGAATCGTCGGGACAACACACGAAGCGGTGAGCTCTGAGCGTCTTTGGTGGCGCAGTTGTCCCTCTATTCTGATGGTAGCGGTTCTATTTGGTTGTTGCAGGAGTCGGAGCACCAGGAGGAAGCGGGTGAATCACCAAACTCGCAAGTGCCGGAGGGATTTCTGCCCATTCGTCTACGACAAGGCGAGGAGATCCGACCGGCGTGGTTCAAGGCCACGCAGCAGGTTGACGACTTTCTCAACAAGGTCGGTGGGCATTGTCAGCCTTGGTAGTGGTATACCGCTAACCTCGTTATCGCCACTATATTTGCTTGTTTATGACAGTTTTTCGCGGAGGAGATCGCTAACGGCAAGAAAATTCCGTCTAATTTACATGGGGATGCTGCTAATCTCCACGAGATCCATGGGGGAGTACGGCATCGAGGAAAATGGCGTGATCCACAGCGTCATTACCGATGCCCGTACGTTGTGAATGCGTTGCTAAGTTAATTTAGTGTTGCGCCATATGGAAATTGATGGCTTCGACCGTGCTGTGTAATGCAGCTCCAGCACCCCACCCGCAAGCAGCGTTGCACACCAACCTCAAGGCCTTGAATCCACAAAACTCGCTGCTGGTCCTCACGGGCGTCTTCCTGTACGGCTTGTGGACGCTGTTCTACTACTTCCCGCAGTTTTTTTCGTGGAAGTCCATCGTTCTGCTGTCGCTTTTCAGCGTGATGCACATTTCGGCAGCGGTCTCACGCATCATTTCATGATCACCGTGTTTCTCTTCACTTCCATCATGGTGAGCCCTCCAGACAGCTTTACAAGTAGGGGCCATAGGAATCGCTTTGATTTTGATCACCTAACTCTCTCAGGCAGCCATATTTATTCAGGGCTGCGAATTTTGTTCACGTATCTCTTAATAAAACTTCATTTGATTAATCTGATCTCAAAGCTCGACGACTGCAGCAGTCTGAGCCTTGGACACCAATTACAAAACTTCCGCACGAAAACGTTTGTTGTTTACGCATCAGCACGTGGTGACGTGTCTGGTTACTTCCGTCGGCTAAGAAAAAATGACGCACCGGCTAGAGCTGCGACCGCAGCGGCGTATACGACCATGCCGATCGCTGTATCACCGTTGTGTGCGAGTGCCTGGCGCACCGCGAGTCGATAGTGAGGAATCTTCAAGCGGATGTACTTGTTTCCCCATGTACGAGCTCGGTTCACAGCATCTTTCAAATCAGAATCCTCCGAGAGCAGTATCCTGCAAGTTACGAGTGCACAAGAACAGTTAGTATCATACCAGTCAAACGGATCAACAATTCACGTACGTGATCGTCTTCATCATCGACGTAGAGGATTCGGCGAATCGTATTGTCACCGAGTCGGTTCTGGACATCCACCAGAAGCTGTTTCACTGATTCTGCAGAGCTAGTGAACCGGTGGTTGTTCCCGTAGCAGTCAGCAAGCTTGTAAACAAATACATCAGGTGCATGTTCTTCGTTCAGGGGGTTCTCATCAAGTAGTGCTGGGTCGCCTGTGGCGCTTGTTCCAGTGGACGATTGAAAGTCGCTCCACGTTTGGCGTCCTACCAAAGATGCGATGTCAACTCCATCCGCATCTGGGTCCTCTACACCCACGTTAGATCCATCGTCCTCAACTTCATCCGTTGCATCAGCGCTTTTCAAGCTGCTGCGAAATTGATCCCAGAGTGGCTGCACGCTGTCACTTTTTACACTCTGGAACGTGCCCATTTGTTGAACGACGCCATGCGTAACCTGAAGCACATCTACAATTCCAACCAACCTTTTACTACTGTCGAACACGGGCACGTGCAAAAACTTTCCGTTGTGCATCGAGTGGAGTGTTTCCAAGATCGTAGTCCCCAGTGTGGCTGTCTGAGGGTTGGGTGTCATCACGCTGGATAGCAAACACCGGCTTGGTTCGAGTGACAAGGCCACAACACGTCGCATCAAATCCTTAGTCGTGAAAATACCCACGGTTCGATCTTCCTCATCACAAACCATGACAGCGCTAGTTTTCTGAATCAGCATCATCCGGGCAGCATCCATTGCGGTTGACATGGGCCCCAAAGCAGGAACCTCTGATCCTTCCATGATGATAGCAGACAGCGTTGGCAGGAAAAGCTACAATAATACATCACTTCATAAGATTTTCAAGCAACACAATAATCCAGTTTTTGCAAGTGTTTTCTTACCTTTTGGCGCAGTGACTCGAACAAATTAGCTTCTGTCGACCCTGACATGCTCTCCTGCAGCTACAAAATGCACCGCCAAGCATAACATCACTACGTCAGCACTCGTACCAGTTTAACCTCAAAAATACGATTCCATCGCACCTTCTTCACCGTCTCCTCCAAGCGGTCCGACGACTTTCGATACGCATGTTCCAGCTTGGCAATGGCTTCGTACAGACACTTGGCAATGTCCAGAATGCCCACAACTGCCGCAAACCATAAGCACATGAGCCCACTTCACCAGCTACCGCTATCTACAACCTCTACCCACCTTTGTCATTGTCCGTCACGGGCAAGTGGCGGAACTGCCCCGAGATCATTTTCTTCAGCGCGTCGATCGCACTGGCATTGGCCGACACACACGACGGATCGGGCGTCATCACTTCGTGGGCCAGCGTCCGCGTGGGGTCTCTGCCCACGGCCACCACCTTCACAGCGACGTCTCTGTCCGTCAAAATGCCCGTGAGCAGTCCGCTTCGGTCCACAAGCAGCGCGGCGTCCGTCTTGCTGTCCACCATGGCTCGGACACACTGCGCGACCGTCGCGTGGTCGCCCTGCAGCAGCGCGCGCGACGGCCGCATGCGCTTCACGGAGCGACTGTGACTGTGGCTGCGACTCGGGCGGTGGCGCGCTCGGTCCTGGCCATCGTGGGACGGGGCGTGCGTCTCCTGCTGCGCTTGTCTGGCGGGCTTGGCGGGCTCGGAGGACGGTGGTGGCTGACGCGCCTTGGCCTTGCGCCCCGCCTTCTTGGTGGAGAAGACGAGCTGCTGCGGCCGCGTCTTGCGCGCTACCTTGTCGGTGCGCTCCATTCTCGATGACCACGTGAAGGAGCTCGCTTCCACCTGAGAATCCTTCTCCGACCTTTCAAAAACGGGGTTTGGGGTGCAATTGAGTTTGACAGGGGCAACTTGCCCACTTGCTGCTGCTGTTGGCCACGTACGAAGCAAAGTCACTGCCAAGTGCCAAGTGTGTTGCAAGTTGGCTAGCACATGTAGCTGACTGGTGCAATGTGCATGTACTATACTTTCGTCATGTTCAGCATCTTTACACCGTGCAGGCGCTGCAATATCAGAGCGACGGCTCGTGATCACATACCAACGATGCAGTGACGGCACCTAGGAGCAAAAGCTCATCAATCCTCTCCATTGCATTGCAATTTGCATTGACTACGAATCGTAAGGCAACAAGCGATGGCATTTTGCTCGGCGCGGTGCAGCGCTTGCAGTCACTTCAACTGCGCAGCGATTGGTTGAAAAGGGTTTTGTACGCTAAATGAGACAACACGTCAAAGAGAAACTCCGAGTTCTTAGCACAAGACAAGCATGGCGGCGAGTAGCACGGACGAGGGCATTCCTCGTGGACGACGACATCTTCTCGGCCAGTGAAGCGCACGTGATGACGCAGGAGGAGCAGCAGTCGCAGTTCCAGCCGCGCCTGATGGACGAGGTCCTGTACATCGCGTCCGTCGTGGCGCAGCGTCAGCTCCCAGTGGATCTGGTGAACAACGTCCTCGAGTTCGCGGGCGTGTTGCTGGGCTTCGAGGTCGAGACGACGGAGCTCCGACGCGGACGCAGCGACATGAACGAAGACTATCTGCAGCTGCAACTGCCGACTGCAGAGGAGCTGGAGGTGCCGCCTGGAGTTGTCGTGAGCAAGTGCTGGCTGGTTGTAGCTGACTGCACGTCGAAGGACCAGGGCTGGGCCACAGATGCACGCGAGCACAACGGCACGTACAGACACTCGAGCTCGTGGTGCGAGGTGGCGGTCACGTCGATGACTGCTGAGGGGGAGCGCAGGGAGACGGCGCGCGTGCCGTTTTACCCGAACCTTCGAGCGGGCAGGAAGTTTCGCCACCACCGCAAGTACTTTGGCGGCTCGTCCGGTCTGGTGGAGCACGTTGAGTTGGGCAGCTGTGTGTCGATTGTTCTGCGCTCGCAGTACCCCGGCTGGACGAACTCGGCCAACTATGGCAAGCTCGTGGCGTGCTTTGCCGTGGAACTGAAAGACAACTTTTCGTTTGCGGACGTTCAGCTTCCGAGCAGGTTTGCCCCCGAGGAGGAGAGCGCAGGCCCCCTTTTCTCGTGCTCTTTGCAGTAGAGGGGATGTGGTCGCAGCTGTGCCAGGCCATTTTTCATATCGTAAGGTAGCTTTGCCTACCACTGCTGCTGACTCAGCAAGTTGAAATTTAGAAAAACTTCACAGTCTCCTTCGTGTTTGTAGTGACAGAGTCTCGCTGAGCAACGCGATTTGGCCCCGCGGCTGGTGATGTGTGCCACCGAGGAGCAGTGACGTTGCAGCCTCCAGCGCAGGGATTCGACAGTCCTGCCGTTGCAAGCTCTCCCGCGTAATATGACAAGCTCCTACGTTACTATTGATGGATCCCCCCGCAGCAGCAGCAGCTCTACTCACCATGCAGCAGCCCGTCCGCTAGACGCTGTCTATGTATGAGTCTAGGCTAGCGTCTAGCACACAGGAAACCCGCAGCACGAGTATTCCGGTGCCTCAGTTACCGGAATCCCGTCGAACTTGAAGTGGCCCCAACGGCGACGCGCGATTGGCGCAACGCCAGACCGAAGCGGCGCGGCCGTTTCTGCACAGTATCCCCAAGCGACACTTGTGCCGATCACTGCCGCACCAACTTGCTGCCAGCACTCGCCGCTTTGGCGCCGTGATTGGCCACGCGCGGGGCCCATGGGAGGATTCATCAGCAACGACTGCGATCGTGCTGTTGCCGAGCAAGTTGCTGTTGCCACCACTTCTGGTTTCGCTGCTTTCGCGTCGGCACCAAACGCCCTAGAACACGATGCAGCAGCGATTTAGCAGGGCAGGAGCCGTTTTGCTCGTTGCTGGCGCGACGCTGGCACTGGCAAGCGCGCAGACGCTGCACTGCATGCGCATTGAGTCGGCGGTGGACGTGCCGTCGCCCGCGGACGAGGCCGTGATCCCAGAAGTGGACGCGTCCGTCTCCTTGGCGCAGCGCGAGGTCTTCGGCATGGCACTGGCGGCGCTCGTCATCTTCGTGGCTGCAGGTGGCGGCACGGGCGGCGGAGGTGTGCTAGACCCCATCTACATCCTCATCATGGGTCTTAGCGCTAAGGTGAGTTGTCCCGTTGCGTCGTGCTACTGTGGACTTGTCTGTTAACTGACGCGGATTGACGTTACACCTGGCTAGACTGCTATTCCCCTCTCAAGCATTACGATTCTCGGAGGAGGTACGTTCACGCTAGATGCTGGCCTCATCAACGTCGATTCCATTCCACTCACGTACGCATTACTCCAGCAATTGGAAACTTCTTTTTGAACGTACGCCGCACTCGGGACAACTCGACCCAGCCGCTCATTGACTGGGACGTCATCCTCGTCATGCAGCCGCTTCTCCTGTGTACGTTTTTATTTGAGATCAAGAGCCTTGGCCACCGTCAGAACGTTATCAGATTCTGACGACCTTGTGATTGATTTCAGTGGGCGCTACCTGTGGCACCTTCCTAAACACCATCATGCCCACGTGGCTCTTGTGCATCTTGCTGGTGCTCGTGCTCAGTGTCACCGGCACCCGGACTCTTCAGAAGGCCATCAGTGCACGTCAAAAGGAAAGATGGCAGTGTGGCGTCTCGCCTGAGACGACGTCTCTCCTCGGTATTGACACAACTTCCACCGACCCCATCAAGGCCCACAACACCGCCCAGCAGGAAAAGGAGCCCCAAGCCGATATTCCGTGGCGTAAACTTGCAACACTTCTCGCCCTTTTCGTGGTCATCGCTGGAATGCGAGTTCTCCGTGGAGGAAAGAACTTTGACAGCCCTCTGGGCATCGACTCCTCTTCGGCACTGTACCCTGTGCTCGTGGCACTACCGTATGTGTTTCTCGTTGGTATCAGCTACTTTTCTCTGAAAAACCTGGGAACCACCTTCGCGAAGCAGCAGACGCCCGGCTACGAGCTCCAAGATCACGAAATTAAGGTAAGACACAGCGACGGAATTGAAACTCTGTCTGCCAACGTCTCACCTCTTGCTTTGATTATTTGCAGTGGACACCGTCGTCAATTCGATTCTTTCCCATGTTCTCGCTTGCAGCGGGGGCAGTCTCGGGCATGTTTGGCATCGGTGGAGGCATCATCAACGGACCGCTGCTGCTTGAGGTGGGCATCAACCCCTCGGCTGCGTCGGCCATGACTGCTGCGACCGTGCTCTTCTCCAGCGGAAGTACGTGGAGTTCATTTGATTGTCTTGAGCAATTGCAGCTTGCTGACCTTGTTTTCGTGCACAGTGTCGTCGTTCAACTACTTGATGATGGGGAAGATGGATCTGCATCTCGCTCAGCTCGTGTTGCCCATGGGGTTGCTCATGACGTACATCGGCCACTTGTGTCTGCTAAAGGTCGTACGTCACTTCAATTGCCCGTCGCTCATCATTTTCTCCATGGCCATCATCGTCCTCGTCAGTGCCGTTGCCATGAGCATCGAAAGTGTCCGCGCCGTGCTCGACTAGAGAGAGTAGGCTGCACTCCGATATTTACATTAACGAAATTCAACTTACCTATTAGCCAATCAGATCAACGTTTGTGTGTTTCTTAGCCAATCACGTTTCTCTTAGATTTTTTTTAGTTTTTTTACGCGAGATACATTTTCGCTTCAAGCTGAACACGATGAGAGATCTCGCGCGCGGCCTCGCTGCTCTTGCGCTCGCTGTGGCGTTGACTGTGGCGCGACCCCCTGAAGGGGAGGAAGGGCCCGTCAAGTTCGGCCCCGTCCCGACGTTCCCGCCGCAGGAAGAGCCCTTCGAGCCGCGCGACGTGCTGCGGTCGGTGGAGATTCCTCACCAGCTGCTTGGGATTCTGCTGGCTGCGCTCGTGGTGCTCATTGCGTCTGGGGCGAAGATTGGCGGGGGCGCTGTGCTGGACGCAGTGTACATTCTGGTGCTCAAGCTTGGGCCAGAAGTACGTGGCGACGGGGTTGATAGTCAAAGAGATCGACGCAGCTTTTAACTTTGTTCTTGTCGTTTGTTTGATGTGTAGGAGGCGATTCCCACTCGCTAGCATTACCATTTTCGGAGGAGGTATGACGGATATTGGAGTGGTTGCTGGATGTGTAGCTTTAGTTCTCATGATTGTGTTGTCGCTGTAGCTGTATTCGATCTGCTGGTGAATCTCTGGAAGAAGCCGTTCAACTCGAACTTCTCGCTCATCAACTGGGACTTTATCTTGATGATGCAGCCTATGCTACTGAGTACGTCTTGTTGTACGGTGATAAATAATTTGGGTTTCATTAACCAAATGCATTTGCTTGTGCAGTGGGAGCTGGCTTCGGAGCGTCGCTGATCTCGTGGTTCTCCTCTTGGCTGCTAATCATTGCGTTGATCGTGTACCTTGTGTACGTCGGCAAGAAGGCACTCAAGAAGGCTCGTGCCGTTGGACATGAGGAAGGATGGCGGTGGTGCAGCAGCAGCGAAACAGTTTCGCTCCTTGGTGCGCCGTCAACGAGCTTTCAGGTGCGCTTGAGGAGGCTGCTGGTTTTACTTGACATTTTTCGCTGCACATTTACAGTCTCCTTGCAACTTTTAATGCTGGAAATTTAGGACGATGATGGTGGGTTCCAGTACAAGGCTGGTCTTCCATGGCGCAAGTTGGGGATGAGCTTTGGTCTCTTTATTGCAACGATCCTGCTCACGGCGCTTCAGGGCGGGAAGTACTTCCCCAGCCCGCTCGGCATTCCCCCAACGTCCTTCTTCTTCTTGCTGGTCTCGATGCTGCCGTTCATCTTTCTCTCCGTCGTCTCACACTACCAAATGAAAGACGTCGTGGCTGCGTATCAGCGACAGCAGAACCCTCGGTTCATTCTCGCGCCTAACGAGGTCCAGGTAAGTTGCTTGGTATGTGTTGCCAGCGTCAACACATCGAAACTAACCATAGCATGTTGTCGTTGCAGTGGTCACCTGAATCAATCAGGAAGATGCCTCTCCATTTACTGGGCATTGGCGTGGTCGCAGGTGCGTTTGGCGTCGGTGGCGAAGGAGCGACCTCGCGTCTACTGCGTGGTGTCAATTTCAGCCCTGCAGCGGTGTCTGCCATGTCCGCCACAGCCGTTTTCTTCGTCAGTGGGAGTGAGTTTACCTTAATTATTATCCTAACTCGCAGCCAAGTGGTTCTCTAACGTGTTCACGCTCGTGGTGCACTTTGCAGTGACGTCGTTCGACTTTTTCCTGTGGGGCAAGCTGGACCTGAAGTTGGCCAAGCTGCTGCTGCCTCTGGGCTTCTCGCTGACTCTTCTGGGGCGTCTGTGCCTGATTAAAATCGTCCGCAAGGCTAAATCGCGCACTTTGCTGCTGTTCGCCATTGCCGCCGCCATGTTCATCAGCGTCTTGCCCTTGACCTTCATGGAGCTGCGCGTCGTGTTCGGCATTTAGGCACGGAATTAACTCGCGAAAATTTAGCCGTCTAACCTCCGTTTAGCATAAAACCGTTGTTTTAGAAGAAGGGGCCACTCCACAAAAGAAGAGCTTCCCTACGGTGCGCTCGTAGGCTACAGCTTCCCTACGGCGGACTCGCAGCAGGACTACGGTAGAGGGGGCCATCGAACGGAAGATCCGGCGGCCGGACGAGAGCATGGCGGACCACGTGCGCGAGAACGGCGTGGGCCACCGGAAGCGGCGCGACGTGCAGTCCGGCGGCGAGTCGGCGCCCAAGAAGATCAAGCTGGAGGACGACACGCCGCCCGAGGCCAACCCCAACACGATGGAAGCTGTGCGGGAGAAGAACAAGGCGCTGGAGATCGACCTCAAGGAGAAGAACCGCCGCATCGCGTACCTGGCCACGAAATGCGAGGCGCTGTACCGCTCCCGAGGCCTCACGGGCGCGTCCTTCCGCTGCTTAAGGAGGCAGTGGTTCCAGCTGCAGGACGAGCTGCTGGCGGCCATCAAGACGGTGGACCCCGCCGCTGTTCCGGACGAGACGTCCAAGGAGGCGTGGCAAGAGCTGCTGGAGGCTGTAGACGGCTTCGGACACGTCCGTGTACGGGCTGAAGAGCTCCAGTTGAACCTCCCCGAGTGGTTCCTGACGGTGGTGAAAGACGCAGAGGAGCCGGACGCGGACGTGTTGTTGCCGTCCGATGAGGACGCAGATGACGCGGCATTTATTAAGGCAGACGACTTGTCGAGTATTGAGCGGGAGGTGCACAACCAACTCTTGCAGAGGAGCGAGACGACGAAGCAGATGCTGCAGAAACTGCTCGCTGCAGTGGCAAGCGCGTCGGCGGATAAGACCAAGGCCATTGAATATGCGCACATTTTGCATGAGAAGAGAGCTGCAGTCGCAGAGACGCTGAGTCTGAAAAGCCAGCTTCAGGCGGTATGTTCGCAGTGATTGGTTTTGGGGGAGTCGCTGGATTGATGGAGCTAACTGGTCATACGTTGTGGTGCAGTGCAAAACGCGGATAGCTGACCTCGAGCGGGATGTGGAATACAAGGAGACGGAGCGACATCGCGCATGTCGAGATTATGACCGGCTTAGTGAATTTGTGAAGCAACGTGGTGGTGTAAATACGGATACTGTCGCCGAGGCAGACATTAAAACGGAGCAGGTAGCAGACGGCAAAAATTCGCGTGAAAAGGAGACGAGTGGACCATCCAGCTCCGACTCGGTGAAGCGGGAGGAACTGATAAAAAAGGAGAAGGAACACGCCAAGGTCGTAGCAACCTTGAGGGAAAACATGGGGGTCCTGAGCAACAAGTTGTATACCGAACGTCAACAGGCTGACTCTATGCGGCGTGAGTTGGAAAAGTACAAGGCATTGGAAGTGGCTGTAAGTTAACGATTCTACTGGTTTGAGAATATGATGCTATGCAGTTAGAGCTGTGCGACTTACTATCGGGTGGTTTTGCTTCTGAGTAGTGGAAAAATGACGAAGCTGCGCTCATTCAAGATCATGAAGAAAAGATCAAACAACTTCGGGATGATAAGGCGCACGGTGACGCAGAATACCAGGAACTTCTCAACAATGCCAAGGTGACATGTTGAAATCGCTGTGCGAGATCTCTACATATATTAACTTCTGTGCACATTTTTTCTTTGACATCGAAATAGGATCTTGAGCATCATATGACTGAGAAGTGGGAGAAAAAATCACGAAGATCCAGGAGGAGTTGAGCAAGACCAAGTCAGAAATGGACGGGTTGAATCTCAAGAATGTGTCGCTACGAGAAAAGATCGCCAGTGGATCGAATTACAGAGATCAGGTGGGGTAGTTTTTTTCTGTCGGCTGAAGACAACCTCCACTGACGTTTCTGCTTTGCCTGTGCGTTCATAGCTTTCAGAAGCAAAGTCAGAACTGCAGTCGGTGAAGCGAGAGAACAAGAACTTGAAGGCACAAATTGAGCGTGAGCGAAGCCGAGCAGATCGAGCACAAGTCTCAGCAGATAATCATGAAACTCAAGCATTGACGAAGAAGGTGAGGCGATTTCTTGCGCTTATTGTTTAAATGATCCGCAGAGCTGACTGATTTATTCGCTTGCTAGGTGGCTTTGCTGGAAAAAGAAAAGCAACAGTTACAGGAATCATACGACACGCTGAAGCAAGCAGAAATGTACGTGGTCCATGACATTAGAATATGCACTGTTTTGAAATCTGACGGAAGTTGTTGCCTGTAAATAGGAAGGATGCGGGTGAAAAGCTGTCTGACGCCCTGAAGCGATTATCAGATGTGGAGACAAAATATGATCAAGAAAGGCAAGCGCATCACGAATGTAGTACTGATCGAGAGAAGTTGCGCTCTCAAATTGAAGATATGAAGGCTTCCAGTGAAGCCTCGCGAGAAGAAAACGATGCCTTGCTACTTGAGATCGAGACAATGGCGAAAGAGATAGAATCGTTGCGCCACGCCCGAAAGAAGTTTTTGCAGCAGATCGAGGAGAAACGCAACGCCAACAAGAAGCTTCATACGATGTTTGCAAAGGAAGAGCAAGCAAAAGTGCATTGCTTTGACGAGTTAGCTGCTGTCCGGCTGCAGGTGACATCCCTGAGCGCTGTCCACAAGCACCAGAAAGCATTTATCGAGGCATCTAAGGTACTGTTGCGGGCTTTGCTGATGTTGCAGAATGCACATGCTAAACGACTCGTATGATGCTGCACCAATACTATTGCTACAGGAATCCCTGCAAACGAAGCAGATTGAGCTAGAGAAGCTAAAAGAGTACGTCAAGACGATGGAGACAGAACGCGAAGCGTCCGATGCGGAAAAGCGCAAGCTGCTTCGTGATGCTGAAGTCCAAAAGAAGATTTGCGCGACGGAAGCTGCTGAGAATACACAACGCGAGAAGCAGCTGCAGCAGGAGAAGCTGAAGCCGTGTGAGGAGTGCGAGACACACCGCAAGAAGATTGAGGACTACGAGCGTCAGCTGCAGCATGCCAAGGCAGCGTCTTCCACCGGTGAACTCACAGATCTCGAGCGTTTCGAGCTGCGCGACCTGCAGAAGCTCGTGAACTGTTCGGTCTGCCAGGACCGACGCAAGGACGTGATCATCTCCAAGTGCTTCCACATGTTCTGCAAGGAATGCATCGAGAACAACCTCAAGTCGCGCAACCGCAAGTGCCCAACGTGCAAAAAGATGTTTGGCCACGACGACGTCAAGACCGTGTGGTTCACATAGGCAGTCACGTACGGATGTGCAGGTGGATAATGCAGTTAAGTGTCAAGCCAATGGTCCCCAAACTACAACCTGCACTTTAGCGCAACTTTACTTCCAGCAACTTACTCCACTTTTTGATTGGCAACAATGGGCCGAACCACCTCGGGTCGGAAGCGTCGGCTCTCGGAGCCCCGCGGGGGCCACAGCGCGGCCGGCAGCACGAAGCGCCAGCGCCAGGACGTGCAGCAGACGCCCACGCAGCTGTACGCGCCAGAAGACGACGTTCTGGTGCTTGGAGACGGCGATTTCTCCTTCTCCCGAGGCCTCGTCAAGCACCGCGGAACTGGACGCGGCGTCGTGGCCTCGTCCTTCGACTCGGAGAGCCAAGTCCGCAATAAATACGCGAACGCTGTCGAGTGCATCGCCGCTGTGCGGTCGGCCCACGGTCTCGTGCTGCACGACGTGGACGCCACGAAGCTCTTGGAGCTGCCGCCGCAAGTCAAGACTGGGACAGGGATCAAGACCATTCCGGACTTCTTTCAGTACATTGTGTTCAACTTCCCACACAGCGGACAGCAGCGCGTTCATATCAATCGAGCGCTGCTGCTGAATTTCTTCGAGAGTGCACGCGACCGACTCAAAGTTCACGGAGAAGCGCACGTGTCGCTTAAAACGAGACCGCCGTATTCGAACTGGTTCATTGAGGACCAAGCTAAGGAGGCGGGCTTTGTGCTGAAGGAGAGACGCAACTTTAACATTCGGCTGTTCCCTGGGTACCGTCATCGCACGACGGACCCGCAAGCGAAGAAGTTTGAGGCTGACCTTTGTGTCACGTACGTGTTTGTGGTGAACCGATCGAAGGTAGGGATGACTCGATATTGCTGTGATATGTAGCTGTCGATGATATCTTTTTCAGCTGTTGTTGCTGACGTGGTTATGTTGTCGTGTTTGCTATGGTAGCACCCTTTCCAAGCGAGTCGAGCTGCGCTGAATGCGGCTAGTGCCAAGATTGCGGCTACTCACGCGAGCGAGCAACACGACCTGGCTGCTGCCATTCTCAACATTGCCAAGGCGAACGCTGCTGGTAGCAGCAAAGAGAAAGAATATCGCAAGATCATTCAGCTGATCGCGAAACCTACCAAAGCACGACGCAAGAAAAAATCACGCTGCGGCCCCAAAGGGAGTGGAAAAGCAGACGCAAGTTTCTGCTCCAGTGAAAGTTAGCCCCGGAAACATTTGGAAGCCGCTGCATCGGCGGTGTTAGTGCCTGTATATTCAAGTCAATCCTCAGACACGATAGATTCTCGTTAAGTGGCTAAAGCTTGATGCTGGAACATGATGCCAATTCCTAAAGCATTGATCACTCGAACAGCCAACGATCTGTTCTTAAACTGCATCTGCAAGTTGCTGATGTTAGTCCATAACAGCTTCCAAGTACCCAACTATTTTTTCAGGTCTTGACTAGCAACTAAGCGGTTGGAGTTGCGTCGTCCTGGTAAACGTCCTTGAACATGCTCCATTACTAAGCCGGTAAAGTCTACATACACTTCAAAATCCGATGACTCACCAGAGCTTCAAGGACGTGTTGGTCAGCGGTTGCCAGCACTGTTCCCTGCCAAGTACTATCATGCTAAGATATTTTTGTGCTTGCCGTTGCAGTTGAAGTGTGGCCTCGATTTCTTATCTTTCATATACGCCGAGCTTCACTGTTTACCCCCAATACTCAACACCACATCTTCTCACTTCACCAACCATCCTAAACAAAGTCGAGGGAAACAAGTCAATTCATTTTGCGACTTCATCCGAGGAGCACAATAGCAAATAAAAACACGAGAATGGGCGTCGGCGCAAGCTTTGGGTCCCATCGCAACACGCCAAGCCGCTTCAAGTTCTCCAAACAATATTGTCGCATCATCAAGCGCTACATGCCACACTTTCCGATCACAGAAGCGTCCAACAATGATGATCGGCTGGTAGCTTTCCAGCACTGGGAGCGAGTCTTCAAGGAAAACATTCACACCGACGCACACCATGCTGCTGGCTCTGGCACCAAGATCGGACTCCTGTACGAGAACTTCTACAGGTACCTTTTCGAGCACTACCCACACATGAAGCCCCTGTTCCAAGCATCAGTCCAGATCCAAAGCCGCGTGATCGTGCATATCAGCAGCGGTATGAAATCGTTGCTGTCGTCGGAAGATCTGGTGCAGAAGGTGATGAACCTTGCACTCGTGCACCTCAAGATCGGAGTCAAACCAGAAGACTTCGACCCGCTTGGAGACTCGCTAATCCAAGGAATGCGGCTCACCTGTGGAGAAGACTGGGATGAGACCATTGAGAACGCATGGAAAAGTATCTACTGTCACGCCTCCATCCTCATCTTGGTCAACATTCCAGATCTCGACCTCAGCGGATCAGACGACGACTAGCATGCCTGAACAACGTGCGACGAGCTAAGCAAGCAACGCAACAGCAAGTTTAGAAAGGGTAAATGCGTAATCGTGGCAAACACTCAATCAATTCTGCCTCCCAGTTCATTCGAGTTGCATTGAAGTGGTCGAACGATGCGTACATAGCATCAAATCCGATCATGGGTGGTTGGCTCCCTTCCTCTTCGCCACGAGCATCTCCATTTCTGCACGGAAGGAGGGCTTCGCCAAATCCACGCATCGCTCTTCGTCGTTATTCTTTGCGTTCAGATTAGCCCCATTCTCCACCAGAAAGCGCGCAATATCTTCATGTCCTTCACTGATAGCTAAATGCAACGGGGTATTTCCACCAACGTCACGAGTATTGACCTTCGCACCGTGATCAAGAAGTAGGGCGATGATAGCTACAACACAGTAACGTTAAACAAACCAATACTGCCGCGATAACAGCAATCGAGCGTACCTGGACTTGGTTTGCCCCCCAGAGCCCTCATCAGCGGAGTACTCCCAGTATTGTCCTGCAAAACACCACCAAACCCCCATAACACCACGTTTTGCACGAATCCAAAAGAAGTCAAAGCCACAAAACCAAATCCTCACCGCCTGGTTAACGTCCCGTGTGTAGTCCAACAGCAGCTCAGCAATCTCTTGACGTCCTGCACACCAACAGCACCACTATTTGTCTCTGTACTAAGTACGTTCTTGCTACTCTTACCTCCGTGGTAGTGCAAAGGGATCTGCCCATTCTCATTGGGAAGGTTGGCATCGGCACCTCTAATAGCAATAAAAACATAATAATAATACTAATAAGTCGTAAATTACTATCTTCCAGTCACACAAAAGTCTCCTCACTTGCTCAGCAACAGTCCCACAATGTCTCCATGGCCTGCAGAGGCGGCGCTCATCAGTGGCGTCCACCCAGCGTCGTCTTGTACATTGACAACAGCGTTCGCGTGCTCCAAAAGGAACTCGGCGACGTCCACGCGGCCAGTGGCGCAGGCCCAATGCAGTGGCGTGCGCTCGTCCTCGTCCTTAGCGTCCAGATTCACGCCGCGGTCCAGAAGCTTCTGTACTTTGGCCACATCGCCAGCCTTCACCGCAGCCTGCGTCTCCGTCTCCATGTTGGATATAAAACACGAAGCAAATCGACGTTTGTATCCCAAAACCTCCTCAAACCGATTGAATTTTGGGAAGTGGAAATGACTGGTTTTTGGTCTGTAGCTGCAGACGAAAGTGTGCTTTTGTATGAATTTATGCGGATTCGTTCGCCCGAACACTGTTAGCAGAGGTTGTTGCGCTGGCTGGGGCGATGGAGTTCTCTTTGATTGAGTGCGGACGTAAATTCGACAGGAGGTCGTTTGTGTTGGGGCTAGCGCCCTTGGCCATCTCGCGAGATTTGGTCGTTTGTTGATCTATCATTCGTCGATGTGCGTCGAGGAGAATGACACAGCAATGGGCATAAATTCGTCGCCATGCCTCTTCCACTTGCGGTGTCCACAACGCGCCTGAACATTCCTTCATGGCGAATAGCAGAGCGACGCCCAGCGGATCGTAGTGCTCCATCTTGACGCCAAGCCGAAGATGCGTGCGCGTCAAACTTTCCACGCGCTCAATTATATTGTCCCCAACTAGGATCGACCTCAAGCCTGCGCTGACGTGAACCAGCACCTTGCTGCGCACAACCATAGAGGACCGGAAAATCGGTTTGAGAGCTGGCGAGTTGTGGTCCAGGAAAGAGTAGAACGTGTCGTACAGCTGAGAGATTCGCGTGCTGCCTTGGGAATTGTTTCCGGTACTTCTCTTGCTGTTGGCTGATTTCGAAGAGGGTGGAGCGACTTCAAAGAACGCTTCATTCCAGAAGGCTGCCGCTGTCAACCTGTGGCTTGCCGTGGAAGTTACGTAATACGGGAAACTCGGCAGGAGCTTGTTCACGATTGCAATCTGATTGCGCGTGAGCTTGTGTGGCTTTCGGTTGTCTGGCGCTGCGAAGACGGAGTTGCATGCGCAGCTCAAGTAGAGCCCCATGGCTCCGCCAATTCGATCCACTTGTCTTCTTAACTCACAGGCAGCGCGTTCGCAGTGCTCAGTCTGCCAGTGTGCAGGCAGACTGCGGTTCGGAACAAACAAGTCTCAGCAAATCTGATGCTCATGGTCGTCCTCCAACACCAATGCAGGCCCAGAAATAGAGAACCAGAACTCGAAGTGGGTAGAGCGTTAGATTTTGTCTTGAAAACATAGCGCAAAACGGACTTCCAGTGCCCGAAGCCTCCTGCTCGTCACTCGGTATCGAGGCTTTTAGCTGTTTGTTGCACTGAGGTAGTCTTACCATGTAGCCATGTGACGAACACCTGAACTTCATGTGCACCACACGACACGAGCTGTACCAAAACGTGCTCGCTCGATGACAAAAGGCGTAGGTCTGCTGTACTCCAGTCAAATTCCCCGCCCAATTGGCACACCGTAACCTTCCGCCCGCCTCTCGACGACCATGACGGACGCTGCGCAGGCCGCCGGCAGCTACTCGAACCACTCGGGGCTCTCCAAGAGCTGGCGCACCGTCAAGACGCACGCGGGCGTGTACACGGGCGGCAAAGTGGAGCTTTTCCATGGTCGCACGAGTGCCGACGTCGAGCCCAAGGCGCTTATGGCCTGTATGCTGCACGATGACGTGGCTATCGTCGACGCAGAGACAGGAGAACTGCAACGTACTTTGCAGCAAGACGTGGAGGACGAAGAGGCCAAGGAGTCGTTCGTGGTGTTCGCTGTGCGTCCAGGCAAGAAGAATCAGCTCGTCACGGCTGGACGCAACCTGCTGCTGCGTGTGTGGGACCTGGACACGTTCCAATGTGTGCGATCTATTAAGGCGCACGAGACGCCCGTGCTGGCAATGGCGTTCGACCCGTCGGGCACGTTACTGGCCACAGGAGGCAGCGACCGCACCGTCAAGGTCTTTGACGTGGACAAGGGATACTGCACGCACAACTTCCGCGGACATGCGGGTATCGTGACGCTCGTGCAGTTCCACCCGGACGCAGCTCGACTTTCCCTCGTGTCGGCCAGTGACGACGCCACGGTGCGCGTCTGGGACTTGTACACGCAGAAGCAGGTGGCGTGCATCCAGGACCACATGAGTCTCGTCACCAGTGTGGCGTTCTCGGAGGATGGATACACCATGCTGTCTGCTGGACGCGATAAGGTGGTGAACTTCTGGGACCTGCGGGACAACAAGCTTAGCAAGACGGTGCTGGTGCACGAAGCCGTGGAAGGACTGGTGGTGGTGCCGTCCACGTTCAAGTGCGTCACGAAAGCGGCCGGAAAGTCGCACGATAGCAAGGCAATTTACTTCTTGACTGCTGGAGAAATGGGCGCGCTGCGGATGTGGCGTAGCAGCAGCAACACGTGCGAAACGGTGTTTACACAGAAGTCGGATGCCTCATCGGCTCTTACGTACACAGACTTGCTGCTCAGCACTGCCCGCAGCGAGGTGGTTGTGGTGTCTTCAGAGCAGAACTTCCTGGTGTTCGATGAAAAATTATCCCGACGCACACAGATTATCGGCTACAATGACGATATCCTGAATCTCAAGTATGTTCCAGCGGCTGATGCAAGCGGCGCACCTTCGGATTTGCTGGCGGTGGCCACGAACAGCGAACAGATTCGCCTTCTCAACCGTAACACGCTGTCGTGTGACCTTCTTTCCAGCCACACAGACATTGTGATGGCACTTTCAGTTTCTCCAGATGGCCGATGGCTCGTTAGTGCTTCAAAGGACAGGACAGCTCGCCTTTGGGACTTGCGGCCAACTGGCGGCAAGAAGTCGGGCAAAAATCCGCCGCGCTGTGTGGCTACTTGCGCGGGTCACACGGAGGCTCTTGGCGCTGTTGCCATCTCGCAGCGCGTTTCCAGCTTTGCGACGGGTGCTGCTTTCTTCGTGACTGGCAGCTCGGACAAAACTCTGAAGATGTGGAGCCTCCAGCCGCTTGCTGGTGCCTACGCCACACCTGAAAAACCTTCACCCAAGGAGCTCTCGATTTCTACCCTCGGCGCTGTTAAGGCCCACGATAAGGATGTGAACGCTCTTGCCATCTCGCCCAACGACCGTTTTATCGCTAGTGCGTCGCAGGATAAGCTTATTAAGGTGTGGCACTCGCAGCAGGGAGGTGCAGGCCGCCTTCTGACGCTGGCTGGTGTTTGTCGTGGCCACAAGCGTGGTGTGTGGGCTGTTGAGTTTTCCCCGGTTGACCAGTGTCTTGCTTCTGCAAGTGGTGACAAGACGGTGAAGGTGTGGTCTGCCAAGGATTTCTCGTGCTTGAAGACGTTCGAGGGCCACACCGCCTCCGTGCTGAACGTGCAGTTTGCTTGCGCCGGCATGCAGCTCTTGTCCGCGGGAGCGGACGGTCTCGTCAAGCTCTGGACAATCAAAAGCAATGAGTGTGAGGCAACCCTGGACAATCACGAGGATAAAATTTGGGCTCTTGCCGTGTCGAAGGACAGCTCTGAAATGGTTAGCGGTGGCGCCGATTCTACGATCAACCTTTGGCGTGATTTCACGGAGGAGGAAGAGCGCGCTCAGCAGGATGATCGTGACGCCAAGCTTCTGAAGGAACAGGAACTGTTTAACTGCCTGCGTAACAACAAGTTGCTTGATGCTGTGCAGCTGGCGTTTGAGCTGAACCACCCGAATCGTATGCTCCAGATTCTGCGCGACTTGCTTGAAGGCCCACGGCACAAGGATCAGCCAGTGCTCCCAGGTGGCAAGCCTATTGATCCGGACAACTTCTCGCCTGAAGATATCTATGCGCCAGTGGTGCTCAGTCTTGAAGACGAGCAGTTGACGACCCTGATGGAGTGGCTACGTGACTGGAATACCAACGCCCGCAACACAAGCGTGTGCCAGGTTCTGGTTAGCACAATTCTTCGTGAGCTGCCTCCTAGCCGCTTGAAATCGTTGGATGGAGTTTCTAAGACTGTGGAAGCTCTTATTGCGTACAGCGAGCGTCACTTCCAGCGCATCGACCGGATGCTTCAGAAGTCTTACCTTGTGGATTTCAGTATTGTGACCATGAAGAGTTTGCTGCCGGTGGGCGAAGTTGAGTCGGCCGTGGAGAAGACGGACAGTGATAGCGAGGCTGAAGAGGAAGAGAACGAGGAAGAGAAGGAAGCTAAGGAAAAGGTACAGGTCAAGGTGCAGCCCAAGAAGCAGTCACGGAAGCGTGGGAAGACTTCTGCCAAAGCAAAGACCAAGAAGCAACGAGTGTAAATAGACCCCTCTCATAGAGCCCTTAGCTGTGGGTGCTTTTCATGTTCCAGTCTTTTGCCCATGGTGTTTCCCTCTCTTCTTGCTCGAGATGGTAGATTCTTGTCCTTCGTCAGCTTCTTTATCTTCAGACCGCCCGTAGATTTTCATGGTGGTGAGGAAGAGTTCTTCCAGTCCAGCAGTTCGGCAAGCAGCAGCCAACTCAGACATGCCATTCTCGGAGAACTCGTGAAAGTCTCGAGGTAAACGTCTAAGCGATTCAATTCCTCCAGAGCAGCCCTCTTTCACCTCTTCTGTCTGCTCCCCACGCACCGTGATCTGCTTCCAGCGGAGATGTTGCAGTCGACGCACATATTCCTGGACATTATCTTCTGCACCTTCGACAATCACGACGCCAGGCCAGCCAATCTTGCTAAACCCTCCAAGTTGCAGCTCCGATGCCCACTCCTTCACCACACGCCGTTTGTTCGAAGCAATGGTGTGGTGGAAGTAAATAGCACGCCGACCCAGTATCATCGGTGATACTACACTCTTAGTGGTTGGCTTCTCTTTCTCTTGATAGTTCTCTACGTTTGTGTTGGTGTGCACTTGAGATAGAAACTCGTGCATTTGCTGGTACAGTTGCAGCCCCACAGAACCCAATTCCATCAACTGGTTGTGCAGTTTCTCCATGTCGACCCGTGAAAGTTGAGGACACTGCACTTCAAACGTCATCGACTCGGCTTCAGGATATCCTGGAGGACACGAGAGCGTCAACGTCGGCACTTCCCGACCAAAAGCTAGATCCTATCCACATAACAGCAAGTAATACAGTAACTTAGTTTTGAGCAATAAAAACATCAACTACAGTTGTAAAATTCAAGAAAGACTACCTGGTGGTAAAATGTGTACTGAATCCGACATTCCGGTCGTGGCGGATTGGTAGCTTGGTGGTCGTTAGCGACGTATTCCTCGAGCGCAGCCTTGGCTTCCGTGTCCTCTTGTAGCTCTTGATCGTCGGGAAACATACTGAGCATGCATTCGAGCTCCTCGAGCTGTTGCTGAGCCGCCGAAAGTCCACCATCCGTCAACTTCATTTTTGTATTTCGTGATGCAAAATCTAAAGTGAATTGGGGAAATACAAGACACAGAATTGATACTTCACATGAATTCATGGTTTGAATCAAGGCCGTAATAGGTAAGTCTGGTTGTTAAGCCGTGTGTTCTAAAGGAACATGCGCTACACGCTCGTTGAAAAGCATGGCGATCTGCTCGAACGTCAATCCGGTCGTCTCTGGTACCTGTACAAATGATGAAATAACTTCGCGTTAGATTGGTGCTGCAACTGGCATTTTTCACGGCATGCGTTGCATACCTTGAAGTAGACAAAGCAAAGTGATCCCGTGGTGAGAATTGTGTAGAGCAGGAAAGCGTTCCCAGTCCCTAAAGCGTGAAAGACGGACAGTAACGTCTGATTCACCAAAGCACTGCCGAGCCAGAACATCCCAAACGTGAGGCCCATTCCAATGGATCGGAATTCGTCGGGGAGTAACTCCGAGCACACCACCCACATCAGCGGCGCCCAGCTCAAATTCCACGCGAAGATAAACGCGTACAGATTCCATTCACCAATCATCTGTACAACCTCAGAGTGAGTCGTGCTGAGTGTCCAGAAACACACTGCAAAAGTGAAATGACTGATTAGCATGAGGCTTGTCCCGATAAGCAGTAGTGGACGACGACCGATGCGGTCTACGACAGCAACAGCGGAACAGACACCGGCCAGTTTGGCGATGCCGACCCAGATCTCTTTACTGAGGCCGGAGACTGGGTGGTCACTTCCTTCTTGAAGCTCTTCCAGGATGTAGCTGGAATAGTACAGCATTGCATTCGCAGCAGTCAAAATGTGGCAGAATGCAATGGTCACGCAAAAGAGAACACGCCTGCAAACACACCAGCATATCATCAAGTTATTTAGCTGTAACATCCACTCCAAGTACTGCAGTAACGTACTTTCGAGTGACCTCGTCGGTAACAAGCTCGGTCATTGCGTGGAAGAAGCTCTGATGAAAAGTCTGCACATACATATCGGTCAGATCGTTGCACCCCAATGTAAATCACTTGAAGATAGCAAACGCACGCCAACGTCTAGATGCGCTTGGATAATTTGCTGCGATGCATCTTCGCTGTAGAGCAACCGCTTGAGAACTGCACTTGCTTCCTTGGTCCGATATTTCTACGATGATAGTGAAGTATCAGATCGTAAAGCAGAGACTCACTTTTAAAACTACCGCAACTTACCGAAATCAACCACCGAGGGGATTCTGGGAGGAAAGGCATCCCGAACTGCAATTAGCAGCGAATGTAACGAGAAGTGTCAGACATTGGCAAGTGTGAACACGATAGTTGCGTCGGTAGGTGCATACCAACTGAAAAATCGGCGGGAAAAGGGTCATGCCGAGCATCTTTCGCCAATCATTTTTGCCACCTTGTAGTGAAGAGCTCACAACAACTGATACAAGACAGCCAAAACAGACCATGACCTTCCCGGATACAGACTTGTTAGTTGCTTTCAACAAAGCAGCATCGCTCAAGCAGTAGCGCACCTCGTTGATCGTCACCAAAGCACCGCGGGTCTTAGGATGCGCGATTTCAGCCACGTACGTCGACACACACGGCCCGCTACTGCCGACAGCCAGACCAGCGATGAATCGACCGACAAGCATCGTGTGCAGTGTTCCTGCGAAAGTCATGAACAGCGAGCCAACCAAGAAGAGCGCGGCCGTCACCAAATTTGCCGGCTTCCGACCGATCCTGCACAAGTTCAACGCGGACACAACGATACAGTTCTCAATTGGAAGCTTCAAACATCAGTGTCAAGCACAGCAACGCTCGTACCAGTCAGCAAGGACGCCCCCAGCCAGTGACCCGATCACCGCCCCGAGCATGAGCGTACTCACAACACTCTGAGCTGACATTGTCGAGAGGCCAAATTCCTATTCACATGTCAAGCAGCATCAGTATCTACCATACCTCCTTGTAGCATCTCCTGTAACAACTCCCATCACCTGCTGGATAAGTGGCAGCGCCACCACCATGACACACAAGTCGTAGCCGAATAGAAATCCCGAGAGCGCACTCAGTCCGCAGATCCACGTCTGCACACCACACCACGAGCTCCGATGCCCTCCATCCTTCATGGCCATTGCATTGCCGCCGATCACCGCATAGCCCGCCACTTGAGGTGCATTGACACGGTGTTGAGCCATTCTGTCAACTGCGTGTTTGGCGTAACGGTTGTCAGCCGCAAAAATCGTCCTACCCTCTCCAACTCGGTCGAGTGTACCCATATCGGTATTCTATGAACATGTTTTGATATTTCAAATTCAAAAACAGGTTGGCGGGTGTATCATAATGGACGAGACCGGCATTTTGACGCCACCTTCGTCGCCCCCTCCGCCGTCCGGGAGCTTACCGGAGCTCACGCGACGACTACAAGACGAACGGGATGCTCTGCGCGTGGAGGTGGAGGAGCTGACGCGTCGCTTGGCGCAGGAACGCGCGGCCCGAGCCACTTTGGAGAACGAATCGCAGCTGCGGGAGCTGGAGCTGCGTCACGTGCAGCAACGCAGCGCCCAGGCCGCTCAACAGGCTCGAGACAAGCAGGTGGCATTGGAGAAGGAGTTGGAGGACGAGGTGGCGATGCACAAGATGGCGGTGCTGGGCAGGAACGCGGCGACGCAGAAGAATTCGACGTTGACGACGGAGCTCAAGGCGATGGAGACCAAGTGGAAAAAAGAGATGGAGAAGAAGGAAATTGCATTGGCAGAAGCGGAGCTTGCAGCGGAGGAAGCTCAGAAACTCAAGGCGGATAGGGATCAGCTAGTCCAACGCACGGAGAACGATGCCAAGCGAGTGAGAGAGCTGTGGCAGCAGATCGCTCGAGAGCATCAAGTGAAGGTGGAGGCGCTCAAGCAAGAGCTGGTGAATGCTCGCCAATTGTCGACGGATGTGGAGCACGCAGTTGCAGACTATCAGCACAAGATTGAGAAGCTGGAGGAGGCACTGCGGAAGACGACGGAGGAGAAGGCAGCCCTGCAGGAACAACTTGCGACTGCGTCGAGTGAGAGATCGCGGTCGTTGGAGCAGCAGGAGCTGGACAGGTTGAAGGAGAAGAGCTGGGGCAATGAACAGCACCGCATTGCACTGGAGTTACAGGAAGCGAAGAGTGAGTGCAAGCTGCATGCACAGAGAGAAGAGGCAGCCGTTAAAGAGCGAGACGCGGCGGTGCTGGCGGCTCGCAAGGCTCAAGAAGCGTTGGACGAACGGACACAAGAACTTTTGGCCCTAAAAACTGAGTTTGCCGAGCTGCTCGACAAGTACGAAACGTTGGTAGTGCAGTACAAGCAATCGGCACGTGAACGAGAGGTTCAGCTAATTCTGCGAACCCAGAAACTCCGTGATGGAAAGCGGTGCGCCGAGGAGTTGGTGCGTCTACGGCAGGAACAAATTTCCGGGTACAAACAGGTTATTTATTCGGTGAATGCCCGACTCACAGAAGTGCAGGAGCTTACCGAAGCTACTCAGAACAACGCGTGGTCACTACCTCAAGATGGTACCAACGCCAAGACATCGCTGTGTATTTACCGACATTAACGCATCGATAGACTTTATTGTGAATTGATCTTACTACGCATCATGGTTGTGCCATCTACACGATTCCCTGCTCTAGGAACGGCTCGTTGGCACGCACACGGTCAAAGCTGAAACGCGAACAGTCGATGGTCTTGAACTCTCCGTCTACGATCAGCTCCGAAATCGCTCGTCCAGCGGCAGGTGATTGCTGTAGGCCGTGTCCACTGAAGCCGTTAACGAGGTACATGTTCGGGACGTCCGGGTGAAATCCGATGATAGCGTTCTGGTCGAGGGTGTTGTAGTCGTAGTACCCAGCCCAAGCACTCAAGACCTTGATCGCTTCAAAATCCTTAACGCGATGTGCGATGGTGGGCCAGATCTGCTCTTCGAAATGGTCGTGGTCGGGGAAGTCCAACTCGTCCGTGGACTGACCGTCGTAGTCATCCTCAGGCTCAGGTGACCAGCCGCACACGAATCGACCGCCATGACCTTCACGCCGGAAGTAAACTCCATTCGGGTCGACTACCAGCGGTGTAGCTGCGTCGCCCTTCCAGATTGGCTCTGCGTCGCAGTGGAAGGCGAACATGGAGCGCTTGCGAGGCTTCACTGGGTAGTCAAAGACGCCGCAAGCTTCCAACAGCTTGCTCGACCAGCAGCCCGCGGCGTTCACTACAACTCCTGCACCGACCGAGTTAAAGCGCTTATCACCGCACTCTGGCGAGTTCTGCACCTCGATGTGGACCTTCTCGATCTGGTTCTGGCCGCCAAGATCAAAGTGCTTCACCTCGCCCTCCAGCACGTCCACACCAAGAGCCACGCTCTTGCGCTTCATGGCGTTGAGGAAGGCCCACGGGTCGAACCATCCCTGGTCCTTGATGCCGAGGATGGCCTGCTCCACACCGTCCGTGTTGATCCACGGGAAGCGCTTCTTGAGCGCCACCGGGTCCAGCAGCTGCACGTCCGCACCCGAGGCCTTTTGCGTGACATAGTTCTGGTTCAGGACATCTACGCCACGTTCACTAGCCAGGAACATGTAGCCGCCTTCGACGAACTGGACGTCCGGAGCATCGTGGCCGTCCACCTTGAGGTTGGTGCCAATGTGGCGCAGGAACTCGGTGCCATACAGACTCATCTCGATGTTCTCCTTCTCGGAGAACTGGTGACGGATGCCTCCGGCTGACAGAATGGCCGATGCGTACTTGTACTGCAAATCCACACACTGTCAGTATCAACACGACATCAAAGAAGAAGACGGGGGACGTACACACGGGTCCTTCTCCACCACGGCGATCTTGAGCTTAGGGGCTGCAATTGCGAGGTGGTAGGCCGTAGAGAAGCCCATGACACCGCCACCGGCGACTACCACATCATAGTAGGGCGTCTCGGTGGTCGTAACGGAGCTCGAAAAGCGGAGGCTTCGGCTTGCGATGGCACGCGCGAGTCCGGCAGTCTGCAGTCTGTAGGAAACGCAACAGATCGTCAGTTGACAGCAACGAAGGAGAGGAAGAGGAGGAGACGCACGTCTTGGTTGCTAGCATCGCGGAGAATTGAGGAGTGAGCTCTGGGCAGCGACCAGGACTTGCTGAGGGGATGCGACCGCTCAAGGTGCGTCACTCGGCAGTTACGAAGGGCAGAGCCGGGCCGAAATGGCCCACTTCAATGTGGTTGACTTGGGTTTTGTATGGGGCGCGTCATCGGTCCATGGCCCATCTCCGCGCGAGTACCAAATCGTAAACCGTTGATAGGAAGTTGAGCAGCAGGTCACCAAGTGCCAACCAGCGAGCACTGCATACCGATTGCGCGCCCTCCTCCTGTAGGTGAAGATGAGTGGGTGCTTTGCATGCATTTAAACTATTATTCCGATGCACTTGTTTGTGCGCTAGCATTGGTGTTTAGACACTCAACTGAAAGACGTCGATTTCGTTCTTTACGACTGCATCAAGACGTTCCGTCGATGCATTTAACGTACTGAGCAAATATTTAGTAGGAACGCAACGCAGTAGCGCTGTCACCACAACATCTACTCCATGACGAAACGATCCACTTGGTCCTGGCGAATGACCTCCTGCAGTGCGTCCACCTTGTCGTACATGCCGAACTGACCGCCCGTGTGAACGAACAAGATGTTTTTTCCAACGAATTTCTACAGACACAAACAAACGGCAAATTAATTCTCTGCGCGGTAGTTGTGAAGTTGCATTGGCTTCATCCTTACCTCTGGCGCCTCGTTCAGTTCCTGGATGAGGTGGAACAGCGCCTTGCCAGAGTACACTGGGTCCATAAGCACGCCCGTCGTACGACTCACACTGTAGATAAACTCGAGCTCCTTTTTGGTGCTGCGGGCGTAACCTGTGCCCTGCGCGTTAGTGATCTGCAGGAATTGTCTCGACGAGATATCTCCAGCTGCACCCATGGCAGGTAGGATCTGACCATCAATGTGGCCGTGGAAGTACTCATCGTTATCACACACAATGTACGCATGCGCCGGGATTTTGGTATCAAAGTTGAGCGGTGCGCCCGGGTGGGTCTTCGCATACAGATACGACCCAAGCCCAATGCCTGCAGCGGTTCCTCCACTGCCGCACGCAAAGGCAATGTCCGTGATCGGCAGTTCGTGTTCCTATTTGCAACCAAAGACCAAATCGCACCAGTCATTGACCCTTTTCCCAGTACTTATGGTAACTAGGACGCTAGCACAAACCTTGAGCTGGTTGTTGATCTCGTCAATGGCTTGGATGTATCCCCACGTACCAAGGCCATTGCTACCGCCAACGGGGATCGCGTACGGTCGGCGACCTTCCTCTTTCAGTCGGTCGCAAGTACGCTGCAATGCTCACCACCACATTAGAACCATAAGTCCTTAAATCCCAGTTTCATACCTCACCGCACCTTGATCATAGCCTCACTGCCATACTTGCCGTACTCTTGACGTGACATCTGAATCACATTCGCATCCAGCATGCTGCAACAACTCGTCAGCACCCTCATATACTTCGTATCAATATAAAACCTTCCTCACCGATCGAACAGCACGTTCCCCACCAGTCCCGGGTCTTCCTCGGGCTTGTTGGTCCGTAGCAACAGATACGAGTCGAGTCCGAGCATCCTGGCGACTGCAGCTGTAGCTCGGCAGTGATTGCTCTGGATACCTCCACACGTGACGACGCAATCCGCTTGTTGCTCTAGCGCCTCCGCCAGTAGAAACTCGAGCTTGCGGATCTTGTTCCCGGACGTCTCCATTCCACTGAAGTCGTCGCGCTTGATGAACATGCGGACGCCCTCAGGCAGACCTGGCGGCGAGAAGGGGAAGATGGGCGTGGGGAAGTGGCCGAGGCGCAGCTTCTTGGCCGGCGGGTGGCGCAGCGCCGACGCCCACACGGGCGGCATGAACGGGACGGACTTGAGCATCACGAGAAGTGAATACCACCTCCACGTATCTCGACGCAGCCAATCACGGACCAGTAGGGGCAGCTTCAACCACTTACTAGTTTCTCGATGTCTACTAGGCTGGTTTTCAGTGCTGGTACGGTAGAACAATGAAAATGGAGATGCGAATGGAGCAGCCTCTGGACAAGTTTGGTTACAAGTACTTCTGGGCGCTGATGGTGGGCGGTTGGTGCTTACCTGTGGAAAATTGATCACCTCTGTGAATTACTGGTTTGAAAACGAACTACCGTAGTGCCGTAGTGCCGCTGCGTTCATTTCGTGTCGGACATTAGCTCATCGAGGCGCTGGTAGAGATGCATACGGCTAGATTGAGGTACGCTTTAGTTTGGCTAGTTCCTGTAGCGGATCGTCCTGACTGATCGATTACCAGTCCTCAACAGTACAGCTGCTCTAGCTCCAATAGGCCGTGCCACGAGACGATCCTCTACACATATCAATCGCCCAGCGTGTGTGTGTGATATTGATGCGGTTCGTAGGCTGCTAAACGCTCCATCGTCAATAGCTTTACCCAACTACTACGTAGTATCTGCCAAAATACACTTCAACGTCTCGACTAAAAGTACCAACTTCTGACTCACTAACCACCTGCCTCATTTCACTTGAACAACGTATGCCTCCTCTGCCAATAGAAGGGCCAGCACAACTGTACAGACAGCACGCGTCCAGCACTCGCAGTCAAGTGCTGCACACTCGATGGCGAGCTCGTGGCTGCTCTCGCTGGCGCTATCGCTCTGCTCCCTGTCGAGCACATCGTCCGCCGCCATGTTGGACGCCCCCACGCGCTTCGGCGGCTTCTCTAGCGACCGCTACGTCCGTCAGAGTCGCGCGGACCCGGACCAAGTCGTCCCGCTGGTCATTGGGCTGCTCCCGCGGGACTTTGGCGCCATGGAGAGGGAGTTCTACCATGTCTCGGACCCTACGTACGTTTTGCAATGGTTTGGGGGCTCTGTACGCTCTGGTTTATCGTTTATGAAGGAGACTGACCTTGATACGTGTTTTACATTGAATTTGTGGCTTCAGACACGCGTCGTACGGCCAGTTCCTCGCTCAGCATCAAGCGGATCAACTCTCCCGACCGGTGGATGGAGCAATTGATGCACTGCGGAGCTGGGTCGGGGGTTATACACATGAAAACAGCGTGGGGACGTTTTCGCACACGTCCAATATGTTCAAAGTGCCCATGAAGGTGAAGCACATGGAACAATTGTTGCAGACGGAGATTCATTACTATGGAGCGAAAGAGGAGGAGGGTGTGCTGTCGTCGAAGCGGCGGAGATTGATGCGAGCGGCGACGGACGTGGCGGTTCCCGAACATTTGCAAGACGTCGTGTCGTTCATGAGTGTCAACGCTCATCCACTGGGGCTACGGGCGCTTGGTGTTGCTGCTTCACAGACACCAGAGTTGAATGGGAAGGGAAGGTGGGACGCTAGCAGCAATTCGGCAGACGTATGGCATTCCTGATAGCCTTGTGGTTACGAATCCTGCCAGCACACAGTGCGTGCCCTCCTTCTACGATGAGGCTTGGAATCCAGAGGACCTGATAACGTTCTATACTCAGTACTTGCCTGGAGAAAGCCCGCCCCAGGTCATTGAAAAGGGTGGCCGGGTGAACCGTCCCGAGATGGCGAGCACTGAGGCATCGCTCGACCTGCAGTACATCACAGGCGTGGCTCGCAATGCCACTACAATCGTCTGGACCATGAATGGCAGCAACCCATACTCAGCGGAGGATGAACCGTTCGTAGAATTCGCTGAAGACATTCTTGCGCTGGAGAACCCACCACTCGTCGTCTCCATCAGCTACTCAGACGATGAGGAACACATTTTTGATGTATCGCCAGGCTACGCTCGTACACTGGATACGCTACTCATCAAAATGGGCCTACGTGGAATCACAGTGCTTATCGCTGGTGGTGACGATGGAGTAACTGGACTACGCACTGAGTTTGAGAAGGTGCCTGTCGAGGACATGTGCAAGCAGAGTGGCCCACAATGGCCATCTTCGAGCCCCTACATCACTACCGTCGGCGCTACGATGCTTCTTACGAAAGCTCAGCAAGCGGCTAAGCCTTTCTTCCGTACGAACGAAGAGGTGATCTGCAGTGTTGAGAACGGGGGAATCATCACGTCTGGTGGTGGATTCTCTAATATTTACCCGATCCCAGAGTACCAACGCAAAGCCGTGGAGAGATACCTGGCAACACGGAACATCCCGACCACTTTAGGTTTCTTCAACTCTAGCGGCCGTGCGTACCCTGACGTTGCAGCTCTAGGCGCCGGCTTTCTAGTTTACATGGGCGGACGCCTTTCATCGGTGTCGGGTACGTCGGCTTCCACACCAGTCTTTGGTGCTATGGTCACTTTGTGGAATGACGTTCGGTTAAATGCTGGCAAAAGCCCGCTGGGGTTCATTAACCCCCTGCTGTACTACCTTGCCGAGAACAACATGGACGCGTTCCATGACGTGATTGTAGGCAACAATGGTGCCCCTCGTGGTGGCAACAACCCTTGCGAAGACTCGTTCAGCGCTGCTGCTGGATGGGATGCTGTCTCCGGCGTAGGTACTCCCAACTTCCCAGTGATTTCAGAGTTCATCGCAAACTTGGAGGATCACTTCAACATCTCTACGCTAGGAGATTCCAGCAACTCGGCCACGAACAATGTGAGCAACAACGCTATCGTTTGGACAACACAAAGCGGTGGAATGAGTACGCTTACCACCGTGCTGCTGATTGCGGCTGTCGCTGCCAACGTCGCTATTGGAATTGTGGTGGTGGTCACCGTGGTCAAACGGTGGAGAAACAAGTATACCCCTCTCGATGATCTCGCCAGTGGTTCCACCACGCCTTCTGCTCCCGTTTCAACTACCACTTCAACGGCTCGCATCCAACGATTGAATTCGGACCCTGATAGCAGTGAGGATGAAGTAGAGCTGAGCGAAATCAATCTGCGCGACTAATTCGTAATAGATTCGATGTATTTGCCGTGCTGCGAGCATTTAGTTTACCATCGAAGCTGGAACGTACTGACATCGCACCGACCACCATCAGCAGCTAGTAGCAAGTCTATGCCTGGATATTGAGGAACAATGACAACACCCATCGGCTGGACAAAGCGAGTATCGATTTCTCCCGTTGCTCCAAATGCAGTAGCAAATACTCCTACATTCGAGAATACAGCTACACAGCGGTTCGCAACATCACTGACCAGTATGAACCCGCTGCGTTGTTGCACCCAGACTCCAACAGGGGACAGAGGTTGATCAAATGGAGTGGCACTTGCATCGAGAACTATGTGCACTCGACCATCCAAGTCAAGAACCTGCACTCGAAAATTACCAGTGTCGGCCACAACGATTTTATCGGAGCGATGAGGACCAAAGTTACATTTTGGCGTCTCCGGCAGCGCAGGGCAGAGCGCTATACCCGTTGGAAAATTGAAGTTCCCTGGTGACATGCCTACTTGACCGAAAGCTCGTACGAAACTGCGGGTTGACAGATCAAACACTTGTACGCGATGATTGCACTGATCACACACGAAAAGCAATCGGTTTTCCCAGATAGCGATGCCTTGCGGTGAATCGAAAAAGCCTTCCAAATGACCAAAGCCCTCTCCAATACGTCCACTAAATGAACCACTGCGGGCATTAAAGAGCGATACAGAATGGTTTCCGCTGTCACTGACCACCAGAATGGTTTCTGGTTGCTCACTTTTTTCACTTCCACACTCGATGTCATTACTGACGCTGTAGGTTGCAAGAAATGACGGATGATTCAACTCTCCAGGAAGAAATCCAGTTGAGCAAAGCTTCTGATCGCCGTAGGTTGTCGCACCGACAAAGAATTGCAAGTTCATATTGCTCGAGTCAATCACGGCCACTCGGTGTGCCATTGAATCACTTACGTAAAGCCACCGCGTTTTTGGAGGGTCTTTTGCTTGTTCTTCAGAGTTTTGAGACGTAAAGCTGAGCTGGAGACAAGTATGCACACTGCAAACACCTCGGAGTTGGCTCTTTGGAAGCTGCAGCCACGTACAACCGGCTGCATCGAAGTTGTACGTATACACGCTGGCATTTTCACGGTCAACAGCTATGATCTCCCGTTCAGAGGGCGCATACGCAAGACCGAACGGGTGATGAAAGCGCGAGCGTTTATCTCTCCATTCCATTTGGCAGCTTGTGAGGCGAGCGTACAACTTGCATGTCGGGTGCAACACACTTGCAAGTCCGTAAATTTCATTCATGTTGTTCCCCGATAGAATTGGTGGACACTGACCCAGCGCTGCGTACTCCCTCGCAATTTCAGCCCGTAGGAATGCAAACTGTTCGCGTTGGAATGCTGCCTGCTGGAGACTACCGAGCAATGACAACTGCCTCAGAAACTCGCCTCGCTCATTGAGTATTTGAACACGAAAGTTACCACAATCTGCCACGATAGCTTCGAACTGTTCGTTCGAGACTCCAGTGTCACTTTCAGGCTGTATACCTCGCGTAATTGCACGCTGGTTCATGAACGATTCACGAAACAGTGAGTTTAATGTCCCTCTTACCATAAGAAAAACCATTTTGTACCTTTCGGACGTTCGCCAACTTGATATCGCGTAGGTCATAAAACTCCCCGCTCTGCATCCCTTTGCGGCCTATGGCTTGTACAAAAGCTCCCCGCTTGGCAAACACTACCAGGCGCGAGTTCCCAGTATCGCACACTACTACATGATAATGCGAAATATCCAAGCCAGTAGGTCGTTTCAACGCCGTCACTACTCGTGATCCAGAAATGCTTCGTTCTAGAGTGACGCCTTTGCCCAAGGAGTTCGTCGGGAGCTTGTACACCCTAATACAGTTGCTTGCTTCATCGGTTGCGTAAAATTCCTGAGCCGAGGCATCCACAGCAATTCCTCGGGGTAACGTAAGCTGCTCATTTCCGTCTATAAAACCTGTACGAGCCGATGACGCGTCGAGGTCGCAAGTCTGGCCTCCGGTCACTTGGTTAGCGAGAACACAAGTCCTGTACAATTGAAATAAGACTCGGAGTTCGACGATCGCAACTCGGGCGCACTCCTGCTCACACACTAGCAGAATCAGACCCAAAACACCAGCTCACAACACTAAAACGTTCCTTCCTACTACTCACTTACCTAAAAGTCGACCACAACGCGTGACAGCCATTGCAGTGGGCGTTCGAAGTGAAAAACTATCCGCTTTATCCTGTCCCCAGGACGAGGAGAAGAGAAGTTTTTTCAACTTCCGATCAAAGCCGTGGATCTTGGCAGTGTTATCACCCACCAGGATCACATCGTCTTCAAGTCCTATGATCGAATTTCTCCAGAGCTCGCACGGTCACCACTGCCGCACACATTGGCAGCGCTCCTTTATCTCGAGACGGAATTTCAAGTGTTGCTGTCCAAAACGCTCCCACAAGTCTCAACTGCTTCTCGATGCCAGCGATCACGTTCTTCTCGTCGTTCTCCAGGTTTGCAATCCGCTCTTCCTCCGCCGCTTTCTTCTTTCGGATCTCCTCTTGCTCTTGAAGAACTCGGAGCTCTTCAGCAATGCGTTCTGCAAACAAAGCGAAGTGACCATCCTATCCAATTCCCAACTCCACAACCTCAATCTGCTCACCGTCTTCGAGTCGCTTGCGTTCTGCTTCCTGTTGTCGCTTTAGCTCCTCCTGACGCTGTCGAGCCGCTTCCTCCAGCCGCTGGTTCTAGAGTTTCTACGTCATATCACGTGCAATTCCTCAGACTTGGTACCATATTCCTCCATTCTCCCACAACTTCCTACACGCAGTCGACGACGCTCCGCCAGCGGGTTCTCCTTGAACGCCATTGCAAAGCTCCACGCGACGCTTCAAGATGCAGATCCGGCGACCGATAAACGCTGCTGCTGTGTGCAATTGCTGGTTATATTATAAAAAAACTTGCCCCGCCGTATTCGTCCTACGCGGGGCTCTGCAAGTCTAAAAATCTTCTAGTCCCTAGTGGAGTATCCTAACACGTCGGCTCAATTAAATAGGCGAGCCGCGCAGCTCGGCCAGCTGCGCGCGCGATAGCCGCAGGTCCAGGTTGTTGTCCCAGCCGCACATCTGCTCGAACGAGTCGTGCGCGAGCTCCACCTGCTGCAGCACCTCCTCGGCGTTCGGGTGCTCCACGAACTTGAGCGTCTTGGCGAACGTGCGATGGACCTTTTCGACAGCAGCGAAGCACGCGTCTCGCTCCGCCATCGAGTCCCCAACAGACAGGAAGTTAAAGTACGATTCCTGCACGGCCGCGGGTTGCCGGAAGTGGTTGCTGTTGCTCTGAGCTGCGGCGAAACACTTGTGCGCGATGAGCTGCATGACTTCCTGCTTCCAAGTGGCCGAGTCGCCGCCCAGCCCGAAGGTCTGTTCGTACCAGCTGCGCGCCGACACGATGTGGACGTCTGCGAGGGCCAGCACGCTCTGCACGGCCGGCAGGTAGAGCGCGCACGACATCTCGACCCAGCCGAACTCGGCGGCCGTCACGACGAACACGGGGCCGTACGCCACGGCCTTCTGCAGCAGCCGCGCCACGTGCGCGCCGATGAGCGACAGCACCTCGCGCTGCGCCGGCGTGACGGAGATCTGGTGGCCGCGGTACTTGGGCAAAAGGTCCTGCGCGTGCAGCCACGAGCTCGGGCAGAGCGTGTCGTCCCAGTCGAAGACCACGACGGTGCGGTCCTTGACGGAGGAGGGCGCGCGCCGCTTGGAGGCAGGCGCAGAGGCGGGCGACAGCGGCCGCAGCGTCTCGACGGCGGAGGAGGCGAACGCCATGACACAAGCTCAAGCTCGGAGGCGGAAAGTGGAGACCTGCGCGAGCCGCAGCGAGTTCGGGAGTGCAGAGTGGCGGGGGTTTCCAGCGCGAGGGATTCTCTATGGCGAGAGGCCCGCGACATGTGGCACAACCATACACTGCGTAAGTAACTGGGCCAGAGACCGGCCACGCGGTCGGTTGAAGCCGCTTCGAGCGCTGCGCCGAGGACAACGCTCGTGATGGCCTCGGTCTCCTTTGGCTCGAGCTATTGCTCAGCAATTTGCTGTGGTGGCGAACGGCGAGCTGCTTGCTGCGGGCTTTCACGGCGGAGGACTTGCGTCGCTGGTTGTTGAGATGGCTGCGCAAAGCCCCGCCGGCATAAACGGTCCGCGGCGTGAGGCGCGATGGCAGCACTCGCCAAGCACTCGGCCAGCCGATGGCAGCGGCACCCAAACGACATCCAGCAGCAATTGTGCCGGGATCGCGACGACAGCCTTAAGACGTGGCGCTAATGAGCTACGCTAACGAGGGTCGGACGGCTTGGCGGGCGTTTAATTGAAACCGCGAGCCGATTGCCACGCGCTGACGGTGCAGGAAACCGCTCGCTTCCCTGCTGCGAATGTCGTGCGCCTCCGATTGCCGCGGCTGTTGCACCGAACTGATGGCGCCGCGCACGTGTTTCTTGTCGGTGCCAAGCTGCCAGCGCGAGCCAGAAACCAGAGCTGCTTGCGGCTGCGAAGCAAGAGAGCTCCGGGCCCACCTGGCGCGAAGAAACTTTCGCTCTCCTTTCAGCCGAGGCGAGTAATGCGCGCCGCTCCTTGAAGGCGCGTCGTCCCGACGGCAACTCGCTGTCAGCCAAGTGCAAAGGGCAACAACAAGTTGCCTTTTTCGAGATTCAAAAACGCGCGCGAGTTTGTGTTCTCAAACTCAGGTGCACATCAAGTATGCGACACGCACTGACGCCAGCCTTCGATACCGGTCTTGACTTGCTTTCACTATGGGTAGATATTTTGCGCACCTCACTTGGATTCAGTATAGGGGTGCCCGGAATGTCTACCCATAGTGAAAGCAAGTTAAAACATAGATCTTCCGCCCCGCAGCAATAATTGCAATTATTGCCTCTGCAACAATTCGCCATCTTCCGCTAATTGCAATTATTGCCAAGCACGGCTTCGCCATCCTGGCAAAGGCGGCGTCGGGGAAGGACGCGCTTCGTGCCGCCGCCACCCGACCAGATCGCGAGATGGATCACCTCGCTGTCTCATGGCGCTTCTGTATTCGGCCGCACGCGATTTGTCCGAGCACTGGCTGGCAGCGCCACTCGAAGCGCTGTTCACGCGCGCAGTTGACTCAGCCCCGATCCCCATCTGACAATTGAGACCCGGTTGCGGCGGCGTTATCGCTCTCTTTCGCGAAGCCCCACAACGCTACACCGTCGTCGGCCAGCTCCGTGACTGCTTGGAGCCCCACCCAGCAGCAATGGCCACCGCCCGTCGACGGAGCTTCATGCGTTCGCGCGGTCGCCGCATCTCGACGCGCGAGTCTCTGATGAGTCTCATCTCGGTCAGCCGCACACCACTTTCGGCTTGTTCCTACACTAGGATCTACATCCGCGTTATGTACTCACACCACTTTCGGGTTGTACCTACACTAGGACTCCATCCTAGTTGTGTGTGTATTACGCGGTCCACGTCGTGTCGCACCTAAACTGGACATCGAGTTGATCCCCCCATTCTAGCAGCTGTAGCAACTTCACCATGGGCCGCCGCAAGCCCGCCGCCGCCGCGCACGCGACGCTCTTCGGGGACGAGCGCGTGGTCGTGGGCGTGGACGACCTGGTGCTGCTCCCGTCCGTGAGCGAGACGTCCATCCTGGAGAACCTCAAGATGCGCCACGCCGCTGACGTCATCTACTCGTACATTGGCCACGTGCTCGTGGTCGTGAACCCATACAAATGGCTAGATATCTACGGGGAAAACAGCATGCACGCATACATGCACAAGGCGCGCATCGACGTCCCTCCCCACGTGTTCGCCACAGCAGAAGAGACGTACCGTACCATGCTCAGTGAAGAAGACAATCAGTGCGTCATCATCAGCGGAGAGAGCGGCGCCGGCAAGACCGAAGCCTCCAAGCAGATCCAGAACTACATTGCAGGCGTCAGCGGCAGCGGCGCGGGCGTCGACAAGGTCAAACGTACCTTTCTAGAGAGCAACCCGCTGCTGGAAGCCTTTGGCAACGCCAAGACGCTCCGCAACAACAACTCCAGCCGCTTCGGAAAGTACTTTGAGCTGCTCTTCGACTCGGCGGGACGGCCGCAAGGTGGTAAAGTCACCAACTACTTGCTGGAGAAGTCGCGCGTTGTCAAGCCTGGCAAAGGCGAGCGCAACTTCCACATCTTCTACCAGGTGCTGGCTGGACTGCCATCTGCAGCCAAGCAGAAGCTCTACTTGGACCAAGGAGGTGCTGATAGATATCACTACTTGAAGGCTAGTGGGTGCTATGATGTTGAGGATGTGAACGACGCGCAGGAGTTCGAGGAGACCATGGCGGCCATGCAGCATGTCGGCATCAAACGGAAGCAGATTGAGCTGGTCATTCAGACGCTGGCCGCTGTGCTCCATATTGGTAATGTACAGTTCCAGCCTGAGACCGTGGGAGACGCAGAGGGATCGTCGGTGCGCGACCGCGAGAGTCTGCAGATTGCGTGTGAGCTTCTAGGGCTCGACGCCGCGCGGCTGGAGCACGCTCTTTGCTATAAGCTGCTCCAGACAATGGCACCGGGAGGTAAAGTGGAGTCGTATGAAGTGCCGCAGAACACGAGTCAGGCGAAAGCGCAGCGCGACTCCATTGCGAAGGCTGTTTACGATCGATTGTTTGACTTCTTGGTGGAGCGAGTGAACCACGCTTTGGACATTGAGAAGAAGGCAGAGAAACATGGTGAGATTCTGGAGATTGAAGATATGACCACGATTGGAATTCTGGATATCTACGGCTTCGAAATCTTTGACAAGAACGGGTTTGAGCAGTTTTGCATCAACTACGTGAACGAAAAATTGCAGCAGATTTTCATTGAGCTCACTCTAAAGAGCGAACAGGAGGAGTACGCACGCGAAGGCATCGCATGGGCTCCGATCCCGTTCTTCAATAACAAGGTCGTGTGCGACTTGATCGAGGCTAGACGCCCTACACCTGGAATTTTTCTTATTCTGGATGACACGGTCAAAACGATGCATTCTCGACAGGGAGATAGCGTTGACGCCAACTTTCTCGAGAAGGTTTCAGGAATTCACGGATCCCACCCACATTTCTCCAAGCGTGGTAAAACCTTTGAAATCAAACACTATGCAGGTGATGTGCAGTACAACATCGATGGTTTCGGAGACTCAAACAAGGATTTCCTGAGCAAGGACATCGCTCTCATCATCAGTGAAACGTCCAACAAGCTCATGCGGTATATCTTCCCGGAAGAGATCGATCTAAACGACAAGCGCATGGCCAAAACGGCCGGATACAAAATTCGAACGCAGTGCGAAGCCCTTGTGACCGCACTCATGGATTGCACTCCTCACTACGTTCGATGCATCAAGTCTAACGATCAGAAACAGCCGAACAAGATGGACGATCGGCGTGTGGTTCACCAAATTAAGTACCTGGGTCTTCTTGAAAACGTAAAAGTGCGTCGGGCAGGCTACGCCTACAGAGGGGACTACGGTCGGTTTGTGGATCGTTTTCGTTTGCTAAGCAAGGAGACGTACCCGGAGTTCCGTGGATCTGATAAGAAGGGAACTCAAGCTGTTCTGCGCGCTGCCGTGAAATCACTTCCTCAGCTTGAAAGCGAAGTTCAGCTCGGAAAGACTATGGTGTTCATCCAGACGCCAGAGACTTTCTTCGAGTTGGAAAAGTTACGCGAGAAAAAACTTGGTTCTTTTGCGATGCGGATCCAAAAGGCGTGGAAAAAATATTTTGGCCGTCGGCATTTACTGCAACTCAGTCATGATATCACTAAATTGTACACCTCCAACAACAAGCAGCGGCAACGTGTCAGTATTTACCGTCCGTTTGATGGCGATTATCTACGCGACAACACCATTCGCGATGCGGCCATGGGAAGTATTCAACATTACGGCGACTCGGAGAAGATAATATTCATGGATGAAATTGAAAAAGTCTGTCCGATCGGTGGCGTGTCTCCTGACGGATCCCCAGTTGCGACGGTGGGGAGAATTTTAATCATTACGGACCAGTTCTTATATCTGATGGAGAAACGCACCTGGCAACCTGTCCTGGACCCGAAGAGCACGTGGGTGCCACCTTTGGTTTACCTTCGTCGTCGTCTTCGTTTAACTGCGATTGAAGAGATTACGATGAGTACGATGGCAGACCCGTATTTCGTGCTTAAAGTACATCAGGAACCATTGATGGCTGAACCGAACAAGAGTAATTGGGCGGACAACAAGTCTACCATGGTCTGCATGGCCACTGGCAAGAAGTTTGGGTTGTTCAACCGCCGCCACCATTGCCGGTACACTGGCAAGATTTATTGCCATGATGTCTGCAAGCAACTGGAGGTTGTTCCAGATCTTGGCTTCTACACGCCGGTGCGCGTATTCGACAAGGTCATTGGACTCATGTCGACGGAGATGCCCGAAGACCAGCTACTTGTATCCGAAAAGAAGACCGAAATCGCTGTCACGCTTGTGGACGCAATCCGTTCGCTGGCGAATGTTGCGACGCCTATCAGCTTCAGCGACACGATTCGCCTCCGCAGGGCAGCAAGCGCTGGACTATCGAAAACACCGCCTCAGCAGATTCAGTTTGTGTCATCAGGCCACGATAGAATCACTGGCGATGCAAACTCTGTGCAGATTCACGTCGCACCGGGTGTTCCCGATGAATACATTCGCAAGCGTCGGAAACGAGAGAAGGCGCGTCGCAAGAAACTGGAAAGACAACGTGAAGAAGAGCTGGCAATGCGAGCTCAGCGCCAAGAGCAGCGTGGTCGTGAACGTGAAGCAGAGCGGCTGCGCCGTGTAGCCGAGAAGAAGGCCAAGAAACAAGCCGAGAAAGAGGCTCGAAAGAATGCACTGACGTCGAGAAAGTCTGCCAAGGCATCCATGGAATCGGTGCGAAAGTTTGGCGAAAGCGTACAAACTGCCCCAATAAACGGAGGCATCGGTGGAGCCAACAGCGAGTTGGCCGCCATTCTTGCTCGTCGTCGGGGAAGTTAAGCTAAATTGTCCAGGTGGCTCACCAGCGGATCCCTTGTGCAGCAGGAGAACACGCTTCAGATGCTCGATAGGTAGTCATCGAAAGAAAGAGGCACCTAAGCGCGAAGCAAAGCATTTCAATTTTGACACTCACGGATAAAGATCGATCTAAACAACTTCCACTTAACAACGCGAACGGCTAGTGCTCAACACTGTGCACCGGCAAGTGATCGATACCCACTGGTGTTACTTTCGTGCAGTACCATAAATTGATGGATGTGAGGTTGACGAGTGTCTTGAGCTGCGCGAGTCCTGCATCCGTGATTTCGCCACATTCTGACAAGTTCAGCGATGCCAGCGACGTGACTTTGCCCAACGTTGACATGCCTTCATCAGTTAATAGGTAGCAATTTCCGAGGTCTAGTGAAGAGAGGTTGGGCATGGTGAGGAACGCTGCCAAGCTCGCGTCGGTCACTTTTGAGCAACTCGCGATATCAAGCGACTGAAGCTTAGTGAGCGATGACAGATTCTGGAGGCCGACATCCGTGAGCTTGTTGCAGTACCAAAGTACTAGCGATTCCATGTTCGTCATTTGAGCAATGACAACAGTGGAGGCATCCGTAAGAAGACGGCAGTTCGATAGGTTCAGCGACTTCAAGCGCGTGAGACCTGCTAAATGAGCGACACCTTGGTCATCAATGCGGTTGCAGCGCATGAGATTGAGGTTGGTGAGACTGTTCAATTTCCCTAGCCCAACCAGAGCTTTGTTGCCCACTTGACGGCAGTTCGAGAGATCCAAGATCACAAGTGACTTGAGTTGCGATAGCCCCGCGATGCCTTCGTCGCGGATTCCGGAGCAACCACCAAGGTACAAGGATTTCAGACGATCGAGTCCGCCAAGTTTGCCGAGTCCTTCATCAGTGACGTTGAAACAACTCACCATATCCAGCGACGTAAGGTTCCGCAGCTTCGAGATCGATCGCATCCCTTGGTCTGTCACTTTGCCACACTTCATGAAATTCAGGAACCGCATCTTGGTGAGAGACTCCATGTGTTGGAACGTAGCGTCGCCGATTTCGCTGCAGTACCACAAGTTGCACGACGACAAATTCGGGAAGTTGGCTAGCACTTGTGTACCGGTGTCAGTGATGTTTGTAGCATCCGGCGATGTCTACCGTTACGAGGTTGACCAGCGTCTCAAGCGACTGCAGACCGTTGTTGGTCACTTCTCCAACGTTGGCAATTTCCAAGTGTCGTAGGTTCACAAGCGTGCTAAGTGAGCGTATGCCAGCATCGGTGAGCTGGGTGCAGTTGGACAAATTGAGGCTTGTGAGCGATGTGATCTCTCCCAGAGCAGAAATGCCAGCGTCTGTGAGAGCGCCTTGGGAACAATACCAGAGATTCAGCGTCTTCAACAGCTTGAGCCGAGCTAATTCTCGAATAGCGTTGTCGCCGACTTGGTTGCAGCCCCGAAGACTCAGATAGTTGAGCCTCGGTAGGTTGGTAGCGACGGCGGTGATACCTTCGTCGCTCACAACCTTGCAGTACCCAAGATTGAGCCACGTCAGCGAGTTTGACTGAGACTCGGCCAGCGACGAGATTCCGTTGTCAGTCACGTGGTAGCATCCTTTCAACGCAACAGACGTCATTCCCGACACCCTGGCGATCTCCTCCACAGCATCGTCCGTGAGGTTGGAGCAGCCTGTGAGGTTGACCTCCTTCAGATTGGGAAACTGCATCGAAAAGTTGGACATGTTCTCGTCGAAGATGACTTTCCTCGCCGGGATGAACGAGAGTGTGTGCGTGGCGCGACCGACTTCTCGGCAAATGGACTTGTTCGTGAACATGAGGCGGTAAACATCGTCGACGCGCAAGTACGGGATGACAATGTGCAGCGCAGGGGTGATGTCCAAGAGCACGTTCTTGCTGCAGCTAACCCCGTCACCGACGGAGTCCATGAAGCTTCCACACCTGCTTCTGCTCAAGGACGAAGACGATCTCGACCGCGTGCGCCGGCGAGTTTCCTCCTGGTCGACAGGATTCGCTCCTCGAACAACTTGTCGCCAGTGGTTGAACGTCTTCTTCCTCCACATGTACGTGAGTCGGTCGTAGACGCAGGAGCAGCAGTCGTCGAATTCCAGTCGCATGCGCTCGACGCTCACTGGTTTGGTATCGTCATTGCAGTCGCTCTCATCAACCTCCGCGTCTGCATTGCACACACACGCCGAGCGAATGAAGTCGAGTTCGTCCATGGTGAACGAGGCCAGAGACCGAGGGTTCAGCCTTGTCATTAACGGTGATCGACCGGCGCGGGATTCGGAAGTGACGCAGCAACAACCAACAGCCAAGAACCACTAGAACCATTAAAGCTCAGAGCGTGGAGTCTGTTTCCCCATCTCTGCCGTCTTGACAAGCATCAGAGAGCAAAGTGCTGACGTACGTCCTCGAGGGCGCGTCACGCCTGCGCGTCAACCGATCTACACTCACCTTCGAGAGTGTAGGTCGGTCTCAGAACCTTCTGAACCCATTCCGTACCGTGTCTTCTCCTTCTAAGTGCGACGGTATCAAATGAGGGAGTTGGTGGCTTTGGGGCTTCCGACCATTTGTCAATCAGAAGCTCTCAAGACACACGCACCACCCTCCCGTCTGGCCCCTTCCTCCTCTCCACAGCCATGGCGATCCGTTGTCAGTTCGAGAACAGTAACGAGATCGGCGTCTTCTCCAAGCTCACCAATTCCTACTGCCTCGTGTGCGTGGGCGGCTCGGAGAACTTCTACAGCACGTTCGAGTCGGAGCTGGCCGACCACATCCCGGTCGTGCACGCCAGCATCGCCGGCTGCCGCTTCGTGGGCCGCGTGGCCGTGGGCAACAAGCGCGGCCTGCTGCTGCCCAGCACCACCACGGACCAGGAGATGCAGCACATCCGCAACGCGCTGCCGGACTCGGTGGTCGTGCAGCGCGTGGAGGAGCGACTGTCCGCTTTGGGCAACTGCATCGCCACGAACGACCACGTGGCGCTCGTGCACACGGACCTGGACCGCGAGACGGAGGAGATCGTGGCTGACACACTCGGCGTCGAGGTCTTCCGCCAGACGGTGGCGGGCAACGCCCTTGTGGGCAGCTACAGCGCTCTCTCGAACCAGGGCTGTCTCGTGCACCCGCGCACGAGCGTCGAGGACCAGGAGGAGCTCAGTTCGCTGCTGCAGGTGCCCGTCGTGGCCGGTACCGTGAACCGCGGTAGCGACGTGATCGGCGCCGGCCTCGTGGTTAACGACTGGACGGCCTTCTGCGGCCTGGACACGACGTCCACCGAGATCTCGGTGGTCGAGAGCATCTTCAAGCTCCAGAACGCACAGCCCACGGCCATCGCCACGAGCATGCGCAGCGCCCTCATCGACTCCATGACCTAAGGCAGCAGAAAGTTACGACGCACGGAGGAACCGCGAGCTTCCGGGCCCGGAAGTCGAGAAACAGACCCAGGAACACGCACCACAAGTTTCAGGGTAGGGACAATCTACTGTTGCCGACCTGATTGTAGAGCTGCGGTCCCCCCGTGCTTTCGCTATTTAACCGTACGCTCCAATAGATGCTTTGCCAACAGGAATTCACTCTTCGACTTTATCCTGCTCCTGTTCACCATGTTACATGATCGTTGTCCTGTTCAGGACTGGAGTCCAGTGGCTTCTTGGGCGGCCGAGTCGATGGCGGCTGCAGTTGTGCCAGTTCGTCCAGGATTTCCTCGAGTTGGCGCTTGAAGGACGCGATCTCGGCGTTCTTGGCGGCGATGGCGGCGCGGTGAGCACGTTCTCGACTGAGTTGCTCCAGGTGCGTGGAAGTCAACGCGCGATCCAGCACCACCTTGAGTTCGGCCTCGCGGAGCTTGTGTTTCTGCTCCAGAGTCGCCACTTTCAGCTCGAGAGACCGGTACTGCACCATCGAAGGTGTGCGTGGCAGCTCCAGCTCGCGGCGTAAGGATAACACTTCTTCTTCGAGTTCCGGTACGCGTCGAGCTTGCTTTTCCAAAGACTGGTTGTGTCTGCCGGCTTCGAGAACATGAGTTCGTAGACTTTGCAACTCACGTTGGCTGCTTGCAAGTTGCGCTTCCAACTGAGCATTCTTCGCTATTTGATCGACCATTTGCTTGTCAAGCGTAGCAATTCGCTCGGCGGATGTCTTGCGCTCTTTGTTTACAGCCTCACGAGCTTCGGTCAAGTCCGAAACGTAATTGGGCTAGCTCAGCTTCAGCTAGTTGAGATACACCAGGATCAATCAGCGGGGTGCTTTCGGTCGCTGTTGCAGTTGATGTAGTGTCTGGGTTTAGCGCCCGAGCTAGACCAAGAGTTTGAACGGTAGTCAACGTCTGTGCCAACCGCGCGCGAGCACTCTCGCTGTCTTCCAATTGTGCCTTCAGGTCAGCAATTTGCTCTTCTAAATCGGCACTGCGACTTTGCTCGGGCTTGGCATTCTCTGCTGCTGGAGAGTCTGGAGGATTCGTACCAGGTAATAGACTTTCGGCTTCTAGCTGCTCCACCTTCGCTTTCTCTCGTTTCAACTCCAGTCCTTGCTCTCGCACCTGTCGCTGCAAGTTTGCAATCACAAGAGAAGATTCAGCAAATGTTAGACCTTCTTGCGATGGCTGGTTGGTATCGGGTCGACCAAGCCCAGAGTATTGCTGCTTGCGTAAAGCACGATACTTGGCTTCCCACTTGCGTTCCAGCTCCTTGATCTTGTCCGTGTAAAATCGGCGTACTTTCGTGAGCTCTGCATCCGAAGTAGCGCTCCCTCCACTGGTGTCCTTGGACGAAGGTCTGTGCGACAACGGCGCTTTGCTAAGCTGCTTGAGCAGCTTCTCTTGCTCTTTTATCTTGCGTCGGTACTGCAGCAACAACTTCTCCTGCTGCTGACGAAAGCTAGCCAACTTTTTCTCATTGGCTTCATGAACTTGTTCTAACTCGCGCGTTAAAGCTGCTAGCTTTTCCTCGTAGTCATGCTCCAGCGCGCGTGTCTTGGACTCGTCATCTGCACGACGAGATGCCAAAATGAGGTTTGCCAAACTGTCTGGATGCCGACGCCGCATTGCTTCTTCCAACTCCGCCAGCCGACCTTCAAGCTCTTGAATTCGCCGGATGTCGTTTGGTGACCGCCGGTGTGCACGGGCAGGTGATGGTCCACCCGCTTGTCCATCGGTTCGTTGTGTTTTCGATGCAGTTCCAGTTTGCGGTTCGGATGATTGCTCGGTAACCTGACGACGTAGTCGTCGTAGCTCTTCATCCTGATCATCTAACAGTCTTTGGTTCTCCACGTACCAATCCAACTTCTTTTGCAGCGCATTCAGTGCGTGAGAATGCTCTTTCTTGCACAGATCCAATTCGTTCTGTAGCTCGCGTGCGTGTTGGGTTTCTTGGGCAACTTGGGTCAGATCTACACCTTCGTAGCGGCACTCAAGTTCAACCTTAGCTTTCTTCACTCGATCCAGCTCCAAAGTCACTTCGTTGAGCTTTTGCTGGTACGATAACTTGGCAGCAGATAGTTCTTCTTGCAGTGCCAGTGCATGAGCTTCAGCCTCTAGCCGTGCTTCCACCGCAACACGATATTGAGCTTTACTCGTGTTGTCACTGCCACCTCCCAGAGTAGATGCCTCGCCGACCTGATCCTGCAGCCTTTTTACCTGACGACGTAGTTCTTCATTCGCTTCATGCACGTCATAATGAACATCCTGACGAACTTGCCGAAGCTGCTGCATGAGACGCTCATTTTCTTTCTGAAATGCTGCAATCAGGTTGTCCTGGGTCTTGATCTCTTTTTGAAGCTTGGTGTAAGAAGCTCGAGAAATATCTGGAGCCTCTCCTCGTGTTGCACGGGGCTCGTCAGTATCCTGTTTGGTTTCCACCACGTGATCTATCGATTTCGGTGTTAGTGATATTGTTTGCCCCGGTCGTAGTTGGGTCGTTTGATGTCTCCTGAATATGTGCTTTCAGCTGAAGTATCTGACGTTGAGCCTGCTGTAGTCGCAGCACCAAACCATTTTCTCTTGCTGTGCTGGCTCGCTGCGCTGCAATCCGGTTTTCGTGCCGCATGACTTGGGAACTTCGCACAAACTCATCAATTTCGCGCTGAGCATCCTCGTCCTCATCTAGAAGGCCCGCATCAAACGATATCGACATTGGTTCGATCGGAGGAACACGAGAAGCGGATGGCATATCCTGCTTATAAGTAGTTTTGGTGGAAGCAGAATACACAGGATCCGCAAATGGCGAGTTGGCTGCCGCAATATTTGGTGTCCCAGCGGGTTGTACGAAACGTAGAGAAGCAACATGGTTCTCGATCTGGCGGAATCGGTCAGCCGCTGATGGAGGCACTATCCGACGTTCTTGTGCGACCACGACTGAAGCTGACTCACGAGCAGCAGCTGGCTGACTGGCACTAGCTCTGGGAGCATCCATCGTAAAACTACGCAGCTCTTGTTCGTCTTGTTCACCTTCATCAGCTGGAGGAGGCGGCGGGGGAGGGCTCTGAGAACGAGAGTCAACTCACTGGTACAACAATACAGAGTGTAAACAATAGAGTAGGAAGCCAACGTACCGATGGTGGTGACTCTTCTGCGTGGGCAGGAGAAATGAATGCTCCAGACGCCTCAGCAAAAGGATTTTGATCACCAGTATTTGGGGATATCTGCCCCAGGGGCAGATCAAGCGCTGCCTTGTGTTCTTCTTCATCGTTTACAACTTCACTCTTCTTCGGTTCATCGACACTATCCTCCAGGGTGTAGAAGTCGCCATATTTTGCGGCTAGCAGGGCATCCACGTTAGAGGTCCTGTTGACAGTGGATTCGCTGGTAACAACATCGGAAGGATTCTCCACGCTCTCTGTCGCTGGTTGAACGTCTGATGGTGTTGGTACTGACGGTTCATTTCGAACGGCAGTATCGGCTTCAAAGGCATCGTCTTCATACTCAGCGCTGCATTCAACTTCTCGTGATGCCTGCACGTCGTCTAGTCCGATTGCAGCAACCTACTCAATTAAACAGAGCATGAGACTTACACTTATATCAAAATGTAACAAAAGGATATCCGTACCTCATGCTCCAATTTGGCTGGGCTCACTTGCCGTGATCCTTCCGTCTCCTACACATCATATAGTAGTCATGTGCTGAGTGTGTTATTGCACCAAGGAGGGCCCGCTTAACGTATTCGTACCTCAAAGTCATCATCGCCATAGCCAAACGTATCGCTCGCGTTTAAAGATGCTCCCTGAGCACCAGCACTAGTAGACAAATCAATCTGAGAGTCCCTCAAGCCATAACCTTGTCTGCTCTGCTCTTCTTTAGTCCCTTCATTTACTTCCTGCGCTACGACTGGAACGGAATCGACAAGCAAAAGCGCCTGCAGAAGAAATTAAAATGCAGTTAACAATATCTTTCTTCATGACCATGCTGCCGTCAAAAGTACTTACCTTCATGTTGTCAAATTGACTAACAAAAGGCTCTTCGGATGTGTCACGATATTCGTCATCACTTTTATCTTGGACCGGTGAATACGGCGGAGGAGATTCCTTGTCCTCTTCAACTGTTGTATGATCAAGCTCAAACTCATCCTCACCGTAGTCATCTTTCTCTGCAATGCTGTCCTCATCTCGTTCAGACCTCGAAAACGTCATCTGCTGTTGCTCATACCGTGATGGCGTTGCTACAAACAATACGAGACCAAGTTAATGCCTGACAATCAATTAAGTGATCGAATCATTCTCCAAAGTTACCGAGATCTTTGTTGAGAGCATTCATGTTGACCGCAAACTTCTCACTGTCAAGACTAGACTGTTCATAGCAAGACACAAAAGTGCATTAGTTCTGGGCACCGCGAAAGCTTGGCGTTGAAACTTACAAGTGATAGACGCGGTCGATCGAGGCTTTTTCTTGGTGGCAGACGCACCTGAGTCGGTAGTTAAAATGAAGTTATTCATCAGCAGCCGACCAATTGTTTGAGAGACATCCAGAGCTGGAGCGCAAACCTCAAAATCCGCCGATCCAACACCCAACGAGTCTGCTGAGCTCGAGTGCCCCGCGTCACTTTTACTGTCGTCATTGTCCTCATAATCACCGGAGCGACCTCCCTGCTTATCGTTTTCCTCTTCACCCCCTCTATCAGGCTCTGCAGTCTTCATCTCTTTGCTTTCAGAAACACCCTATTGTGCACCACCACATCAAGTGAAGTTAGCGAGCAAGATCCCGATCTTGTAAATACAAAACAGGGCAAATGCGTACCTTGTCGCTAGCTGCATCGTCCTCGCTTTTGTCGTCGGCTTGGAACTGCGTGCTGCCCGTACGTTTCAAAATCTCTGCGATGCGGTCTTCCATTGAGATCGGAGCACTCTTCGTCACCACCTTCTTGATCAGCGTCTTCAAGTCCTTCTTTTTCTTCTTCATCTCTGCAGCTTCTTTCTCTTCGCTCACAGAAGATGCAAAAGCGGGTGAACTCATGTCAAAAGCGTACGGATCAGCACTACACATCCAGTCAGAACACCTCCACTACACCACCAACTGTCTCCTTCATGCACTCACGCACTCTGAATCCTCCAAACCAGCGCCTCTTGCAGTCGAGTAGTCGTCATAGTAACTAGGTGGGGCCTCCTCCGAGTCCGACAGCTGCGTCTTGGAAGATCTTTTGCCGCTTTTCTTCTTGTCCGAGCTTTTGTCCCGACTTTTGCTCTTGTTCTTGTGTTTCTGCGTCAATTTGGTCGACGCCAACAGCGCCGCCGCTGCCGCCGTCACCGCTGAAGCTGATGACGAATTATACGCCCCACTGGGCTTCGGTTTACGCGCTGTGGGCTCTGGAGACAGCGAATCTTCATCTTCCTGAAGAAACCTAGAGGATACGTTTAAACACGAATATTTCAGTCTCTACTGCGCTTCAGACAGCGGTTCAAGCGCGACCATAACGAGCTATTCATGTTGCGTATGGTCATGCTATCAGATCCTATCTCCTGATAGCCGGAAGCGCTCCATCCACGCACCGTTCGAACTCGCCGTCCGAGTCGGAGTCCGCCATTTGAAATTTGGTGGAAAATATGAGTACAGTAAGACACCCGACTAAGTACGTAATTATTGATTTCGAGCTCCAGCACCACAATATTATACGGAGGAAACCCGCGGACTTGGGGACCAACGCGTCGTCCGATAGAAGACACGAGCGCAGCGCCATGGAGGAGGAGAAACACATCAGTACGTGGTCATTATTGTAGCGCTGCGTCTGAGCTTCCGTTTGAGTGCTGGTTGTCGTCTAGAGGCTTGGGAATAATGACAATTGTGACACGTGTGCTACATGAATTGTATATTGATAATATCTAATTACAATAATTGCTGTTGTGGTATTGCAATATAACAATACAATAGCTGAAGGCGCGTCGGAGGAGACGCCCATCCAGAACATGTACAGTTTCTGGTACATCAAGCGCAACACGGGCAACAAGGCAGTGAGTGTAAGGCTCTCCTTTGTCTTTTATTATTGTTGGAACATTGGTGCAGTAATTGATAATTAAATGCAATTATTGTAGGAGAGCTACGAGAAGAGCATCAAGGGACTCGGTGATTTCAAGACGGTGGGCCGTTGATGCCTTGAAAAGGAAGTTTTATGATGGAATTGAGTGCTGATTGATACTTTGCTGCTACAGGTTCAGGACTTTTGGAAGATCTACAATCATTTGGTGCGACCGAATGACCTGCCCAACACGATGGACTACCACCTTTTCAAGACGGGCATCAAGCCCATGTGGGAGGACCCAGCCAACCGACGAGGCGGCAAGTGGATGGTGCGCCTCCGCAAGGGCATCGCTTCGCGTTACTGGGAGGATCTGGTGCGTGATTTTGGATTGACGGTGGAGCTTTAGTACATTGAGGAGCTGATGGGTGGTTTGATTCAGGTGCTGGCCATTATTGGTGAGCAATTCGATGTAGGCAATGAGATTTGCGGCGCGGTCATCTCGATCCGCTACAACGAAGATATCATCTCACTCTGGAACCGGAACGCTGACAACAACGAGGCGTGCTACCGCATCCGGTAAGAGGCGGTTGAAAACGTGGAAATCGAGCTGGCTGGCTGACTAACTTGCTGACTGCACGATTTTAATGTTCTTGGCAATACTTCAGTGATACAATGCGGAAAGTTCTCAACCTGCCGCAGTTTGTGGCGCTGGAGTACAAGCGCCACGACACATCTCTGAACGACAACTCGAGTTTCCGCAACACGACGCTGTGGCGCTCGGACAAGAATGATGGCAACAACCGTGAAGGCGGATCTAGCGGTGAGCGCGCTTCGACGGGATCTCGCTTTTCTCGTGACAAGTCCTCCACCCACCAGCGATCGGCATGGGGTGGCCGTGAGAACAAGCGCTCGTTTTACAAGTCCGACAGCACTGAGGGCGGCCACCACCGCAACAGCAAGTCCGGCGATGACAAGGGTGACGGAGAGCACTAGGCGCAGTCGTCGGCAGGCAGAAGACGCAGTACCACCGCAAGCACTAATAACTTGCGGGTGATGAATGAGCAGGTAGGTACCCACTGGAGCCCAGGCGTTCCTGGTGGAGTGAGAAGCAGCATGACATCAGACGCAGCCGCGTATTCGCTGAAGGCGATAAGAGTTTGTTGTGTGGTAAGCAGTTGGAGGCGTACAGCAAATACGACTCGAAGATGAAGACTCGGAGCAAGTCGCCTAAAAATACGAGCCGCCTGAAGGTCAGCCTTGTTGTCGGATCATTCTTGGTGTCGTGGTTCTTGTGCCTTTGTCGGCAGCAGGTGAATTCCTCTTAAGAGCTACTCCGTCGAGCCCAGCGTCACATCATGGAGCAGCAAGGACAGAAGATTCGCAATAAGGGCGTCGCTATCTCAGCGCTCATTCGTGATGGTAAATGCTGTCTTTATGTGCATGTACAATAGTGTTCATGAGTTCTAATGGGTGTTGCTTGGGGTTGTAGAACAAGAACGCTATCGACAGCATGACCCCCACCTCACAGCGGCACTGGATGAGGTTTACCACTACATGACAACGAAGATCGACCCGATCTTGACGAAAGTCTTGGAAGAGGTGCTGCTCTACCAGCCCGACCAGACAGCCGACTTCCTCGCAAACGCAGTGCGAGGAACTCTCAACCTCAAGAAGTATAATTACGTGGTACATATGTGCAAGGTGGCGATACTTGCTAGTGGCTGTGTTCAAGGCCCTCATATATGTCACTCCTGCTCTTTGGTGCTTGTCTAGGAGTTGAAGCGGCAGCTCTACTTTGATCGCAAAGTCCGGCATCTCATGGTCCTCGCAACCAACACCGCCATCCGTGAGCGTCCGGCCAATGTCCAAGAGTTCCTAGCGGAGCTCTTTGAAGCCCGCTCCAAATTCTACTAGGCAGAGAATGCCATGATACACGTACTAGGCACTTCAATAGAGCCCAACTTCACTCACCCTAAAACATTCGGATGTTGTCATTGATTGAGTCGAGTCTATCCAAGAACGATTGATCAAATTCAGTGTAGAACTTCTATAACCTAGCAGTACGTTGTGGTACATGTACAACGGCTGTGCTTCCAATCCACACTTTACAAGATCGTTCCCAGCGCCCCTTAGTTCTCAGCTCAACATGGCTCAATCGAAGCACGCGCTCGTTGTTGGGGCTTCGTCTGGCATTGGTCGTGCAGTGGCCCACGAGATCGCACCACTCGTGAAGACACTAACTCTAGCGTCTCGCTCCTGCCCGCCCGACTTGATTCCATCTATCAAGGAGAGGAATCCGGACATCCAAGTGACTCACGTCAAGCTGGACGTGTCAAACCTGCACGAAGTTCGACAATTCACGAACAAGTTCTATGACGTCTCCTTCGACTGGATCATTATGTCCCCAGGCATCTTGTCGTTGAATGGACGAACCGAAACTTCGGAAGGCCTCGATGTCAAGATGGCCACGCACTACTACGGACGGTTGGTTGGTTGATACCGAGGCTGTCCATGAGTAGACGGACTGATACCTTTCTGTTGTTCATCAGATTCATGATCATCCACGACCTGCTCCCAACGCTCGATCGTGCGGGGGTGCGGGTGCTCAACATCCTGGCAGCAGCAACTGGCGGTGAGCCCGACGTCAACGACTTGGGGCTCAAGAAGACTTTCACCATCAAGCGCTGCGCCGACTTCACCACCACCTACTCGTACGTTGATGTTCTCTTTGTCCTAAGAGATTCTTGCTTCACGAGCGCTGCCGTGTTAGGGACTTGATGGCACAAGCGTTCTCGGAGAAGGCGCCGCTCGCCAGCTTCATGCACGCGACGCCGGGCGTGGTCGCGACGTCCATTGCCGACAATTTACCATGGTACGCGCGCCTCCCAGCCAAGGCGCTTTCGGCGCTTGTTGCGCGGACGCCAGAGGAATGTGCCAAGTCCATGGTGCTCGCACTGACCAAGGACGAGTTCAGCTCTGGCTGGCACCTGGTCAGCAAGGACGGAGAGGCGATCAAACCGACCAAGTTCCAGACCGACGAGCTGAAGGAGATCGTGTGGAACCACTCGGAGAGCACGATCGAAAACGTGCTGGAGCAGCTGGACTACAGCAAAATGTAGGCCCAGCAGAACGTTAGTTAAACTGCAAGGCTTTGTCGTTCGCCTTACCGGCTATCGAGACCTTCCCCAACGGAATCAAAAAGTATCCGATCCCGTTTGCTGTTCGAACTCGGTCTCAGGACCGTTGGAGAGCCCGCACAATGCGGCGTTAGCAATGCCTCCATGCACGACAGGTGGGACCGTCGTGCACTTTTCTCTCACTTTTGTTTCTCCACTGACAGCGCCAAGCGTTCCTCCGTCTTGACCAATGCGTCCTGCTTCGAGTTTGTTGGTGCTGGTGGTGGCCGCCGCCACGCTCGACTTGGGCGTCTGCGGGTCCTACAAACCCGTGAACATCGCGACCATCGTCTCCAGTACCGACGACCAAGCACAAGACAATTCGTCGTCCTCGTCCTTAGCTGCTGTGTTTCCTGTGGACGGAGAGACGGTGGACATCGCTCTGCTGGCCAACAACACAATCCCAGACGCGTGGCTGGAAGGTGTCGCTGGTTACGCCGCTGCGGCGGACAATCGCGTCCTGTACGAGACCGCGAGTTGGTCTCTGATCGAAGACGGCACGGAGCAGGACAAGTTCGTGTCCTTTTGGGCCAGATTCCGGTCGCTCGACCCCCATCCGATGGCTTGGGACTTGTCGGTCTGTGCTATGGTGGCCGAGTGGGAAGATTCGTGGGATGATAAGAAGGCTGCGCTAACTGCTGTCGGCGTCGAGAGTCGACTGAGAGACACGTGTGGAGAGAACGACACCATCGCTTTGGCGTTCACGTCCGCTGCTTCGGACACTGCTGTGAAGTTCTTGGAAGGACAAATTGCAGTTAATGACGTGGTGGCTTCACTCGTCATGCACGCGCAGAACTCGGTAGACCAGGCTGCGTCCTACGACCGCATGTTCGTACGCCTAGCCGATGGACTGTGCGCTCGAGACGAATCCATCGCACAATCGGCTCAGAACCAAACAGGAAGCACAGAATCAACTGTCTTTAGCAGTGAACCCTGCTGGCCTCGCAATGGCATGGAGCCCGATTATCACTCAGCGGATGAAGACAACAACGACTCGGACTGGAAGCGCGATCTTCGATTCATCATTCCCGTCGGTGCTTTCGTCTTCGTGTTGGGTTGTGCTGGCTTAGTCTACCTTTGCCGAAAGAAGAAGACCGAGGCCACCACAACCAAAAACGCCTCCGCTAGCGCAACTCCGAAGGAGGAGGATAAAGAAGAGGTCTCTAGTCTGCCTTACGTGCTAAGTGTGCACCAAGTCGCCTAACTATAAAATGATGTAGCTGTATGATGAACTCTTTGCTGCGTTTTCTTGTAGTGACCGCTTCTACCAAAAACCAAACTGTCAGTTGGAAATCAATTCCCAAAGCTGTCACTTTGTCAGTCTGACTGAGTCGCCGCACACTTGTAAGCACGTGACAGGAAAGCACATCAGGCTACGCAGACGCATGTTTTGAGTGAAGTTGGTGATGAAATGCTGGAAATAACAATGTTTGCCTATGGATCAACGAGCAGCTCACCCTCGAGCGCTAATGGTAATGCTCTCTCCTGAGCTGCAAGTTCAATTCTTCATTAGACCCTCCACTGAAAACACTTTTGGCCCACCGAATGATATTGGCAAAGCTTAGCAGGAGTCGACGGACCAATTATGAGAAATTCACTTACTGTCGATACTCGCCATCAGTCCTGCAATCTTGCCCAGAATTCGCACCATGTTTTCTCGTTTCGGTGGCTCATTCACAGATGCAGCCAACTGGTCACGATGGATTGCCACCACGGGTGTGACACCGTCGTCGTCGTACTCGATCTTGACGAAAGCCCAGTCGCAGTAGTTTGAGACGATGCCCACGACACTTCTCAGCAAATGTGTCTTGACAATCTCCACAGCCACCACCACCTGCGCCAGTCCGGTTTTCATCTCGTTTTCCTCTTGGGCATCCTCTTCGTTGAAGTCCCAGTCGTAACCACGCGCATCTTCTGCATCCTGAGCTTGCATGACACACACGAAGTTGTTGTTGTGGGTCAGCACAAAGTCTGCACAACCAGCGATGTCTAAACTGCGCCGGTAGCTGTCGAGGCGAAGTCCGGGTTGGAGTTTCATAGGCGACTGCATCCCGGCGAGGAAGCTCTTCAAGATGGCGAAAAGTAAGAATTTCTTCTGGTCATCACTACCCGGATCAACAGGCACGCTCAACAGCATTTGAACGAGCTCTTCCATCACTGCGGTGACCACGCTGTCCTCGACAGATACGTGTGCTTGTGTGTACACTTCTGTGCGGCACAAGTCACTGATGTGGTTCCATTCGACGGCTGCCAGATACGCAGGGTTGATGAGGTTTGGCCGATTCAATCGCGAAAGTAGCGGGTCCCAGTGTCGAGTTTGTCGGTGCAGCGTTCGTAGCGCTGGACATGTTACCAAAATGTTAATTGTCCGTCCGCGTGGAGCTCCTGCTAGAACGTACACATCTCGTATCTCGCCTTCGCTTCCCTCATCATAAAATCAATACGAGGTGTGGTCTCTCCACGAAACAGTGCATCCGCATCGGGCGATTTACAAGCGTGGGCCCAGTAGTGAAGCCACTCGCCGTCTTGTCCTTTTGCTAGGAACAGTTGAATGCCTTCGTTTGGGATCTGAGCCTCCTTTGCGATGGACTCGCGTAGTTTCTCCATTGATCCAGTGATGTCAACGAAGACCGAAAAAGCACCTTGTCGAACGCCAATAACAACACATTCAATACTTTGTGTGGGATCTATCACTAGTACATGGAGATAGCCTTGTTCAGCCTCGGCGAAAACGTTACCCACGAGAGTGTCTGCGTCAAGCTCCAAATCTCGGGTCATCATGTTCTCGACACCGCATGTTCCTCCCTCCAGCAATGCAGCCGTCTCTGTTGACTTGGTCGAGAGGATATGCCATCGCCAGTTTTCGCAGCAAATAGCACAACTGCATCTGCACTCACACCCTTCAGCCCCATAGGAAGCTGCGACTTAATGGCCAACTTGAGATCTCGAATCTTGGCACCAGCATGCACATTTACGGTAAACGAATTCCCACTTCGTCCAGGAACCAACACTTTCAGCTTCATCTTGTTTGCTTGGGTCACTGTGGAAAATGCGAACGTGCGAAATACAGAAAGAGAATGAAAGAACCTACTAGCAGATCTCCAACGTCGCTCTCGTCTTTTATGAGTTTAATAGCGCTTGCACAAGAGATACTCCCACGCTGCAGCTTCACTTTCAACAGAACATAACTCAGAAGTCGTGGTGATAAGCCATCTAATTAGCGCCTCGTGCACTGTAACTTCATCAATCCACAATTCAGAAAGCAGCGAAGCCGATAACAGCACCAACAACGATGAGAGGAACACGATCTGAGTTTAGTTATCCCAAACAGAGTCTGCATATTCGTGCTTGGGGCGCTGATTTAATGTACGCGCATCGGCACAATACATCCATCCCACAACAAAAACCTCGAATGGCTCCCGCGACGGGCATCGTCACCAGTTTGGCACTCGTCTGTACAATGCACGCAGTTTTGCAGATGCATACCAGCCCAAATGCAATATCCCAACAGCAAAAAAAGTAAAGCTCACAAATTCGACAGCAACGCACTGACCTTAGATTTCTTAGCTGAGCCTCCGCACCGCCAATTCTATGGGATAAACAGCCCCGCGGAGCGCTCAGTGCTTGTTTTCGAGCAGGGAGAGCAGGAAGGACGCGCTCGACAGTTTCACAGCGCAGTTGACACGGTCCAGGTCGTGACCGCCTTCCACGAGCCCCCAGTTGTTGATCTGGAACTCCTCCTCCAAGCGGCAGATGTCCATAGCTTCCTTGGCTGTGATGTGTCGCTTGAAGACAGCAAGTGCCGTGATCAGTGACTTGCACTCCTTCGTGAGCGTGCGAATGGCCGTGAGCTCGAAGTCGTTGAGCGACTCCAAGTGCGTGCGCACGTTTTGCGCAAGCTGCGCGTCGTGCGCGAGGCGGTCGATGCTGCCGTGGCTCACGTCCACTTCTCCCTCGAACGTGTCGCCGAACCACTTGCGGATGGGCTTCCACTTCTTCTGCTGCAACGCCACGAGCTTCTCCTGCTGGTCGGCCGTCACCTGGTAGCACACTGTGTCCGTGTGCAAGTAGTGCATCATCTCGTCGATGGTTTCCTGGCTGCTGGACGTGAACACGAGGTCCAGCGCCGTGGACGCCAGCGTCATGATGGGCATCGTGGCCGGACGGATGTCGTGGCGCTGCGCGTCCCATTCGTGGGCCACCGCATATGCCATGGCGCGTGTGGGGAGCCGCACAGGCTGCTGCCTCGGCGTCTTGACGGTCTTTCCGTCCAGCGTCACCGCAAAGAGCTTGCGGGGCTCAGCTCCAGCCTCCAGCGGCTCCTCCTCCACGTCCTTGACGCCCACGTCCTGGTAGAAACGCAGTACGCCCGTGATCTTGGGTCCAGCAATGCCGCCTGCACCTGCTTTAGCCGAGAAGGCGCGCTGCGAGGCCGTGGCCAGCGCCTTAAACTGCGTCCTGGAGCTGCTCATCATGGCCGCAGATCGGAAGTGTCTGGCACGAAATGGTGCGTACTTAAGGTGAGACGTACTTACGAGGTGAAAGTGGTGTACGGTTGGTGTGTGATATGGACACACTGCGATAGAGATAAGCATCCAGCCATGTCGTCCAACCCGCAGCACGTGGTGGACACGGAGGACGCGGCGGAGCTCAACCTGGGCGACGACTTCCGTAACGAGACGTGTCTGTCGAATGCCGAGGTGGCGGTGATTCTGGAGAAGCAAAAGTCCGACTACGAGACGCAGGAGAAGCAGCTCACCAAGTGCGTTTTTCGATTGTGTCATTCCGTCCTCCCCCTCACTTGGGTAGTTAGCAATTGGCTCAAGACTCATCGCTTGCTTATTGGTGTTTTGTGGTTGCAGTGTCTTCCAGAAGACGTACTCGTACGTGCAGCGCTTCAGCGGCACCAAGGACCCCGTGGCCAATCAAGCTTCGGTGACGGAGCTTCGCGAGTACGTTATGGACATCTATTTCTATCCATTGGGATGAGAGTGGCATCTAACTGATTGGTTATGTGGTTGTTCATTGTAGAGCTCTGATGTCGCTCGTGTTCCAGCGTGAAGAGGACGGCGAGACGGTTGAGTACCGTCTCGAGGAGTTCGAGATCGCGTGTCTGTCCAACTTGAACCCGGAAGAGGTGGAGGAGGCCGTTGCACTCATCCCCAGTCTGCACAAGCGCTTTGCCGAGGACGAAATCGAAGAGATCCTGGGCATTGTGTCTCGTACGGCGGCCCGCATGTTCGGCTAAGCGACGTTATGCTTCATTCGAACGCGATGCAACCGGTTAACGTTAATCGACATGATTTCGAACGTAACGCAGTTGTCTCACACGTCACATTTTCCGTTACGAACAGCAATGCGCATTGCCCAAAATGACCGACCGCGCCTACCTGCCATGGCGGAAGCGTCGCCGTACGGAGCCTGCAGCGCCTTCCACAGCAGCCCAAGCATCTCATTCCTATTGCTGACTCAACGTCTGAAGCCTCTGCAACACAAGAAGCTTCCTGGGCGCGTCAGGAGCGAGGAATTGTAGTCGAAGGAGAGACCCCAATCCCGCCTCCAGTCTCCAGTGTTTTGGACCTATCGCTGTCTCCAGACGCCATTTCAGTGTTGCAATTGCGTGGAGTGACTGTACCATCAGCAGTGCAAGCTCAGGCGCTTCCTTGCATCTTTCAAGGCCGCGATGTCATCGCTTTAGCCCCCACAGGAAGCGGCAAGACGCTTTGCTTCATTCTGCCGATCCTCAGACTGCTTCAAAGTCAGCAAAGTCAAGCTGGATATGGACAAGAACTCTACTCAACGTTTACTGTACCTGCTCCAGTGTCGCCATGTGCGTTGGTTGTTGTACCGACGCGGGAACTGGTGGACCAAGTGGTTCAAGACCTCTCTGCGTTCTTCTTGAACTCATCGACGCCTCCTGTAGTGGGGATTTGCGGCGGTGTTGCAGTAGAGGGACAACTCGCGCAACTTCGATGTCATTCAGGTGGTACAGTGACAGTGGTGGCCACGCCAGGAAGGCTGTTGCATCTTGTCCAGCGTCATCAGGAAGTGCTGTCGATTGGACACATTTCTCTTCTTGTAGTCGACGAGGTGGATCGAGTACTGGACGCGCCCGAAATGGAGATGCAGCTACGGGAGATTCTGCAGATTGCAAACAGTGCTGGCCGACAGACACTACTGCTCTCCGCAACACTTCCTGTCTTCTTGCCGCGATTGGCACGATCCGCGGTGCTGCGACCAGTTACAATTCGCGTTGACCAGGCAAACTTGCCAAGCCAAATGCGAGCTGTGCGGGCTTCATCATCAACCGAGGCCCCAAGCAATGCTTTGCTCGCGCTCTCCACGACTTCGAATGTGGTTCACGATGTACAATTCATGCGCCCCGCAGAAAAACCCTCTCGGCTGCTCAGTGTATTACGCTCCATCGAGAAGCCGCCAGTACTTGTCTTCTGTAATTCCCGTTCTAGTGCCGAGCGCATGGCCCGCCTACTGCGCAACGAGCAATTTCACGTGGCACCGTTGCATGGTGGTCAGTCGCAAGGTTATCGCACCCAAGCGTTGCGTGCATTCCGGGCAGGGTACGTTGATGTCCTAGTAGCTACAGATCTGGCATCACGAGGGCTGGATTTACCTGGTGTTGAGCATGTCGTATTGTACGATATGCCTCTAACCATTGAAGACTACGTGCATCGCTGCGGTCGTACAGGTAGACATCCCGGTGGAGACAGCGGCTCTGTTAATGTGCCAGGGAAGGCAACGTCCTTCCTCACACGCGAATGTGGCATAGCTGTCGAGTTAAAGCACGTGCTGCAAGCAGCTAAACAGCCGTTGCCTCGTGAATTAGAGATGCCAAGAAATTTTCACCAGCCAGCGCTCGCTAGCCGTGCACTCTCATTCGAGGAGCAACAGTAACTCGCGTCCACGATCGGTGAATCGCCGAGTATGGCAGTTAAGGTGGAAGCACAACGGCAGGCTCCAAGACTGTGCTGGGACGGTGCAAATTCAACTGGTTCGATCTTCATAAACGAAAAGGAAGCAAACGATCAGGCAGGTGGTGGCAAAATGTCGTTTGATCCTCGTCCCTTGATGGAAATGAAAGACGCGGCGGAGCTGAACCTGGGCGAGGACTTCATTAATGAGATTTGTCTGTCGAATGCCGAGGTGGCGGTGATACTGGACAAACAAAAGACCAACTACAATGAGCAGAACAAGACCTTCACCAGGTTGGATCCGCTCACACAAGTATGCAATGGGGTCTTCAAGTCTAACCGAATTGGCGTACTGTTGAAGAGCGTTTAAAAGACTGAGTCTTACGTAATGCGATTCACTGGAACACGGGACCCCGTGGCGAACCAGGCTGCTGTCATCGAGCTTCGCGAGTATGTACAGATTTGGTTTGCACAATATTTATGTTTCTCATACATGGCTAACCAAGATGATGTATTATTGTAGAGCTTTACAGACACTCACGTTTCCGCACGACGAGAACGTTCACCAACTGGTGGAGTTTGAGATTGCGTGCTTGACTAACTGAACCCAGAAGTGGAGGATGCCGCAACACTGATCCCAAGCCTGCAAAAACACTTAACAGACCAAGAAATCGAGGAAATTCTGGGGGTTGTCTCCGGTATGACGTTTCGCCGAGCATGAAGTGTTCTTGTCGTTGGTTGATTTTGAACTCGGCAAAAGTATATTTTAACATGAGTCCAACAGCGATTTGGTTTTACTAACTCGTCATACCGATTCACGTCCACCATAATTCCAACTGCAAACTAAAGTTCGTATTCGCGGAAGCCCTTGACTAGCTTCATTATCTGATCACCAGCAAAACGGCCAAGCGCACCACGTGCCACAGCCAGTTCTGAAAACTGCGTGACCTCGTCAGTCAAGGGGCCAGGCGATGAATTATTAACATCACTCGCATCATCAGCATTTTTGAAGTGCTGCAACCTTTGGTACGCGGTCCCGGCACGCGCAATTGCGAAAGGCACTGGTTCAAATGTATGGTCGCCGTACTTGACTGGCGTGGTGTGGTCACCCGTGACGACAATGGTTACGTCGTTGTCTTCCTCTCCGCATTGAGCATGAATTCCCTCTAGTAGCAGAGAGATCATCTCGTCTGCGCGTTCGGTAAAGTGCACCTTTTTGGCCACGTCACGGTCATGACCAGCGTCATCCACTGCCTTCACGTGGACAAAGCCAAAGTCAAACTCGCCACCGCGCAACAACTCCAACGCAGTCTCAGCCTTCGATAGCAAGTTGGTGTGGTAGTCTCCTGTGGCTCCGGGGGCAGTAGCGATCTCAAAGCCCAGAGACATGCCCAATCCAGCGATGATGCACGTCGGGGCAATCATGAACGGGTTAAGTCCATGCATCTCAGTGAATGTCGGCACGTCAATCCGTTCGCCAGGGCCCCGCAGTAACACCACATTTGCTGGTGGCTTGTTTTCTGCTTCACGAGCCTTGTTGATCGGGTGGTTTGAAAGCCGCTGATGAATTTCGTCGGAAACTGCGTTCAGCACCTTGCTGGAGTACGCAGCCGCCGGTGTGTCGTTGAGCGGCTCCGACTTCACCAAAGGTAAGCTTCGCAGTGATAAAATGATAAAATGTTAGCAACAGAATTGTACAATCCGCTTCCTCTCAAGCACGTACTGGTCTTTTAACGGGTCCGTGCCCGTTATTTTGTCACAAAGTCCTGGGCCCTTGAAAATAATGCCACAGCGGTGTTCCGTGGCGTACTTGGTGGCCACAACCAGCCCTGGGAACTCTGGGAGCGTCAGCCCATCCAGAAAACTGCAGAGCTCGATGCCCCAGGACGGGAAGTTGCGGTCCACGCGACGCCTCTCCACAATGAGCTGCCCGCCCTCCTTCGTTTCGACAGTCGCGAAGTTGCACTTGAAAGCGACATCACCCATGCTCATTGGTAGGCCAGCCCCCATGGCTTCAAAAGAGCCTCGACCACGGTAGTGACTGCAACATACAGCAATTCAAAAGATCAGCAAAGCCGTACAGTATCTCCCCACTCTACGAGCTTAACCTACACGATGGGATTGTAGCCCATAATGGACATGTGGGCTGTGTCACTGCCGCACGCGTAGCCAGGCTCCACCGGGTCCATAAGCCCCGTCAAACCGCCGTCTACAGAGGAAAAAGACAGTAAAATAACGTTAGAAATGGAAATTTATCGAGGTCGTCTCTGGAGAGCGCCAGCGTACGGGCGATGGCGTCCATGGCAGGCGTTTGCGCCTTCTCCAGCGGCGTCTGCTGCTCCAGCTCTTGCAGCGACACGTCGGCCAGTCCATCGATGAGCACGAACACCACCGATCTCTTCTTCATGACGCTGACGTACGTCGCTCCCCCGATTCGATTTGATCGTATCCAAATTCGTACTTACGACAGTTATTACTACCTGGAAGTAAAATTAGGCTGGTAAAGACACCTCTGAGTAGTCATAATGGAATGAGAGGTCCCGGTGGTCGTAAGTGCTTGTCGTCCGCTGTCTACAACGGCCTTGATAACAATTTTTTGACTATGGTATGATAGAGTACCGGTAACAGGTTTCCGTGCTTGGACGCAACGACGCTGGGTCACGCCAAAGTAAAGCACACCTGAACAGGAGATGACTCGAGGTCTTGCAACACCACCTGAAGCACAGTCGTCAACGCTACTGTACGTAGAAGTAGGAAATACCTGGCTGGGATCGCAGTAGTAGGTCTTTATCTTCCTCTTCCTTCATCTTGGACAAGTAGTTGCAGTTGTACCAGTCTTCTTTGTTTTTATTTGCGTTTGTATCTTTGTGCTTGAGTCTCACCATCTTCAGACTTCAGCTTGTGTGTCTGACTGTCCTTGCAATCTGCATAATCTGGTAGAGGCACATGCACCAACAAACAATCGCACACGAGTTGGAAGCAGACGGAGGAATTCAAAGCGAGATGTCGTGCAGTTTCCGTGCAGGTTGCGTCGATGTCGAGTCGCTTGGTTGGTCGGCGATGCTTTGGTAACAGGAAATTGAGAGAGCCGCTACTCGCCGGCATGACAAGGCAGGCTTTTGATAACCTAGTCCAGTCGAGGAGAGCCCGAAGGCGAACGGCGGCCTTCATCCCGTCGCGGAGACGGCGATGCCGAGCGGCCCTTGGAGCGTCGGGGAGACGGCGACCGAGCAGCCGGCGATGCCGATCGGCGAGGTGAAGGAGACCGGCGAGGCGAGGGTGGCGCACGGGGAGAAGCTGATCGGCGGGGCGACAGGGAACGCGAGCGAGCCGCTGGAGACGCCGAGCGACGCGCAGGCGACCGGCCACGAGAACCCGAGCGCGAACGAGAGCGAGATCGGCCCTTCACAGGGGAACGCGAGCGCGAAGAGCGGCGTGCCGGAGCCCGACGGTCACGGGAGCGCGAGCGAGAACGCCCACGCGGCGCACGACGGCGCGGCGATCTTGAACGTGAGCGACGGCCTCCTCCGCGTTTCTCCGTCCTGCATGTATCAACCACAATCGATATCTGTCAGTCAAAATATCACGTAGCAGAGTTGGAGTCTTTCTGATGGATCGAACGCGCACCTCTCGCGCTCACGCATCTGGTCCGTGGACTTGCGTCGCTCCTGAGCAAACACCACGCGAATGTCACGGCCGTCAATGCGCACACCATCCAGGTTGCGACGCGCGTCGTCCGCCTCGCGCTCGCTGCGGAACTCGACGAACGCAAAGCCCTTGGGTTCCCTGTAAAAGATGACACAGCACAATTCTGTCAGCTGCAACGTCCCTCCGTCCCTGCAATGGATCCGCCACAGCACGTACTTGGTGTAGAAGTCCTTGGGGATGTAGACGTCGCGCACTTCGCCGTAGCGCTCGAACTCCTTGCGAATATCCTCCGGTCTGTCGACACAAAAGTGGCAACACGTTTCGTCACATTCTGCGCGTTACACTGGGCCAATCTCGCTAGCAATTGCGGGGAACTGTAGCCAAGACGGGGAGCAAGACGGCGACGTACCTCAGACGGCGACTGATGTTGCGCACCAGCAGCGAGATGCCTCCGCGGTCGCCCATGCTTGTTCAGTCGGTCGGTGGTTTGCCGCTTTGGCTCGGGCGTTTTCCAGTCTGAAGACCTCGCCAACCATTTTTGGCTCGGCACATCCGAAGACAAATTCTGACCACTGAGGTGCGAGCTTTTTTGATAATTTTTCATTGGTGGAAAAACATTCCGGTGCAAAAATTATGTGACGTGTGCAACAAGTACGTGGTCGGCTTAGATTTTCGAGAGCACAACCCACCAGAGCGTGAAGCAGATGCACCCGGCGATCACCAGAGCCAAGATGGTGTTGTTGCGCATCTTCTTGCGGCGGATCTGCTCCACGAGCGTGTTGATGCCGGCGAACGAACTGCCCAGCGTCGCCACTTTGCCGTGGGACGACGTGAACTGTCGACGTTGGTTCTCCAGCGCGTTCTTGGTCGCCATCGCCTGCTCGATGATGCTGCTGGTCATGGACCGAGATGAATCCACGGCACGACGCTCGTTCAGCAGCGAGTCCATCTCGACGTCGTCCGAGTGTCCGTTGTGCGTTCTAATATGATGCAACATCACAAAGACATCAAGAACATTGTTAGCAAGGTTAAAGTGCTACAATATGACGTGAAGGGCAATATAAACCAAAGTGTACCTGTTGCCGAACAGCTTCTGTGCGTCACGCTTCTCCTGCAAAGTGCTCTACGCCACTCCAGACACAAACATTAATGCACCCGTGAGCAAGCAGCAGCTCCCAGCACATCCACCACGATCTTCCTACCATTGAGCGACGGAACTCCGTGTTGAAGTCGAAATGGAGCTCGCGATAGCGCTGCAGCATCGCGTCCTGCGTCTTCACCGACGTCTTGTTCACCACCACATTCATCTCATCGATCGTATCTGACAGCTAAAAGTCACACTCTTTATCAGCATGTAACCCCTTCCCACTGCAGTCCACGCACCGACGCCAATCCACTGCAGTCCACGCACCGACGCCAATGCGTCCTCAATATCCACCGCCAGCTCCCTCTCGTCCGCCGCCTCCTCAGGCGGATTCTCTACTCCAACAACAGTGTCAAACATTAAACCTCCATCCGTTTCCTCCTTTTCCACCGCCTTCCTCGCACCTTCGTCGTACGCCGCCGCGGAGCTGCGTGCCTGGGCCCTACTCACCGCTGTATACGCGGCGACCTTGTCCTCCAGCGTCCGCTCGGCGGCGCGCGCGCTACTGCGCAGATCCTCCCACGAGCGGGTCGGCGTCTGCATCATCTTCTCGAGCTTCTCTTGCTTTCAGTATACTTGTCCGAATTATACCCCGGGGGTACGCTCATCATAACCCAATCCACGCGGCAGATAACAAGAGGGTACGTTACCATGAAGGGCGCGGCGCGGAGGCTAGCGGCCGCCGTGGAAGCCATGCGCGTGGGCGGAGGCTCCGCGGCCGAGCAGCAGACGCAGCAGCGCGAACTGGTGCAGGCGCTGCTGGTGCTGCAGCGGCTGTGGAAGCCGGAGCTGCTCTCGAGCCCGACGCCGCCCAAGAAGCGCAGCGCCAAGAGCAACGCGGCGTTGTTCCAGCTGCTGCTGGCCACGCTCGTCGTGTACAGCGGCGGCCACACGGGCAACTCGAGCGCGGGGGGCGGTGCCGTCGTGTCGCTGTCCTCGTCCACCGTCCGCACGTCCGAGAGCGTGCACCGCCTCGTGTGCGACCTGCTCGTGCGCTGCTTCGAGTTCTCCGTGGTGCCGGCAATCAACGACACGCTCGTGGCCAAGAACACGTCGCTGTACGTCAAAGTGTCGCTGGTGATGGTCGTGTGTCGACTGCCGGTGCAGGAGGCGCTGCAGTTCCTGCCGGACGTCGTGGCCTTAGCCAACAAGAACCTGCGTGCAGCGGACTATTACATGAAGCAGTGTCTGATTGAGAGCGTGGCTCATGCACTGGAAGGAGACTCGAGACGACTCGTGCCGTTCCACGCAGAGGCGCTGAAGATCGTGACCAAAAACTACCAGGACAAGGCCCCAGAAGTACGGATCGCGGCGGCGAGGTTGTTGCAGGTTGTGGCGGAACGCTCGTCGGTGTCCAATGCCGCGTCTACTGGCAGTGGGGCTGGAGGAGTTTGGGAGGAAGTCAAGGTGGAAGTGGCAATAGCAATGCTGGCAGTGCAGGTAGCGGTGCTGGGGCTACTGCTGCAACGGGATCGGGAGGAGGCCATGCTGGCGCAAATGGAGTCTCGCTGGATGCAATTTTACAAATTGCAGCCAAGGGAATGGATGATGTGTCGCCAGAATCAAGAAGAGCGTACTCTGTTGTAGTGGGAACGGTTCTCGCCAAATACGCGACGTCATCGTCGGGAGATACAGAGATTCAGACTGGAGTTGACAACGGCTCGAGCGCGGGCTCGTCGAGGAACAATGATGAAGATGCAGGTGGACGAGCCTCGATTGAGCACGATACGCCTCCATCGAGTGGATCTAACAAGTCCAAATCAGGCTTTAAGCTGCACGTTCCTGGGATGACTACGATCAACTTGCCTTCGTCGCTTTCTCGACGAAAAGCCGCTACGGTGAATTTCTCGACCATTGCTAATGTCGTCCTTTACTTCAAGGACATGGTAACCAGCAAGTATTTGTCCACCAATCCAAACCAAAGCCATGGGGGTATTCTTGCGTCATTCTCCATCGCTTTATGCGGGATGTTTGAACGCCTACCACCTGATGCAATCACCGAGACTCAGCTTCGCGAGGTTATGGATGCGATTCTTGCTATCCTTGATCATCCGTTTGCTCTTGGAGACTTGACTCGTGCGCGAAACGCTGTGGGCTTTGTGCTACGCTATGGACTTAACGGGTGCCTCACAGAGCGCCAGCAAGAGGTGCTGTTGGGTTCGTTTATGCAAAGGCTAAAGGAAGAGGTTCAGGCAGCAGAGTCGAACCACCACAAGATACTGTCTGTTTTAGTGGAGCTGAGTCATATGTTCCACTCGATGGGCGAGGCCTCTATTAGTCATGCACGCGACGCCAGTGATGTATTTCAAGGACTCTTGAGTCACGAAAAGCAAAGTGTTCGCTTTCAAGCTGCTGTTGCACTGTCGTCGCTTGTTACCGCAATTCCTTATCGGCTAAAACCAGTATTGACAAGCTGTCTTCAGGGTCTACGGGAGACTGCCGAATATTTGATGCGTGGTGGCTCAGATGTGGAAGCAATTGCGAGATCAGAGGCTGACAAAATAGACGATGGCCAAGAAGAGGACAGTGACGTTCAAAGCAAGACCCACTTGTATGCGATTCAAGGCAGATCCGCTGCAATCGCCCATATTCTTCGTGCTATCAAGCTCGATGCCAAGGGAGGGCTATCTCAAGCGATTATGGATGATATTTACTCAATTTCCGAGGAGCTCGTTGAAAGCCAATTCCTAAGTGAATGCGCGGATAGTATCTGGCTCACTTGCACACGTGCTGGTTGGACAGTGGTGGGGAGCCTGGTGGCGATGAATGATGAGCAGTGGATGAAGGCTAATCTGGAAAAGCTCTTGAATTTGTGGCTGAAATCCAGTGTGCTGCACAATCGTGAATCAAGTCTCGAACTTTTACGCATTGAGGCGGCTGTGATTGCACTGAGCAGTCTCCTATCCAATTTTCAGGCACTAGTAGTTGATGCTGACAATGATGCAAATCTTCTGGCAAGTCACGTACTCCACGTCTATTTGATGGCAACCCAGGATATCTTGAGCAATCCTCTTAAGAGACGAGGACAAATCGCTCGGTATCGACTTATGGGCTGGATCATCAATTGCTTTTCGATGCTTCCACCAATTTACAGTGATTCGTACATCGTACTGCTGGATTTAATTGCCGAGTTCACAACGGCCCAAGCGCTGACAAGCCTCCGGCATTCGTCTCTAGTACCGGCAAAATCTACATACCTGCAAAGTGTGCTGTCGCCGGAGGACAAAGCACTCGACATGGTGACCCTCTCGAGGTTGGTACCAGGGGATTATCCATCGCCGTTGTACTCAAGAGAGTTGAATCACGCTCTTGGATTGCAGCAGCGGGAAAACGCTTTAACGGATACTGAACTTGAGGTTCAATATCTTGACACGTTCTGGAGATCAATTGGTGAACGAGAAGTTGAGGATGGTGTAACCAGACGCCCAAGTTGTAGCCCGTTCACGTATGTTCGGCTTGTGGATACAAGTGTGCTTTTGTTTGGCCGAATTTTCTATAGCATCCCAGAGGACCTACAGCTGCGGTGCCTACAGCACTACGCTGGTGCCTTGACCGATGTTCGCGTCGAGTGCGAAGTCAATGTTTGCTCATTGCTTTTTGCGGTGATTGCTGAAGCAAGGCGCCTCGAAAAGGCTGGTGCTTCACCAACTGCACCAGCCTCTCTATCTGCAACATCATGGCCCCTTCAAATGCAAACTATGCTGTGTGAAATGATTTCAAGTGAAAATTCAGAGGTTCGTCGTGGTGCAGGTGAGGCATTGGGGACACTGGCACTGCTTCTTGGGGAAGATCATTGCAAAGCTTTAATTATCGAATTGGAAAAACGTTTGGTGGTGGATAAACTCCCCCAAGGAGCGTCAAACACCACGTATGGCTCTAATGCTGACCTGGATGTGTCAGTTTTATCAGCCGGTGCAGCGTTTGCGTTAGCCTGCATTAAGCGAGTGTGTGGCTCGCGCATTTCGATCGATACAGGACTCATTTTCCGATTTGCTGGCGAATGTTCTCAACCTCTGCGCACGTGGATCTTACATTCTTGGAGTATTATACTTGAATCTGTCAATTCTACTGGGGGTGACTACGAGCAGTTTGTGAGCTCAACATTTTCTCTTATGGAGGCACATGTACTGGCCGGTTTTGTATATTCCAAGGTGAATAAGCGCGGGCTGCGGTGGCAAATTAGCACGAAAGTATCTTTGGGACGGATTATTAACGAGGTGGTGGCCACACTTGGCCCCGAGCTTGGCTCTAGCGATCGATTGAACGATTTCTACTCTTATTGGATGCTTCTTCGTCAGGATGGCGACGCTCGTGTTGAACTTGAATATTTGAAGTTCTTGGAGCAAGTAGTCGTGTTCGCGCCGTCTCGGTTTCAGTCTGTCGATTTAAGATATATATTACGCATTGTGTCGGACACTGCTTTATTGAACTCGGCAATTCCAGCGTCGCAAGCGGCACCGCAAAACTCTGGCTCCCCCATTTTGTCTCCACCGTCTGGACCCGCGTTGGCTACTTTGGGGGTAAATGGAGAGCCCTTCGAGCAAAATGGTCTTGTCAGTGTAGGTGTTTTCACAAATGGTTGGAGCCGAAGTATCCTCCAGAACGTTGGTCTATCTTGTATCCGTACCCTGGTGGAAAGGGACCCCGCATTGATTCGCCGCCATAATCTGTTCTGCCTGCTCTTTTCGGCGCTTCACGTGGAATACAACGAGCTGCTATGGAGTTATTTGCCTGGCTTGCACGGCATGTGGGATGTGCTCTCTTTCTCTTTCGTTGATTCTACGGCCATGAAGCGGAATGGAATAAGTGCACTGCAGAGCACAGCTTTGGGTCTACTTGATGTTGAAGGCCAAGACCACGAAGGTGCCGAGCCGTGTTTGTGGGCTCTACTGTGCCGGAGCATTGCCATTGGCGAGTCGGCAAGCACGTTCGCGGGGGCTGGTACAGAGGAGCTTATGATGAGTCCAAAGGGAATGAACTCGAGTATTCAGGCAACGCAAAATGCTGAGGCTAGAGATGACGACACGTCAGCGTGGTCACCAACGCGGCCTCTTGATCTGCCAAAGATTGACGCTAGCTCACTTGCATCTGCTGCTGCTGCCGCTCAAGTGGATACATGGCGGGCAACGAAATCAAGTGTGGGTGAACTCGTTGCATTGATGCCTCCACTTTCTCGTCAAGTGCGCTACTTCGCGGTGGAATGTGTTCTGCGCGTCTTTTGAGCTGATGCTGTCAACGCCTCCTTTGGCGACTGGCGTGGATCAGAACAAGCAACTTCACATTGATCTAGCTGCGTCACGCCGCTATTTCTTTGATATGCTCTCTGCTGGAGCTGTATCTGCCGAGTCCAACATCGGAAATTTCTTATGCATGTATTTGGACGAGTTTGTAACTCTTGCTTGTCACGTCACGACGACGTCAGCTGAAGGAGACGAGCTACTTATGTTTCAATGCGTTGGCGTTCGTTTGCTCAACGTGCTTGTCAAGAATTTCGCATCTGCTCGTGACCCAGAAGTTACGAATGGTGATGCTTATTTGTTAGACCCGTACCGTGCCCAGCTTTCTTCTGCTATTCGTCATGCTCTGAAACAAGTTCAAGTTGAGTCTTCGTTGTTGGTGGAAAAGGAAAAGGATGAAGAAGAACATTATTTCTACGCCCCACTACTTCTTGAAGCCCATGCTGTCGCTGGAGCCTGTGTATCAGCTCATTTAATTCAAGATAAGATAGGCTTGGGGCGCATCTTGAGAGCCGTGGTGACACCAGACTATGGCCACGCGCATTTTATTGGAGACGAACTCACGCGCATTTCCCTCTCGCTTGCGAATTTAGCATCAGTGGGAGAATTGCTGTCATCGAGCATAACCGAAGCGGTTGCTAAGAAGGACGCGCATTTTAGTGACCACCAAGTAATTTCAACGTCTCCTCTCGTGAAAGCAGTGACTAGTGGCTTGTCCGGAACCACCGAGTACTTGTTTAAGTGTTGGATGGATACGACATTTGCGTATGGTATTGTAATGCAAGGTTGTCCACAGTGGGTGCAGTTGGATGCAGCCTCATTATCTTCAGACGAGGTGTTAATTATGCCCGCTTTACAAATTCCCATTCCGCCTGTGGGTTCTGCTGCGAACGCCCCAACAGCTGTGTTAGCAGCCTCAAAAGCGCTACGAATGCTTTACAAACGATACTGGCCAAAGATTATTAATGCGATGGCAGCTCTGGAAGTCTACTTGCCCAAGACGGTGACCCTGAACAACTCAAGTAATGGAAACATTCCTAAGTGGTCTTCAGTTCTCTTGTCATGCGCGATCTTCCACGTTAACACGAACGCTCGCGATCGAATGGAGGATGATACGGAGTTACCTGCCGTTCTCCGAAGCATACCGTTGCTACTTCGAGCGTCAGCTGAAAATCCGCCTAAGCAAAGTGGTCCTTCATCCCACAATTTTCCGGTGCTTTTGACCACTGCACTGAACACTCTAGTGCTCGCCAGTAAGCGATGCGCTGGCCCCGCTCAGATCGAAGCTATGGACGCGATTTTCTCGTGTTTATCGCGTGAAAATCTAGCCTTTGCTCGTGAAATGTGCCGTTCAGAAGAAAATGGCAAACAAATCAGTGCTTCGCTTTTCGATGTCGTGGCGCAAGCGGGTTTGTGTCCTGCTGAGGTCGTTCGCCAACTTTGCGATGCGACTGAGCAAACTCGCCACGCTCGCGCTGTGAGTATCGGGAGCAAAGACACAAGGTCTCGCCGTAGCTCTGTTGCAAGCAGTGAGGATGCCAAGCACATGGTGAATGTTGTGCAGCTCGCTACCACTGGCATTGTGCTGCTGCACACAACTGAAGAAGCTCGAAGTGGAGTGGTGCGCTCGATATCCTTGGTGCAAGAGGCTATTTGCTCTGTTGCTGGTGGTTACCATTCTTCTTCTGTGAAGGAAGCAGTGGCGAAGCTTAATCGCGCTTCCACTGAATCAGTTCTTGCGCTGGCACGCACACTTGAAGCTAGTTCCGACTCCAGCGATGGGGTTTTGACCCGCATCAAGTCAACCATGCGCAGTACATTCGAGTTCCTCACTGAGTGGGTCAAAGAAGATATTCATACTGCTCCGGAGTTTGCACTGCAGATCGTGGCGAATTATGCTGCGAGTTTCCCGGATTGTCTTCATGTCGACGTGGGGCGCTTCCACGCTGAGGTTGCAGAAACTACTGCAGCAATGTTGGATCATTCACCCACGGAGGAGGATGGCGAGGCTATGAAGCAGCAACGTGCATCTGCTAATGCAGAACTGCTGCGAGGATTGCATGCAGTTGTCAAGAAGCTCGTCGATGTGCACCAGAACTCCATTGCCAACAGATATCTGGTGGCACTTGGCCCTTCCATCGTTGAGATTGTCGGTGCTGCAAATGGCTACCCAAACACTGCGGCGGAGCTCGCAGAGCTAGAGGAGGCAGAGGGACTCCTTCGCCTGTTGACTTCGCAGCTAAACGACCAGCATGGTGCCGCGTTTGTTCACATGCTTCTACCGCGACTTGCAGAAGTGCTCAACCACCCGACTTCTTCTGCATCTGACAACGCGATTCATGCACAAGTGCCCGGTATTTTGGCCCGCCTGCTTCTGTGTTTTGCGCAGACTCACGCTACTGCGTTCAAGGAGGCGGTGGCAGCAATGGCACCAACGTTGCGCGGCGTCCTGGAGTCTGCGCTGCGACTAGCTCTTACAGGTTCGGCTCCAAAAGCACAGTCACGTCAGTCATCGGCCCCCACCGCTAGCAAACTTGATTTGAGTCGGTTCGGCTAGGCATATACGCTAGAATGTTTCATGTTTCAATGGATCCCATACAATGTGTCTCCGTACGTGGTTGCTACGTGCGCTAAGGAGCACCTTACGTCTGAGGGCTCAGTGTGTTATGCATATGTGCAAGTCGAAAGAGTCTTCGAGTCTGATGTTGCGTCGAGTTTCTCGGTCAAGCCGACATTAGGTGGACGTTCACCATTATAAATCTCAGAGTGTTGTCTCTGGACGCGACGCCGTTGCAACGTCTTGTACTGCGAGTAGCTCCAGCAGGCTGAACAACACGGTGTGCACCAGGTCCATGCTGTACAACTGAAGAAGATCAACCAAGTCAAGTTAGCCCTCGCTAATTTACAAGCAATTACTCAGCTGAAGCTTAACTCACCTCGACGCCCCCGTCCAGGTCAACAGCAACCTCTTGCATCTCCACTCGCTCGATCTCGTATGTAGACAAGTCAAACGGTAGTGCGTCGACGTACAAACGCTCCGTCAACTCAATGAGCTCTAGATGCCAATGCAGCACAACACAATAAGTCACATGCACCTCCGTCATACCGCAGCGAGCTCGTTGCGTACCTGGGACATACGTGGAAGGGCGATTGCCTCCCGGTCCGTCCTTGGTCTGCTCAAACAGTCGGCGCAGTGTAGCCCAAGGCACCGTGAGCGTGTATGTCCGCACAACACCCTCTTCCTTCGTAGCTCTGTACTTGAGTAGTAGTGGCGCTCGCGAAGGTTCCTGCGCCGCCATGGAACTGCCGCGAGGGTCTTCTCCTTCCTGCTGGTTGTTCGTCTCCCTTTGAACACTTGGCCCGGGCCTCTGAGCGAGCAAACTAGCGATGACCCAGTTCCGCGCCAAGCGCTTCAAGTTGAGCTGCTGGATGTGCACCACATGCGTACTCACGACGCACTGGAAGCGCCGCTGCAGCCAGGAGCAGACCCAGCGCAGCAGCTCTTCGTCTCCTCGTAGCAGTAGCACCTGTTGCCTCTCGCGTCCCTTACGCGGGGCCCGCTGCTCCTCCTCCCTGGGGAAGTAGAGCACGAAGCCTCCAGTGCGTTCCGGCGCGTCTCTCTCCGCCGCTGCTCTCCCTGTCTTGGCGCGGCGTCGGTCGCGCTCCTCTCGGATCTGGAAGGCCACGAATGTGTCCGTGTTGCGGATGCTCACGCTGTAGCCGAACTGCTGGCCGCACGCCCGCAGCGCCGCGGCGCGCAGCGTCTTGACCAGGTCGTGCGCGTAGTCGCTGAGCTGCTCGCGCTGGAAGTGGAAGAGCGGCGACGCGCAGTGGAAGACCCAGCGGCGGTCCAGCAGCACCTGCTCCATGCTCACGCGCTCGCGCTCCCGACGCGCGGCGGCTTGGCGCGGCGTCTCGTCTTCTGTAGCTGCAGCGTCGCCGTCCTCGGGCGCGCGCGTGTACTGCGACGGGCGCATGGGTGAACTGTAAGCGGCGCGTAGCTTCTGCTGCTGGCTGGGGGTCACTCTGGGCGCGGGCGGCTCCGGACGCGAGTTCTCCATCAACGTCGCGTCTTCCTGCGTAATGGGACAGCAAAGCGTCATGGTGTCGTAACGGTTTATGAGGGACGCAACAGGTGGTAAATTCACGTAAATTTTTGATAGTGGACGGCGATGGCCGCGCTGCTGACGTCAGTGACCAAGTCCTGGGCGTCTGCACCTCACTTGGCCGCCTTAATGCTCCCGGAACGCAGTGGACTGGATGGACTAGACATGCGGCGGCTTATCCGCCCGCCAAGAGGAGGAAGATGAGGATCACTACCAGCACCAGGATCGTGATGTACAGCTTGGTGTTGTTGCTTTGCTTGGCCACCTGGATAAGGAGGATGACAAGCAAAGAGTGCGTCAGTACAGCGGTAGATAATAAAAGAAGCAGGCGGTGATGCCAATGTTTCGTACCCGTGCAGCGCGCGCGCCTTCGGACTCGAGTCCGTCCGTGACGCGGGACACATCGTCGTCGATCTCGTTCAGCAGCCGCACGTGCAGCTCCGTCTCGTCCTTGACAGTGAGGCTGTAGGTGCGCAGGTTGGACACGCCCTGGCCGATCAAGTCGAGCTGCTGGTCCTGGTCCTTCATGATCTGGTTCTGCATGCTCAGCAGCCTCGCCGGCGCGTCCGCAGACCCAGGACTGCAGCAAAACAGCAAGAAACAATCAGCTGCATTAGAGTCAAAGGCCGCAGAGTCTCTACAGCTACAGGACGCACCTCACGGCGGCGCGCGAGGTCTTGCGGCTGTTGTACATGTCCAGATCCTCCTTCTGGTCCTGCGCGAGCTGATTCAGCAGTCGTTCGCGCCGTTCGATCTCCTGCTGCGTCCTGCAACATCCACACAACCCCCAACATTAATTTATTCACGCAGGAAACGCTGCAAAAGCTTTTAATTCCTTACACGGAGGCGCTGGACGACCGCTTGAGCTGGTCAAAGTCCCTCTTGAGCCGAGCGACGCTCTGCTGCAGCGCGAAGACGCTGGTGCCGATGGCGCCCGAGTTGCCCGTGCGGATTTTGCTGGACAGCACCTGCTCTTGGCCGCGCGCGCTCTCGAGGCGGTCCAGCCACGAGGCCCACGCCGTCGCGCTCATGCTTCTGATTCTGGCGGAAGGATGTCTGAGGAATCTTTTTGTCGAATATAAAAAGGTGGGTAGAACGACCTGCTCTTGAAATGTGTGCATTTGGGTTTAAGAGCATTGGGACGCAGCCCACCCATTATTCAGCGAGCAGCGCAGGAAGCAATTGACGACCATGAGCCAGCGGGAGTTCGAGCGCAAGATGGAGGAGCACATCGAGGAGATGCGCGTGACGCAGACGATCGCGTACTTCAGCCGCACGGTGGAGCTGTGCTTCTCGGACTGCGTGCACGCCTTCCGCAGCAAGAAGCTGGACGACAAGGAGACGTCGTGCGTCAACAACTGCGCCGAGAAGTTCCTGCGCCACACCATGCGCTCGTCCGTGCGTCTGCAGGAGAGCTACGCCGAGATCATGCAGCAGCAGGGAGCAGCAGAAATAGAGCACAAGCAGCCACTCGCAACACTCGTGCAGTCAGTCGGTTCTAATGACACCCCACCCTAATCAAGACAAGACGTGCGACGGCGCTAACCGCCTTTTTGCATTCACTTGAGCACTACAGCAGACTCGACAAACGATCCACTATCTACTCAACTCCAATGCAATGAAGCAGCAATAGCCAAGGTGCTCGCTCTCAGCTACAGCTGCACTACCGTACTGAACTCGTTTATGTCCGATCCATTCAGACCCATTTCGTGGCCACGAGCCCAATTCCCCATTTTCCGCTGAAAAAATGGAGTCGCCGGGTCCAGCTGACAAGAAGCAGCGCCTCGGGTCTTCAGATGAGGGCGAGCCGGCCCCGACCCGCGGCTACACGAAGCGCGGCGACGGCTTCTCGGTGCAGGAGACGGAAGGTTTGCTGCAGGAGGTGCGCGACCACTGGCGGGAGGGATGGGACGCCGTGGCCGACGTGCACAACACGCAGTTCCCGGGCCACAAGCGCACGTCCGGCTCGCTCAAGCGCAAGTTCTCCAAGCTCTACCGCATGAAAGTGACCGACTCCACCAAGGAGAAGCACGCGCGCGCCGCGGCGCTGGCCAGACAAGTGCGCGAGGAGATGCGCGTGCAGCGGCGCAGTCTCCCGGGCGACCGAGGACTCAGTGAGGACCTCGTGGACGGCGTGCAGGAGGTGCACGAGGAGCTCCACGACGTCGAGATGATCACAGGCCAGTCGCCACATGCTCCGACAATTACGGACGCTGCAGTGGCTGCTACCGAGCACGAGCTGCGACAGACGCTCACGCAGAGCGCCCAGCTGACGCAGACTGCAGGGCTACGTGAGGATGCGTGGCAGTCGGCTATTAACCGTTGGCCTATTGCTGGAGAGAGACTGCGACTCTTGCGGACGCAGATCGAGAGCAACGAGCCCGGTTCGAGTCAGGAACTGGTGCAGACGGTGCTGTTGGTGCTGCTCGAGTCCCAGCACCAACGAGACTTGGAGCGCGAACAGGAACGCGAGGAAAGACGGTTGGGGAGGCAGCGCTGGCAGGAGGAAGTGCGCGAGGAACGGCGCAGACACGAGCAGGAACGAGCCGAGGATCGACGCAGAAACGAACAACTCGTTCAGGTCTTGACGACGTTTGCGACGCAGCTGGCGGCGCAACAGCGAGGAGGCTTGAGCTGAGCGCTTCTCCTCGTTGGTATTGGACTTTGCTCGCAGGGCGTACGTGTTGAGGGACACCGAGTAATAGTGAATATGCCTTCGTTCCCACGATGCTTCTTCGTATCGTAGCGACTGGTACCAAGCTGAACGCCAAGCTGCCAGCAGGTAAGCTTCAATCTGACCCAGTTGTAGACCCCAAATTGCGTGGCTTGTAGTACGAATGATGCTTGTGCACTACAGGTTTGCAGCTCTAGCGTGAACCCGGCACGCAGAGCTACCTAGTGTCACCCCGGTGTAGAAGCAAAGTGAGTGAGAAGCGAGGGGGTGGTGCAAACCTCATTGATATTGTACGAGCTCGATGCAAGGACGAGTGCGGCAATTCAATTTGCAACACCATACCTATTGGAGCGACTCCAGCGGCGCTCGTAGACAACTGCATCGGCGTTTTCAGTTTGGCAGCGAAGAGGTCTGCAGATCCGTACCGCAACGCAAACGAGAAAGCCAATCCAAGCGGATCATTCCTCGTCTCGCTCTTGTTGGGCCGATCCATTCTTCCCAACAAGCATCATCATCATCTGCATGATCTGCTCGTGTCTGCGGCGGTTTTCGGCGCGCTCTTCGGCGCGTTCTTCATTGAGACGACGTCGGGCCTCACGCTCTTCATCGCGTCGGCGTTCGTCCTCCTGTCTCCGCTGCTCGGCCTCCTCCCGCCGGCGCTGCCGTTCTTCTTCACGACGAGTGCGTTCCTCTTCCCGGTCCAAATCACGTTGGTACTGCGAGCGGAGAATGACCTTCAGCACGGACGTGAGCAAGTCATCGTTGGCTGAAGGCGTCGCTTCCGGAGGGAAAATGGCTGCCGGGTTCTGCCACTCCAGCTCCTGACGCGGCGTCCGCGCGCGTGCACGTTGAGCAGCCGGAGCAGGAGACGCCGCCGCAACGACTGACGCTGCAACTGGCACCGCCGCAGGAGAAGACGTAATAATTGCGGAAGCAGGAGCCACCTCAGAAGCAGCGTCCACCCAGCTATGCTCAGACTCGGTGCCTCCGTCCTGAGCTCTCTCTTCGCTTGGTGGCGGTTGGAACGAAGCTTCACTGGGCTCCAATTGCTCGCCGTCGATGCTGGGTACTGTACCCGGAGCCGGTGGGACGCCCTCGATCATTTCCTTGTGCACCACATGAGCGAAGGTGATGGCCTGATGGTTCTTGGCGCCGCGCGGGGGATGCTGGACCTGTAGAGCCGCGAAAACTTTTTCTTGAGCGAGTCGGCCGAGCGGTTGTGCTTGGCGAACTGCTGATTGTGCAGCTGCGCCACGACGTCCCAGCCGTCGCGCCAACGCGCGCGCACCAGCTGCAGCAGTCCCATGGACTCGGCCTCCGTGAAGCCGTCGCCGCGGCGCTGCACGTGCGGCCCCATACGCCGCTTCGGCTCGGAAGTCTCCATTGCGTCGGACGTAAAGCGCGAGGCCATTTTTTTGAGGGGGACTAAAGAATTTTGGGTGGATCAAAACTGAACTGAATAGGCTCATAGTGAAAGCAAGTGGGAGTGGTAAACTGGGTGGACCACCCGAAACACCCGCCGCGCCAAAAGCTGCGGGTTTTGAATTTGGTCGTGAAGTTGGTTTTGGTTATCAGTCTCATTTGGCCAAATTGAACGATGAAGCTGGCTCCTGAACGAAGTGGTCATTCGTTTTCCGTGAATGTGCATGCTGGTGCCAAGATTCGAGATCTCATCTGTGAATGAGCCACCGAAACGAGAAAACAGGTGAGTAGTCCAAGAAGAACAAAGTGATGAATGTGTTGCGCAGGCTTGTTGTCTGGTTTGGTATTTCAACTACGTCGCAACGATCCAACTTGCTATGGACGCATGTTGGCTTTTACGAATTCTACAACTGGGTTTGAAAATTATTTAAAAGTATGTGTGTAAGTGGTTGATCGCGGAGCACGGCAGTGCGTTTCTACAATTGAATTGAGCTCAAATGTTGAGATGACAAGCAGTTCATGTTCGAGTTGGAACGCGGTTTTTTGCGGAGAAGCGCTCACTGGCGATGGAACTTACACGGCAAATGACAAGTATTGACGAGGAACACGAGCGTGAAAAAAGTGTTTGATCGCGCAACACGAGCTTGAGAAACTGTCAACAACCCCACCTACCGGTAACTCGGATCGTTCATGTTCTTCGTCATGTTCACAATGGGCTTGTCGATGGGTTCTTGGCCTCCGTCACCGGCAGATTGCGCACATTTTCACGCTTGAGCTGCGTGAACAACCTAAAAGAAAATGGTACGTAGTACCCAAGACTTGTTTTACAGACGTTAGAAGCATTTTGTCGGTCTCCATCAATCTTGCAGACATTCTCTCCCCGTCTCAATCTCGAAAGTGGTTTGTAGCGAACACGATGAAGCTCGAGGTTCTGGTTCCTGGCCGAACAGGACACTCGTTCTATGTGAATGCGGACGACACAATTCGCGACCTCAAGGTTGTCATCAAGTCGTGGCCTCCCATGAGGCTGAAGGGTGTGAATGCAGATGAAGTTGTCCTCTTCGCTGCTAAAACAAATGACGGCACGTTCCTCTCGGTCAACTCGGAACAAATGACTGCATTGGTGCAAGGAGATACGCGTGCTGTCGAAAGTATGATGACCCGAGAACTCGAGCTTGACGCGGACGCTCTCGTGGGCAACGTCTTTGCTGACGCCGAACGTAACTATCTCCATGTACTAGTGATGGCTACCGTACAAAGAATTGAGTGTGTTCTGGTTGGCGTCCAAGATGCCGCTTTTTCGGTCTTCGTTGACATCACTGGGTCGATGGAGAAACTACGTGACACCATCGCAAAGGAGGCCCAGATCCCAAACGAAGGCATTCAACTGTTCCTAGCAAAAGGGCAAGACGATGAGTGGCTTAACTACTGGACTAATGTAACCAGTGCACCCGACAGGGATGCACTGCAAAGAGGAGAGACCACACCTCGTATTTGATTTTATGATGAGGGACGAAGGCGAGATACGAGATGTGTACGTTCTGGCAGCAGCCCCACGCGGAGCGAGGATTAACATTTTGGTAACAAGTCCAGCGCTACGAATGCTCCGCCGCCGTTCTCGACACTGGGATCCACTACTTTCGCGACTGAATCGGCCAAACCTCATCAACCCTGCGTATCTGGCAAGAGCCGAATGGAACCACATCAGTGACTTGTGCCGCACGAAAAGTGTATACACAAGCACACGTATCTGTCGACGACAGCGTGATCAACGCAGTGATGCAAGAGGTTGCTGAAGCTCGCGCCCTGCCTGTCAACCTGACCAGAAGAAATTCTTACTTTTCGCTATTTTGAAAAGCTTCCTCATCGAGGATGCAGTCGCCTATGAAATTCCAACCCGGTCTTCGCCTCGACAGCTACCGACATACTATCGAAGTTGGTGGCTGTGCAGACTTTGTGCTGACCCACAATGACAACTTTGTGCGCGTCATGCAAGCTCAGGATGCAGCGCGAGATGAAGGTGCACGTGGTCACGATTGGGACTTTGACGAGGCGGAGGCTCACGAGGAGTACAAGATGAAAACAAGACTGGCGCAGGTGGTGGTGGCCCTGGAGATTGTCAAGACGCATTTGCTGAGGAGTGCCGTGGGTATCGTTTCAAACTACTGCGACTGGACTTTCGTCAAGATCGAGTACGACGACGACGGTGTCACGCCCGTGGTGGCAATCCATCGTGGCCAGTTGGCTGCATCTGTGAATGAGCCACCGAAACGAGAAAGCATGGTGCGAATTCTGGGCAAGAGTGCAGGACTGATGGCCAGTATCGGTGAGTAGTCCGAGAAGAATGGAATGAATTCGTTGTGCAGACTTGTGGTCTGGTTTGAGAAGTGGACACATGCTGGCATTCACGAATTTTTACAGCTCACAGAGCAGTGCATTGCTGGTTAATCAACACTAATATGATACAAGCCAAATGCAAATGAAACTTACCAGATTGATTCACCGCTGTGTAGTCTATGTAGTCTATTGTGAATTCCGCCTAAATTTACCGATTCTGACCGGTTGACCAAATCGCCCCAATACAATTTTTCAGTCAAATGAAAAAGGCCACTGCGCATCGTATTAAGTACGCTAACGTACTTAGCGAGGTGGCATAGTGAATATAAGTGATTTTGATAGTTGGGGCGAATCGGTGCGCGATTGGTTTGAAGAACCGCGAACGGAAATTTCAAGTAGAACTCACAATATCTAAATGGGCACGCAGTGGATGTCGGCCACGAGGTGATACACCTTTGGGGCGTACGACTTGACTTTCTCCACGTGTTCGCACGTGATGGTCCAGTACTTGCCGTACTGCTGAGCAAGCTCGCGCATTGTATCCACCACACGCTGCTCCCACGCTTCACGATCCTCCACAGCCACGTTGTCGTGCACGTGGAACCATCCGCCAGTAGGTTTTAGCACTTGCACAGCTAGTGGCCAGGCCTTCTCACTCGTCGGCAATAATCCCAAGTTCACACGGTCTGCCACAGCTCCGATCGTAGGGGCCGACTCGCGGTTGTCGCCGAGATACACTTTGCATCTATCTGCAACATGGTTGCGCTCCAGGTTGAAGCGCAAAGCTGCCACTGAGTCCGGATTCCACTCGCAAGCGTGGACGAACGCAGCACCTCCGTGCACAAGGAACGGTAGAACATAGTAACCAATGCCGCAGAAGAGGTCCACAATCGTCTCACCACGACACCCGATTGTTGCCATGCGAGCCTTTTCAGTGACGTTGCCCGACGAAAACATAACTCGCGTAAGGTCCCAGCCATAGATGATTCCGTTCTCACGAATCTCGACCCAGCCCGAAGCCTCTTTACTGCGCTTGGAAGTGAGAGCCTTTTGGTTTACGTACAGCAGCTCCACGTGGCTTTGACGCTTTTCACTAGCATCAATAAAAGCTTTACGAGCAACACGAGAGAATGCAGGCAAGGTGGAAGCACAAACGTGTGCCCACATTTCGTCTGCGAATGGTGCCCACTCGGGCTCCAAGAATGAATCGCGAGGAATCAACAAGACATCGCTCACGAACTCGTACTTCTCCGGAATGGCCTTCACGATCTTGGTAGGGAGTTGGTACTTGCTGGCAAATGCGCTGATCATGCTGCGGATCACCTCATTGCGGTTCAACCCGCTAGTCTTGCCAAACTTGTTTGCATATGCGTCTTCATCAGACACGATTTCAAGCTTTTGCAGCCCCGCGTCATTCGTCAAGGCAAGAAGCTCACGAATAGCAGGCGTGACTGGAAGAAGAAACATCGTTGACGGCTTCCCCTCGCCCGTGACGTGGCTTGATTGCGCAGGGGTTGCAACATGAACACGCCGGGTCTTGTCATACACATGTGCCTTCTCCAGCAACGTTTTCACCTTCTTCACTTCCAATTTTCCCACGACAACACCAAGTGGTTTTTCATCTGAAGAGGCTAGTGCACACGCCGGCAGAGAATTGGCTGAGGTGGTGTTACCAACATTGGCAGCAGTTGTCTTGGGGGATGCCAACGACAACTGACACTGATATGATGACGAGTAGAATTGCCCGAAGCCAAAACATTGAAAGCCACCGCCCAAAATGTAAAGTGACTTGTTGCTCGGCATCCAGACACTGCTGTGCCCCACGAAAGCCGCATTTGCATGTTTCACTTCTCCAAGCTCCGTCCATTGTGACGCCTCGACATCCAACATGTACACTTTTTTGGTAGCTTTGTCCCCATTCGCAAGTAGAGATGCAGTCATGCCGCCAACCACAATGATTTGGTGGACGCTAACTGAGGAAGCGCTGGCTGCGAAAAGAGCCACAGGCTGACTTTTGTTGCTGATGTTCTCAAGAGCTCTCCGTTCCCAAGTTTCTTCGACAGTATCAAGGAGCAAGCATACACCACTGTTGCTGCTATCGCATGTTTCATTCTCGTTGCCGCCGTCCAACGTTGCCATGCCTCCCCAGAAGAATAGTTTCGTCGAGTTGACAACCGCACCAACGTGATCAAAGCGGCAGGGAATGCTGGGTGAACCCTCTGCGTTTAGGTAACATACTGCGGTTAGTGCACTTCAATTGTTTAGCGTAGGCTTAGAGGTTGACTTACCGATTTGACGCCATTGAGACGTGTTTTGAGTCAAATCAAGTGCAAACAGATCTCCGAAAACTTGTTTTGCATCGCGACCACCGTACACGTACATCACCGAGCCAACTAGAAAAAGAAGATCAATGAGCAGCAATTAGTGCGATTCGCGACTTCAATTCGCAATACGAACTTACCAACACAGCTGCAGTGCTTCCAACGTGGAGAGGGGCCAACACCTTGTGGAACAATCTGCTCCCATTGCTTCGTTTCAATATCAAACGCGTACAGGTCGCCCATGGGCTTCGCTGGACTAGCACGACCACCAAATACAACCATGCGCGTTCCTACAACAACAGCGGAATGATACATCCGCGCTGACGGGCCAGCAGCTCCAGCGGCAGCTTGGTATGTTTGCTTCAGTGCACCATCACTTGACGGTGTCAAAATCGTCACATCGGCCACTCGAGTCGTCGTGCCCGACGCAGTGGGGCCTTGGCCGCCGAACACAACAATGCTGTCCTTGCACTGCACACTCGTGTGTCCCACCAATTTGATGTTGTTCTCGCTCGCCACTTCCGTCCAGGAGCTCAGTTCCGCTGTGGAACTTCCTCCAGCTTGCTTGCTCGTCACCGGTTGGCAAAACTTGGCACAGTAGGCGTCAAACAGACGATCCGTTTTCTGCTTATTCGCCTCGAACTTTTGGTTGGCAATGTCCACGATCCACCGGAGGTACTCCTCGTTCACCAGCAACTGCTGCGCACTGCGTCCCAGCGGGATTTCCAACCCGTTCGCCGTCGTGCGGATCGCGCACATAATTTTCCGGTTGCCAAGCACGACGCCCGACTCGCGGAAGCCACTGGCGATGCCCCACTGGAGCAACTCCTTGGCCGCATCCAGGTCTCGACACACGACGTGCATGATGAACGGCTCGTGCTTGAAAATGATCTTCAAAATAATACCCCACCATCAGTTCAAACCCACCACACTGGAAACACTCACGAGTCTAGCCACGCACCATGTTGCTGGTGCTGGAATTAGCATCTGGCGACTGCAGCGCCGCCTTCAGCTGGTCGAACGTGATGGTGCCGTGTTCTGCGATCAGCCACTTGCCACCTTTGGTGATGAGGTCCGTGGCTGCGTCCGTCCCATTTCCAGCGGCCGCTTCCCCGCAGAAAACCGCGATGCGACCGGAACACGAGCTGCTCGTCACCTGAAGCAAGCAGCAAAACCCCAAAGATGAGCCCAATTCCAAGTGCCCAATAGACAATTAATTGCCTCCACCCCACGCACATAATTCGGGTGGTCGTTGATGGTCTTGATCATGTCCACGATGGGTTCGTCGATGCAGCCCTTGGGGCTCTTGTCCTCCATCGCCTGCAGCTTTCGCAGACTCTCGCGCTTGAGCTTGCGTGAACATATTCACCAACCAACAATGAACCGTCACAAAATTACTCAAATCGAACTAAATAATTCAGACTAAGCTTACATACAAAATATCCATCAGAAGTTAGGATTATGAGTCACAAATTCCCTTTTTTTACATACAAGACATGGCTCCGCGTCTTGGGCTGCGCTGCGTCGGCGTGCGCTCGCCGCAGCGCGACGCGCCCCCGTCCGAGATCGGCCGCGTGTTCTTCAGCGAGTCGCAGTACGCGCGGTCTCCTTTCCTCGTGCGCGTGAGCTTCGACAGCGTCGCGTTCGTGCACCGCGGGACGAACGTCGTGGAGCGGCGTTTCAACTTCCCCACGCGCGTCTTGCACGCGGTGCTGGCGGATTTCTCTGCCCAAGTCTTAAGTAATACAAACACTATTCGTTGCGGCGGGTCGGCGCCCAAAAGAGCGCGGGATTCGCCGCTACAGCCCCGCACGCACCCGCATTTGTGCGTCCTGGTGCGCTCCGACTGCGTCAACGTCTACACGGCCGCAGGGGAAGTGTTCGAGGTGGCGCTGCCCTTCCAGGCTAATAGACTTTTTCCCATGGAAGGGCGGGGCTTGCTGCTGCAGCGCAGTCCGGCGGCGCAGGTGCCGTCCACGTCTTCGAAACGTCCGCGGGACGCGGCGGCGGCGGCGCTGGCCAGGAAGAACCGACGAGCGAGCACCAGTAACAGAGGAGATGGAGACAGGTACAAGTACAGCTCGGGAGACAAGGGCGCGCCGTCCAGACCCAGGTATTTTACGCTCCGACACCCACTGGATGAAGTCAAGCCGGTGGCGCTGAAAGATGTGGCGAGGAGTGACGAGAAGTTCCTGTCGGACTCGGCGTTGGAAGCGGTGGATGTGTTGGAGGACGGGGTGACCCCTGTTCTAGTGGCTTTTCATCGCTGGGAGCAGAGATTTTGTGTGTTTAGGATGAGTGAGGTGGGAAGGAGTGGCGAGGATCAGTTGATGCCCGATGTCCGGGTGGTTGACGGCCCGACGTGGACAAAATACCGTGCTAGGACTGATTTGGAGGAGTTGCGGGTGCGTATTGAGCCCGACTGGCGGGCGACACCAGTGTGGAAATCTCCACGAGTTGGACCAGCGACGTCGAAACCGATGTTTCTGTCTCCGATTGTATCGCCGCCTGCAGCTTCATCTGCGCCACCATCGCCGTTGACTACAACTTCTTCAGGAAAGGATTCAAAAGTGGCGTTTATCGCATCGGGTATCGATGGCTCCCCATTGCTCTGTGTGCTGGACAAAGGGTGTGGAACCCTTCTTCTAAAGCCACTTTCGCAGCATGAAAGTAGTACAGCAATGCTGGATGAAGCCGACGGTGAAGCTGGAGGTGTTCGTATCTTGCATTGTCGTGACGCTGTCCCGATCTGTCAGCAGAACAACGCAAATTCATTTGAAGCTGGAGAGTGCTCCACTAACGGAGAGTATGTTGCAAGCTCCATTGATATTGTGGTGCTAGAAAAGGATGGCACACTAATGTTATATCGAGCCTACCGCCCCATTTGCCACCTCGAACTTCCAACTGCGGAGCAAGATGGCTCTGACGGCAGTACTGCAAATGATGAGACTTCAGCGAAAATACGTTTAATGAGGGATAGCTCAACTGCACTCCATTGACCGGGGATACGCATACGAACTCGTGTTTCCGGATGTATGCGGTAGCAACAGTGGGAAAATCTGGCGATGTGAGCATCCACTTAAAGTAGTGGGCTCGCCTCTTTTGCAGCAGGTTTTCGCCGTACTGGACTGTATTATCCCACCTACAGACATGTGTATGTTTAAAGCGCAAGTGCTTCATCGAGCTCAACAGAAGATGAGAACGACGATGGAAGATGATCAGCCTGGAAGTGAATGGCAGTCATTTAAAGATTACATATTTGACATGTTAGCAAGCCGCGCAGAGGGTATAACGGTAGTTGGGGCAGCCGGTGATGACGAGGAAATGCGTGCAGCTGCTTCTTCATCCACCTCATCTTTTGATGCGCTGTGCCAGAGTGAGTTTCATGGCTTGTACCAGTACGAACATGCAATGCTTTTTGCTACAATGGAAATTCCTGGTGTGGAGTCGACGACAGACAAATTTTCCAAGAGACTGGATATTAACCGCATTCACGAGTATCCAGTTATAGAGAAATACTGGGAGACAATGTTTGCGGGGCTTCATTTACTTTGTGAAGACCTGAAGTTGTCGGTTACTCTGTTAAAACAACGTCTGCAGCTTGTGGACTTGCTTCTGGAAATGTCATCGCGGCTACGTCTGAATTCATTTGCTGTTTATTACAAACAAGATAATTGTGTACTTCAACGGCAATTTGGAACGGAGACGGAGATCCAATCGAAGACACCAGGAGAAGATCTACTTTGCTTTACTTCCTATGGTTGTGTACCAGATTTGGTCTTGTGGCTGCAGCACAAAATCACAGCGAGATCGCAGGGAGTGGTAACATTTCCCTTATTGGAGGAGGTGTTGTCTCAGTTTTCACCTGATGGACCCTCTCCAGTGCGTTACGCGAACCCCTTGCGTCGCACAAGAGCAATTTGTCATGCATACGAGTTGCTCTTTCCAAGCACAGAAGAATCCTTTCAGACAAGCGCGTTCAACTTAATTGTTTACCTCACTCAGGATCCCATCGGTAGTTCGCTATCTCTAGATGACCTCCCGGTTGGTTTAAATTTTCCGATCGTGCAAGCCATTCGCTATGTGAAGCACCACCCACCACCTTTCATTACAGAAGACGTGTGCGCCTTTGTGGGGCGAGAGGATCTCAGTATCGCAAGTGCAGAAAATCTGGCCGATCATGTTGACCATTCTGCTTTCACACAAATTCAACAGCACCAAGATCCAAGGAGCAGAGGTGTTGATCTCACTGAGAACGATAGTCACGATGACTGCGACGGTCTTGAAGACATTATAAGTCGTAGCCAGCCGCTCTTCCCCAATGACCAGAGAATGAAAGAGGTTGCACGGTTGCTTCGTTCGAGTCGCCCGATTTGTTTGAAATTGGAGAAGACACCGGATTTATCAGATCTGGACTACGCGCAACAGCAGCAAGCTCGTCTATTACTTCTCTGTAAGCGGTCCATGGCGCTGTCGGTTGCGCGTGGCATGGTTACACTTGGGAGCTTTGATGTTTCTGCTGCACAAACGCAGATATGGCGACTGTCTATCCCTGCATTGCCTCTAGCGGGTCGTAAACCACCAGCAAATGCGATTGTGGAGCTCGATCTTTCTGGCTATGCCAAAGAATTAACGTATTGGCCTCAATTTCACAACGGCTGTGCTACGGGCCTACGACTTCCAGGTCACGATCTCTCAAGCGTCATCAATCGGCATTGGATTAAATATCACCGCCCTTCAGTAAACGATGCCCCACAGCGGAACTCAGCAGGGAACAGACAAGCATCAGCGGCCCAGTCGGTTGATTCTACCGGCCGTAGCCTGGATGAGGCATATGCAGCTCATGCAGGGTTATTGCTGGGAATTGGTTTACGCGGTCATCTCAAGTGTTTGTCCATGGCAGATGTGTACAACTACCTATCGCTATCGAATGAATTTGTTACTGTGGCGATCATGCTCGGTATGGCTAGTACAGCTGCGCATTGTCGGCGTAAGCGAAAGGAGAAGGCAACAGCAGCGAAGCCGAATACGAGTGCTGGTGAGGATGGCGAGATGCCAACACTTGACGCTGATCATCTCTTCTCAGGCTTTCCAGAACTTTCGTCATCAGATAAAACCCCGCTACTCGGAACGGGGCTAGAGCTGGCGCTGGAGAGATCCGTGTCCAAGATGCTGTGCCTCCACGTTCCGTCGTTACTGCCTTCTCCTTTCGGAGGGTTCTCAGTACCTGCGTCCACTCAAACAGCCGCATTGCTTGGGCTTGGTATTTTGTATCAAGGCACGGGTTATCGTCTCATGACAGAACTATTGCTTACGGAGATAGCTCGCTCTCCATCCAGCGCCCAATTTGTGGGGAACAATGGCAATACAGGTCTGTCAACAGCTTCGTTTGATCAGCTCGAGGGATACGCATTAGCAGCAGGAATGGCGCTGGGTCTTGTAGTACTCGGGCGTGGCCAAACTACAGCAGGTGATCCTGGCTTGGCTGACCTGAAACTTGAAGAGAAGCTTCACAAATACATTGTTGGCGGTGCTCAACAATATCGAGATGCAAACGCAGCTGGAAGCTGCCTGTATCGTGGCCGCCGTTGGCAGGTGTTCGGGAGCGGGGGTAATGGTTTCAATTCGGCTGTAAATGGCAACTCAACAGGAAACGGGACGCCAAACAGCAACACTGGAGCTTCTCCTGGTGCTGGCCGTGATACTAAGCACGTGAATGACCGCAGCGGGGCTCGGGGTGGAGGTGAACATGTCAACGTCGGGGTGACTGCATGTGCAAGCGCTTTGGCATTAGCATTCATGTACATGCAGACTGACAACAAGGCTGTGGCCGCACAATTGGTGGTCCCCGACACGCTGATTCTGCTAGACTACGTTCGTCCTGACATCCTCTTGGTCCGCACCGTGGCTAAAAACTTAGTAATGTGGAACAGCATTTCGCCAACAGTACAATGGATCGACCAGCACGAAGTCCCAGCGCAGCTCCTTCAAGCATACAAAGCGATTCAGCCTCAAACAAATGATGCGAAAGGGCAAGCGGAGAATCACAGTGCCTCACCAATGCATTCCGACCTCCACTCGATATGTGAGGCGTACGCGAATATTGTTGCAGGAGCGTGCATGAGTATTGGTCTGAGGTTTGCCGGCACAAGCAACATAACTGCTCGAGCTACACTCCGCAAGTACGTTCTGCATTTTCGTGAACTGAGAACGAAGTCATCTTCGTCTTCCTCGATGCTTCTGCGTGGTAGTAGCAACGTTGTTGCAGCCGCGACTGAACGAGCAACTGTCGAGCGGTGCTTAGCTCTGTGTGCCCAAGCACTAGCTCTGGTTGACGCTGGAACGGGCAACGTTGAAACATTGACACTATTGCGCTCAGTAACATTGAGGCAACGTGTGGATGCGGCAATGAGCTATGGCAACCACATGACGCTCAGTATGGCGATCGGGCTGCTTTTCCTGGGTGGTGGTCGTGCCACTATATCACGATCGAAAGAGTCTATCGCGGCGCTTGTGATATCTCTCTATCCGATGCCGCCGATGAATACGGCTGACAACAAGTATCATCTTCAAGCCTTTCGCCACCTTTACGTGTTAGCCGTTGATAATTCCCGACTGCTGGAGACTGTGGATGTGAACACAAAATCTACCTGCCCTGTCCAACTCCGAGTCGATCTTCATCCCGGCACCCCTCTTTCCACGGGCGAGTCGCAAGCTACGTCCATTGTGCTACACAGTCCGTGCCTCCTTCCGGATATTTCAACCATTAAACGCCTCGTTATTTCGGACCCAAAGTTTTATCCGGTTGAAATTCTCACGGGGCCATCAGCTGAAGAGCCAACGTCTTCGAAGAACGTCAATATCAGAACTGCTAATGCACTTCGACTGGAGCTCCTGCAAAGCAAAAATTTGGTCTTTTTGAAGCGGCGACAACGCAAGAACATTGGGGTCCTTCACGAGCTACACAATGGATCGCGTGAAGTAGGTAGCAGTGACGATGATAGAATTCAAAGCACCTTTCGGGCGTACTTCACGACAAGTCATGATGCTGACGATATTGAAGACGGTGAGGATGAAGATGTCATTGATTGGGGAAATAGTTGGTGGGCTTCACAGTTAAACCCACGCGCTCTGAAGCACGTCCGAGAGGAGGAAAAGTTGCTGATGCCGCCGTACCTGAATGCACTCCATGCTCTCTTTCGGCTGCAGCAAGTGCCACAATTGGCGTGCGCCACGGAAGTTAGTACACTGAGTTTGTTCAGTGAATACTGCCGGTTGCATGCACCATTGCCCCCAACAACTGGGAAATTGGAATCTGTGGGGAGATCAGGAATACTGGAGAAAAATACTGCATTCTCGGATTTTGGCGTGTGGCTCTCGAACCAGACAGAGGAAGCTCTAGGTGCACTTTGGCATCGAACTTCATTGTCAATTACGTCGCTGGCTTCTGCGCGAGTTCAACTACTGGCTGGCGCCTCAATCCCAGCAAAAGCTCCGTCATTAGCTGATGAGTTCTTTGTCAGTGTTCTGGTGCGGTATTTTGCTGGCCCATCGGTGGGGTCACTACCAATTGCAGATCAACATCATGATGGCGATAAAGATTGGAAAGCCAAGTTCCAACAAGTACTGGCGGCGTGTTCACAAGCTCAATCTCAATCGACGACAGCACCTGCACGATTCCAATTGTCTACGTTCCTCGAGCAGGAGGAACTTACAGAAGCCGAAAAGACTTTTTGGTTGAAACTGGTATCGTTCTTCCTGTTTTCCAACTAACAAGTCGAGTTCAGGTAATCAATCAAGACTGCTGCGTATGATTTTGCTAGTGTTATTTAATTTTTATTGTCTTGCAGGCTTGCGACCTAGAAGCTGCATGAAGTCGGCAACGACCTCATGATCCACCTGCAAGTGTGTTTTCCTATCTATTCACCCCGGATCGACGAGAATGAGAGTTCAATCTTCGTCAAGACCGGTGACGGCCACCGCCTGCAGTCCCTGGTCCGGTGGCGCTGCATCGCTGTCATTCGCGATCCTGGAAGCATGAATACATACGCACATGAGGCCTGCTCGCATCTCAAACAGAGAGTCTGCTCCCGCTCACCACTTCACCTTCTTGCAAGCTTCGTCCTGGTTGTCGAGGAGTGTCCGCGCAAATCCTCGCTGCTGCTACCTCTTTTTCTGTGGGAACTATTTCTCTTTTTTTCTCCATGGCATGCCATGGTGTTCCTCTTTTCTTTTTTTTGCCATGCTTCACCACACTACTGCCTCGCACAACCTCCTCAATTCAGTTTGCCAAAAGTGATTTTCATTTTACGTCTTTTGCGCGGTGACGACACGGCTGGGGGAGCCGCCGCCAGCTCCACGGGTTTCTTCACCGCCTTTGCAGGAGGTGAAGTTATCCCTTGAGCCGCCACACCATTTGCCGACGTATTGGCAGAGTTGTGAGAAGCATCCAACGGTTTCCCGTCCGGGCTACTACCTCCAACCACAGCTTTGCCATCGCGATCACGCTTACCTGTCATTTCTGGAGACGCCGACGACACCATCTTCTTCGGCTTTACAGGGGTATTGTGGACGGAATCAGTGCCGTTTGTTGCCTCACCCCCGTCAGTTGCAGGATCAGGACTGCCTGGTTGCGAAATACTGCCCTTCCCACTGGCCATCTCGGTTGCAAGTGAGGCAGCCTTCTGACTGCTGCTCAAATCTTCAACGCCATCTTCTTGTGAGTGCATACCCTCATCGCCCGAAGGAGAAGGGCTCGGCGCCGCGGCCTCTTCAGCCTTCTTCTCTTCCTCCTTTTTTTCTTCATGAACTCACGACGGGCGACACGTGCAACAGATCGCCCGCCCATGTCTTCAAACACGTCTTCCGGTAAAGATTTCCAAACAACTGGCGTAACTCTCACGTCCATCGTCGCCGTTCGTTTGTTCCAGCGGTAAAGATCGTTGTTCTTAAAGTATTCCACCGAGTTGTCGATGCTCACTTCACGACTACGCAGCTGACGACGGTCAATATCGAAGCCTACATAAAAGCAGACGCCGAACTTGCTGGGCTGCGCAGGAGTCCCGCCGTTTGCCTGATCACCTGCCGAAGCCTCCCCACCTGTCACAAAGTTTAGTGGGAATTTCTTGGTGAATGCGCGCAAACGGCAAAGCGCCGGGTTGAAAGCGAGAGATTCCACCAGTTTACGCATACGCGACTCGCAAAAACCGCACCAAGCCTGTTCCTCGTCCTGCTTCTCCGTGTACACTTCAACTGCGAGGTAGTGTTGGTGGACGGCGAAAAAGTCCGACGGCTCGAAAAGAGGCCCCCATTCCGAGCCGCCCTTGCTAAGCACATCCTGCACAATAGTCAAACCACGTTTGAACTCCTCCTTCATCACCGTAAGACTGTGCGTCGACACATTAAACGACGAGTTCATCGATGGGTATGCCGGTGTCAGGATCGGCATCACTTGGTATCTAACCAGAAACAATAACCCACTTCAGTCACTCACTTATAAACCACATCATAGAAAAAACAATCAACTTACCGGTTGTGGCCAGCGTTGGCGTTCCAAACTTCCAAGCCCAAGTTGGCGTCTTGGGTCTTGCACAACTGAATCGCGAGCGGCCACTTCCAATTGTTCAGCACCATGTAGAACCGCAGCAGCAACGTCGACGGCGCCGCGGTCGGGTACAGCTGGTTGATGAAGCACACCAAGATGCACCAATTGACGCCACCCAGATAGCCCATCTTGTTCGAGTACAGTCCTCGGCGTTTGGCCCATCGTCTCACGATCCGCAGGACACTGATGAAGCTCTCCCGGTTGGGCGTCAGCTTGATCATGAGCTCCGTGACTCGAGGACCATTGAGACTCTTCTCGGTTGCAGGGTCCACCCCCACCAGCACGTGGTCGTCCAGAATGTTCAAGTTTTCCGGGATCGAGTTCCTCGGCAGGATGGCAATTTGCAGGTCAATGTTAATCTCCTCGTAGTCGAACGTCAAGATGGGTACAATGGCTCCTTCAATGGCCACGAGGTTCGACACTTTAGGGTGTTTCAAGAAAATGTCCTTCAAGGACGAGAAAAAGTCCTCGCGGGTCACGTGGCGAGGCGCGACACAAATCGTGTCAATATCCGCGCCCGGTTCATTGACGCCCAGGCGGTACGAGCCGGACACGAGGATCTGGCCGCCGGCGTCCACCGCCATCTCCTCGGGCACGCCCTTGTCCATGCACACCTGCTTGACCCATTGGCGGAAAATGGAGCGCAGCTCGGCTAGAATCAGCGACCGGCGCGTGATGTTGGCGTCCGATTCCGTCGGGAAGTGCTCGTCCATGAAGCTCTGCAGCATGGCCGACTGCTCCAGGTCCTTGGGCTCGGGCGGCGTCGTGCGGATGGCCTTGTACGCCTGCTCCAGCACGTGCGGCGCCACGGTGAACGTCGCGCTCTGCATGGCGGCGGCAGTAGACGAATGAAGGAAGCGCGGGGCGTTTCGGGTGGTACTTATCTGCTTGTGTCTGTCAGGGCCAGCGCTGTCTCCTCGCGGCGGCGCGGATTGGTGGATATTCAACCTCGATTTGATTGGCTTTTGAAACTTGATTGGTGGAAAAGGACAGTTGAAATTTGAATTCGAAAATGACAGTTGGAATTTGAATTTTCGACATTTTGCACTTGAGATGGACGAGATCGAGGTGCTGATGCCTCGCACCAAGTAGGCGCTTCCCTGGACGTCTGGGGGCGGTCGAAGGTGCTAATGTGTGTGTGGTTGTGCGTGTACAGGGCGGCGAACGACCGCGCGCGGGTGGACGCGGCCAAGCTGAAGCAGTACATGGCCACCAGCCAATCCAAACACAGCGTCGGAGCGTGCGGAACTTTATTTCTTTGGTATTTTATTGGTATTTTTACTAAAATAATGCTGTTTTTATCGTGGCAGACGCTCTGGAGTAGTGGTGCGCGGGGACGTCCGCAAAGACGCCGAGGGGTTTGAAGATATCGACGACTTCTGGGTCGACAACGACTCGCTGCAGGACGATTCCGTGGACGACGACGACGACTGTGAGATGATTGCTGCTATTTTTTATTATTTTAGAGGAGTAGTCTTAATGTTGTGTTGATACTGTGAAACAGCACTCACGCTGTCGGACAAGGAGGCGGCGGACACGTCGGGGGACATTTCTGATCCGAGTGAACATGAGGTGGAACTGCCGGAGATTGACAGTCCCCACGTCCAGTGACAAAGAGAGTATGGAGATTGAACGGGGCTCAATCCCGTCGAGGAGAAGCAGTGTTCGCGTGGAGGAGGAGAAGAAGGTGGATGAAGTAGCTGCGTCGCCGCCGCCTTCCCCTGCTCGAAGCGATGTTTCGTTTGATTTCGGCGGCTCGCCGCATGGATCTGTGGACAAGGATATGGATATGGATGCCAATGCGAACGTCACGGTCCGAGGTAAGAAGGGCAAAAAGTCTACAGGGAATGATGAAGAGAAGGCCAAGACCAAGGCTCGTCGGCGAGAGTCGTTTGGCGGCGAGAGTGGGTTTGACGCAGATGTTGTAAGCCCGTTCTCGATGAACGACGAACCAATGACGCCTCTTTCAAATGGTGGGTGGTATTACCTGAATCGTGCATTTTTTTTCTAGCGCTGCATCATGATAGACTGACATTATATTCGTCCTGCTGCAGCGAGCGACCGAACGTTGAAATCGATTCCTTCATTTTCGGGAAGGGACTCGGTCTCACCACCTATTACGAAGGAGTTGTTTAAGAAGGGTGGGTATGGTAGCAATCCAAGTGAGACGAAGCCGAAGAAGAGGCAGACGAAACAGACCAAGAAGCCAAAGAAGGCTGCAGCTAAGGATGCAAGTAAAACACCGCGACTACGTCCAACCGGAAAATATGGATACCGGTCGACTCCGCCTGCGACTGACTCATCGATCCAGTCTGTACAGACCGATGACGATAATGACGAGTCTTTCCAGGTACAACATGACTCTGGTGGCGAGACTGGAGATGACAGCTTTTACAACGAGCCGGACGCGCCGACGCGCAAAACTCGAGACAGGTTACCTGACGCCTCGAAGATCTTGGATGACGACGAAAATGAAGATTCGTGGGATGGTAGTGGTCTGCGCCGATCTAAGCGGAAACGTTTCAAACCGTTAGCGTGGTTCAAGAGTGAACACATGGTGTACGAACGCACGTTTGTTGGAGTGGGTACGGTGATGCCAACGGTTGTCGGCATTGAACGCCTTGGTGCTGATTCTCCGACTTCAAAAAGAACGAAGGCTAAGCCTCCGTCGAAAAAAACGAACAACAGCAGGTTCCTGAGCTCGAAAGAGCTGCCCAAGGACGTGCGGGCTCGTATTGTGGATAGCGAATGGGCATCGCTTTACGACAGCCAGGCCGGCTGCATGAACGATCTGAACATCATCTGCCGCTCCAACGAAATTCGTCTGCGTAAGCTTCCCACGGAGGAGCGAGGTGGTGCGGTCGTCCACGCGTATGCTGGACAAAGTTTCAACCTCTTTAGTCCGTCCCCTTTTGCTCGGTGGATCTCTGGACGTGTAGTGCTGCCTCCCGGTGCGTGGAAGGAGCCGGAGGGTGTTGGTCAAGCGGTGCAGTTGTTCTACGTGACTGGATGCCAGCCCAAATCACTGGAGTTGGCGGTGGCGCCTGAGACGGATGACGACTTTTTCACCAGCAAGCACACGACCCACTTTATACTGAGCCCAGGCGACGAGTTCTACGTACCGTCTGGCAATGTCTACTATGTGAAGAACCACTCTGGATCCGCTGACTGCGACTTGCGGTTCACGATTCTGAAGCCGGAGGCGCCGCAAATGCCTTCGGACGACATCGAATCGGATGCAGAGAAGGAGGAGGCGAAGTCGGACTCGGAGTCCAAGCCCGAAGCACCTGAAACAACCGAAGCAACCGAAGAACCGAGCAACGAGGCCAACGAGTTGAAGCGCAAGCGAGAGGAGGATGCGGACTCGGATGCGGTCTAGAGCGGTGTACATTTGATCCAGCTAGTGCTAGCAGCAGTATCTCTTTTATTCGGTAACGTTGTTTCGCGTGAAAAGCTTTCGGGGGAGGCTCTCTCTATTCTGCAAGTCTCTATTGAGGTGGATCGTCTCCGTCGTGACATTGCTGTCACCACAGTTGGATGGAGAGCCGGAAAACTGTCTGACTCGTCCGGATAAAGCACCGGCTCCTGATTACCCGCCTTGACCTGCACTGCTCGTGGTGGTCTCCAATATGTAGCGACGTCTCCCTTCCAAAGTCTCACATGGCAATGAGACAATAATTGTCTTTGCAAAGGTGTTTTGCAGCCAAATGTCCACACGCTGGAACGGCAACATGAAGCTTTGCGTGGAAACGATGTGAATCACACCTTGTAATGCAACATCGTCAAATCGAGCGGCGATCTATGCGCGCGTACGCATGGGCGCCAGTTTGCTACGAAAGCAGCTGGACGAAGCCTCGATACGGATAGGGAAGCGAGCACAGCTGGAAGGCCTAAGAATAGGCGTGGGTCGTGGTTTGGTCTCTCCGTGTCAGAACAAAAGGATAGTGTTCGTGCACAGGGTGGAAGAGGTTGTCAGTGCCAAAGGGACCGAGTGTCGGACAGCCAGAACACCAGCAGGCACCGACAGACTGCGGTCTACCCTATACGGTTCAACTAGCGCTATCGGGTGTGGTGCTACATCTCCAGATTGCTTATTTCACGTATTTGCACGCGTCGATCGACTAGCGATGGATCCTGCAGCTTCCTCGTCCAAGTGCGTTTGAAGAGCGTTGAATAATGGTGTTGGTAGTCTCCCTTGTGCTAACTCACGGGCTGTGATTGCGACAGGATGGACGAGATCTACGAAACTATAAAAGAAGGAAGCGTGGCTGTCCGAGGACATTTCATGGTACGAACAAGTCCAGCGTAGCATGAATTGGACAGCTTGATCTGACGTTGACCTTCTCTGTAGTGGCGCGATCGCTACGTTACTATAAAACCGGGCGAAATGATCATTCGTCGTCGTCGAGACGGCACGATTAAAGCCAAAGGTGCGTGCGCAAGTACGGCTTTATCCACAGATATTCCTTCTCACGAACTTTGTTGTTCTCTGCCAGATCGATCTGCTAGACACCAACATTAAGTTGACGTTTCTCAGCGGCCAATCCTTGCTAACCATCGCCATGCACGGACGAGATACTGTTTTGGACTTTCGCTCTTCAATCACGCGTGACGAGTGGATCAGTGCTATCGTGAGTGCACAAGAACTTCCTGGTTCAGATTGTGACGAGGACGGCGCCGATCTCCTTTCCGGCGAAGAAACAGATGAGGTTCACAAACGCAGTTCCATGACGAGCTTGGGGACTGAAAAGAGCGACTCGATCGACGAAGACAGCGAAGGTTACAATGACGCTTTACTTGCGCTGCAGAGTGTACGCGACTCAGTCATGCAGTGCCACCTCTCGATGAGCGCCGCAGAGACCGATTTTTTAATTAATCCTCGCGATACCCTCAAGACAGCAACAACCTCAGCAATGATTCCATCACTACGCCGAGCCCAAAGTGCGCAGCGAAGCGAAGAGGAACTTCGACAGAAACGACTTCGAGCACTGCAGACGATGATTGAAACCACGCCCCATGGTGGTCGTGTGGTGCTCTTGCACCTTGGAGTTATCGCGTCTGCAGGCATTAATGTTGGTGATATGCTACTGGCACTCGGAGAGAAGCAACGAGAAAACCCACGCCGTGGTTCCTTCACGCCTCGTACGTTAAGTGCCCAAAAGCACAACGTTGCCGCTTTTGTGCGCGATATTCTGTTCCACCCCATTTACTCCAAGCGCGAGGAAGTTAACACCGAGGTTGTTCAGGGACTCATCGACTTGTTCTTCCCACATTGTCGGCTGAGGCGATTTAGTGATGACACGGAATGGCAACAGGTCCAGCCGACAACTTCAGCTTCGGTGAACAACTCATCCAGAGTGACAGCAAAAAGTGAAAATCATGCAGACGTTGGTACATCTTCGACTGCAGTTCCGACAACCCCAACCGTAGCGCCACCAACTCCTGCATCGCGTCTCCAGCGACGGAAGCGAAGGAATCACTCGTTCCCGAACCTTGGTGGCATATCTCAACTCGCCAAGAGCAAGAGTGTGAAAAAAACTTCAATCGATGACAACGACAGATCAATTAGCTCGCGCAAGTTGGAGGAAGGCAGCCAACGCCTACGTGACAATCTGTCCGTGTTGTTTGCCCCCATGACGCCACATCCAGACAGCAAAGGGCCTGGTGGCGGGCCGACTCCTTTTGTGAGTATAAGTACACCGTTCGCCTCGGACTCATCTGATGAACTTGACGTAGTTTGCGAGGACGTGCCGCTCCCTCAACCACTACGGAACCTGTTGTGGGAAATGTCGTGCTCCGAGATAGCAGAGCAGCTTACGATTTTCCATCACTCACAACTCTCGAACGTGTATCCGTGGGAGTTTTTGCATCACCCCAAGGAAGCTGCCAAGGAGCTGACGGAGAATTTCAACCGGTTGGTGGCGTATTTCGTTTGGTCTGTGCTGGTGGAAGACTCTCCTAAGGAGCGTGCTGAGGTCATTGAGAACATTATCTCTATCGCGATGGCCGCTAGCGCTCCTCCGTTGAACAACTTTCCACTTGGTTATGGCTTGCGTGGGCTGCCTCGGAGATACACCGCTCATGTCTTCACGGATGCCAATCACGTGGAAGAAAGTTCGTGCCAAGTACAAAACACGTCTAGGTGAACTACGGAGACTATGCGACCATACTGGCGGCTTTGAAAACTTGCGACGCAAGCAGAGCGCTGAAAGTGCAAGACCTTTGCTCGCTAGCGACGTATCCAGTGCATCAATAATTCCATTCATTGGAGTGATTGGAGTCATGCTGGAGCGATTGCGGTCGATAAACTACTTCACCTCAAAGAAGATATTGGATCTGGAAAAGCTCGAGCGGCAGTACATGGTGCTCAACGTTCTTGAAAACGCGTTGCTCAAACCTGCTCCACGACCTTCTCGAGTGCCTCAACGCGGTAAGACAGCCCCATCAGAATCTGCGGCAGACATGACGAAGCGCTTGCAACACTTCTTCCAGACGCTCAAGATGGACTTTGCAACAGCTCGACTGCATCAACTCCGCTCCCAGCAAATTCTGACAAACGAAACAAGCTCGACGAGCACGGCATCGGCTTCTTTTGTATTGTCAGCAACTATCAACGGAAGTGGCCGAGGTGGAGCTCCATTAACGGCAACGGCGCTGGCAGCGAGCAAATACGACTCGCAAGGTTCGGTTGGTCCAAGTGAAGACTCTGGTTTGGCGTTCGTGTCCTTCCGAGATGTCTGTGTGCTGCTGGTGTCTGTCCCGGAAATGCGCGAGCGAATGCAGATGGCCCTTGAAGCGCTTTTCGTGGACGGCCGTCAGCCAGCGACGCACTTCCTGCGCAAGTTTTGGCTCGATTTCAAGCAGAACGTGTGGGTGTCAGGCGTAGGCCCAACGCTTCAAAGCGTGCGCGTGTGCGTGGCAGCCCTGTACCAGGAAGTCATGACGCACAAAATAACCGAGTTCATGCAGATCAGCGGACTGGACGAGAACTCTGCCGAGTTGCACGACATGATCTACGCGAAGGCCGTGGTGCTGACCGTGCAACCTATTTATCTGAAAATCGTGTCCAAGGTCAAGCGAAACTACGTCAAGGAGGACGCCCACGCAGCAGCTCGTTTGCTTCAGAGCACACCAAAAGTTGTCGTGGACACCAGCATGCCGACGATGCCGTGGAGCAGTTGTAGCTGCACGTCTCCTGTCGAGCTGCTGGATCTCGTTTGCCAGTTGGTGGCGTTGCCTCGCGCCAGTGCAGCCACGGCTGCGACGGACCACCCGCTTGCTGCAATTGAGCTATTGGGCGCGCTGCAGCACCAAGCGCGCCACACGTTCCTGGCCACGAACCCGGTGAGCAGCATGTACCTGATGAAGCAGATCCTGGACCCCAAGTATCTTCCTCTTGCACGTCGACAAGCGTTGGAGGTGTACGTCTCGGCGGTCACTTGGCTGCGCAAGGAGCAGCAGATCACCTTGGTGGAGCCCTAGCTTGGTGCCTTGGTCTAGCGTGTCTGAATTTTCCAGCGATTGCACGCTCGTAAGCCCAGAGCGAACGACAGCCTGGCAGCGACCGACAGTCCACCACACGCACGTTGATTTATGGCGGCGCATGTTTCCTATAAGAGTCATCATCTCCCCACTCAATGTCGGAGAGATGGTCAGAATATATTATCCCGCGCTTGCCACTGTACTTGCATCCTAGCTCGAACCATACACTGCACTGCAATACCTACTGAAGTGAAGTGAAGGTGGAACGTGTGTACACTCGGCGAAAAGTATCTTCTGCGGCACATTGTACCACTGCATAACCGGGGCGGACGTCCTTTCGTCGGCCAATGGAAGTCGTGCTCGCTCGATTCCCCTCCATATCTATTGGCCGAAACCCTGCACAGTGGCATCCCCACCACTTCCGCTCCATTTGCCAAATGGATCGTCGTGACGTTGTCGCTGCGGCTTTCCTGGCGCGGAACGAGCGCGCACTTGTCCGCGGGCCCCATACAATTCCCCCCATTGATACACCCCCAAGAGGGTGAGAAGCTCTCGACTGCCCCCAGAGAAAACCCCGTCACCTCCCACCCCATCTGATCCACTGCAGCCATTTCAAGGACAGTATCCTCCCTATTAGAACCTGAATCCCATGCGCCTGTGGACGCTGGCAGTCGCGGGTTGGCGCTTGCTGCACGCCGCGTCGGCCGCCAGCGCGTCGGGCTCCAGCGCGTCCTCCGGCACGCGCAACACGCTCACCACGAGTTGCAATGGCGGCTGCAGCAGCAACAGCGCGTGCGTCGTGGTGGGGCAGTCGTCGGCCAACGCCATCAACTGCGTGAACGACACCAACTGCGTCACGCTGTCCTCGGGCCAGTCGGCGCTGTGTCTCGACGCCTTCTCCTCGTCCGCTGCCGAGTGGACGTTCCAGCCCGCCGAGAGCAACGACACAGCAGGGGCCGGGCCTTTCGAGCGCGTGGGGCTCTTGCAATTGGGTGATCAAGTCTCAGATCTCACGTTCCAGAAGGCGACCGCGGACGAGGACCCGCTCGCCGGGACGCTGGAATTGTCGTCCATGAACATCCAGCCGGACGCCACGCTGGACAAAGTCACTTTTCGCAACTTGAGCTTGTCCGGACTGGACAGCTCCTTGCCGCTCAACAGCGTCAAACGAATGTGCGTCGCAAAAAGGAGTTGGATGCACAGCAACGACAATTTGGACTGACGAGGTGGCTTATTCTGAACAGATATTTCAACAATTGCTCCTTGAGCAATATACCCACTGCTGCTGTGGCTGGAGACTCTGTCACCGTCATGTAAGAGCGCAGTAGATGCCTGTATTGGGGACTTGAACTGACGTTGTGGTTGTATGCAGTGATCTCGCAGGTAACGCCATCACAAAGGTCGACAGCGAATTCCAAGACGAGTCTTTCCCCAACCTTACCTTACTGTACGTAACTTAGTATGCCCTGTTCCATGATGAGCGATCTAGCATCGCTAACTGAAAGATGATTGTTCGTTCAGTGCCTTATCATCAAACAGTCTGACGGACTTCAGCCTCAAGGCAGACAATTTTCCGGCGCTCACGACCTTGTAAGCTCAAGCAACATTCTGCGACGTTTTGTGTGTGGCAAGCTTTTGACGCAGTGTATTGTGTGCTTAGATATCTTCACGATAACTCGTTGGCTTCAGTTCCTGAAGTGGTGTTCAACTTGTCGACACTACAGTATCTGACTCTAGTTGACAACCCTATCAACGCGTCGGATCTCACAGCAGCCCAGTTTGCATTCCTCGCGAATCTGCGCATGTTCACTATTGATGGCACGACAAATACGAGTGCATGTCCGACCTCAGCCGTCCAAGCTGTGCTCAACAGTTCCTTCACATTTTGTGTGGGCAATGACGACAACATCGAGCCCTCAAATACGACAGTCACCAAGATGCCTGCGACGACGGTACCTGCAACGACTACGGATGATTCCTCGTCCTCGTCATCGAACAAGACATGGATTATCATTGGGGCGTGTCTTGGAGCTGTAGTGCTGTTGTTGCTAATCTTCTACCTCTGGTGGTGTTGCCGCCGGCGGAGAAATGAGCAGCCCAAGCTCATGAACAGCACAACGCCATCAATTGGAATCGGCATGGGTGACTTGTCTGATCACCCCTACATGGAGCTAGGTGTTCCTCGATCCACCAATGCCTCCAGTCAAACGACTTCGGACTTTGAGCTGCTGGCGTCCGTTGCAGACGGCTACATTGGGCTTACTCGGCTATCGTACGATGACGTATTCTTGCACAAGATGCTGCGTGTGAGCAGCCGTTCGGAGCTGTGGCTCGGCGAATACAAGCATGAGGCTGTGCTCGTCAAGAAGATCAAGAGTAACACGGCTTCAAAGGCGCTGATGCGGGACTTTGTGACAGAAATTGAACTCATGTTCGAGCTCAAGCATCCTCGCATTGCTGCTTTCCGGGGCGCTATGTGGGATGCGGATGGCACAGAACTTTGTGCTGTGGTCGAGTATGTTGACAAGGGCGCTCTGCGTGACTGCACCGTTAACAACGCCATTGAGTTGTCGGTACCGAAGCAGCATGCAATCGCCCGGCAGATTTCGGAGGCCATGGCTTTCCTTCACAAGCAGAACATTGTGCATGGTCGATTAAATGCGTTCAACATCCTTTTGGACAAGGATTTCTCCGCGAAACTAAGCCTATTCAGCATTTTCCACTACGTGAAGCTCTCTCCATTGGACAACGAGTGCAAGATCTTTGCTGCGCCAGAGATTCTACGCGGTGAACAGCCAACCGAGAGATCCGACGTGTACGCATTCGGTGTGGTACTCGTGGAAATCGACACGGGTGAAACGCCTGTGATGAATGCTCGGAAGGCTATCGATGGAGCGGTCAGGGCGTGAAGATGCTCTTTCCCCAACTGCCAAGAAGATTGGATTCCGCTTGAGTAATCTTTGCTCTGGTGTGATGAAGGAAATTATCGCAGCTTGCCTGGAAAGAGACCCTGTTCGACGCCCATCAATGGCCGACGTGGCGCTAGCTCTGAAGACTGGCGCGATGAAGCTGTAAGAGCTTGCCTAGTTACCAAGACGGACAAGACAAGAGCTTCTCTGAAGGGCATCTATTTTATTTTCTACTATCCATACTAGCGTGGACGGCCAACCCACTCAAGCCAAACGCCTGTTGCGTTAAACGCTGCTGCATGAAGCAGAACTCGCTGGAAGTTGAAGACCGAACTTATGTAAGTGGGAGCAGGCATCCCTTATTTTTGCCCGACAACACGAAAACTATACTAGTCGCTGCTCTTGTGTACGAAATGCAAAAACAACATGTAGAAAGGTGGTGGTTGTGTTTGAGCTGTCAGGAAAATGTGACGGGTCTTCTTTCAGTCATGCGGACAAAGAGATCGATATGCCTCATCTGATGGTTCAAAAGTGTTGAAGGAGCAGCACACACTTGCGCTGCTCATTGCAAAGTGATGAATGGCATCCGCAAGCCATCATTACCCACGACGAATTTCATTTCGCTGCTCAACACAGGCGTCGCATCTGTATTCCAATTCAAGACACCGAAACGTGGGTCTCGTCTTTTCGGTGGTCGTGGTACTCGATCATGTCAATCCAACACGTTAGCAGACAGCTTGTCGTTGGCAGGAACACAGCACATTGCATGAAAAATTTGGATTGCCTTTTTCTACAAGCTCGAAGTGCGTCAAAACTATCGTGACAATAAATATTCAACGCGCCTCCCTACTCCTCCACTTTGCCCACGCAGAAGCCAATCCAATACGCGTGGTGCTGGGAGAAGTTCTCCTATGATTTCCTATGTGCGCGCTCGCAGTGGAGCGGCAACCATCATCATCGTCTCACAGGTTTTGGCAAAGCGCCAGTGTTGGCGGCTTGATGCAGAGAGCACACGTTGCCATTGCGTTCGTACGCAGGCTTGCGGCAACCTTCCACAACGCATCGTTTGCCTGTAAGAGCCACACGAGAGATGAAAAAATACACAACAACACGCAATAGCAACACAGCGAGAGAGAAAAGGGAGCTCTGCCTGTGAGTACGACACGACCAAGAACAAGTGCTCAAAAGCAAACCAGCTATGTAGCTCACCTCCTCCATGAGCCCAGCAAAGACCGTGGGAGACTGCCGTCTTGGTGCAGTTTTCTTCGCTGCATTTGCGGCCTAAATCGACAGCAACGCCCAAGTGAGTTTTGAACAGTTTGCATGCACAAAACTAGCTGCATGAAAGACGCACCTCCGCCATGCGACCAGCAAACGCCGCGAGACTTGGCACGGTTTTCACACCCAGCCACGGTACACTTCGTCGATCCGCCTGCAAACGTTGCGTAAGGTTAAATAAGCAAATCATGAAGCCACCTTTTTCAACAATCGTGCCTGCCTTACCGTGCTTCCAGCACACGCCCAAATTTTTAGCACTGCTCGTGCACCCCACAACTGCACATCGCTTGCCGCCCTGTTATCAGATCAAGTATTTGCTTCACCATTAGATCCCACCGCCATCAAGCTGTTGCAACTGTTGCAACGCACCCCGTGACCGATGCAGAGGCCGCGGTTCACCACGTATCGCGTGCAGTTCTCGAACTTGCAGATCCTCGACTTCTTGACCGCAGCTTTGGACGCCGCGGGCGCCGGCACATTGGCCGCCCTGTTCTCCGTGGCCGAGCCGTCCCGAGGGGCCCCCGAACTCACGGCAAGATCCGCTGCAATGCACACCGAGACGTCACGCGCTGCACTGCAACTGGAACCTCATGGTGTAAAATGCACAAAAATGCAATAAAATGCAACGTACCGAAACTCGACGCCTGGTCCTCGTCCGCGCCGCCGAGGATGAAGGCGAGCGAGCTCTTGCTGGCGACCGTCGCGGCCTCTTCCGAGTTCATGATGGCGTCGAGGCGGTGGCGGTTGGCCGCGAGCTGGAGCTGCTGCAGTGCCGGCAGCGAGGTCCGTTCTCTTGCTGCGTCCTCGTCGGTCGCCACTTGGTGCAGCCACGTCGCGCTCATGTCGACATCGTCCGAGTTGTTCATGCAGGTCGATGCCGGATACAGCAGCATCCAGAGGGGGAAGGTCTTGAGATAGGGACCGAAAACGTTTGTGGAGGACGGACAAGACACGCACTACACTGCGGTTTGGTATTTGTTTAATCTAGCGCTGGTCAACTTGGTGAGTTTCGTGCAGGCAGCGAGTACCCGTCAGGCGCTTGTTATCTGAATAATGCACGAGGCAGTCGCGTTCGATTCAAGTCGCCCTTCGCCCGGCAAGGCGAGAGAAAAGCCCCAAGCCCAAGGATGGGGTGATTGCTTTGCGCGCAACTCGGGACTCGCCGAACCAGTGGTGTCTGTCGGGCTCCGCTAATTGGCTTTCCATCACGGTACACCGCTCCGGCTTGAAACTACTTGGTGTTTGTATGTCGCGCGGTGAGGCCCAACGGATGGTGGCGGAAATTGGCCCCATTTCGGCCAATCCAAAGGGGGTACCACGAGCTTCGAAATCCAGCATACAAAACGCCAGAGAGTTCCAAGATCGCGGGCTCGTCTCTGCGGATCCGGATGCAGCAGATGCCCAGTTCGCTTCACTTCCGGCTCGCTCGGCGGAAAGCAGCATAGCAGCTCCATGCGGTTGGTTGCTGTCGGAGCCCTTGCTGCATTTCGATGAGCGAGGGCGTTGCATTTGCATCGAAATGAGCGACTGATTAGCGGACACTGCTGGTCTGATCGTCATCAACAAAGACCCAGTCGCTCGTCCGATTGTAAGGTGGCGTCCTTAGACAGACAGCTCTGACGGAGTCGCACTCGCTCAAGACCACTTTTGCATTGCATTTTACGCATTATAGAACCTGCAAAACCCTGCTGCCAATTACTCGGCCTGATGCCGCACGCCAGCCCGTGAGCAACATGGTCTGCTCGAGCAAGAGCGCGCGCAAAAATGCACCGATCTTCAAAGGACGTAGTGGCGCCGATCACGGTGTCCCGCTGTTCGCAGCGGTCGAGACGTTGGCTTGGCATTTGGTGCTGGAGGACGCCGGCAATGATGCTGACAGCACGAGGTGGACCCCACAGCACTGGCGAACTCCAGCGCGACGTGCTTCATCTCGACCCAATGCTCCGTGCATCTCGGACAGCGCGTGTGCAGCTGACGGCTCCGGATCCTCTGCAGCATTTGATCTGCAGCGGCGCGCACCTTTCGCTCCTGCTCAGCCTTGTCCTGCCTGGCTGCGGCGGTCTGCGCATAGCTGCTGGTTCCTGTAGAGACAAGCAACGAAATGTTAGTGCACGATGCATGTATCCAGCGCCAAAATGCACAGCACAGGAGAGAGAACCGCACCGATGCGCTGCCATCGCTTCAATTCGGCGTTTGCACTATCCAAGCCGCGCTGGATATGCTGCAACTGCCGCGCGGCTTGATCGAGCTGCTGCTGGCGACGCACCAGCTCGTTCTGCAGTCGAAACGAGTGGCTCGATGTCATGCGCTGGATCTCAAGGACACGATCGAGCTCGCTTTGCATCTTTTCCAAGCGTGATGCAGTCCTCGCAGGCAATTCACTTCGGATAAAGGAGCCGCGACTTCGCTTGCGAGATCCGTCTTCAGTCTCAGCCTCTCCGTCTCCCAACGAAATGTACAGACGCACCGCGTGCTTTGTTTTTCGGCGGCAAACTGGACAAGTTCGTTGGGTTGCCAACGCTCGCTCCACACACGAGTGATGAAAGACATGACCGCAGGACAAAGCTGCCAGGTTTTTCTGCAAGCTTTCTAAGCATATTACGCACTCGGTGGACGATTGAGCATCCCCACTCTCGGTCTTGAAAGCTGGAGATGACCGTGGTTGTTCATATGAAGCAGGTTGGCCTGGAAGCTGAAGTCGATGCGGCATTCTTGGGAATTCTCACAGTGGCTTATGCATGGATCGAGCCTTGCTATCGCATCGATGGGAGAAGACGAAAGAAAGCACCTCTCGCAGACTTCCGACGCAGTGTCCCGGTTGAGCATCGTGAAACATCTTTCAATGGTGATATTGTACTTCTTTTTTCAGGTTTTATTATGTATACTATCTCTGCATTCTAGCGAGCCTAAACGTGCAGCATGGCTGCAATGTAAGACGCGCTGGGGCGTAGCGATGGATCGTACTGTAAGCATGCGGCTGCCAGCTCCCGAACCATTGTAGGGCATTCAGGTGTGAACGTGAACATGCCTGAAAAGCTTGTGTCATCGTTGTTATGTGCACCGAGCACTGGAGTCGTACGGCGTCGGTTTTCCTCCAAAGCAAGACTTCGGGAACTTTGTAGCATACGCGAGCTGCTAGAGCTCGGCAAGATCTCAAGCTGGGTAGTGCGTCGTCGTGAGCTGTCCGAGTCAATATTTGTTGACACAACCGTGCCATCCGTTGAGAGAACAGTGCCGTTATCCGTATCAAAGTCGCCGATGTGCGTACGCATCCTCCACGAGCTTCTGATCATCTCGTCTGCTGTCTGGCAAGTGTCCAAGTGTGCAAGAAGCACACCGAACGCGTACATGTCTGAAGACGACCGGGACGGCTCGCCAATGAGAATTTCAGGAGCGAAAAAAGCCTTCGTGGTCGAGTCACAGCTTCGGTAGTAAGATTGGCAGCTATACGGCGAGGATCCATCCGTGGGGAGTGCAGCCTGTACGGGATTCAGCTTGCAACCCTTGCTAGGGTCAACAAATACGCTTCGGCCATTGAGTCCGTCGTACGTCAGCATGTGTTGGCTGTGCAGGTACATCAGGCCACGCGCGATCTCGGATGCCGCTTTCATCTTGAAGTTTTTCCAGTTTAGCTCGGAGCCAGCACTTCGGAGGTATGCTTCCAATGTGCCCAGAGTCATGTACTCGCAAACTGCAGTCATCGCATGCCTCTCATCCCACACCAAACCAGTAATTGAGAGCAGTTGCGGGTGACGCATCTGCGAGAGTGTCGGCACCATATCCAATGCAGCTTCGACATCATCATCACTAGCCTGAAGTTTAGTCACGAGAACCAAACTGTTGCAGTGCTCCGCAAGTGCAACAGTAACTGGTCCCGACGCCGACAACTGGTTCAGCATAACAACATCGGAAGACGGGATCTCCTTGAACGCGGCCTTGCGTAGACCGCCACCAGTATGGAACTCGTTAAGCGATGCTTCTAGCTCCGTAGTCTGGACAGTGCCATTTGATACACCTAATCGAGCCCTTAGACTTTGCAGGTTCGACTTGATCTTGTTATCGCCAAATACAAGCGAATCGTGTTGCTGCTGCTGCGCTGTCTTTAGTTTATATTTCCGCAGGAAGACAACACCTCCGATCACGGCAACCACTGCGAAAAGTGCAAGTCCCAGGACGACAAACAGAGAAGCAGAGCTACCATCGCTCTCGCTAGCAGTGGATGACGTGCTTTCTTCTTTGGAACCAGAACTGTTGATACTGCCGAGTCCATCGCCACTTGTGTAACATACGCTTTTGTCACCCCAGGATACAGCTTCATAACCTGTAGAGCAGCTTCCGTTGACTGTCAAATTCGCTTCAAATACTGGCAGATCCTGTAAAAACTGGAGCTGTGGCCGTGTGACGTGGGCTTCCGTGATAGCATTGCCTTGCAGGTACAAGGCTGACAGGTTGCGCATTTCATAAATAATGGTAGGGATATCCGACAGCTGATTGTCACGAAGGTCTCTGTTGAAACAAACGCTGCCATCAGTATACCGTCACAGCTTTCGAATCGGACGATGATGAACGTACAAGGTTGACACGGACGTGAAGGCGTGCTCGCCTCGTGGATCGAACTGAGTGAGTTTTGACCGCTGAATAATACTGCACACGAAACGAGATAAAGAGAGTGAGTTCGCATCGAGTGAGATGTCAGTGAAGTAGCTGATCACGTACAGAGATTGAAGACTATCCGGAAAGACGTTCGTGAGTATTTCATCGATATGAACATCAGAAATTGTGCTGTGCAAATAACAGCAAATGGTTGTCAGTACAAGTAGCGTAGCGCATGAGCCACAGCAAAAATACTCACATTTTCTGCAGCGCAGTGCCGCTTCTGAAAGCGTCCGACGAAAAAGAGAGCGGGACTGTGATCTGCGAGTTGGCCGTCGCGCTCACGATCGTCCTACAAAATACAACACGACACCAGCAAAATGGTTCGCGACCGTCAGCAAGTATGCCACGTGTTCTCCCTCAATCTCCACGTACAAATTCTGCAAGCTCGACGGCAGCGTGAGGTCGTCGACGACCTGGAACACGGCCGTATTGGCCTTATCACTCTGTGGCTGGGCGATCGTCAGCGTCCACTCGGGCATGCTCCAGCTTTCCGGAGCGTCCTCCAGACACTGCACCTGGCACTTGCCAGAGGTGACGTTGATCTTGCACGTGTGCATGTTGGCGTCCGCACATCCCCGGTAGAAAAAGTTGCCGTCATTGTTGTTCTCGGCGCTCCTGTCCTCCGTCGTGGACGCGTAATTGACACACAGCGACGAGCTGCAGGCTCCAAAGCAGTTGCTCGTGAGCGTGTTGCGCTCCGGAGGGGCACAAGTCTCGTCCGATGCAGCGAGCGTCGTCGCCACGGCCAGAACGGCTGCAAACACCCGGACGCTCCACATTCCCGCTTGTTTCGGCGCTTCCTGCTGCTGCTTTCGCTGGAAAAACTCTGCACAATTGCACCCTCGAGTGCTGCTCTGCCCTCGAAATCTGGGGGATGAAGAGAGTGTGTAAGTCAGGCGAATGAAGGCGAAAAGCGACTGCAACTGGACGCGAACTGGGGCTGGAGCGGCACTGCCACTGCGAGCATAGCCAGGGCGTCGAGCCAGTCTGTTGAACCAGATTCGGACACAAGCGCGCGCTGCGGTTGGTCGAAAAGCGCATCTGATAATGGTTCTGGTTGGTGGAAAAAGCGAGCACCCGTAACGGCGACTTTGACTTGGGTTCACTATGTCGACCGTTTTTCGCCGGTTTCCCGAGCCAAAAGTTCAACGTTCAGCTTACAACTTCGGTTTGGCGTTGGTCCTGCTGCTGCCGAGGAAGGCGAGTGCGAATGCTAGACGAAGACCTCGTGTTGATCGGTTGAAGCGGCCGCGGCCGATCTTGCGGCGTAGAGTCGATGCTCGTTCGTGCGGTCGAGCTCACAGTCGTTACCACGAGTCTTTCGTGGTCTTGGCGTTGACGATCATACAGCATACAGAGCCCCGGAACAGTGTACAGTACTGCACGAATGGATCCGATCAAGAGGCATGCGTGTAGACCATTCGCCTCGTGTAGACCATCATCTGGGCGACGATCGTGCGGCTTGAAAAGCAGCGGCTGTCTGTGGTTCTTCGCTTGTGTGACGAAACTCGAGCAAGCGAGACCTCAACCACTTTGAGTCTCAAACTCGACGGCCTTTCTAAAAGGCTGCTAAGAGTAAAATCCTCATCAAAATGAACAACTGATTCTACTCATTTCGCCAGGTATCATTAGGGCTCCACTCACCCGTCCTAATATAGGACGGATTCTAAATTCGGACGAAATCTATTTTTTGCAACAGTTGTCAACTACAGACATGGCTTCGCTATTTTCAACTGCACCAGGTGGTCCCTCCTTGGCCAGCAGCAACGACGGAGAGTGAACTACCAGACCTTACACTCCAGCGATCGTGCATACCATTATGAGTGCGAGAAGGTTGCGCGAAGCGACCAAAACTTTTACACCTCGCAGTGCCGTCGGTGCGCCGCTAACTTGCTGTGCTGCCTACTCATCCTTCATACTAACGCGTGCTCTTAATGTGCAGGCACACCACGCAAAGCAATTGAAAGCGAGCACGAGTACTTGCGTCGATGTGTGGACCCAGTGCTGATGCCTCTTATCGAGTCGCTGCTGCTGTACCAACCAGAGAGCGTGTACCACTTCATCCACGACTTCGTAGACGAACAGAAGGCCAGTCGCTTTGAGCATCGTTCGCGGAGTGTGGGCTACGCCAAGAAGCTCACAAACCGCCGGAAAATGGCGGATTTCATGTCAACTAGCGTGATCCCCGTCATGGACGACCTCGCCAAACAGATCCTCCGCGAAAAGCCCAACTCTGTCACAGGTGAGTTGATTGACAAGTTTTGTTTGCGTACTTTTAACGCTGACCGCTGCCTCGTTGTACAAAGCTTTCATCAAGGATGTGGTTGCTGCGCGTATTGTGACTGAGACTAACGACGACCCAGGCGACTCGTCAAACCAGCTTGAAGCTGACGCCCACTTCCGCGTTAATGACCGTGTCTTGTGTCGATATAAGGGTCGGCCACGCTTCTTTCCGGGTATCATTACTGCAATCGATGACAACGGCAGTTTTACTGTTTTATACGACGACGGCAAGTCCGAAAACAATGTGCATTACATGTGTCTGAAGATGCATCCGACTCCAAACTCTAGCGAGACAGCATCAACCCGAAAACTGGTTGAAGGAGACCAAGAAAAGCCAAAGGTTACTCGCAAAATGGAAATAGTGCTACTGATCATTGGCATCGACGGAGGAGGAAAAACAACTCTTCTCTCCACTCTGCAAGGAGACCTCGACAAGGAGCATGTGCCCAGTGCAGGTTTCACATCTGCCAAATTTCAGACCGAGACAGGATCCGCTACGTTCTACGACCTTGGAGGTGGCCCCACATTTCGCAACGTCTGGAAAGAATACTACGCCGATGTAAGTTATTTGATTGTCTGTGCTCTCTGATGCATTAGATTGACTGTAATATGTTTCGTCTTGCTTAGGCCCACGGCGTCATTTTTGTGGTCGACTCGTCTAGTGAAAATTCTGTGCTTCAGGCGGCAAATGTGCTTGAAGAATCGATGGCCAACGAGCTCATGACGAATAAACCTTTGCTAATGTACGTGGTCAATCAACCGAACCCGGTCATTGTAGTTAACTAACCATCGTTATGGTACAGTTTTGCCAACAAACGTGATCACTCCGACGCCGTACAAGAGCAAGAGTTGCACGGTTTATTGCGTCTGAACAAGTTTCCTAGCTCCAATATTGTGCCTTGCATTGCCAAGCCAGCAGTCTACGGCGGAGCTGTAGACGAACGTTTGGAGACTGGCCTTGAGTGGCTCTTTGACCAGGTTCACAACGATTTTGACACTCTCCACGAGCGGGTACAGCGTGATTTAGCCCTGAAGAAAAAGCAAGATCAGCAACGACGGGAAGAGCAGCGGGCTCGAGTTTCGCGTTGGAAAGAGGAACGTGAACTGAATCAAATGCGTGTGCATGACAAGCCTTCCATCGAGGAACCAACCGCATCATCTGCAAAGGCTGCAGCAGATAGGCCGGAAGAGTCCGTGATATACTGCTCGAACTGCAGTACACAGCCAGCAGTGACGAAGTGTTCTGCATCGAAATGGATGCCTGTATGCGACGACTGCGCAACAACTCTGAGGAATCAGTTCACACAAGCGTGAACGATAAGGATTAAAACGATAACTACACCACAAAAGTAGAGTGTTTGGTCTTCTATTGAGCTCTCGTGGCACCTCATCCTCTGCGCTTTTTACCACCTTTCTTACCCCGACCTCGCTGACGCTCTTCCTCTTCTTCCTCTTTTTCCTTCTTTGAGCGCGCACTGTTCACGATCTTGTCTACATTCTCTTTCTTCTTGTTCTTTCGCATCTCCTTGCGCTCTCGACGCTTTTCAGCCGCCTTTTGTTCCTTTTCGAGACGTACACGTTCAGCCTCTTCTTTTAATCGAGCGGCTTCCTCATCGGCTTCCTGCTGTTCCGCATCATTTTCAGGCAGTTGCTGTTCATCATCTGCGGATGGCTGCGCAGGAACGTCATTATCGTGGCTTTCGGCCTCACTCTTCACCTTACTGAGTGCGATAAGTTCTTCCTGCAATGCTCGATCCAATTCATCGTCTAAAATACTGAGATCGCTGAAAACACCAAGCTCCTCCTCTTTCTCGCGGTGTTTCTTCGACGTAAGGTGGTTTTGCAGCTGCTTTGTCGACTTGAAGGTTTTGCTGCACAAGTCACAGACAAGCACATCCGCGTCCATTTTCTTCCGGAGCTTCTCGAGCTCCTGCTCAATATGTCGGTCGGCAACACGACTGGTCTCCAAATTGCTATCAGCCCACAGCTTCTCCTGCTGCTCCTGGAACGCGCGTCGCTCGACATCGTACGCCGCCTGCTTTTCACGCTTCTTCGCCTCTTCTTCAATGCGCCGCTGCTCCTTCTCCTGCTCCTTTTGCTTTTGGAACGCTCGCACGCGCGGGTCGCGACGACAGATGAAATCCACAAGCTCCCGCACTTCGGTCGTAAACGCCTTCTTCGCAACATCCCGCAGCTTCTTGTTCTCCTTCTCCATGGCCCGACGGACCAGTCTCGTCGGTGCATCAGTCGTTTTGTACTCGTCAACCCACGCAAAGCTGCGCTGCGTCGTGTAGCTCTTCCAGTGCTGATAAAAGTAGTTCACGTCGTCCATGGACGTCTCGGCGTCTCCGATCTTGGGCGCCGCAGCCGACTTCGATCCGTCGCCTCCGTCCATATCCAGCTCATCAATCTGCACCATAAACACCCACGTTAACATTTAAAAAATGCACCAAAAATGCAGCGAAAAATGCAGCATAATGCACCTTGGTGAAGAGGTCTCCGTAGACGACGTAGAAGCTCTTCTCGTCCGAGCCAAAGCCCGAATACACGGACGCACTGAAGTACCGGAACAAATTGAGGTCGTCCTCGTCTTGGTCCTCGTCGTTACCGTCTCCGCCGCGCAGAATCTGCTCGCGGTGCTCGTCGTACCATTTCTTCTCGTGTGGGTCACTCAGCACTTCGTACGCGTTCTGGATGGTCTGGAACTGCTCGGTGGCCTCTTCACTTGAAATGCCGTTCTTCTGGTGCTTGTCTGGATGCCACCGAAGCGCCTGGAGACGGAACGCCTTCTTGATCTCCGCTGCAGACGCATCCCGTGCAACGGTTAGCACTTCGTAGTGGCAGCGCATGGCTCCAGGTTGAATGATGCACGACCAATACCGCATTCGTACTTACGAAAGTGCGTAAAACGGGAACTACAAAAAAGAGACTACACTAGAAACTGCTGTCAACGTCAACCTGCTTTCTTGTCAACAATGGATCGCTTTTATTCGGAGTACTGTACACCTAATAGAGAGTTGTGTTGACTAATGCAATAATGCTACCACGAATCAAGGGGAAGGACGATGGCGCGGCTGGGGCGTCGGCCGCGGCCTCCATGTGCGACTTGTGCGATCTGTACACGCGCAACGACTTGGACGGCAAGTGGACGGAGCTGGCAGAAGTCTACGACGTGCGTTAGATCTCCATACAGTCGCTACTAAAGCTATCAAAGTCTAACTTTCTGGATGTGTGTCAATGCTCACCTAGCAACGCCGCAATGTTGACAACTTCCGGGAGATTCTGGATCTGAGCAACCCTGACGCGCGGATGGGCGACCTCAATGGCTGGCACTTGGAGCGCATGGCGGTGGGCGAGTTCGAGCCGGGGGCGGGGGCCAGCGCCAGCGACTTGGCGGAGATCAAGCGCGAGAGTCTCCTCATCAAGCAGACGCTGATGAAGGTGCTGGCCAATGGCCGCAGCTTCAAGGCCAAGAGGGACGAGCTGGAGGAAGCCATGGCCAAACAACGGGAAGCACTGTCTGCTGAGCTCTCTGAAGCCAAAGACTTCTTGGGCCAATCGCATTTGCTGAATGCTTGCGACTCGGCCGCCATCGAGGTGAGTGAACCCGCACCGGTGGAGGAACGACTGCGTGCTACGGTGAAGCACCCAGAGCTCTCGCCGACTGTTGATCTAAGTGAAGCACCGTCGATCTAAGAAGGTAAAAGGACAAGTAAGGAACGGAAAACAGGGCGATACACGAGTGCATTCCTCCAGTGCTCTCCAAAATCGGTCACGCTCTAACTGTAACTTGGCTTGGAGCCACCTGCTCCGTTCTCACCGTCCTGATTGTCTGTACGCCGAACTGCTGCTTGCTACTGTTCTAGTCGACGTGCAGACGCTCCTCCAGATACTTGACGGCATCCTTCGTGATGACCAGCAGGTCCTTCTGCAGGATCGAGTAGACGTTGATCTTGTTCTGCGGGATCGTGTCCACGTACGGGATGTTGCGCGTCGCCAGCACGAAGCTCGAGGCCACTTCCTCGCCGCCAATGAACAGCGCGTGGTCCCAGCCACGGCCGCCCAGCAGCTTCTTCATCTCCTTCGTCTTGGTAACCTGCAAATGCAACCACCACCTGTCAATACTCGTCACAACACCAATAATTGCAACCCAATCACACCAACGTACGTCAACATCGAGCGAGTCCACGACGGCCAGCTTACCCTCACGGAGCTTGGTTGACAGCGCCACGCGCAACCCCATGGCGCGCACCTTCTTGGGCAGGCTGTACGAGAAGTCGCGCAGGACGGGGCCGTGCACGCGGTAGCCTCCGCGCCACTGCGGCGCGCGGATGTCTCCCACACGGGCGCGGCCCGAGCCTTTCTGCTTCCACGGCTTGCGCGTGGAGCCGCTCACCTCGGAGCGCGTCTTGGTCTTGTTGGTGCCGGCGCGACGGCACGCGAGCTGCCAGCGCACCACGCGCTGCAAAATGTCCACGCGGCTGGGCGCGCCAAAGACCACTCCGTCCATCGTGACGGAGCCCAAGTCCTGCGCGTCCTCCGAGAGCGACAGCAGCTGCATCTCGAGATCTCCGCTAGGCGTCAACTTGACCTCCTGCGCGGCTGCCACCACGCGCGGCGGCGGCTGCGGCTTCTCCTCCGCCAGCGACAGGTTGCCCGGCATCGTACTGGCCGCGCGCGAGAGGCAGGCGGCGCGCGGCGCCGACACGGACAGCGCCGCCACGCCGCGCAGCAGTCGGTTCATGCCCACGGTCGCCATCGTCTCCCTTGAGTCTTGATGTATTGATTCGTGCGGCTCTACTGGTTCCAAGGCCGCCGACCGTTGGCGCAACCTTCGCGCGACCTTCGTGATATGACCCATTTGTGTACTTGCGGTGTGCAGCACACCACATTCCCACGTGAAGAGGATCATGGCGTCGCAGCGCAGAGGCTCGGCCCCGCGCGGAGACGGCAGCCTGGCCGCCATCTGCACGCTCATCGAGCGCAGCACGCTGGACCGCAAGTCCAAGCTGGACAGCACGGGGCGCGTCTGCTACGTACGACGCCCCCTCCCCCTCCTCATTTACACAAATAAGAAAATAGTCTAACTCTTTTTTTATACAATTCATTATTTTATTTTACGTGCAGGAGCTCAAGAATGACCCCCTTCTGCTGGACAGTTTTCCCATGGACCGACTCATGAAGGCCATGCGCAGACTGGTGTGCGACTCGGACACGTCCACGCGCGCGGGGGCGCTGCGAGCGCTGCGTTACGCCATCAGCAGCAGTGGCAGCATCAAACACTTCGTGGACCTCGTACGCTTTCTCTGCTGTAGCTTTTAGTTATTGCAGAGGATTTTTTATAATTATTGTGTGGTATGGTGATGCTTTTTTTATTGTTGTTGCAGAACCTGCCTGTGTTTGTGGTGAGATCGTTGGAGAGAGAGCAGAAACATCTAGCGGAGAGAGTCCAAGCGCTGAAGGTGGTGCGACGCGTGATGGAGATCGATGCGGCGCAGATGCCCACGGGGCTTGTCGCCTCCTTGGCGGCCATTGCAGGACACAAGGACGACAATATGCGTCGAGTGTGTCTGGAGACGCTGAGAGAGTTAGCGCTGTTGAATGTGGAGGTGGTGGCGGAGGCTAATGGCACCAAAACCCTGGTGGATGCAATTCTGGAGCCGTCGTTCCAGGACTTGGCCGACTCGCTGCTGATGACGCTGCTGCTCATTTTGAACGAGCCGTCGACGCGCAAATTTATCGAGCCTTTCGTGGATTCACAGGTGCTGTTGGCGCCGTTTACAGATACAGACCTACCAGCGGGTAATGAACGGCGTCAGCGCTGGATGGCCAGTCGTAATGCTATCGTGACGATGATGCGATCGTGGACGGGCATGGTGGTGCTTACGAGTAACCCACAGGGGCTGCAGTCGTTGATTCAGTTGCTCGTGCGACCTGTGGGTGAAGATGTGCAGAAGGCGGTGCTGTCAACGATTTGTGAAATCTTTTACAAGAAGACGAGCTTCGACAAGTCGGCAACTGATGCAGCAGATGCGCCGGCACTTCCAATTACACTGTCGAGTGCAGAGCAATTGCCCCTTGCGGTCAATCACAACTTGCTCGACAATTACACTGTCATCATTTTGCTTGCCATGATTCATTGCGGTATCCTGGAGGCGCTGGTGACCCTAGGTGCGGGTCCTTCCCGAGCATTGGCGGAACCTGCGATTGACCTGCTGGCGGACGTTTTGCGTATGGCTTCACGCTTGCTGCCGGACCAGCACTGCGCGTCTTTGCTTGCACTGCCCCGCCTAGTTTCGGCAACTTCACTTACAACGACCACCACGATGTCCCTGGGAGATCATGCGAAAAGTCTTCTAGAGCGTCTTCAACGCGAAAAATCAATTCGAGCTAGTGAGATGCTGAGCGAGCTCGCTAACGCTGTCGGCGCCAATTCAGGCAGCATTGCCACGCGCGGTGTATCGCTTGTCTCGTATGGTGGCAGCGGTGTCAATGGTGTGCAGCTTGCTTCGGAGTTGCTTCGTGATACCAACAGACCATCGAACCTTCTCGCTCTCCAGCAAATTGCAGGTGTTGTGCGTCTACCATCTTCAAGCGTCGGAGGTGGTCTTGGTGGGACTGGTAGTAGCTCTGCCAACTATGCTATTGCACCCCCTTCAACACAGCGTGGCACAAAAAGCGCGACAGCCCAACTAAAAGACAGCTTAACATCTCGAGAGCTGATGGTCCTTGAGCTTAAGCAGTCTCTGGATGCACAAATGGATGACAGTACGTTTAAGGACATGCTGCACAACCGTTCGCGAGTGCTGACGGACAAGAACTATAAAAACTGGAACTGGGATATCATTTCGGAGATGCTTGAAGGCCCTCTTACGAACCCGCAACGGCTTTCAGAAGCGATGAAAACCAAGTTTTTTAAGCGCCTTTCAGGCTTCTTCCGTTGCGACCAAGGCAACAAAGGATACTTTTCGAATTTGTACTGGATCCCAGATCACGTCCCTTACTTGCGCCCGGCCTGCCAGATGTACACGTTGCTGTTAAACCATCCCGAAGGGTTGCTCTTTCTGAAGACTGATCGTCGTGGCCAACTGCTCACTGAAATTTCATCTGCGCTGGAGCTGGAGGCACGACCTGAGGCTGCTATCGTCGAGTCACATATTGGTGTGCTGAAGGCGCGCATGTTCTCCCCTGATTATGTATCGCGGCGGATGCTGCGCGAGTACTTCACACTTCTAGGACTGATGAGCTCAAGCAAAGAGGGTCTCAAGATGATGGAACAGTCCAATCTTTTCCAGCGGCTTTACGTTATGGGTACCACAAAGGGGCACGATTTCTTGTGTCGCCTCATTTTGGCCAATTTGGACTATTCTGTTGACGGAAGTTCCCGTAAGTTGCTTCAGTCTTGGATGATGGAAGGCTCGAAGGCGCTGCGACTGTATGCAACCTGTTTGCTACGTGCGCTACTGCGATCCGAGGTCGCCGACTTTGATAAGTGGGGTATCGACGCCCTCGTGACGCAGCTCACACAGGAAGAGGAGGTCGCCAAGGCCGCACTGAGTGTATTGGAAGAGGCAGCTGAGACGCCTGCATGCCTTCTTGCGATGATTTTGAAGCGACCAATGAAGCTTATTCAGCTCAAGGATAAGCGCGCAGAGTCTTTGCTTCTGAGGTCACTTTCACTTCCTGAGGGTCTGAACTTCTTACGCGACACTGGTGACTGGATTCCACGTACTTTAGCTGCTTGGCGTCGCGAAAAACATATTTCGTACGTGCATGCTGTAGAGCATGCACTCTTCCGTGGCTTGCACCGCGATGCAGCTGGGCGTGAGCGTGGCTCGAATAGTAGCTCGACGAGTGCACGCCAAACCTGCTCTCCTACTCCAATTCCTGTGAACGTACCCATGAAGCGAGGTGGTGGTGTCGGACTCAAACCGCCTAGCGGTGGGAGCAGCCAGCGATCACAATGGGGACTGGATTGGCTTTACCGCATGCCGTGGAATATGGAGGTGAAGATTGTCGGACCTCCTGGAAGTGGTCCTCCGTCGAACCTCATATTGGAAACGTACATCGATGGTGCAATGCGTGACGAGGATGAAACTACTGGCATCGACGACGAGCTTCGCATGAACTCAATTCGTGTCAAGGGTATCGTTGTGGACGCACGCAATATGCCACAACCTGTGGTCGTGAACTCGCAACAAACGTTGCAAGCCTGTCTTTTCCTCGGCACTCAACCGGTGGATCGGCGCGGCTTCACAAAACCTCCCCCGCAAAGTAATGGAGGCTTCGTGTCCACTAGCGGATCGGCCAGCGGGGGTGGCTCAGGTGCTCTTTCAACCGACACGCAACAGAAAATGCTACGAGCGCGGTCTGCGTCAAACTCGGCAGGAGGGAGCATGGATCGGTCATCGGAGACAATGATGTCATCGCTAGACTTCGCTGACACCGGATCGTCTTCGTCAGAGGCAGCAAAAGAAGAGAACAAAGATTGGAGCTCATGCCAACCTGAGCAGCGCTCACCACAATATCTGTCATCACCAGAATGCTCACTCTGTGCTCCTGGTGAGCGGGCAGTATGGAATTTCCGTGTGGAGATGGACTCGGCAGCAGGCACCAACACCTCAAATGGCAGCGTGAAACGTATTATGCTCAAGTCGGTTGAGTTCACGCTGCAATTACTTCCTCTTCGTCCGCGCACCGTGCCACTGCCTGTACACCTTTACGGCGAGCTGGCAAAAACCAGCGCTGGCTGTCAGATCCTTCACGCATCAGGGCATTTACCGGAGTTCCTCGCCTGCCTACGCGATGCCGCCAGTGTCCCGCTTGAAAAGCGTGCTGCGTTGTGGGCCCTTGGTCATGTGTCTGCTACACCGCGTGGCTACGACCTGCTAAGCCACTACGCACAAGATTTCGTGGAGATGATCGTTAAATTGGCAACGGACTCTCCGCTGGTTTCTATCCGCGGTACTTGCTTTTTCGTGCTGGGCTTGCTCGCGCGATCACCTGCAGGCCGGCGGCATCTTGCGCGTTTGGGTTGGGACGCGCCCCGTGACGCATCGCGTACATCCATCGCAGTCCCGCAGAATTGCACATCTCTCTTTATGTGGCCGTCTAGCTCGTCAATTGCGTGCCCATTGACGCAAACACCTCGCGCTTCACCTCAGCAACGATTGCTGGTGCGCAGGCGTGACAAGATGTCCAACGATTGGCGAGAAGTATTGCGCTTTGTCGCGGATCTGAGTAACCACATCACGCAGAAGGAGGCCCATGTCTCGCTCAACAAGCTGCGTTCATCGAAACCTGAGCTTTTTGAGGAGCCGGTGCTGCTGATGTACGTGCACGCGCTTCTTGAGAAGTACAGCTATCGTCTAGCACTGCGTCAGTTTGTGCTCAACGCGTTCGACCGAGCAACCCTGACGGATGAGGTGCTCGACACGCTTCGTGCTGAAGACGAGGAGGAGCAGGGCAACCAAACGCGAACTGGGCAGCGTGTCCCGTCCGGACGAGAGCTGCGGAGGCGGCGCTCATCACCATCGATCCCTTCGTTCACAGCCTCGGTCCAGTCGCTCAACTCAGCCATGCAGGCAACGCCCGGAGCCTCGCGAATGTCGTCCATGCAGAACGTCCTCAACGGTGGCAACATGGGCGATCACCGTTCCACGATGCGTCTGAACGCGCACAACGACCCCATTGATCGTACTGTGCTGCTCAAGCGCAACCGCAAGCGTTCTGCTTTCTCGGAGAAGACTATTGTTGTCGGTGCACCTGAAGCAGCAGTGTAGGTTAGTCAAGATCAGCAGAGACCCCTAGACGATGCTGAGCTGGACATGTCACGCGTAACGTTTACCCATTTCGGTGCGCTATCTATTGAACTGTCTACAAGAACCTGCCTGAGGCCATGTCCATGAGCGAGTCGCCCATGTGGAGCACCTCGAGCTTGCATAGCTTCCCGTCCAGGGTTGTACACATGGTGATGGCTCCTCTCAGCGTCTCCAGTCCGCTCCGTTGTACACACAGCAACGCTGTGCTGGGTTCCTTACTACTGGCAGCCTTCTTGTCGAACGATAGGATGTCGAACTCACAGGCGGAGGCTCCTACGACGCCGAACGCCGTCTTCAAAGTGTTGTCCAGGGCGAATTTCAGGAGCTTCACGTCTCCCACAGGCATCGACCCGTCCTCGGAGAAGCTGGCAATGGGAACACACTGCAAATTAGGTACCACATAGTAGATTAAGAGCTCTAGTATCAGTTGAGACGTACAGAGCGACCTTGAGGTAGCTGTGCTCGCCACGCAGCGAGAACTTGTGGTGCGGCGTCGACGAAGGCGTCGCCATTGAGCTCTTCGAATTGATGTGGTGTGCACCACGCGAAGTCTAGTGGTGGACACCATGCGCTAATGTAGCCATGTGCACTTCAACTTGTTGATGGTCAAATTCAACACCGTTTCCCATTTCGCATTTCCAAGATAAAAGCGAGAAAACAGAGTCACAGGTATGGGCGACAGGGATTCGTCTTAACAACGAACAAGTCAAAGAAAGAAAGTCGATCGAGGGGGCATCTATCGCTGCAGCAAGTATGAGCTCCGCACGCCCAACTCGACCAACTCGACCAAAAACTGCTCGTGAATTCGAGCCATCATGGATGCCCTGGACTTTGGTGACGTTGTCAGGCACTTCGATCAAGATGACGACGAGGTCGACCCCTTTGTCGTCTGCGATGGCGTTTCCGTTGCTGCGTTCAATACGTACATTGGCGATGGCGAAGGACTTCGGATTGGACTTCGATTCCTCGACCTCAGTGACGATGGGCGTATTTTGATTGTGGATTTTCCAACATCAGTGCACGAGAAGACTGTGAGATGGTTCGAGAACAAGTTCCTAGCTGCAACTGGAGATAGCCATTCGATCAATATAGCAGGTTCACTGACGGCTCATCAGGTTGGGCTCCCAAACAGGGAACCCGATGCCTCGTTTGGTCCGATGGGAACGACGCCAAACCGAACACCACCACCACCACCTCGTACGATTGCGGATTGGGTGACGCTGGCTGTGGAGGTTGGAATGTACCAGACTTGGGCAAGTCTGGAAAGAGCTGCCGAATGGTGGTGCGGGTATGCTGGAATTCAGTACATTTTGCTACTGAAGGTGAGTGCTCCTGGTACTCAGATCGCGTACCGCCTGTACGAGATCGATACACCGCAAGTTTTCCCAACACACCCGTCAGTGGCAGGGGCAATTCAAAGACGCAACAAACCAGGACCTGCTGACAAGGTGACTTTCAACATGTGTCGTATCCTGTCAATTCCTGCAAACCAAGATCTCCCAAACGGAGTGAACGCGAATGCTGTCGTGGACCTCCGAATTGTTATGAATCTAGTCATCGATAGCATCTGATGAGTCGACGAGTCTCGTAGCAATCAAACCTTTAAGAATTTAATAAGTCTTGTGCGAGTCTTCTTCAGTGTACCTCCACTACTAGAAATCGAAGCTAGCTGCCGTTCAGTAGATTATCTGGTTGATGCGTTGTAAGTCTGATTGATTGGACAAGGATTTTGACACAAACGACTTCTTGGACGAGAAGAAGTTGTGCGATAGGAGATCGCAAGAAGAGAAGACCAAGAAATACACCAATTTTGCCAATTTTGCAGTTGTACTGCCAAAAAAAGACAATCGATCCCGGATTTCGCGCTGTCGACATGCAGCATACCCAACAATGGGGTGGGCTGTACTCACTTCAGCAAGTTGAGGCACGACAAGAGGATCTTTCTCTACGTCAAGAGAGGCTAAATAATGCGCTGCTGCAAATGCGTCAACAACATTACATTGCTGTTCGTAAAGAACGCCGGGAAGAACTGAGGTATTGGCCGATGCTAGTTCTGCTCGTTCATTGTGTCGGAAACAGATTTCAGCGAGAGAAGAGTTAATCGTGCTTATCTATCGAACTTGTTGAGTAGAGCTCAAGTACAGCGGCTTGAGGGACAGGTTCGGCAGTATGAGGTTGGGCAACTTGATGCTGTTTTGCACATGTTAAATTCTACTTCAGTTAGTGCTAACGATGTTGCTCATTTCCAGCTCAAAGCATTTGAGCCTGCTCGTCTGAGCAACAATTTTGGAGGTGGCGTGGAAACACCGTCTTGTGAACGATCAGATTCGTGTCTACCTGGATCAAGTGGGATTCTGATTGAGAGACTTGTGCACCAAAACGAGCAAATAATGGCTCTATTACTTTCCCAAAGGTTCGTGCTCTCGGATATTCCTTGCATAGCCTACTGTATGATACCTGCCTTATCTTTCGATTGTCTGCATGGCAGTGAAGAAAGCGTCTCACAACCTACGAAAAAGTTAACAGTAAGTAACCAGACAAACGGTGTCCAATCTACTAAAGAACCAGGGATTTCTGCTGGCCAGCCACAAACTGCCGACGATGTGCCAATGAAAAGGTTTATCCCTAATTTTCAAGTCACAGCAGCTTCTCTGTCGTGGCTTCCGGATTTTGAATGGACGGATGACGATGAAATGGTACTTAGACAACTAATTTGAAGGCCTGGTGCATGTACTCCGTCCCACTAATCTGATTTTGCTTAGACTCTAGGCAAACTCGAAAACGAGGATAGTGCCATTCCAGCAAGTGATACAGCTGATAGCAACAGTGCTAACGACGGTGAGGGGCCTTTGAATACAGCGGGCGAGAAAGCTAACATATCAAACGAGCAAAAAGCACGAGACCGCCTCGAAAGCCGTAAGAAATTGGAGGCACTTCTGAGTGCTTCTCTCAAAAATTCAAGCAGTGGTGCTCTACGAAAGCCGCGCTGGCGACTCGAGTCAGAAGCTGAAAGCGATGAGGTATCACCTTTCGAGCCCCAAGATGCTGAAGCAATGGAACCTATTCAAGTCTTTTGTTCTGCAGTACTTGCTGTCATTTACACAGCACATTTAAAAACGCTGTTGAGCTCAAATTCAACACTGCTTGTCTTCCTTTCCCATTTCTCAGATAAAAGAGAAGAATGACTGTCACAAGAATGGGCGACGGGGATTCGTCTTACTATCACCCAAATCAAAGAAAGAAAGTCGATCGAGGAAGCATCTATCGCTGCAGCAAGTATGAGCTCCGCACGCCCAACTCGACCAACTCGACCAAAAACTGCTCGTGAATTCGAGCCATCATGGATGCCCTGGACTTTGGTGACGTTGTCAGGCACTTCGATCAAGATGACGACGAGGTCGACCCCTTTGTCGTCTGCGATGGCGTTTCCGTTGCTGCGTTCAATACGTACATTGGCGATGGCGAAGGACTTCGGATTGGACTTCGATTCCTCGACCTCAGTGACGATGGGCGTATTTTGATTGTGGATTTTCCAACATCAGTGCACGAGAAGACTGTGAGATGGTTCGAGAACAAGTTCCTAGCTGCAACTGGAGATAGCCATTCGATCAATATAGCAGGTTCACTGACGGCTCATCAGGTTGGGCTCCCAAACAGGGAACCCGATGCCTCGTTTGGTCCGATGGGAACGACGCCCAACCGAACGCAACCACCACTACCTCGTACTATTGCTGATTGGGTGATGCTGGCTGTGGAGGTTGGAAGAACGCAGACTTGGGCAAGTTTGGTAACAGCTGCCTAGTGGTGGAGCGGCTATGCTGGCATTCAGTACATTTTGCTACTGAAGGTAAGTGCTCCTGGTACTCAGATCGCGTACCGCCTGTACGAGGTCAATGCACCGCAGATTCTTCCAGCACAACCATCCGCGGTGGGGGTAGTCCGAAGACGCAACAGACCAAGAGTTGCTGACAATGTTCTTTCGACATGCGTCGTATCTTGTCAATCCCTGCAACCAAGGCCTCCCGAATGGAATTCACGCGAATGCTGTTGTGGACCTCCGACTTGTTATGAACTTAGTCATCGATAGCATTTGATAAGCTTCGCTTAGTCGACGAGTCTCGTGACAAACAAATCTTAACTCTCAGTCCATTGATGAAATCTCTCGTGAGTCTTCTTCAGTGTACCTCGGTGTCAGTTCAAATGTTTCTCTTTGTTTTTCTCTTGTTGGACTCTAAAACGATAAGGACGAGAGCTGGTCTCTTCCTTGGTAAAGTAACTACCTACTTGGACTGAGTGCGCGGGCGACGAGCGGTCTTGGGACGACGCTTAGCCGCACCTGAAGGTGATGCCGGGCGACGGTGGTGGTAGCCGGAGTTGCGCGATGCCTCCGAGTCCTCCGATGAAGTTGAGGCAGTCTCCTTCCCGTCCTCACTCAGCAACGCTCGGCGGGACATCTTGCCGGAAGCACCATCCTGCAGACACTCGAACTCCATCTCTTGACCCTCCGACACCACGTCGTTGATGTTGCTAACCTTCTCGCGCGCCAGCTCCGAAATATGCACGAAGCCACGCTGGCCTGTAGCCGACTCGAGGATAGCTCCGAAGTCCATCACCTGCGTCACGCGCATGGTGTAGCGCTCACCCTTGCGGAAAAAGAACGACCGGCCCTTGCTTGAGCCCTGGTTGTCATTGTCGCGACCGCTGTTGTCGTTACCCTTGTTGTTCGTGTTGTTACCACGCGAATTGGCAACACCCGACAGCTCCGTTCGCAGCCACTCGCGGGCCTTTTCAGCGTCCTCCGCTGCACCAACGACACGGACAATGCCTTCACGACGATCCACGATGCTCACCGAGACCTTGAAACGCGATTCCAGGTCCCGAATGTTGCTGCCACCGACACCAATCAGTGCACCGATTAAGTTCGTGGGGATAACGCACTCCAAGCTCATGTTCGGAATCGAGCTTCCGTTGACCTTGAGGTGCTCGCGAGGCTCGGCAAGTTCGTTGCTCATGCGACGAAGCACATGCAGGCGCGCTTGCTTAGCTTCGCGTAGTCCTTCCTTAAGCACCGGAAGCGGTACACCACCAGGAAGCTTCACGTCCAGCTGAAGTGCCGTCACACCAACCGTCGTACCTGCCACTTTGAAGTCCATATCACCGTAGTGATCCTCAGAACCAAGGATATCGGTAACCAACTGATAGTCGCCCTCTTCGATACGCTTCTCCTGGCCCGCGAACGGGTCGCCAGCAGTAACGAGGCCTATGGCAATACCAGCAACAGCGCGACGGACGGGGACACCGGCGTCCATGAGCGCCAGCGACACACCACACACGGTGGCCATTGACGACGAACCATCTGAGCCCACTACCTCCGACGTCATGCGCACAGTGTATGGGAACTCGGTCACAGAAGGCAGAACAGGCAGCACAGCCTTCTCAGCAAGAGCACCGTGGCCGATCATGCGTCGATTGGTGCCACCAACGCGGCCAGTTTCGTTCACGCAGAAAGGAGGGAACTCATAGTGCAGCATTGCATGCTTGAGCGGCGTAGGCGCGTCAGGCTCGACCTGCTCACGGGCCTCGTTGAGAGCTCCACGAAGTCGGAGACCACGTTCGAGAGGTCCCAACGTCACAGAGCACAACGTCTGCGTCTCACCACGAGCAAAAAGAGATGATCCGTGTGCCATCGGCAGCACATCAGCCTCCATCTCAAGCGGGCGCACGTTGCGAACCGGACGACCGTCAAGACGCACGGGCTTGTTCCTCGGGCCCTTCGTCTCTTTAGCGATTGTCAGAATGCGCTCACGGAGCACGCGCTGGAAAGTGTCGTGAGCAGCACGCTGGATGGCCGCATCATCAATAGGAGGTGAAGCAGTAGCAAAGGCTTGGCGCATGCCATTCAGCATCTTCCCGTAGACTTCACGCTCTCCCTGCTGGCGATCAAGCTTACCGACACGGCCACTGGCAATCAGTACCTCCGCATCCTTGCGGCCTAGCTCCTCTGCCTTGTCCCAGACCTCCTGCGGAATATATAGTGGAGAATACACGCGCTTGGGCTTGCCATGTTCCGCCGCAAGTTTCTTCTGCTCTTCAATGGCCGGTATCACATGTGCGTGCGCCAAATCCAGCGCCTCATCCAGACGTGCCTCCGTCACTTCGTCGCCAGAAGCTTCCACCATCACCGCACGTTCGTCAGTACCGGCGTACAGCACATCAAGCGTCGCCGCCTCGCGCTGAGGCGCCGTAGGGTTGGCCACGAGCTGGCCATCCACCTCAACAACGCGCACACACCCAATCGGTCCATTCCACGGGATGTCGGACATGCTCAACGCCGCTGACGCCGAGTTGACAGCCACCACGAGCGGGTCGTTGTTCGGGTCGTAAGACTGCACCGTGGCCAGCACCTGCGTGTCTTCGCAGAAATCGCGCGGGAACAGCGGACGAATGGCGCGGTCCACCACGCGAGACTGCAGCACCTCTTCGTCGCTGCCCGTGAACTCGCGACGCTTCATGTTGTCCGGAATGAGTCCCACAGCATGCGACTTGACACGGAAGTCCACCGTAAGTGGCAAAAAGTCTCTCTGTGCAGTGCCACCATTGGCTGACGGGTTGCCATTGCGGTCGCCGCTCACCGACGTCGTAAGGAGCACAGTACGGCCACAGGAGGCGAGGACAGCGCCGTCCGCGAGCTTGGCGAGCTTCCCGACCGTGTAGGAGGTGGTATCCGAGCTGCCGACCACGAGCTCCTTCTCCTTCTCCTTCTTGGGCTGCTGCGTCTTGCTCGGCGTCTCCTTGGGCTCCGCCGGCTGCGTTTGCTTCGGAGTCTGCAGTTTGGCAGCTTCCTCTTCCTCTGGTGACGGCTTCTTGGCGCCAAACAACAGGTCACGCAGTCCCAGGAACGCGCGTGACTGCGGCGCAGCTCCTGCCACACGAGGCACGCGCTGGTGAGCTGCAGAGACGGCGGCGCGGCGAGCGACAGCCGCGGCCGGGAGTCGACGAGCAGCACTGGACAGCATCTTGGGCAATTGTGTGGCTCAAGCAGCAGTCAATGATTCTGGTGTGGTGCACGTCATGAAGGATGTACGCCACACCACGCGAAACCAACCAACCGTCTCTGTGCCGCTATTCGACCAATACAAACCGTGACCATCACAAGTAATGTTTCTGTAAATTCGAGTAGGTTTATTCGTATTTAGTCACTTGGTACTGGTCGGATAGCAACTACCCAGGTAGAAAGAAGGTGACCCACACAATCGAAAAAGCGTCCGCACCAGCGAAGGCGCGTTCCCTCCCTCCCCCATCGCTTCCAGCCCCTCCGACTCAGAATGGGCACTCGTGTATACGTGGGCGGCCTTCCGCGCGACGCCACTTCGCGCGAGATCCAGGACGGCTTCAACCGCTACGGCCACGTGTCCAACATTTGGGTGGCTCGTAACCCGCCTGGCTTCGCTTTCGTGGTGAGTTTGAGCTTCTTCTTCGCGCGAGGCTTCGCATGATGGCCCTGTCCTCCCTCTCCCTCCCTCCCCCTCCCCCTCTCCCTCTCGGTTCTACCTACGTCGGTAGCGGCTCGGCGACGCGTTTCGCGCTCTTCCAAGCGGCGGTCGGTGGCACGATGTGTATAGTTTGTATGTGGTGTATAGTATACATGTATAGGTGTATACACTGCCGCTGCTTCCCGACTCCCCCCGTGTGAGATGATCGTCGTCCGTCTGCTGCTTTCTGTCGCCGGCTTCTACTGCTCGAGGGAGAGATAGACGTCGCTCTGCTGACGATGGGTGAGCCATCATGCCTCGCCTCGCCTCGCGTCGCGCCATCATCTTCATCTTCGCCCCAACGTTCCATACCAACCAACGCGTCGTCCCTCTCCATCCTGCTGCTCTCCACCTCTTCTAGGACTTCGAGGACCCGCGTGACGCTGACGATGCCATTCGCTCCATGGACGGCCGCGACTTCCTCGGTGGACGGTGAGCTGCTGTCTGCAATTGGAGGCAATTGCTACTCTGCAATGGAGCTAACTCTTTTTGTGTACTGAATTGTAGCATTCGTGTCGAGCTTGCTCGTGGTGGCAGCCGTCGTGATGGCGGCGGTGGCGGCGGTCGTCGTGGCGATGACGACCGTGGAGGCTACGGTGGTGGCCGCGACCGTTTCGACCGTGGTAAGCTGCAGCAGCTATTGGCGTTGCTAGTGTGGTTTCAAGTCTAACTATTGGCCATATTGTATTGAACAGGTCGCAACCCGCCCACGCGTACTGACTTCCGTGTACGTGTGACGGACTTGCCGCGTGACGTGGACTGGCGTAATGTCAAGGACTTCCTGCGCACGGGTGGCGAGGTTACCTACTGCAACGTTGAGGCCGATGGCTCTGCGTACGTGTTTTTGAGCTTGGTGGACTGATGTTTATCGTATAAAGTCGCTGACTCTTGCTTGATTTTTCCCGTTCATTGCAGTATTGCTGAGTTCCAGTCCAAGCAGGACATGGACGACGCCATCAAAAAGCTGGACGACACTGAGTTCCGTGGCAGCTACGTGCGCGTTGCCGCCGACGGTGGTGACTCCAGCCGTCGCTCGCGCTCTCGTTCCCCTGCACGTGGCCGTTCGCCGAGCCGTCGCTCGCGTTCGCGCTCGCCTGCTGCGCGCAAGGACTCTCCTCGCCGCTCGCGCTCCAGATCGGCATCGCCTGCGCCTGCCGCTAACTCGCCCTCTCCCCGTAAGGAGTCGGCTTAAGCAGATGCGGATCGAAGAAAGCTGGAGATCTGCATTGGTGCACACGCTTGGCGATGAGAGCCAAGAAGGTCTTCGCTCGCTCACGTGTACACAGTGGCTGGTATCCCGGTCAGCTCTGTTTGTTGCCTAGCGTCCCAAGACAAACACATTAAAAGATGGCAATAGCTTCGTCTTATCAATTTTACTCTGGCGTATCCTGCACTCAGTTGTGGTGTCATTCTCAGAGTGCCGCAAAATGAATTCGCGTGCATGTTAAGTGAAATCGCATGCATGTCAAACACCATGGATCTAATCGTGTGATTCACACGTTTAGTCTCCATCTCCAGTGTTATTTCCTCATACTCGTAGTAGGACTGAATCCAAGATCGCGAACTCTGTAATCTGCTTGAACGGAATCCAATCACTCCATTCTGAACACGGCACCTGTACACACGGTGGCAAAGAAGACCGAGAAGGCGACCCGAACGACAAGAAACAAAGAGACCTGCTGATGAAGGTGATGGTATTTGTGACTCCTGTAGCTTTTCGCTGCGTCCACCCAATGAGCGAAGTAGCGAGAAAGCTGTTACGAAAGACACCCCTGCCGTGCCCTGCAGGCCAATCCGCTGCTGATCTCCTCTACAGCGGACCAACCACCTGCCCCCAACGCTGAAAAAGCTTAAGAAGACCGAGCTTTATTATGCGCCGCACTTGCACGATGTCACACCCTAAATATCCTTGCGCTGGAGTCCTGTAAAATGTCACCACAATAATGTCATCGTTAGTCGCATTGGTTCCTGTTCTTCTGGCTGTAGCCTTAGCTGTCGACTGCGTACCAGGAGGCAGGGACTGCGTGAGCTTGTCGGCCTTCTCCGTGTCCGTCACACAGAGCGTGTACAGGTACTTGGAGCAGCGGATTTTGAACTTGACCACCTTGTCGCTCTTTTTGATCTTGACCGAGCGGGCATCTTTCCTGCGAGCCTTCTGCAGGAAGTCGCGGATGTCGGTGATCTGCTTCGGCTGTGAGGACAACACACACGTTGGGGTGGGCGTACGTTAGCGCTGTCTGTCTACGGTACCAACCGCCGTCGCGGCCACAGATCGATGCGAAATCCTACCATTTTGTTGCGTTGGTCTTCTAAACTTAACTAACAAGCACTAGCCCAGTCCACACCGGGGCGGAGGCTGCGCACCATACAAAGCGCCTGTCACGCGCCGTTGGTTGGCCAGCAGTCTCCTTCCGTAAAAACTATTTACGCCTCGATGGCGTAATTACCATGTACCCTCTCCAGGGTTACGCTTCTGATGTGGCGCACACCACTGGTTAAAAAACCGCTCTATTGCTCGGGAGTTGCCGACTTAAAGCGTCCATGGCGTCCAAGCAGGAGTGCCACATCTGTCTGGAGGAGCTACGCCGAGATCTGGTGGCCGCCCCGTGTGGCCACGTGTACCACCACGTGTGCATCCTCCAGGCGCTGCAAGTGAAGCCCCAGTGCCCCATTTGTCGCCGTCGGACGGGCGATGCAGACCTGGTTACGCTCTATTTCGATGTCCCCGGCGGTAGCGACGCCTCGAGCGACGGATTGCAGCCGCTGAAGGGTTCGGGGGATAACGTGGAGCTCAATGCGCGTATCAACACGCTCATGGAGCGCATCCAGTGGCAGAACAAGCAGCGCGAAGGCATTTTGGACGAGTTACGCAGGTTACGCAGTCAGAGTAACCAGTTGCTGGCGGACAAGCAGGCCCTTGCACAACGCGTGGGAGGGCTGGAAGCCGCCAAGACGGAGCTGCTGAACAAAGTGGCGAGGTATCAGATGGAGCTGAGTCGCCTGACGGAAGCGGCGCGAAGGTCGAGCGTGAACCAGAGCATCATCAATTACCTGGACACGTGCGACGCGTCGGCCATGGAGGACGAGATCCAGAACCCGAGAGAGCTTATCATGGCGCTCAAGAAGGCGTGCAAGTTCCGTCATGACCAGTATCAGAAGGTGGTGAAGGAGAAGATGAGGCTCAAGGAAATGCTGAAGAACTCCCAGACGCAACCGCAGCAAGCAGGAAACGCGGCAAGGACGGGGAAAGCTAAGGTTCGAGCGGCGTTAATGGCCTTTGAGACCAAACGTCCGTATGCAGCAGATACCGGAGGAATGGACTTCGGAATGGGAGGTCAATTGCAGGTGATGGAGACCACCAAGAAGAGGAAAATCGACTCGTCGTCCATGGCATCCAATCCGATGCGTCTAATGGAGCAGGGCAATGATGTGGTGGGCTTCACGCCCCGGTCTGAGTCGGCGGGGTTCCGCGCGAACGCCTACTCGGACGTGTCGATTCGCCCGCCTCCGAGTTCGCGGCAAACATTCGGACGCAGCAGCTTCAATCCGAACCAGTACGGAGCCTTCAACCTGACGCCAGCAAGTCAAGCACCCGTACAGATGGCGGGGTCCCAGGCTGCTGTATGCCGTCGTGGCTACGATGAAACTGGCAAGCTGACCAACTTCTTCCTGCCTTCGAGTAAAGAAAGTGATTCACGGTCCATGCCTCGGAAGAAACCCATTCCGAGCATGCAACACCTACTGAACTCACAACCAAGGGCTTCGGGTCAGCAGCAGCGCGTGACGAGCAACGACCGACAGGAGTACGCACTAACCAACTGGCTGCGCAATAATTAAGGAGCGAAGGGGAGGTGACGTGAAGACGCAAGAAAGCTTTGGGGCTTGCGTCCAGCACACCGTGTAACATACTATTTGCGATGCTAGCAAGCTTTTAAACTTAAGATATTTTGCTTTTCCTTTAGCGTTTGGCATCAGAGCATTGGAGCTGGAAACGCAGGCTAGTTAGTGTCGCATGCAAAAGCACTTGATGCTCGTTCATGACCTTGACAATCTCAGCGTCTTCGCTTGGGAAGTTCTTGTCGGAAATGAGCCGACGACCAATTTCCTCTATCGACAGAAACATTGTCTCAGAGCTACTACCCCCGTCTTCTTTTACTTCTTGCTCAACAAGTGCTGGGTTGATACTGTCCATAGCTGCAGCAGATAACTCAGAGCGTTCACTCAGGTCACCAATTTTGTTGCTTGTATTCTGCTGAGAGGTTGGCAAAGTTTTCGATCGCCTCCTTCCAAGAAACGAAATTTGTGCTGACTCTGGAGGTGATGGCAGTGGCGATAGTTTCTTGCAAACACAATACAGAAGCGTCGCTAAGCTGGCCAGATTCGCTGATGCCTGCTTGCTAATTTTCTTGGGACCAATTCCGACGTTCCAAGGCTGCAAAATGACATGTGGGATCAGGATCCGGACAAGTAGAAAATTGATCAGCACCACATTGAACCGCAAAAAGCCACTGCTTGGAGCAGAAATTGTCTCTCCACTTTCATCCGGAGCAATCAAATCGGTTCCTTCAAAGTCCATTCTTCTTGTGGCACCAAGGGCATCAAACTCGAGACTTCTCCGCTCCTCATCAAATAGCTGGTACTGGAGCGAAGAATTCACATGAAGTATGATCAGTACTACCAGTAACTATAGTGATAGGCACTACTAAGAAACGCACACTGGTCGGGAAGTAAACGCCATCTGTAGAAACCCGTTTCCAGAAGTCCAAAATGCCAGACGGAACCTCGTTCTTATCAATCGCTTTGCTCAGTGCTTGCAAAACTCCTCTCAGACGCACTTTCAGCTTTAACAACTTCACTCTGTCCACTGTGGATTTTACTGATGTCTCGCTGCTTACGACAGGTAAAGCTGGTGAAGGAGAGCGGAGAGCTAGGATCCCACCAAATTTCTGGGCGAAACCTCGTAAACTTGAGGCTGTAAGTCCATTTCTCGTGCTAATATCGACGTCTACGCTTGAATCCTGGAGTAGAGAAAGCAACGGCGTTCTTACCACCTTTCCAAGCCACATGCGAGTCGCGTCAAAATACACACGTAACATGGATTCAAAGTCCTAAACATTTTTTGTCAGAGATTGAGCAATACGCCGACATAGTGAGAAGTATTTGTGCATGTGCTGACCGTACCCGTGTAGCGCTCTCCTTCTCAGCCATCTTCTTCGCCATCAGCAGCTTTCGTAAATATGCTGTGTAAATGACAGCAAGTACTGCAGAACGAAAGACTTGAATAGGTTCCATTGCTTCAGCATCGTGGGGCTCGAAAGGGGACACCTCATCGCTTTCAGTTTCTGACTCGAGTCGCCAGCGCGGCTTTCGTAGAGCACCACTGCTTGAATTTTTGAGAGAAGCACTCAGAAGTGCCTCCAATTTCTTACGGCTTTCGAGGCGGTCTCGTGCTTTTTGCTCGTTTGATATGTTAGCTTTCTCGCCCGCTGTATTCAAAGGCCCCTCACCGTCGTTAGCACTGTTGCTATCCGCTGTATCACTTGCTGGAATGGCACTATCCTCGTTTTCGAATTTGTTTGAGCCTAGAGTCTAAGCAAAATCAGAATTAGTGTGACGGAGTACATGCACCAGGCATTCAAATTAGTTGTGCGAGTACCATTTCATCGTCATCCGTCCATTCAAAATCCGGAAGCCACGACAGAGAAGCTGCTGTGACTTGAAAATTAGGGATAAACCTTTTCATTGGCACATCGTCGGCAGTTTGTGGCTGGCCAGCAGAAATCCCTGGTTCTTTAGTAGATTGGACACCGTTTGTCTGGTTACTTACTGTTAACTTTTTCGTAGGTTGTGAGACGCTTTCTTCACTGCCATGCAGACAATCGAAAGATAAGGCAGGTATCATACATTAGGCTATGCAATGAATATCCGAGAGCACGAACCTTTGGGAAAGTAATAGAGCCATTATTTGCTCGTTTTGGTGCACAAGTCTCTCAATCAGAATCCCACTTGATCCAGGTAGACACGAATCCGATCGTTCACAAGACGGTGTTTCCACGCCACCTCCAGAATTGTTGCTCAGACGAGCAGGCTCAAATGCTTTGAGCTGGAAATGAGCAACATCGTTAGCACTAACTGAAAGTAGAATTTGACATGTGCAAAACAGCATTAAGTTGCCCAACCTCATACTGCCGAACCTGTCCCTCAAGCCGCTGTACTTGAGCTCTACTCAACAAGTTCGATAGATAAGCACGATTAACTCTTCTCTCGCTGAAAACTGTTTCCCGACACAATGAACGAGCAGAACTAGCATCGGCCAATACCTCAGTTCTTCCCGGCGTTCTTTACGAACAGCAATGGAATGTTGTTGACGCATTTGCAGCAGCGCATTATTTAGCCTCTCTTGACGTAGAGAAAGATCCTCTTGTCGTGCCTCAACTTGATGAAGTGAGTACAGCCCACCCCATTGTTGGGTATGCTGCATGTCGACAGCGCGAAATCCGGGATCGATTGTCTTTTTTTGGCAGTACAACTGCAAAATTGGCAAAATTGGTGTATTTCTTGGTCTTCTCTTCTTGCGATCTCCTCTCGCACAACTTCTTCTCGTCCAAGAAGTCGTTTGTGTCAAAATCCTTGTCCAATCAATCAGACTTACAACGCATCAACCAGATAATCTACTGAACGGCAGCTAGCTTCGATTTCTAGTAGTGGAGGTACACTGAAGAAGACTCGCACACGACTTATTAAATTCTTAAAGGTTTGATTGCTACGAGACTCGTCGACTCATCAGATGCTATCGATGACTAGATTCATAACAATTCGGAGGTCCACGACAGCATTCGCGTTCACTCCGTTTGGGAGATCTTGGTTTGCAGGAATTGACAGGATACGACGTTGCTACACATGTTGAAAGTCACATTGTCAGCAGGTCCTGGTTTGTTGCGTCTTTGAATTGCCCCTGCCACTGACGGGTGTGTTGGGAAAAGTTGCGGTGTATCGATCTCGTACAGGCGGTACGAAATCTGGGTACCAGGAGCACTCACCTTCAGTAGCAAAATGTACTGAATTCCAGCATACCCGCACCACCATTCGGCAGCTCTTTCCAGACTTGCCCAAGTCTGGGACCTTCCAACCTCCACAGCCAGCGTCACCCAATCTGCAATCGTACGAGGTGGTGGTGGTGGTGTTCGGTTTGGCGTCGTTCCCATCGGACCAAACGTGGCATCGGCCTCCTTGTGTGGAAGCCCATGTCGACTCACTATCACTGAGCCTCTTCGTCCGATCAGGTATCGGCTTCCAGTTGCAGTTAGGAACACGTCCACGAAATATCTCCCAGTCGTCTCGTGCACTGCTGTAGGGAAATCGACAATCAAAATACGCCCATCGTCACTCAAGTCGAGGAATCGAAGTCCAATCCGAAGTCCTTCGCCATCGCCAATGAACTTATTGAACGCAGCAACAGAAACGCCATCACAGACGACATAGGGGTCGATTTCGTCAGCGTCTTGCTCGAAGTGGTTGGCAACGTCACCAAAGCGCAGGGCATCCATGATGGCTTGAATTTCACGTGCAGTTTTTGGTCGAGTTGGGCGTGCGGAGCTCATACTTGTTGCAGCGATTCGATCGACTTTCTTCCTTTGACTTGTTCGTTCTTAAGACGAATCCCCGTCGCCCATACTTGTGACACCGATTCTTCACCTTTCTCGTCAAGTTGCCCAACCCACTTTTACCGTTAGCTGGAAACCTGTTTCAGACACAACGAGCAAAACTAGCATCGGACATTTGCCGGGATTCTCTGCGAACAGCAATGAAACGTTGTTGACGCATTTGTAGCAGCGCAGTGGTCAGACTCTCATTACGTAGGGAAAGAGCCCCTTGTTGTGCTTGAACCTGCTGGAGCGAGTACAACTCACACCATCGCTTGAGCGTGCTGGATGTCCACAACTCGAAATCCGGGATCAAAGTTTTGCAGCATTACAGCTGCAAAACTTGTGTATTTCTTGGTTGGAGGGAGTTTACTTGATCAAATCTCCGCAGTTACGTCCTCTTGCTGATCAAGGGTTTCAGATGCGAATGTTTTTGTCGCATTCTTCTCCTCTTCTGTCTTTTCATCCGCAGCTTCCTGGTTTGCGATCTCTTTTCGCGCAGCTTCTTCTCGTCCAAGAAAATCGTTTGTAAACGACTGCTGCAAGTCCTCAATCTCGTGGAGGATCTCCAGTGATTTTTCCAGAATCTGTGTGGTAGACTCAAGCGTATTCTTTGATGCCTCCAAAGTCATGTTAGTGAACAATGTGTTTGTTTTATAAGAGCCCTTCGCGATCGTCGCTTGGACCCCACGGATCTGGAACACGAACACATCATACAATCAATTTAAGAATGCTGCAACATTAAAGAGCATCGTCACCGAAGATCATTACCTGGTCCGATAAATCTCGTATGCGCTTTGAGATGTCCCCGTAGCGACATTTCATCCTGCCACAAATCACTGGCAACGAAGCCTCAGCATCACTGATGTCCACCACACCTGGGGTATGAATTCCTTGTGCTGCAACTCGATCTTCCTCCGGAACGAACGTAAGCAACGACGCCTTGAACGTGCACATGCCCGTTTTCTTTAGTCCGTACAGCTTCGTATCTGACTCTGGGACACTGGAGGGAATGAGTTCCACAGTCATGGAATAGCGATCGTTGTCCATGCACTCGTCTCCGTCGTCATAGATCATGTACTTGTAGTTGAGCGTGATGGGATCAATGTGCCAGCCGCGGAAAATGCTGCAAACACGCAAAGTACAACATCAGTCTCTCCTAATACCAGCGTCTAATTAATTCTTCAATTCTACGGTACCCGAGAATAGTGGGGATCTCCGGCTCCTTCTTTGATGCTGGTTCTTCCGGCTCCGCAGCTGCATCTCCGCCCTCAGTCGTGTCCGGCACGCCCGCAACCACTTCTACTTCCACCTCCACCATCTCCTCGAACTGTGCCTGGATAGTGACGTTTGCCAAGTGGCAAAGGTCCAGTGTATACCTGCACCAGAGCGTTAGAAAACCTGCTATCTACGCGTACTATGGTGTCAATGAGAGCCTTCTGCCTACGCTTTGCCTGGCTGCATCTCCCTCTCCTCTCGAACACAGGCCAGCGACTCGAGACCATTGACGAATGGTCCTATATCAGCAATAAACGTTAGATGGTCTTCAATAATTGCTTTACACAAAATCAAACTCGCCTTGGGAGGCTGGAAACGGATCGCGGGACGGCACAGGCAGCAGCTCAGGCGGCGCCTCCTCTTCCGGTCGTGGTCGTGGGATGACCCTGATGTCCACCTTGGGCCCAGCCGCGCACAGCTCGCTGCTCAGCGCCACGGCGGCCACTACGCCGGCGAACACACTCCTGCCCCGCATTCTCGCTCGGCTTGCGTGGCAATTATGCGTTTGTGCAGGCAAAGCTGGATATATTGGTATCATAAATTGTGGGATATGTTACCTCACAGGTTCTATCACAATTGACAGGGAACAAGCTGAAGTGCAGAGTGATGGTCCCTAAGTTGCACTTGCAGTGCGGAATGTGCAGCTCAGTGCGGAATTTGCCGCGTGGAGAGCAAGACGAACAAAAATGCAGGAAGACGACGCGACGGCGGCGATCCTACGCGGCGTCCAGACAGCGACGGAGGTCCTCGCTCGTGCTGGTGAAGCAGGTGAGGAGGACCAAGTTACCTCAACGGATGTCGCAGTCTTGAAGCAAGTACTGGACCAGCTGCAACGTCTTGTTCTCGACGTGGGGTCCCATCGCGTGCTGGAGCTGTCGGGGACGCAGTTGATGAACGCAGGAGTGGAGCTGTACAACGCGCCTCGAGCTGCTCTTCGCGTTCTGACACAAGTTGAGAAATCCAAAGTGAGAAAGAACACGGATGTTTCGAGCTTCCCAAGGACTTTACTGGCAGTCACACGGTTTGCGGCTGCGAAGATCATGGGACTCTCATTGGTCTGCTCCAGAAACGGCAGTAGTCTGGAGAATGGAGCGCGGACTAATGTGCAGTTCATGGATGAATGCGTCGACGTACTGCGATCGTTTGGGCGAGTGGGGATGTTCATGTTGGAGAGCGCGTCAGTGGACTGCGAAAACTGCGAGGAATATTTGGAGATGGCGAACGAGGCTTTCTGTTCTTCGATGAAACTTTGGTCTCGTATTGGTCTCGCTCACTTGACAAAGTTTAAACAAGGCTTGGAGTTCGAGGATATTGTGGACGACTTGTGGGATTTTTGCGTCGATCACGTGCGAGTACTACGGCTAATTTCACAGCGACCTGACAACCTAACCGGAGAAGCTCGAGACATCGTATCGCTACTACACGAATTGAAAATGCTGGCTCCATACAAACTTTCGTGTGCCAGTAGCTTGCTTGACCTGATGCGCAGTGTTAGCGATGAATACAGTCAAAGTGCTCAGCACGAAGTTCAAGTGGCTTTTGCAGAAGAAGCGCTGCGCGTAAGCGAATCACTTGAAAACGAAGCCGACGAAAACTTTCCCGAGCTGGTTTTATCGTTTAAGCAGCACATATTGGTGAACTTGCTGCGGTCCTTGTGCGTCATTAAAGACCTCGAGCGAGCAGAGGCGTGTTTTCAGCTCATTCCAGCCAATCGAGATCCCAAAGTCTTACTCATCATGGTTACTCTCTACGTCGAGAAAAAACAATATGACAAAGCACATCATCTGCTTCTGCTGCTGTTTCAGCAAGATGGCTTCGATGATGCAATAATTGGAGCACGCACCTACGCTCAGGGGCTGTCCTTTTCCAGCAAAGGAATGGATATTTATCGGCACCTAGCAATAAACTATGGCGATTGTGCGCAAGCCATCAATGTGGAGATCGCATGCAATCTTGCGTTGGAGGAAAACAATCGCTATCTAGCGGTGACAGAACTCAAGCGCATCGGGCTCGAATTGCTCGAGATTGAACAGTACGAATTGGAACTTGGACGACCAGATTGGCACACTGTCTCACTTTGTCATGATGAATTTTCAGGCAAGGAGGAGGTGGTGACAGCAGCCTTATTCAGCGGGTACAGCAAACGATATTTGATGCTCTTCAGATTGCACTCAATTCCAACCAACACGAGGTAACTTTGCAGCTGTCAAGTTGTAGCATGATCAACACCAGCTAATTTTCCACTTTGTAGGACTGTTTGAAGTGGGCGGATGCGGGACTGGCTTCGGCCTTAACGTCACACGACAAAGCCACGTACATGAGGTAACATAGATTCAAACGCATGAACACTGCAACGAATATTGATTATAGTAATGCTCTACAGGATAATGTCGCGTTCATACCTCCAGTTGAGAACGGTACACCGACGCTGGAGGAATGGGCAGAGAAGGCCTATGCGATAGAGCCAACAAAGCGATCTCTTTTCGCTGTTTTCCAAGTGGCACTACAAACAAAACATGATGTTTCGAAAGAAGAGCTGATGAACATTATTGAGCAGCTGAAAAGCAGAGATGATTTCGAGCTTGAAGACTTCCTTACCATGGGAAAGTTGGCTGACGATCTTGGCCCGGCAAGGGAAGATATCGTAATGCACCTTCTCGACGAGATTTGTCGCGCAATGATGCAAGCTGAGGAAATTTCACCGAGCTTACCCAGAGAAGTCATCCTACAAAACGCTGCGCAACTGTCATTCAACACTTTATCTCGTCAAGAGATCGATGATTCCAATTCTGGCTATGGCGATAAGTTCCTGGCATACACCACCGCACTGTTGCAGCTGTCAAGACCAGATATCACTGGCAACTTAGGCCCTTCTTCAGTGTTTGAGTGGTTTTATAGAATGAGGTACGCCGCAGGTTTGTCCACCATAAGCTTATTTTGTGGACTCACAGGAGACTTCAATGGCAACAGCTTTGATATTGCCAAAAGCACCGGAGACTCCAAATATTTTATCGTGGCGGCGGATATCGCTCAACGGAGCGACGATCTATACGGACAGCAGTCTCCACTCATGCAGCGAAGTCAGGTCTGCTTGCTGGCTGCTGTAAGTTCTGACATTAAAAATATCGAGACACTGGACAAGAGTAAACTCCAGCAACTTCTTGATGTGATCAAGCGCTTCGAGAGTACTGCTTCTGAGACCATATATACCGCTGATGTGAAACTTTATCTGGTACGAAGTACGTCGTTGTTGCGCTATTGGATCGTATTCACACTTGTATTTCTTGTCAACAGGCAAAGGCAGTGGTAGCGGTGAAATTGAGGCTCTTTGATGCGAATACAAAAGCACTGATTGATCTTTGCAAAGCCACAGTGCGCAGACCCTCTGACCTCATGCAGATCGGAGGTGCGGAAAATTAAGATGATTTCTTCTTTTGCATTTTCATCAACACTTTCCTGCTCTGTAGATCTGGTGCTGTATGCAACGAAATTCATTGAGGCATCTGAGGTACTGTGTACTAGATACCAAGTATTTAGGATCAAAACGTGAGCACTATACTCACGATTGCAACTTACGCAGGTTCGAGATGCCTACCGGGCTCTTGCCAGTGACATATTCAGCTACGGGTAACTAGCTGCCTTGTGTTTAGTTGTGTTTGAACAACGAATCTCACCCAGATTTGCGTGCATCAAACAATTGCAGTCTCCAAATGCTGGTCCAAGAGGATTCTATTGACTCGAACACGCTGTGCTATCTGTTCCGACGGGTCATATCACTAGCTGAATCAAAAACGAAAGCTTACGAAATGCTTCGAGCAACTGATCCAGTTCATGGACATGACGAATGTGCCGCTGTCCGAAGCTGACATGGAGTGCTTTGTAGCCAAAGCGTGGAATCTTGTAAGTGTTTAACATCGCGCCTCAAAACAACTCTGAACTTACATACGCTGCTGTAGGGCGTGTCCTGCCATCGCAGCAACAATGTGGAAGGAACCCTCAAGTTTATGAAAGCCGCTCAGACTATTATGCGTACGTACACCTGATGACCTTTGCCTGTCTAGATCAAAGGCTAAAGTCGTGATGGTTGTCTGATGTAGAACACAGTGAATCTCTTGTTGAGAAATTGGGCACCGATCTAGACGCCCAGTACCAAGTCGCATTGAAATACAGCTCCCGATCAAAGATCGGCGGGTAATCGTCACGTGGTAGAGAAATTTAGTGCCCAACACGATGACGACTCTGTCGGACAAAGAAAGCAGCTAGCTATTACTTTCGCGGATTCGTTATGCTTCGTACACATCCGGGTGAGAGCCATGGCTGGATACCCCGCCAACATGCGTCTTTACAGCTTCCATGTAGGTTCGCAGAGTAGGTAACTCCGTCGTTTCTTCTTTCTTCAAGACCTTCGAAGCCCACTTACGCTCAGCATACTCACAAATCTGGACGAACAAAGGCATATAATGTAAGAATCGAGTTCACAAGTTTTCGCAAAGCTGGCAACCCAATATTCGCACCTCTTTAATATCTCGGCAAGAGAGCTGCGATGACACAGTCGCCAACTGCGAGAGTTCATCGCCCGAAAGCTGCTTAGCATAGCTAGAAATGAGCAAGTAGGCAGAGCAGCACACCACACGTTAGTTTCTAGCAACCAACGATTTCGTCACTACGGCAGCTCACCGAGCAAATACAGCACGCCGGGTCTTTTCATCAGGAAGATTGTAGCGAATACAAAGATCGAAACGGCTGATCAGCGCAGCATCCAGATCCTGCTTTCTGTAGCACCAATCGTCAATACGAGAATATGTCAGGATCCTCCAATTTCCAAGCAGGTGGCTGGCTAGAGGCCAATGCACTTACCGGTTCGTAGCGCACACAACCGTCGTCTTCTTAGCAGACGCAAACCCCTCAACCTTTTGTAGCAACACGGACAAAATTCGGCGCGAAGCTTCGTGCATTGTTCCACCAGAGCGGTCTCCAGCTAATGCGTCAATCTATCGCATCAATATGCAAGTGTCAGTAAATGTTCAGCGTAACTCGCTGACAGTGATACGCACCTCGTCAATAAAAATGATGGCGCCGTCGAGCTTCTCGCACGCGTCGAAGATGGCGGACATCTTCTTTTCGCTGTCACCATACCACTTGGACACCACACTCTCAATAGGAATATGGATCATTGGAATCCCAGCCTGCTGAGCAATGATACGCGCGCTTAGCGTTTTGCCAGTACCCGGGGGGCCTTCAAATAGCACTGCACGTGGACGATTGCTTTCGTAGCGGCAACGGGTTTTCTGCGCAATGCGCTCATAAAGTTCCGGGTTCTGTAGCGCCAACACAACGGTGTCTTCAATCTCCAGTTTCACGTCTTCGTATCCAGCCTGACGGTGCATGATTATCATTGGTAAGTTGCTTGCACTTTATCGCTATGAATACGGTTTGAAAAACATAATACGCACCAAACTTTCCCAGGTTAAGCCGTTCTCACTTTCTGTAGGCTCAAATACGTCAATACCAAGTCCTTGAAGCTGCTGAATTGCTTCCTCCTACAACCAAAAGGTATCACGTGAGCTACTCAAACATACTGCATATTTAGTACACACAAGAGAATTAGGTACAAACCTTGCTGTCAGGTGCCGCTGCAGTGGTCGTGGTTGGGTTTCTTCCCCGCCCAACAAGTGCGTTTCTACGCCGTTGCTCCAGATCATGGCGGAAGAATGCGTTCACGTTCGCGTACGAGTAAATCTCCTTGTAGGCGCCAACAACAGCGTCGATCTCCCTTTGAGTCAGAAACTCATCCTTGTAGAACACAAACTTGGACGTCGCTTGCAGTGAAGACGTGTCACGCAAGAATTGGAACGACCCAGAGCCGTTCGCGTACAAGTACGTCACAGCAGGTTGCTCATAGGACTCCACCACAGACTTCTTAGCACTTCTGTCCAGCGGCACCGGCATCACTTCCACCGACTGCTTGGACCCGGGCGCTGCCTTCTGCAATTGCAATAAGAACCGACCAAGGATCGCTTCCTGGTCCACGAACGTTGGGCACGCAAACTCGATCCGGATCGTCGACACGCCATTAGGAGCATGAATCCTCGAAATGCCGATCTTCTTGATCGGAAACGCCTTCGGGATTCGCGTCTCGGAGCTTTTGAGCGTCGTACGGAACTCCGACACTTGCTGGCGAATGGTATCCACCGCTTCCGCGTACTCAAAGTGCTGCAAACATAGAAACATTAACACAAACAAAACAATTTGACCAATCCAATCCTATGCTAAACCCAATAGAAATCCATTGCACCTTCTCCTGTTTCTTGTCGGGAGTCGTTTCTAATTGCGTCGAGTCCGCATTCATCCCCACAACCCCAACGAGCTGCAGCACCCGCGAGAACTGCGAATCTGTTAGAAGAGGCGTTTTCTGACGCTGCCACGACGCTCAGAGGCCGCAGCGCACGGCAGGGAGGCGCTGCATTGCGACACAGAGAGGTCCCAACGGTCGCTGGGAGTCTGGGCCCGTTGGAGGCCGCCACAGCGCGCGCCAAGAGCTTGGCTGAGAGTCCTCTCGACATCATCTTCGTTGCAAGTTCTTGGAATGACGGTGGGATGCGTTTGAGTCTAGTGAAGTAACGGTGAAGTGGACCTTAAGTAGAGTGATCACTTCAACTTGGATGGGAAGCTCAGTGGAAGCTCTATATTTTGCACTTGCATTGTGTTGCTGGACTTGTGGTGGAAGCTATGAAAGTCAATGAAATCATTTGGCTAACGACCTCCGCGTACGAAGACTTTTCTGGGCGGGGTCTCAGCTGCTTTCTCCTCTACCCCTTCACACCGCTGGCGGAAGGTGGCTAGCTGTCCGTCTCAGAGTACTGATCGTTTGGGCTTTTTGAGCCAGAATCTGTCGAAATGTATAACCACTTGGTTAGATAGGCAACATTACTTTGATAGCATAATAGCAGGAACCCGCACCTCTTCAAGACGCGAAACATACTGCTCAATACTCGTCGCGTCACCCGTGGCGTCGTTCTGAATAGCTGCCAGCATCGCACCTTCTTCAGTGAGCAACTCTGCATTTTCCTGAATTCAAATCATGAAATTGTTACCATTAGATACCGGATCATAGCAGTTGCAGATGGAAGGGCAAACCTGAATCGCGTTCATGTGCGTATTGAGCAAACTCTCCTGCTCTTCATACAACGTCTGAACCTGCCGAGTCGCACGTTCACATTTTTTTCCCATGTTAGCATTATATTCAGCAAAACAACATTGTACATCAAGACTAACGTACCACTCCTTGCCATGCTTCTTCAGGATACCCGCTTTCCCGCACAGGTTCACCTCCACGTTTATCTTCTTGTACGTAAAACCATGATAAGCACACGATTAGAACTATGCAAAGCCCAATCCTGAATCGATAGCAACGTACGCGAATGATGCCGACGACTAATGCGCAGAATACTCAAGTCGTCGTTCAAATCAGGCCCCGATCGTGTTCGGTGCGATGAAATTGTAACAACGTCCCTATCGCCACCATCACCATCGCTCCTGTACTTGTCGCCATTGCCCTCAACCATGTCCTCATCATCGTCTTCCCCATATTCCTCTTCTTCTTCATCATCGTCTTCTTCTTGCCGATACCCCTCTTCGTCGTCGTACCCATCTTCATCATCCCCGCCTTGATTGGGATAACCGTCATCACCGTCAAGATCTGCTATCAACAATCAATCCGCTTCGCGTTAGCCTTTCCAATACCCTGTGACAGCACGACAGCTCTCGTACCCTCTTCAAACTGGACGTCTTCGACTCCTACAGCATCGGACTCTGCATTCTTTTCGTCAAAAACATCCGCAGAAACACGCTTCTCTTTGACTCGATCGGCATAGCGAAGAGTATTAATTGTATGGTCTGAGGACGAGGCGCACGGAGAGACAGCTGCAATCATCACCGTTCTGTCAAACAGATCATTCAGTTAGCTGAGCTAGTTGTCTCCAGATATTATTGATTCGGCGTACCTCGCTTTGGCGTTGACAAACGAATCTTTTAATACTTGGGTAAGCTTGCTCGCTCGAAAAGGGATATGGGTGCCTCGGCCGCCACTATCCAGCGCTCTGTAAGCACAATGTAAACAATTATGAGAGTTAACAAGTTGCTATTGGACAGCATCTCACTTCGAGCAGTACTTTCCGGAAGCATTCCTTTAGGGCCAGCAAGCTTCGATTGATTTCCGCCGACTCCAATCGTCGCTGGCGATTGTGATTCTTGGTATCTTCACCGCGCTCACTACCCGCAAGATCAATCAACGACAGTTTGCCGTGCAGTCGTCCTGTTCCTCTCTCACGAAGATTGATCTGGCAGATGCAGTGCGATCGCGATGACACATCGTTCATTTCCGTGGCATGCGTCGTGCGGAGGCTGTTGCCTTTGTGATCACTTGCAGCAGCTCCTCCGTATCCTGTGGTTGCACCTCTTCCAGATCCACAATCTGCACTTCGCCAGCACCATCCTCTCGAATCGTCAGCACCTGGCGATGCAGCAAGTCCTGACAGCGTCCGCCATAGATCTCAAAGAAGCTCACGCAAATATCCAACGGATATCCGCGCCTGGCAAAGTCGTCGGCCTGCGCAAACACATCCGCCGCGATCTGGCTCTGGATGCCTTGCATCGTGTGCGTCTTGCCGCTGCCCGTTTGTCCGTACGCAAACACAGTTGCATGGCCTCCATCATGGAACACGAACTTCACCAGTGGCTGCGCAGTGTACATGTACACGCTCTCGTTCGTCGCGTTCTCATCAAAAGTCTACAACAAAATCACCACCATCAGTACAGCTCCTCCACCTCCTTCTCCACCTCGTCCGTACATGATCAAAGTTGAACGCGTTGCTGTCCAGGTACTTGGTGATGCCGTCCACCTTGAGCTTGCAGTAGTGCACGATCGCCATGGGGTTCAGACACGTCACGGCGTCGTAGTCGTGTTTCTTGACCTCTTTGGCGTTCACCGGCCGCTTGCGCACACAAATCGTGATCTTGGTGTCTCCTTCCGCCGCGTGGGGTCTGCTGCGGTCCTTGTTCTGCTCTCGGAAGGCCTTGATCATGCGCTGGAAGTCCACGTCGCCTGGGTGGCCCATCTTCTCGTTCAGCTGACTCTCGCGTTCGCGCTCGCGCTTGGCGGCCGCCATGGCGCGGCGTCGGTCCTCGCGGTTCCGCTCGATCTCGGCGATGGCCTGCATCGTCGGCTTGGTGCGCGGCGTCGTGGAGGGCGCCCCACGGGCTGCAGCGCCGCCGCGCGCATTGGTCGCCCGCCACGCCATCCGACGTCGGTTAAAACGAATTATCAGATCCCACTTCAATTTGATGCAGACTCAGACTCAGAAAATAGGGCTTCTGATACCGACCCATTTTGCAGCATGGGAAGACAAGCGACCGAGTCCAAGCAGCTGGAGGCGGCCGTGGCGGCCGTGCAGGGCGGCGCCATGTCGCTCCGCGAGGCTGCGCGCAAGTTCGACGTGCCCCGGACGACGCTGCAGCGCCGTGTGCAGCGCCACATGTCGCAGATGCCCGAGCCGTCGAGTGGAGAGCGCGAGAATGTCAAGTCGGAGTCTGTGGCGGCGGCGGCGGGCGATTGCCACGCGCAGAGCGACACGAGTGGCGAGGAAACGGGCGAACAGAGTCAAGTGGAGTGTGAGGAAACTGCAGAGAAAGTTGAAGTGCGTGGAGAGGTTTATTTAACGGGGTGCAAGCGGTCTGCGGAGCACATTGAGTCGCCTAGACAAGGTGGGATAATTGCCTTTGATGTGGGTTTTTAAGTGTTCTGATGGGTTTATTGCTGTGTTTTTTTAGGACCACGCAAGGTGATCAATTGCAAGATTCGGATGTTGTGTACGGCGGCTGGAAGCGCGTTGGATGAGCTGAGTAACAAGATGATTCGGGAGGGCAAATGCATCTACAAATTGGGGTTGGGCCAGTCGCCGTTTCCCATCCCGCAGTGTATTGTTGATGAACTAAGGTGGGTGAAGACTGAGGATTGGCGTGACGGGTTGAAGCTGACCATTGTTGCAGGGCAAACTCGCATCAGCGGGATTATTTGCCGGTTGCAGGGCTGCCGGAGCTTTGTGACGATATTGCTGCGTGGGGTACGGAACGATTACATATCAACTACTCACGAGACGACGTGTTGGTCGGGCCGGGAACGAAAGAGCTGTTGTTTGTACTGCAAACGGTGTATTATGGAGATCTTTTGCTGCCCAACCCAAGCTGTACGAGTTACGCCCCGCAAGCTGCTATTGCAGGGAGGTGCGTGGCTGAATAAAATGTTCGTACGCGTAACAAGATGCCTAACCTTTTTTAATGTGTGAAGAAATATGATGTGGTTGCCGACTCATGCAGAAGATCAATTCGTGCTGCGGCCAGAAGTGCTTGAAGCGCACTGCGCGAAAGACCCAGGTGCGTGCAGCCTACACTTACTGTAGGCTCATATTGCAGAGGTTCCAAGATTTTTTGACTTCGTGCTGTTACGTTGGTTGTCAGATGCTCCGCGGATTCTCATTCTAAACAGTCCTTCAAACCCCACAGGCTGCGCTTACCAGGCCGACGAGGTTCGTGCTTCTACCGAGATTTCAGCAAAGTGAAGATAGTCGTCACCTGATGTTGTGTTTAATGGTCATCTTGCACCAGTTGGAGGCACTAGCAAAAGTCGCAAGGAAGTACCGAATTCTCGTTGTCTCTGACGAAATCTACTCCGAGCTGCATCACTCCGGCACCCATTTGTCGCTCTCCAAGTACTACCCGGAAGGAACCATCGTGTCAGGAGGACTGAGCAAATGGTGTGGCGCTGGTGGTTGGCGCATGGGCTTTTGGCTGTTCCCACCAAGCGTGGGGTGGCTGCGCAGCAGTATGCTCGTCATGGCGTCCGAGACGTACACGTCCGTTGCGTCGCCTATCCAATACGCCGCCCGACGCGCGTTCGTTCTCGAGTACGCAGCACGATCCAGCATCCTCGCGTGAAAGCGACACCAGAGCCCGATTCTAACAGCTTGCCTTGTTCTGCTCTCTCTGTGGTTGTAGTTGCGTCGAGCTGGCATCGTACAAACGCAAGTGCCAGAAGACGCTGCAACTCATCGGCCGGTGGTTCTCGTACCAGCTGCAGAAGATGGACGTCGAAGTGCAGGTCCCCGAGGCCGGCTTCTATCTGTTCCCATGCTTCCGCCGCCACCGCAAGGCGCTCGCGTTGAGAGGCATCGCGACGGACGAGCAGCTGTGCGCGCAGCTGTTGCAGGATACGGGCGTGGCCATCTTGCCGGGCTCGGCTTTCGGGCGAGCACCAGAGGAGCTCTTCGCGCGGCTGGCGTTCGTGGACTTCAAGGGCGACCTCGCGCTCTATCTCATCGAGAGCATGGTAAGCAACGATTCCTCGACGCAATGTGAGACTTTTGCCACCGAAACTCCGCTCACCCCTATCCGTCTGCCTCTGCTTTTGTGCAGCAAGATGACCCGTCTTTGGAGGCCATCGAGGGCTTCATTCAGTCGGTCTGCCCCAATCTCGACATCGCTATGCGCAAGTTGGCGGCGTGGATGGCTCTTGCTCGGCCGTCTGCCGCGCCCGCAACGGCCAGCGCCTCGGCCGGCGCCTTCTAGAGCGGAGAAACCGGTGGTGCGGTCGCCTCGCCGTTGCCAACTGCTGCTCGCCCACGCTGGAATTTTTGTCTGCAGCTTGCGCGGCGCGACGCGAATGGCGCAATGGCAGCCGTGCGTCAGGATCCCACTCGAGTCGCGACGTACGTCAGCGAAACTGCAGTCCCGCCGTTTCTTGTCAAACAAGATGGGATCTTATTCGCACAGGGAGTTCGGTCGACCTGCTTCTCGCTTTTTGCAGCGCTACGCTCCACGGTCCACGGAACTTGGTTTCGCTGGCTGAATCGAAATGAGTCGGTGCCACGTTGAGCTTCCGGTGTGGGGCTGGCGACTTCTACATGGAGCGATTTGGGGCGAGAAAGTAGCGCCATGTCGCTGCCATTCCATCCAACTTGGAAGCCCCAGCAAGAAAGCGGCGTCGTGGCCATCTACCGCCATAATAAGGCAAGGCAGTATACCGCCCAAGTCCATCGTAGGTTTCGTCCGATCGATGATGACGACAAACCAGCTAACACCGCTTTCAATATGTGTAGCAAGGTAGCTCATCCAATTTCACAGGTTCTTGCAGATTTTCCTTCCAACTACGCCTACACGTGAATTGAATCGTATTCGAAGATAGAGGTCTGCTGGAAAATCGCACGCACTCCTCCGCCAGGTACAAAGCCACGAAGAGACAGCCCGATTTCCATACTTCCACACAACACAAACGGCGTTCAGTCCCCCTTACGTCCGGCCGCCCCCATGCCCGCGGTCGACGAGTACGCGCGTGCACGCCACACGCCGCCCACGGACGCGCCGGCGCGCTCCCGCTCGGCCGCCGGCAGCGCGCGCAACCTCAGCGCTACGTTCCAGCACCAGGTGCAGGTCCGACCGGGAGCCAGCGCCGGCAGCGCCGCCAGCATGCGCGCGTCGTACCATGACCCGCAGAGCAAGAAGAAGCGCCACAGCAACAGCAAGAAGAGCGCGCACATGCGCCACTCGCTCACGCACGTGCAGGGCTCGGACGCGCCGGCCTCGGGCCGCTCCAGCGCGTCGTCCACGTCTGGCTCGGCGCTGTCTCCGCCGCAGCGCGGCTCCAATTACCTCAATATCCACACGACGAGCAGAGAGCTGAGTCCGCATCATCAGCTGCATCCCGAGTACCCGTCGGTGCCTCCGTCGGGCGACGACATCCTCAAGGTGGAGATCCCCAGGTGGAAGTCCAAGCTCACGACGGACAGAGCCGACAGACTGCACGTCCCTGCAGGAGCCGACAGCGCTGGCAACTCGCCCGTGGCCAGTGGAGCAGGCAGGTCGTCCACGTGGAACGGCAAGGACGGACGAGGAGGCCACGGAGGCTCCATGGGGGCGCTCGTGCTTGGACGAGATCGAGATAATGGCTCCAAGAAACGCTACACGGTCTTCCAGGTCTACGTGCACTTCCAGTCGGGCGCCATCCGCGTGTCCGAGAAGAGATACAGCCACTTCCGTGAGCTGCACAAGACGCTGAGGAGGAAATACGCCACGGTCGGGAAACTTTATTTCCCGCCGAAGAAGTTCTTCATGTCGTTGTCACTGCGCGTGATTGAACAGCGGCGTGAAGCGATCGAGACGTACATGAACGCAGTGCTGACGTTACGGCCACGGCCGATGGAGGTCGTGCAGTTCCTCAGCACCGGCAGCAGCTCAGTGGATGACGAAGAAGAGGATGGAAACAGCACGGACGGACCTACGCGTGGAGTGGATATGGTCTCTGCTCCGAAGCACGTGCAGTCCACGTCGACAGCTCTGGGGACGTCTTCGCGGCTCAGCGGCAGCAACAGCTTCGCCTCGGAGGAGACGGCGAATCATATGGTGAATATGCAAGACTTTGAGATCCTGAAAATGCTCGGAAAGGGGTCGTTTGGCAAGGTCTACATGGCACGAGAGCGCGGAGGAGACGGCAAGATCTACGCGATGAAAGTGCTGCGCAAGTCGGAGCTGGTAAAGCGCAACCAGGTGGGACACACCATGATGGAGCGCCGCATCATGAGCTCCATCGACCACCCTTTCATTGTCGGGCTCAAGTACTCGTTCCAGACGGCCAGCAAGCTCGTGATGGTCTCGGACTATTGCTGCGGAGGCGAGATCTTCTTCCACCTCAAGAAGTTCCGGTCCTTCTCGGAGGCGATGGTGCGCTTTTACGCCGCCGAGTTGGTGGCGGCCATTGGTCACCTGCACGAGCGTGATATCATCTACCGAGATCTCAAGCCCGAGAACATTCTTCTAGACGAGACGGGCCACGTTCGACTCACGGACTTCGGTCTCTCCAAAACGGACTGTACGGATTTTACAGGTGCCAAGACGTTTTGCGGCACCCCGGAGTACCTGGCACCTGAGATGCTCATTAGCCGCAAGAAGAAGACGGAGTACGGCAAAGCCATCGACTGGTGGAGTCTCGGCACCCTCATGTACGAGATGCTCACGGGCTGGCCGCCTTTCTTCGACCGCAATATTGAGCAGATGTGCACCAAGATCATGAAGTCTCCGCTCAAGTTCCCAGCGCATTTTGGCCTGAGCTCGGAAGTCAAGAGCCTCATTTCGGCTTTGCTGGAGCGCGACCCGACCTATCGCATTGGCTCGCGTCCAGGTGCTGGTGTGGAAGATATTAAGAACCACGTATTCTTTTCTAGCATCGACTGGACGTTGCTAGAGCGTCGTGGCATCAAGCCCCCGTTCAAGCCACGTGTGCGAAGCCCGACGGACATCCAGAACTTCGACCGTGAGTTTACGAAGGAGTTGCCTGACCATGGTTTCTTGCAGCAGGATAAGCGCCTGGCCGTGTCGCCCAAGAACGAGTTCCAGGGCTTCTCGTACACACGAACGGAGGAGCCGGCAGCATTGTCACGAGAGTCAAGCAGTAAACGGGAGAAGCGCAGGTCAGGACGCCGGTCGGAGCCGCGACTTAGCGAAGGGTACGTACGAGGGAGGCATTGAAGCCGCGCAGGACGTCGAACTACTCTTCTGGGTCTTCGTAGCGGTGCCTGATTCTCTCTCTTGCGTCTTGGGTTGGGCCTTGGGTGTTGCTAGAGTCGAGCGCCAGTCCCAGTCAGCGGCAGATCAGCAGTATCCTGAATTCGGCCTCGTCGGCCGCGACAGCACGGATTTCGACACTGGTTGTATCTAGAGCGCGTGGATGCCCGGTCCAGCAACTGGCCGCGCCGCGCACTCGTCATGTCCAGTACAAGGAGACAGCAGGTGGGCAACACCATCAAGTACATTCAATGCTATTTTGTTTCTAATTTAGACCTGGTACAGGTACGGAGCAGATCCGAGTCGAGTTGTTCGCTGGGAGACGCAAAGTACGTTGTAAGAAAATGAATGAACCTAAAGATTACATGAGATTAGCACACGAAGCCACTGACCGATATATGGCCCAAACGTGAAGAGGTAAACCCCTTCAGCAGTGGCAGCAAAAGGCCTCAACAGCCTGCTGCCACTCGTGCTTGCGATCATAACCATAGAATACCGGCAGCATCTTGCGCATCGTGTGCGAGGTTTTGTGGTCCTTAAAATTGTACACGCGTTGCCACTTACCGTCGACGTTGGCATAGCGGTGCGAGATTTCACAGGATTGCGCTGCTTTCGAGTCAACAGCACAACCGTCAAGTTAGTTCAATTGTAAGATACGGCGTGGCTCAAGTAAATATGCCTACCATTGCACGCGGCGCACAAATCGTAATCGCTGCAGACAGCACAGTTAAATCGTGCTCCGGTGAAGTCTGTTTCTCCACACGAGTCGCATATAAATCCCAAATGGCGGCCTTCCATGATGTAGCGCAAGGTAGCAACAGCATCCTCGTGACACTTGCGAAACGCACTGCGCACACGAAACTTAGGAATGTCCAGCTTCTCGGCCAGGTTTTCAACCACTTCCAGCGTTGGAGGTACCAGCTCATCACGGCTGAATAGTTGTTGTGCTTCTGCATATCGCTCGAGTAACAGCTCGTACACAGGACTCAAGGTGACAGCAGGTGAAGCTCCGTGAAACCCTTGAGGCCTTACGCAAAACACCACAATATCCGCCTGGTGCAAACTTGCGTTTTCAGCTGACGCGTGATACGGAATCATCTCAGAGAGAACATTGGGGGCGATCTCTTCTCGGAACATCTCCAGCTGTGAACAACTCCAACCGGTATGACGAGCGACTGCCTCGTACAACACACTAGGTGCCAGCCCTGCGCCTTCACGCTTTATTTGTATACCTGTGCTTTCAGAAGATGGTTCTTCAAAAACTCGAATTTTTCCGATGTAGTCCAGGCGGTTGGCTGGACCTGGTTGCAATAACTTCACAAACATATAGCCTTTCGGGGTCGCCAATAAATCCTTTTCGGTTTCTTCGTCATCCGAAGACAGATCAATTGTGAGATCGTTCGTCACGGTGTTGTTCTCAACATATATCTGGCAGAACGAGTAGGCATCGATGTCAACTCCGTCACAGAGCAAGCGACCGAAAAGCGGTCGGTCTTGCTGAGATTTGTCACAGGCAAGCAGTTTGCGTGGCCGAAGTGCCTGACCTGACACCACAGGCTGGTTAAAGCACCACACTCGCGTCTTGGTCATCGCTTCTTCTTCCCTGTAGTCCCCGAGCACTTCAGGAAACCGGTCGTAAAGTGCGACTAGTAAGTCACGTAATGAGCAGCAGAAAGGCAGTTCCAATTCCGCCACGTTTGTAAAATCGACGAGTCCAAGTTGATGATGTTCCCGAAGATCATGCTCAAATACCACGCGGAATGTAATGGACATGAGGCGAACCTGGGCCGACACAGTGAGGGTATCGGGTTCAGTTTGAGCCTCTGTACCATTACTTAGAAATCCTTGTTGAGGGTCGCGTAGCATCGATAGTGAGCCAAGAGAGTGCACTCCCCAGTTATTAAGGTGTCGGTGGAACTTGTTGTCCGTTAAACATGAGTGCCACTCGAGTCGACGACTCGGATCCCGTGCGTTCTCCACCTGCAACGAAAACACTGCGCACGTGAGCCAATCCGGTGCGCGCCTAGCCAAATCAGTGAGTACAAGGTACACACTGAGTACACGGTCCTTGTACTGTGCTTCGTTCGGGTTTCCATTTGGGAACACCCACAGACAGAAGCGATGGGCTCCAATAGTGAAGGTATCTGACACAACCTTGTCCACGCTCCTCATGGCTTCCACGTCCGTGAACTTGGGCACCATCACGGATATCTCTGCTCTCTGTTCCTTGGCATGATTTTCCTCGTAGCAGCGTCTCCAAGAGCCTCCATAGAGCCTCACCAACTAAACACAAATCACAAATCACAATAACACCCGTAACTCAGCTCCCAGGTGTCCTCTCTCCCTCACAAAGCTCTCAAAAGACAGCATTTCACCCGTACATCATAGTCCGGAGCCCCAGGCAGTTGTGGCAGCATCTGCGTCCTCAGCGTCGGCCATTTCTTCTGGCAAATCCTCTTCCACATTTGTCGGTCGAACGTGAGCGCTCGAAAGGCTCTGCACGTGGCGGCACAGGCCAGCAGCGAGTGGCCGTCAAGCTGCGCCAATGCGAGCGCTAGCAGCTCGTCCGGCAGCGCGCGGATGTCGCTACAGAGCTCGTCCATGTCCACGTCGTCCAGATCCAGACTCTCGTTGTCCGTCTCGCCCGCGGAGCCCTCACTGGCGCGACACTGGAGCAGTCGCGGGTGCTGCGCGCGTCTACTGCTCTTGCTGGACGTCGGGCGGGAGCCGCCGAGCCACTGGCGCTTCTTGGGGCTCAACGCGCGAGCCGACGCGACCATCGGAACGAAAAGGAGATTCGAATGTGGATCCAGAGAGAAAATGGGCAAAAGCGTGGAAACTATGATACCAATCTTGAAGTTGGTGTGCGGGAACATAGAAATGGGAATATAAAAGATGAGAGGTTACTTTATAAAGTTACAGAGAGTGTGTGTATGAGATGGATACACTTTTGGATTGGCATGGCGCTGAGCCGGAACTTCCGCACGACGTACTACAAGACGCTGGGCGTGCCGGTGGTGCAGCACATTGTGGACGTGGACGCCTCGTTCGCGGCGCTGCTGGGCGACAAGGCGGTGAACGTGCCGCAGCTGCTGAAGCTGGCGCTGGAGTTGGGCATCGCGCCGCAGTACCGCGCTCGTATTTGGCTGCTGCTGCTTGGGCTTCTACCTCCGTATCCTGCCGTCTGGACGTTTGCATTAGCAGAACGACGCGCCATGTTTGAGGATGTGGTGGAGGCGGCGCAGGTTTTGCAGACAAAGGACGCGAGAGATGGAGACGAAGCTGGCGGAGGCGTCTACGACTTCTTGGGGCTGCTGGAGGACGGAGAGGAGACGAGTGCTCCGTCCCTGCAGGAACTCAAGAGATTGGTGCACTTGCATCGAACGTACTGGAGAGAAATTGCGGCGTGTGACGCTCTGTTGCTGTATGGGATGGATGACCCCAACTTCTTGCTGGGGGTGGCCACAGTTGTGTGTGAAGTGCTGAGTGACGAGGCCGAACGGTTTTGGTGCTTTACGAGGATGATCGAGTTGTTCCACGATGGACTGGAGCTCGTGGACCCTGTTGTGGCGCTGGATACGCTGTACAACGCACAACTTGCAGAGTTTGAAGTCGTGTTTCTCCGGACCCTCGACGTCAAGCGGCGGCGGCTAACTGCGGACGGATCTCTGCATCTGATCAAAAGCGGACACGAAGACGAGCACGGGCGTCGAAGATGAAAAATTAAATAGCGATCAACTCAACGAACCTACAGCGGCTTACGCGAATCCTTCGACGTACGCGTCCTCATCGTCGCTAGCGCTCTCTGCAACCTGTCGCTTTACTGCAGTCTTACGCGAACGGCGGCGTCGCTTTGTTGGGGTTTTGGGCTTTACCTGCGGAGCTGTAGGTTTGAGCTCTGTTTCAAGATCGACGTCCAGCTGTGCTTGGTCTTTGCGGGCTACGAGCCACGCAGTCATAAAAAGATTCCAGTTGGTTTGGATTGGATCTTCCGCCGAGAACAAGTCGTCGACAGAAGAGAGCAAGAGCTTCTTGGGGGACCGCTCTCTCGCTTCTGCAGAGTTGTCCGCTGAGGAGGGTTTATACGTTGCGCACTTCTCATTGTCCAGCTTGTACTTGGCCTTCAGAGCAAGTTTTAGACGAAGCATCACCGCAAGAGCGAAAGCAATGCACCCATTCATCTCCAGAGCGACCAGTTTGGACGCGGTTAGAGGACGCAACGGGCGATAGTCGTCGATTTCCACGAGCGAGAGATTAGATTCTTCGTCCTCCAACAATTCGGGCGCCACACCTGCCGTCGCAAACGTTTCCTTGAGATCCTCCAGCACAGTCCTTAATGTATTAACGAGAGCATGATGTGAGATACACGTAAACAAATACTTGACAAGAAAATCTTACGTACCCGAGGCGAAGGCTTGCGTAGCGGTTGATCAAATAAATAATGTACAGCGGCTCATCCTCCACTTCATACGGTAGTGTCGAAATGATTTGTGCCAGGTAGCACAAGTATTTCAGGTTGTCTGCAGAGGTGCCGCTGTTGGCAGAAGAGGGTTTGTTGTTCGGTTTCTTTAGCACGCTACCCTGGTCAGTGAATTGGTTCACGAGCGCCTTCAGGAAGAGGGACCTCACTGGCTTGAGGCAAGTCGTGTACAATCGCCCAAAAAGACAAAACTCTTTGCCCTCCTTTTCATCTTTGTCGACTCTCAAAGCTGTGGCAGTACCGAATACTCTCAGCTGAAACGGGTAAGAGTCCCGGATACCTTGCACGGACGGAGTGAGAAATTGACTCGGAAACCTATCGTGCACCGCTAGTAGCTGAGAAAAGGCAGCATCTCGCACGCCTGACACTCCATCCGTCTCCAGCGCCACCAAGATCGGGATGCATTGTAGCGGATTCACCAATCCTTGTGTTAGCAACGCACCAATGCACCCGATGGCTTCTTGCCGAATTTGCGCAATCTTTTGTAGCGATAACAACAATACGTTCCCTAGCTCCGCTTGCATAACGTTGCCGATTAGCGCAGCGTCGGCTTCCTGGTCACCTTGAACTTGCTGTTCTTTGCTTTTAGATCGATCCATTGACTGCGTCGCAAGGCCATTGCCGAGGCGCTGTTCTTCGTAGAGTAACAGCTCCTTCATGCTTACAAGGCAATGCAATGTCAATTTCCCAGGTGCTGCAGTCAGCAGGAACTTCAGCAATCCATCTTGTTGAGCCCGCAGAAACAAACGTGGTCGTATGGGGAATAGAAAGCCCATGCCTTGCACAGCTTTGGCCGCGCATGCATCGTTACCAGGTTTGCGGACATACTCCTTGTACAAATCATAAAGCAATTCTGTGATCGACCCAATCTTCAGCACTTTCGCTTCGTTTGTAAGTTCCACGTGATAATCAATGTCAGTCGCACCAACAATTTTTCCTGCAGCAAACAGTGCTCGCTGAAGTAGAAAATTATCCTTTTCCGATAATATGGCAAGCGAATCCTTTTGCTTGAACCCTTGAATGATAAGGAAGAATCGCTCCAGCAATTTAAGGAGCAACACAGGGGCCTTCTTTCTGGTAGTAGACAATGTTGCTAGGCACTTGACACTCGGAACAACAACACTTGGGGGGATCCTAGCACAAGAACCCTTAAATCGTCTTCCAGTCTCCCAGCTAGAGTTTGAGGGGGCCTCTTGACACGTAAGATATGGTCAATCATTGACACCGCAAGCCTTTGGATCTTAATATCGTTCTCTTTCAAGTACACCCGAAGAGTTTCAAGATGGCAAGCCAACAGTTGGGGCTTCGCTTCACAAAACGCTGCCAACGCCTTCATGCACGACAGAAACTGCAAGTGCCCTTCTCCTACAGAAACACCCTGAAGGAACTTACCTTCCTGAAGGTCCATGAGGCAGGCAACAAGTCCACCAACAATTTTCTCGGATCGATGTCTTGCTATCTCAGCTTCATTCTTACTCGATCGTGATCCCTTTTTCTTTGTGCTGATAGTTCTTTCCCCCAACAGCCTCTTCAGCAATTCGACGAACCAACTCAAGTTTGGCACGCCATGGATGACCTCAACGATAGTCGCGACGATTTCCGATGAGTTGTCGATCTTGGAGTCATTGGTCTTTACTACACTCGAAGGGGCCACAGTAGGGGTTCGGTATGCAGACCATGCTTCTTCGATTGAGTTGGCGGTGCTTCCATCTTCAGCAACAAAACTCACATGTCCTTCAGAGGTTGATGAGACAGCGTCCTTATCATTGATCGTACTTGCAACAATTGTCCATCCAGGAGGCAGCGTGCATCCATCACCAAACTCGCCCAGAGGGTTAGAGAGACGGGAGGAAGAGAGTTCGGCTCCAAACCACACTTCTTGAAAGGTATCAATGATGAAATTCTTCACGGCTTGATCCTCAGCAGCATCTCCAACTCGTTCAACCAAACACTTCATGCAAGCACTCTTGCGGCGGAGCTCTGATTCCGAGATTGCATCATTCGATCCACTTTGAACTGATATCAGTACCATCTTGAAAATCTTGCACACGCTTTTGCGAACTTTAATTCCTTTGTCTCTTAGTCTCTGTGCAAGCACGTCGAAATATTTGTCGAACTGTTCACCATGAAAGACACCATCAGTATATAAGATTGGAAGAACACACCGCATGCACACACAATCCTATCGTACCAGTACGGGTTGGAGCAGCACGTATGTTCCGATCAAATCCACAGCAGCTTCACGAACTGAAGGTTTTTCATCCGAGCAGCACATCTGAACAACTGTTTGTACTCCAGTTTCAGCCATCAGCATTGGATCAACGTCAACAATTTCTCTCAAGCATTTCATGACCCTAGCTCTCAGTGTTGGGCTTCCCTTCGAAAGCAGAGCCATAAAGTGCGCAAGCAAACTATCGAACAAGCCGCAGAATCCACGTTTTACGACAAGGTGCAAGCTCGAGTTCATCGCCAGCTCAGTCGTCGGAGCAGCCACCTTAAACGTCGAGTCCACGCCTCCCTTTGTCATATCCCACAATGACTCCCACAGTTTTCGTTCCCGCTCTCGATATTTTGACTCAGTACTGCTCCAGTGCAGCTCTGACTCCGAAATGAACTTCAAAATAAGCAATTTCTTCGAATCACTTTGATCAAAGCTGTGCCGTTGAAGATGCATCACCACAATATGCTTCAGCGCCATGAGCTGAAGCCATTCAGTGTTGGCACTCAGCAATTTTCTGGATTTAGTATTCGCAAAAATTGCTGTACGCAGACTGCACATATGCTCATCAACAACTGCAACAGAATCACTGTCATCTTGGAGAACGCTGTGCTTGGCCTTCTTCTGGTAAAGCTTGATTGAAGCACATATTTTTCCGACCAAATTCAGCGCAGCTAGGCTATAGTGTGATTCTGGACTCTTCAGTTCTTTTGAAATATTAGCGTGTAGAATGCTTGCCAACGAAGAACTCAGCACTTCAAGAAGCTCTTCCGCGCCTGGCCATTCAGGCCGCACAAACATTGCCAGGAGGTCTTCAACGAAATTATCCAAGACCACACGGTTATCACGCTCTTCAGATTTTTTCCAGCATGCTGCGAGTAGCTTCCCAACAAACGATTGCACACTCTTTCGTGTTTCCTCTAACACGGCTACTACAGCACCATTTTGGTGCTGAGTTTTTTCATCAATGACCGTATCTGGAGTCGATGAAGGTTCAGGTCGAGTCTTGCACCATTTCAACGTCTGCTTCCGGTATCCCGAGTTTTCACAGCTGGAGCGCAAGATTGAATCATGGATATCACTAGTGTTGATATTTGTTGCACTGTATCACTTGAGTTTGGCAACTTCACTGTTCTTAGAGTACGCTTGATGGTAGGCAGCTTTACCATGACTCCGACTATATCGCCAAGGAGCGAGTCTCGGTGAAACGGATACTGCAGGAAGATATTTCGAAGCACTGCTAAACCACTTTGCTGCAGCGATGTGGCATAGGAGCTGTGCTCCAGAGCAAACAGCTCCACCATCGATGAAGACAGTGGTAAAAGCCACCGGTCGGCAAGCTTCACACCAAGAACAAGTGCTGCAAGGTGATACATGAACTCGCACATGACGTGCATGACACTGCTAATAGCCTCGCGAATGTTTTTGTTGGTTCGTAGATTTACGCGAGAGGAGCTGGGTGCCTTACCCGCTACTGACTGGCGCCGATTCCTTTCATTTCCCACTGTTGTCGACGCAGTTGTAGCGAATGTGGTATCAATGCAAGGAAGTAACAGTCGTCGAATAACGTGGTGCATGAGCTGAAAGCAGTCGTCAATATTCTCCTCGGAAAGAATTCGGCGGTCAATCTGCGGTGTTGTCATCACAATCAGCTCACAGATTGCGATATCAAGCGAGGTTGCGAGACGTCGGACCAGTCCATTATTTGCCGTAGAGAACCGGGACATTTTATCTTCAGCACTAGGCATCATTGCCGCGAGAACGTCCATCGTCAGGCCCAGTCGCACCTGCTTATCAAATGCGTCCATCAACGAAATCAGCAGTTCTGGATCCAACTTATTAATCCAATTGTTTTTCTCCATAGCTTTTAGCGACTGCAGCAGTAACTTCACTTCATCCGACGAGAATACGTCCTGATCACCACTGTCAAAATTCTCCTGCTGCTGGCGGTACGTGGCCATGTCAACCAATTTTTCCAGTAACTCCGCATACTTCTCAACACTGTCAGCAGTGATCTCAGCTTGAGTAAAAACTACCGGCAGCTCATCTTTATCTTCCATTTCCACGTCCACAGCTTCTTCAGCATTCAACTCATCCAGACAATTTTGCAGCTCGTCACTTTCATCCTTCATAGAACTCCCATCATTTGTCGCATCTACAACTGATCGTCTCTTTCTCGGCTGTTCAATCTCAGACTCATTCTGCAGCTCCAGACGTCTCTTCAACTTGTTCGACGGTGATGGTTTCAGACCATGATCCGCCCCAGCTACGAGCGTCCACACACATGCAACCACGCGTCAGTTTCCAGGGCCACATTGCAGCAGCTTTCCTACCCACATGTAGTCCCCATTACTGTACAAACCATTGAAACATCCCGTCTGCACCACCGCTTGCGCCCACTTGGGCATCGAGTTCAGCACGTCCGCGTCCATCTCCGTCGTCTCACCCGCAGCGCTGCATCAAAACAATAAAATATATAAATATATTTAGTTATTACATAATTTATACTATTTGTTGAAGTTTATTATGATTGTACCAGAGTTTGCCGGTGTTGGCGGAGCGGATGAGCGTCGCCAGCCGCTGCGGATTGAACGCCTCGGCGCCTATCACGGACTCCACAGCCGCAGGACGCGCCGTCTCAAGCGCATCAGCCGCCGCCGCGTCCTCCGGCTCCAGATACAGCGGGAAGACGAACGTCCCGCCACGCATCGTCCTCCAGAGTGAGTGCGCACTCGTGCAGTTGGATGCGGTATGACTTGTCCTGAAGAGCGCAAATAGAAACGTGGTGTGTGCAACACCACATTACTTTGTAGCCATTTCTAAGTGGCTCACTCTGAAGAAAGCGACCAGATGGTGGTGCTCCACCACAAGGACTTGGATCGGACGCTGTGGGGGCCGGCGTCCGCTACCGGTCGCTCCAGAGCAACGGACGTCGCGATCTACATGCAACTAGTGGGTTTCTAACGCTTTAGAGTAGGTGGAATTGTCTGGAGGTTCTCGTTTCTAACGCTTTCGATGGATTTGTCTGCAGGGTTTAGTGACGGTATTAGGCGTGACTTGTGCTCTGGACTACGACAAACCGGAGACGGTGCGCTTGGGAGCAGCGGGCGCAACTCTGTTGGTGTATTTCCGCAGTACTGCATTGGTATGACGATGGGCTTCAATTGTCCACTCTATAGAAATATCTACTGGAGTGCTAACATGGCGTAGTTTGTTCGCTTGATGCTCTTTGTATGCGCCATCGTGCTGTATGGAGACGTTCTCGTGCCGGTGAAGCAACTTGCAAGGGCTGGAGAAGCGCTCCCGTTGCCGACGACTAAAGTGGTACTGCACTCCGTTTGGGTCTGGAACACGGTAAGTTCATGCTTTTCCATGTCTCAAATGCACACATCGTGGTTAATCTGTTTGCTTGCCTTTAACTCAACAGCTCCGCATCTTGTACACCATCTTCCGCTCAGGTGCTCTCACGTCTGGTGGTCGGAAGAAATGTCCGACGTATAGACAGCGTCCGAAGGTCGCGTGAATACCAGCTATGCTGATTCAGTGTGCTCGTCATGATGTCCACCTCAGTCAGTTGTACACCCCAATCGAGTTGGCGTTTCTGCCAGATACTTAAAGCTACCCGGAACTCGAGACTTCTGCCTTTTTGAGCCAAGCAAACTGAAAACTATAGTCTGCACCTGCAACAAATTAACATTTTCACCATTGTCAGTGCTTATTCGCAGAGCTCACTAACAGGTTCAACTATCTGACGTACCAAAATGCACAAGAGATGACTGGACCACGTACACGACCCACAATATCAGTTTCGACTGAATCATTTTCCATTGCGTCCGAAGCACGAATGCCAGTTGGTGGACTGGTGAGTACCTCATTGTCTTCTGAAGAACAAGCGTTAGCACGATGATCGAGATAAGCTCGAGAAGACTGTACAGGAGCACGTTTGCCAACGTGTTTTGCAGCTTGTCTGTGTCCATGTGCGCGAGTTGGGAATAGTAAATTCGGTTGGGAAGATATGACATGGCAGCAACGTAGATGGCTGGAGTATCATCAATAGTATCGTCAGTAGGTGCATGAACCTGAGGATGAAAATGCACAACGAAAAACTCACAGTAGACAACTGGGACGATGACTTCAGTGTATTCGACGAGAATCGTGAACTCGGCTAGATGCATCAAGGCCAATACCTTTCTTGTGTATAAATTGTCCATGACGACCAAGTTGTCTTGTGCGTTACCTGCGACTCGGTACGAAGGATGGTCAGGTACTCGTATCTCTTGAGATTTCGATGTCTGCATGGGGATGTTTCGAAATTGATCAGGACTTTTGTTTGGGAATACCCTGTCAGGTCGTGAAAAGAAACCCAGCAACTGTTTTGGCTGAGCGTTGGCGTCTTTCTTTGACGGAGAGCAAGGTGGGTCAGGGCTTGTGAGATCAATTGATCGGCGATTTACAATAGTACACGCTCGACTCAACGTATTTCGCGATCTACTCGGAGCTAATGGCATGTCCAAAGACGACAGTTTCGAGCAGATTAATTCGCCTGTCAATCTGTTGAAGTTCCCGGACACTCCGCATGACAGCATGGAGAGAAAGCACCATGCGAATAAAGTCAACAGTCATGATTACGACCACTGTTAGCTTTGACGTCGTATTCTGCATTGAGAACGACACGAAGAGAGCGTTGAAGACATCGACATTGAAGACGACGATTTCCGGCTGCATATCCGTGTTAGACCGGATGTAGTAGCTGATTCCATTTTTGATGGCCATCTTGATAATTATCAGGACGAGAGAAAACGACGCTTGCAAAGCCGACGAAAGGCTTGTGAAAACGTAGATGTAAAATGGGTAGATCGCGATCATTGACATCTGCACCACGAACATTTTTAATCCACTCACAATCTGTGCTTGCAAGGCACTACTTTCACGAACGCGGCGGCCCCAGCAAACTGAGAAAGATCCAAGCAGCAGCACCATCCACACGGGTGCACCCAAGACCATAAGAAACGGAACAGGGAAGCCGATTAACATTGAGAGCGAGTAGGCAAATACGATAGTTCCTGCGCTCACAAAACCAGTGATGCCAATTTTTTGTTGTCGAGACATTGGCAATACAGGTAACATTTCACAAAACTGCACGACAAACGACGCCGTGTAGAGCGATATGATCAAGCATGCACGCAGCCAGAAAACCACATTGGCATTTGTGCCAGCTTCTGGTGGATCTAGCGGTGTTGCGTCGGCCAGCACAGCCGCAATCAGACAAGGTAGAGGCGTTAGCAGGACAAGTAAAATGATCTCCAGTGCACAAGCGTTCTTGTTGTACTTCTGGAGCGCCATCAATCTGTCATGGGAGTATTGTCCACGCATCTCAACCTGCAGCGACCTCCACGTGTCAACAATCCGTGTGCATCGTCGGAATCGAGGGAGCATATTCGTTGCAACAGCTTCGAGCACAATTCTCAGGAATGATGCGTTGACTTGAGCCGCCGACTGTGTGCAGACCTCGCAGTCGAACCAGTTTACCCAGAGCTTAAAGCAACTATAATACTCAGAGCAGGCAACGAGTTTAATCGAGTAAATATAGACGAACTAGCTAACCGCTTTGCGAAATGAATCGAGCCTTACACTTTGAAATCTCTATTACATTTGAGTTTTAAAATTTGGCTTTAGGCAGTTTCCTCACCCAGTGTTTTGTGTATTTTGTGGACGAGGAGTGCTCTTAACGGATCGTATACGAGGAGTACTCTTAACGGATAAAGAGCACCGGGTCAAGCAGGAGACTGGGGTGGCAGTGATGATTGATTTGACGGGTGAATAAGACTCAGTGATGTGGGTGTACAGAGAGATGTGAGCAGTGACGGAGGATCCACGTAGGCCTAGAGGGATCGGGGGCCGTGGTTAGCGACCACGGGGGCTGAGGCTGCCGGATTGTCGGTGCCGTTGGCCGAGGGATGGTACGGTCCTGGAGTGTCCACGGGCACCTGGAAGGGACTGAACCCCACATCTGTATTTATCGGATACATATCGGGTTACAGATAGGCAGGGAGAGCTGGCCCAAAGACCTGCCCGAGGTTGCAAGCCGCCTAATAATTGCTCTCTCCCCGACTGTCTCTATTGAGTTTGATCTCGTGACCTCTTCTCCTAGGCTTAGTTCCCACCCATGTGTCTTATCTGCTCCCATTCATGTTGGACAGCGTAGCAGCAGCGTACGACGACAATTTTGTTAGGGTCCTGGTTCCGATCTCGAAATGCGACACTTTCTCGGATCCGGATATTGTCCTACTAAAACCAAGTGAGTTATAATTATCCGGACAACGGAGCTCTTCAAACTCAGACGATCTTTCACTTTCCAAGTTGCCACGTACCCTGCAAGTTGTTTTAGCTGCACCCTCGTCATGTCGTACGAACTGTTCCCCCTGCGCCTCCCACAGCTCCGTCGGCCTCTGCGCCTCCCCCGCCGCCGCTTTTCCGGTCCACGGGCGACCTGCAGAAGCTGATTTCGCCCCATTTCGTGGCCCCCGAGGCGCTTCTGAAGCCGATTCCGACCAACGAGTGGTGGGGCAACTTGCTGGCGTGGGACGGACAGCGCGAGAGCGACGCTGTGTTTGCAGGCCCGTACACGTACAAAGTGGTGCAGGGCCAGGCTGGTGGCATTGGTAGCGGCCTCTCGGTCAGCTACTTGCTGCCAGTACCGGACGGACGGCCCCATCAACGACAACGGAGCTCCTCGTTTCTATTTCTATCCGCCGACCATTAAGAATTGGGTCTTTTCTGCCGCGGAACTGGCACAGCAATCGGGTACGCCACCTCTCAGTATCCAGGATTGGGATGACATGGGGGTGCACCTCCGTATGGCAGGGATGAACATGTATTTGGCCTTGGGCACCGCCTTCACGACGGTGGAGTATCAGGATATGCAGGTGCAACTTGGCACGGAACATTGCATTGTTGCTATCGATGGAGCTCCTGCTCGAGACGGCCACCAGGTGAACGGGATCAGCTTTGTGGTCTCGCTCAACAATGGACAGCAGTGGGTGCTCTACTTCTTCTCCAACGCCGGCGGTAACACGTCGCTGGTGTTTAAGGACAACAAACTCACGACGAAGTCTAAGTTTACAGGAGTCGTGCAAGCGGCGTTTGTATCGACCAGTGCAGTGCAACCTGCGGTGCCTCAGGACGACCACAAGATTCTGCAGCTCTACCACGCAAGTGCAGGGGTGTACCCGAGAGGAGTCTCTGTTCAGACGCTCAATTCGGAGTCTTTTGCTTTCAACTGGCAACTTGTTAGAGCTGCAGGAAGCAACCCTGGCGCGCGGTTCCTGCACTTTGCACTCACGCACCTTCAGGCCATGCTGGATCCGTCCACTGCTGAAGCCAAACAGGAGCTGGTACTACACTCTCACACCCACGGGCCCCTGTTTGCGTACGCGTTGGTAGCCTCACCGAATGCCACTCCGACGTGGTTGTGTCACGTGCCACAGGCTGAAAGCCAGGGTGTTGAGACGTGCACAGCATTTTACCCGCCTCGTGCTGGTAGCCTCACTCGCGAAGAAGTGGAGAGGCTCAACTTGTGCCGTGTTGTCACGGATGAAATTCATGGAGATTGGTCGCTGCCTCATGAAGGAAGCTACTACTTCAAGGGCAAGGCACTGCAGAAGTTTGGGACGATGTGTCTCGTTGCGAAGCAGCTTGCCGATACCACCAATCCAGAAATGAGGGAAGTAGCTCAACACGGTATCTCCAAACTGCAGAAGTTGCTCACGGACTTTGTGAACAATCAGTCCGCGTTTCCACTCGTGTACGACACAGTGTACAAGGGAATCATCACCAGTGAGGGCATGGCTAGGAACGACATGAACGTCGATTTCGGCAACAGTGTGTACAATGACCACCACTATCACTATGGCTACATTGTGACCGCAGCCGCTATGGCCCTCTACTTGGATGCAAATTGGCGCCATTCAGCTGATGCCGTCAAGGTGCGAACATTCGTCGACACGTTGATCCGAGACGTTGCAACCTCGACGCCTACTGGAAGTGACCCGTATTTCCCGCGCTTCCGGTATTTCAACTGGTGGCTGGGTCACTCGTACTCACACGGTGTGACCCCAATGGCCGATGGTAAGGACGAAGAATCAACCTCGGAGGAGGTGAACATTCTCTATGGCATTGCACTGTACGGTCAAGTGACGGAGAATGCTGAACAGCAAGCGCTTGCAAAGTTGATTCTGAAGGTCTATGTGCGTGCCGTGAACACGTACTTCTTGCTTCGGAACGGTGGACCTCAAATCCACCCAGCAGGCTTTGCGAAGAACAAGGTCACGGGTGTTTTCTTCGACAACAAGTGCGACTACGCAACGTGGTTCAGCCCCAACAAGGAATGCATCCACGGCATCCAAATGATTCCTGTGTCTCCGATTTTGGAAGTCTCTCGGCCGTCCCGCTTTGTCCGCGAAGAATGGGACGAAGTGCTCAGTAAACTGCCCATCGTGCACGATTGGAAGGCGAATCAGTGTGGCTGGACTTCGCTGCTTTTTGCGAATTACAGCGTTCTTGATCGCACCAAGGCTCTCGAGGTGCTGTCCCAGTGCCCGATGGACGACGGACTCAGCCGCGCTTGGGCGCTATACTACGCGGCCACCCGCCCCCCACCATCCTGCTAAGTCGAGTCTCGCACGCCTCCAGTAAGTCGATGCATCTTGTCTCTCAACTTCCTTTACTTTCGTGATTAATCACATCTCTATGTTTATCAAAACTGTTGTACCTTTTGTATGCTTGTTTCCATCACGAAGAGGTCATTGCTTGTAGTAGTGATTGTGCCAGACTGCTTACAGCAGGAGACACTCGCCGATCACGCAACGACACCAAACACCTAAGACCGTGCACATGTTAGACCACGCAACAAATTTCCTGGTATCCACAGAGCTGAGTAAGTACCTGTCAACGAGACGTTGAATCTCTGCTTCAGGAAGTGTTCCGACAAAAGAGGGCAGTTTGCCTATCAAGGCCCCCACCACCTTTAGTCCGCTCATTGCAACAGATTCACTCTGTGTCGACTCCAGACGAGCTGCTGTGACCTCGAAGCAGTTTCGAACAAGCTGCAGATCGGCGTTGTTTTCCATGAAGAGCAATTCGCTTCCCTTATACAAGAACTGAAATATGACCTGTAGCACAAGGGAAAAAGGAGGAAGCGCTCAGTGGTTTCCAAACGAATAAAATACTAAGAGCAAGACAATCATTTCGTACCTGCAGCCCACCGGCAGTCACACTGTCTTCAGAACAACTTTCGGTTGCTAGTGCAATGCGCGAAATGACCCCCTGTGTCTTCCAGCTTGCGAGAACATTGTTACTCGATCGGGAAATGGCACTGGAACAAGCAAGTGGTGTTAGTAGGCTTTTTGAACTGCAAATGATGTTCATACGTACCTGAGTAAAACGTTGCAGCAACAAATGCGAACTTGAAGTGGTAAAACACTGTGCCAATCCTCACTCCATTCACTTTCAAGCAGGTTTTGCACACGATAGCCAAGCGCTTCATGACAGTCTTCCTTCACGTGATCTTTCTCCTCCGTGTGCCCGAAGATCCAAAATATGAGAAGGTTCAAAAGCGACGAAGCACTCTCAGCTGTCACCTTCTGATTGTCCTTGCTCCCATTCGTCTTCAGACAGTCTGGAAAGTATTAATGCGAAGCAATCAATACAGCCACGCTGGAGATCTGTGAGCAGCGATTCATCTGTACCGGAACTTGAATCCGCCACACACGGGATTCTCATGATTTTGACAAGCAGAGCAAGTGCTTTCGAGGTGGAATCTTTGTCATTGTGCACGTATGTGTCCTCCGAAAACACCCTGTTCAGGTAGTAGACCATTAGCTTGGCGGTCACTAAGCCCGCATACACTCGGGATGCTTTTCGCGTCAACAATCAGAGAACAATCTTGCTCGAGGTGCGGTGTTGCCTCGCGCAAGTAAGCAACCAGATACGCGAACACGAAGGGGAAGACGAGAGGCGGACGAAACTTTGCCAGTATCTCCGTTGCAAGCATCTTCACCTCCTTGAACTCCAGCGGATCCACAACGGAGCGGGCCAGAATGTGAAAGAGGCAATTGCCCGTCACACCCATGCCGGTATCCGAGGATGATACATCACTATATCGATGGCGGTCGACGTACTCGTTTAGGTGGTCCAAATCTTCGCGTCCGCACTGATCACACAACCACAAATGTTAAGAATATAATCGTCAACAGCGAGGTATTGGATACTAGTTACCAGCAGCGACGTAATACAATCGTATCCGAATATCTCTCGCGGCAGCATGCGTAGCGCCAGAAGTGGAGCCAATCGCGAAAACAAAAGCCCCTCAGTAGCCTTTGTGGAAGAAGAGGACGTGTCATCAAGGAGATCTTCACTCAAGCGCGCCAAATTCTGTAGCATTCACGTGTCAACACACGAATCAATCAATAGAACGGGTGCAACCATAATGCTGCAGTATGGTCCAAAGCCTACCATCATGTGCATTGCAAGCTGCCCTCCAATCGCTTCAAATACGTCCTGATCCACCCAACCACACGCCACAAATTGGCGTAGAGCTCGGAAAAGAAGAGGATCGCGTGGGGAGCCGAAGATTTTGAGGAAGAGAATCCTCAAGACTGCTCTCCGTGCTTTTGTTAGTTGCACATGTTTGCTCCACCTGCGAATTCAAAACATCAAGTTAAACCACGTTTGAAGATCGCCATCATGAAGTGGTATACTCTTACGAACCCGTTAGGACCAAAGCACAGCAATAGTAACCTCTCTTGTACCCGTTCTCGTCCATCGTCTTCGCTGAGGCTTTCTTTTGCCCCGGTGTAGTAGTCGTTCCAATAACTGGGCGATACAGGGACTTCTGACGTCTTCGAAACCTGAAGGTTTCCAGACTGGCATGCATCAATAAACCATGACGCAATGCTTTCTAGTGATTGCTGTGATGACGTCGCGAAAAGATACCCAAGCACCGACGTCAACTTCAGATTTTCCGTGTCTCGAACACCGATTTTACACAGCTCTGCAATGCAAGCAACTCGAGGTAGTGACGGTAAACTAGAAAGTGCCTAGAGACATCGACATGTGAGGCTCCATTAGAAAAACACATTGTAGTACCGGATCCACGATTTAGTCTGTCTTACCAATCGACAAACATTATAGTTTTCGTTGTCAACGAGGCGTAACACTGACGGCGCAAGCTGGTATCTGTTCATAGAGGAATACAATGAAATCTTCGTTAGCTGGACGCCACCTCATTGATCTGTTATCGACAGATTCCCTACCGCCAGTGTCCGATAGAGCGGTACTTGAGTTGTTGCACCGTCCAGTTGATAAATAAACGTGTGTAAGAGTGAGATGGCATTCTGCAGAGCAGTGGGGAACGCATTTAACGAAAAACATAAAGTTAGACGTGGCAGTATTCAAGTAGAAAACTAAGGGTAACAGCGTGATTACCTGAATGCTGCTAGAGCGGTAATCGTCCAGATTCGCTACGAGTTCCGTAATAAACAGCTCTCTCGATATAATGAAGTCAGCAACAAACAGCTCGAGCTCGAAATGAGTTTGAGACGATTTTGTAGACATTTTGGAGGAATCGAGGGAGGCTGGCTCGCTGTCCCAAAGATGGAGTAACTGCGAGAGAAATTCTTGCTGTTCGTTACGGGTGGCCAATAGACCGAATTCATTTGCAGACAAAAGAGCACTTCGCAGAACTTTGAGGATGAAACTAACTGCAGCCCCGTCGCCATTTTTGATACCCGTGGACAACCCCATGACGAAGAAGAAAATGAAATACAGCTTCATTTCAGCTTGGGAGGTCTTGAATGCTTGTAAACAGCCTTTACCTCCACCACTGAAGTCCACCAGTAAGCACACGTAACGAAGTTGGGCGTACTGTACTTCGCTGCTGGTTGTGAGTTGAGCAAATCTTGTTTTGGGGTCTAAAGCGCTTAGCGACCACTTTTCCAGAACGCGAAAGAAGACTGCAGCTGGCTGGTTCGTTCGAATCTTCTCAGATATGTCACTACGCGTACACAGCAGTGGGACGGCAGCCTCCCAGTGCCAACACATTGTGTCTAAAGCTGCCATCGCACTTGAATTCACCCCAGTGGAGACTACCCTTGTGCTTCCTTTCTTGGTTGGCAAAAGAGTATCACATATCGTAACGTACGATTGAAGGTGCTGGAGTGCATAGCTGAGAAATTCACGTCGTGAGGAGTGAAAATGCCACTTTCGTAACGTGGCTAGGAAAAATCGGATGCCATTCACCATTTTGTGAACCACCTCACTGCAAAGAGCAATTTTCTTTGCCGATTTGTCCGAGAGCATATAGTGTGCCGCGGTATCTCCACACAATAGTGCAAGCGTTTCCAAGGCTATCAGGGCAAGTTTCGATGGTTTTACGCGCCGCGAATCAGTGACACTAAGTGTTCCTCGTTCAGCAATGCCACGCAGAGCATCCAGAAACGCTTCAGCTCGATCACCCAACAGAGTTGTGCTACTACCTTCAGGCACGAGAGTCGCCATCCTGCGACGCCGACTTTGTAGCAACTCGAACAGTCCAAGGCAAGCAGCGAGCTGATTCTGTTTCTCAGCTGTCGGCTGGATCCATTCCAGCAGCAGGTCCCGGACAAAGTCACTCCTCGGACTCGCAGTAGAGCTTTCAAAATTCACCATCCAATCCAGCAAAACGTGCAGCTTTTCCGCCTGCGGACCCCAAATGCAGCAGTTTGTGCGAGACGCCGTGCAATCTCGCGTTGCATGCATAATAGCAGTTCCAGCCACAGCACACACCAAGTTCCGACTCGACTCTGGATCTGCTAACTCATTCCGACCATCGTACGCGTTCACGACTGTCGCCTGCAACACACCAACACGGAGCCTCAAACTTAGGACTTCAGTTGCACCACCTACATCACGTTACCACGGCCAAATTCCCCACCAGAACAGCTTGCAGTCTTGCAATCCGCTTGTGGTCTGACAGAGACAACACTCGACCCTGCATCATCAATGTTACAATGAATCAGCCGCAACCACAACACAGTCAGCACTACCGTTTATTATACAGCACAAATCACCACCTGAGCAGTGCGTTCCAGCGCGTTAACTTCATCTCCGCTGGGTTTTATCAGGGACTCAGATCTGATTCCAGCTTGGCTCGAGTCAAGACTGGCGATTGTTGCCTCTATCTGCACAACCAGAGCGAATTAGAACCCGTAAGTTGCATGGTTAGGTAGAGAACTATACGTAGAATTACGTGAGCCTTACGTGGAAGAGCTCGCAGTCCTGTAGCACGCGCAGCAGCCGCCCCGCGCTGTCGCGATCGCGAGTTCTGGCCGCCATTTCCATTGTGTCAAAACTTTCGACACCGTACTCTAATTTAGTGTGGTGTACGTATTATCCCGACAGATGGCTACAGTTGAAGCAGAGATGGCTACACTTGAAGGACACTTGAAGACGACGTCGTTGCAATGATACCAACTCCATTTATACATAACAGAGAGCTAGAGCTGGTGGCTTCCTACCATTCGGAAGTACAGTACGGAATTGTCTAGAGTCTTACAGTGTCAGGGTGTTGTGGTCGTCATGCCGGACTTTGTCCACGTCGTAGTAACTCGCACTGTCGTCCGAGTGAGCGCTCAGGAACGACTGGTTGGACGACTGGTTCGAGGAAGCCGATCTCCTGCGGTGCGACGGGTAATACATGCCGTCGTTTGAGCTTGTGGTACTCACTTGGCTCTGGGCATTAAAGTCCACGTGAGATGTAGCGAAGTTGGCCGTCGACTGGTAGCCGTACGAGTCCACCGAGTCACGCACTGAGAATGCAGAAGTGGTCACACCGAGAGGACCGAGTTCGTAGCTTTGGCCCTCGACATCGTTGGTATCGCTTCTTCCATCCTCCTCCACGCTAACCACAGTCTTGGATCGACGCTTGAACCAACCGCTGCTGTCACCGTCGAAGCTGTTCTCAGAATCATTCGAGAAGATCGACATCTTCGCTTGAGGACTGCTGCCGTAGCCACCACTGGTGCTTTGGCTGGGAGGAACTGCTGCGCCCATGGCAGCAGAGAACGTGTTGTCCTGCTTCGCAGAAGTCTGCGTCATGCCTAAATGGCTGGTAGTAGACGACACAACCGAGTCCGAGAAGTTCACGAACGACTGCTCCATAATAGCACATGAACTGGCTGAAGAAGCTGCTGGGGTGAAGTGCTGGCCCATTGTCGACGCTCCGGGAGCGAATTGCCGGCGAGCCACCGATGGAGCAGGTTGCGCGGCTACAACGTCTCCATCAATGTCAATGTCCACGTCATCGATGTTCACATCCTTGTGCAGGCCATTCTTTCGCGAAGACGAGTTGCTGACACCAGAGTCCGTCCCGGAGAAGCTTCCAACGTACGCGTCGAGGGGTACCGTCGACGGACGCGAGCCAAGACCAGAGCCTGACATTGTCGCAGCGATTGCACCGCCTCCTCTTGAAGATTGTCCGCGCGATGACGGCGGACCTCGCGAGGACGATAGACCCCTGGACAGGTTTTTTTGCCCTCGAGATGAATTTTGTCCTCTTGACGAAAGTTGTCCTCGCGACGAGTTCTGACCTCTTGACGAAAGTTGTCGACGAGACGAGTTCTGTCCTCTTGAAGATTGTCCACGTGACGATTTGCTGGTAGGTGACGTTGCATACCCCGCTTCATCACTCGTGTTCTTCGTACCAAGGTACGCTGACAGCACATCGTATGTCGGAATTGGTGCCTCCGGAATGGGAGCGGCAGCAGGGGCAGGAGCTGCGTTATTCACTTCAAAATCATCACCACTTCGAGTCGAGCCTCCAAACGAGTACTGCTGGTTGCGAGAAACTGGTGGGCGAATCTTGCCCCCGGAGCGGCTGAAAATCGGAACAGGTTCCGGGGCAGGCTCCAGCATCGGCACGTTCTCTGAATGTCCACTACGCGAACTCTGCGTTGTACTGTAGCCGGTCATTGCACTCGTCTGGGCTTGGTACTGCTGTGGTTGGTATTGTGGTTGCCTGGGTGGTCTGTTGCTGCTGTTGTTGCTTGTTCTCGTACCAATCCAACCCGCGGCCTGCTGGCGTAGTCTCTACTTGCTCGTAATTGCGAGCGTTGGTGGACGTGTGGTTGCCAAACTCGAGATTGATATCAGTGGCATCCAAACTGGAGTTGTCCTTGCCGTCCTTCTTGTGACGACAAGCAACAACCATCTTATGGATGATCGTGTATGCTTGGCGGATGAACAGTAAGAAAAAGATGAACATGTTCACTCCGATGATGCCGTAGGCCACGTTATCGCGCACATTCTGCGGGAAGTAGTCGTCCCTCGCCACAATGAGCATGAGGCAAATGAGAACAACCTTCAAGAACACAGACATAATGCCAATGTAGTACAGGAACCGCAACAAATTCGGCTGGCGAATGAGCAGCAGGATCAGATACACCATTGTGATTCCCAGGATGCACAGCAGTTGAGTCGTTGCATCCCGAACAACACCGACGATGGCACCGGTGAGGACTGCGAGCAGAATGCGCGGAATGAAGAAGAAGCGATTGTCGAAATTGTACTCGTCGTAGTAGACGCTGTACTTGCTGCTGAACGCTCGCTGGTCATGTTCATAAGTGCCGACATCCTTGAGCTCGTCGGTGTTGTTGCCAACGACGATAATACCAAGTCCAAGAGCGCACAAGACAACCGCTGCAAGTGCAAAAATGCCAATCGCGTAGCGTGAACTGGAGCCATTTGCCGAGTCATTCGATGATCCCTCCGAGATGAAATAGCTTCCAGCCATGGCGAACATATACTGCGCTAACAACAACGCAAGCACGCCGGCCCAGATAACCTTCCGATACCACTTGCGGGCCACTTCACCGATCGATTCCTTCTTTGCGAAGGCACCCATGATCAAAACGAACACAATGTACAGAGCATGCAGAGCCGCAACCACTACAACAAACGTCACGAGCGTGTAGAAGAAGAGATCGTCCGCGTCCACGCCGATGAGAGCAGCGTATCTGGCCGGCCCGGACTCTCCAGCGGCCGCCACGAGACCCGTCGATCCTGAACCTGAACCCGCGAGTCTTCGCGTGTCTTCATCGCTGCCGCTTCCACTGCTGGAGTCATCGCTACTCCCCTTAATCAAGTTAAAGTTGGTCCACGAGAGCTCCTTGGAGAACTGCAGCAAAAACGTCGGCGCTCCTTCAATTCGTAGCTGGCTGATCATACCTGCGAATTGCGCCTGCTCCACAATGTGCGTCATCTCGTAGAAGCCTCCTGAAAAGCTCAGCGCCGCAGCTGCACTGGGCATCGCGGACGCCCAGAGCATCGAGCCGGTGCCAATGACCGCTGCACCTGCTAGCGAGGTGGCAATGACGCCCGAGGCCGTGCTGCCGGCCTCCGAGTCGAGGAAATGCTTGGCGCCTGTGGTGTTGGTGGGCCACTGCGTGTTGCTGCCGAAGACGCAGCCGGAGCACGAGTTAGCCTCGATATAGCTGGCGTTCAGGTCGCCAATGTCCACGTCGGCCGAGAGGTTGAGCGCCTCGCGGATCTGGTCCTCGCCCCACGGGATCGCGTACGTGTAGAAGAGCAGAGCGAGCGCGGCCAAGACGGCGAGCGGCAGCAGCAGCGCGCAGAGCTGCGAGAGCGCCATGCAGCCGCAGCACTTGGCGGCGCAGCACAGCATCCCCATGCGTGGCTTCGAGTGAGTGAATCGCGAGTGTACTGTACGAGGACAGCGCTCGTGGTGGTGGACCTGCTAAAGCGGAACTGGCTGTCGACTTTGACGCGCTTTGGGACTTGCTGGATGAGGAACAGAGGGCGTCGAGCTTCGGATGGGACGCGTCGAGCTTCGGATGGAAGGTCGAAGACCCGTGTCAAAAAGGCAAGTGTTCAGCTCGAGAACGCCTTTTCCACCAATGGCAGCGCGAGAAAACTATTCAGACACCCGTTTCGGTGTGTGAGACGGGGCCGTTGGAGCGACAGAAGAGCTCCTGGAGCTCCACAAAGGATGCACTGCGGGTTTTCGGCATGCTCGTCCGCTTTACGAAGAAGATTTGGCAGTTGCCTGCAGCAGAGGTGACTATTACAATACAAGCTGCATCTAGTTTCAAGTTTTTCTAAAAGTTTGGGGCAATGTCTGGTTAAGCATGCCAACGTTTACGACGCGGTCTCCGCTCCAATGATCGAACAGCAGACGTTCTTTTACTCGATGCCACTGCTCCTCTACTACTGTATCCGCCAGGCTTGACGATATTGTAGCAGTCGCCAGCTTTTACCAAGAAGATCGCCGCTTTTGCCGTCGTAGTAGCCTTTGCGAAGAGCTCCTTCAGCTCCTTGCTGATGTTGAGCATCAATCTGCAAAAACTCTCGGACGACGAGAAAAAGTATCGACGGATTGACAGCGCCCAACTGGAATTGCGCGCTTCAACAACGTCACCGCATGGCTGGCCGATGCCTCGCCGATGCGGCGGCAGCGCCGTGTGTATCGCCCATACGGAATCCGAGATGATCCGCTCAGTGAATATGTATCCATGTGTGGTGTACACAAATATGATGGTTCCATCTATAGTGTGCGCCACCTTATTCGGCTGCACACTCCAATTTCTAAACAAACTCCTGGACGTTTCTAAACACTTCGGTCATTTCTAAACACAGCCATGGTCAGCACGACGCACCCGTTTGAATGGTACGGCCGCGTGCAGCGCTTCAACTCCGCCACCTTGTAGTCTCTCGCCACGCTAACCTTGTCGATGTCCCTATGTTCTACACAGTGAGATCAGTCTCTCCTTCCCAGAGGCTGTGGACGCCCAGTACGTGCTTCAGACGCTTGAGGTGGACGGCGAGCTGCAGCCGGACAAAATCCACCGGACGTTGACCCTCCAGGGCTCGGAGCTGCACGTGTACGTCTCCTGTTTAGAAATGCATTTCTATTTGAGGTTGAGTTGTGGAGGATTGCAGCTATTTGGTGCTGACTTCATTGCTGTTTACTGTGGCCACTACGTGGGTGGTGGTGGTGCGCTGCAGCCACTTCGAAGCCACGGAGATCCGACTGCTGCGCGCCGCCGTGTCTTCGTTCTACGACATGGGCGTGCTGGCTGCGCGGACGTTGCTGGAGTTTAAGGAGTAACCGAGACGAGAGGAATAAACTAGTGGTGTCTGGTCGGTTGTTTGCGTCGAGAAACTACTAGAAACGAGTTGGAAGCGCAACGAGTGGCAATCAATTGGAGACCTGTCCCCCGATGACACGTTTGCTACTGCTGACAGGCGTGGGGCAACGAGTTAAACTCCGTTTCCGTTGAAGACGTTAACGGACGAACAGTGAGCAGACAGCAGGGCTCAAGTTGCGCAATGGGTAGTGGAAACGAATGCATCTGGCGTTGAATTCTGGTCCCTGGCGATGACAACGTGCAGTTATAATGGCAGCCAGAGTTCCTCGCTGCGAATTGATGCCATAGAAGCTAATCGTTGGTGCAGATAATCTTTGGAGCGACGTGTATTACGGATTGAGCTAGTTGTGGTGGTTGGACATTCCATTCTGCTAGTCGAGAGAGCCACAGTGCACGAAAGCAATAACCAAGTGTGAAGTGGTATTGGACAGTGGTGACGTTGGCTTGTATCCTAGTGGATGGATCGCTCCATTCAAGCTGCGGCATGGACTGTGGCCCCATGTTTCAGTGCCAGATGCAAGGTCAGGATGGATTTTGCTCGAGAGGACGGCGAGGAGCTTGCTTACTTGGTGCACTCGTTCCGACACCATTTGCTTTTCGCTGCACAGTGTTGTCTCTGTACTTGATCACTGCTGTCCCATACAGTACTGAGCGGACAAATCCAAAGTCTCGACGGCGGTGAGCCCCGCCATGTTGACACCACAACTCTGCCGTGGAAACCAAGTGTCGACTGCTAGTGATCCAGCGCATGAACTTCTGTTGGTTCCGTTGGTCTTGCAGCTTGGTGGCGTTGAGCGCGTCGCGAGCGCTTTGTGGCGGCGGTTTTTGGTCGGCGTACTGGTCTCGTAACGCGGAGTGGAGTCGTTGCGGCACTCACGCTTCATTTCTCCGGACGCAGCGCTATTCATGCCGGTGGAGCTGACCCCACGGATAAGTGAACCCCACGGGAAGTGGTGGCTCCATCTCACAACTCAGCTGCGGCTGCGATGGAGTCGAGATCGCTGTTTTGATACATTACAACATGCGGGCGATCGACAGGTGAAAGTGAAGGCGGTTAATGTCCTCGTGGTCAGACCTGCAGCTGGAGGACCTTGCGTAGCAGTCGTCCTCGACCGCCGCCGGCAGCAAGCAGGTATACCGCTTGTATAAGACGATTGCTGTCGTAGTTACCTCACTGAACCTTGCGAGATTCGGTACATGTACGTATATCTGCTGTCTGGGATCCTAGCCGCCAAGCAGTTGATATATGACCACCCACCCCGCATGAGACTTTGTCAAAGAGCTATTTCCATACAAGTTTGACGACTTGAGCTGGGGCCAAGCAGCCGAGGGCGTTTTTCTGAAGCGGCCTGTGTGTAACGTGCAACTTGTCGGCAACTTGTGTCACCGAGACGCCGGGCATAGCCAGCCGTAGCCGTCGGATGTCCAGCAGGCGGGTTTCTGGGCTGTGCCCAACACTCTCTGTCCCTCTCCTGCTTATCCAGGGCATTCCCGAATCTGCTTGCTTCGGGAGACCCTCCGTCCACTTGCAGTGTCAATTCCGTCGACAAGATGCCTGCTTTCTTCGCCGAAGACTTGGCCATTGACACCCGAGAGTTGGTAGAGCGGCACGTCGCTGAGTCGTTCGCTAACCACCGTCCGGTGTCCTTCGACGACTCGCTGGGACGCTCGCACCACAGCCTACGCAGCCGCAACTCCATGCCGGCGACGCTGCGACTGTCGTCCGACTTGGGCTCCAGTCGCCTCTCGAGCTTCGGCAACATCCCTGGCCACGAGGTCATCGAGACCAGCGTCCGCTTCCTGGGCGTCACGCGCGTGGACACCCACTGCGAGTTCCGGCTGCACGTGAACACTGGCAAGGAGAACTTTGTGCTGCAGAAGCGCTACTCGCAGTTCCGAGACCTGCGCCAGCAATTGCTGCTGGACGGCAAGACGGCGGCTTCAGCGGGCGAGAAGGGACGCAATGGCACGTGCCGCAACGGAGCGTGTCTGCAGCTCTCGCAGCAGCTTACGATGCTCAAGTTCCCAAGACGCAAGATGAAGTTCAAACTGCACCGGGACGGCGACGTCCGAATCGCCAGGGAACGTCAAGCTCAGCTGCAGAACTTCGTGGAAATGGTGCTGGCAGTGTACCGGTCGGCGCCCAAGCGTCAAGTACGATGCTGCGTCAACTCGCAGTGTCGGGTGCTCAAGGCCATCCGATCCTTTTTGGACATCAAGGACTTGGGCGAGGACCAGCTTGCCGACTGGAAGTCGGCCAGCAATGCCAGTAGCAATGGTGGAGTGCCGATCTTGGACACACCACCGTCTACTGGGGAGACGTCCACTCCGTCTCCGGTTAGCAAAGAAGCTCGAGGCTCGAACGGGTCGCCGATCCCTGCAAGGACATCGGATCTGTGCTTAGAGGACCTGTACACGATCACAGAAGACACCGAGCACGCCCACGTCTAGACGATGTGGTAATGATGGAATGACGGTTGTAGTCCTAACGTCGACAACCAATCCAACCAACCTCCCAGCCGCCACTTGTAGTAACTTATTGTGCGATCAATGCGAACTCGCGTTCATCTGTAGCCCAAGGCGACTAGACCCCACTCCATCGGTGATCCAGGAAGATGTAGCAATGGAATCCTAATAATTTACGTTCGCATTGAATCCGACATTACCAGATCTACACTTGAGCCTAGCGCTCGACACCTTTCGCCTTGAACAATTCCACGATCACCGTGGAGACTTTGTCCTCGTCGTTGCGGAGCCCGCCCATGATCTGCGAAGTTTTGCCCCACTGGACGTTGCTCACGAGTGCCTACACGTTTGTCCGTTAGTCCGTTAGTGTCCAATGTACTATCCGTTAATCGATGGCGACTGGGCTGCAACCAATTGATCAGTTACCTGCTCACGCGTGTTGTCAGTGTAGCCTCGGCCAGTCGAACTCGTGTTGTCGTTGCTCCCAGCGCGTTGTCGTGCCCACTTCATGAGTTATGAATTCGTAACATACCAACTATGTTAGGCGTGCAAACTTCATCATATGAAAGCACGAAATACGTACGCTGAGCCAACTGCCATCGTTTCCACGCGAACGACGTGGAGAAGGCTTTGGGGTGTCAACTAATGGTTTTTGTGCCCATCGTAGTTGGCCAGAGGAGACGCCCGGAACGCTTCGCTCAGTTTGAGCTCCTTCGCCTGACCTCGGTGATAATGGTAAGTTTGGAAGACAGAAGTTCGGCTCACGCGCTGATCGATAGCCACCGAGATCCGGTCGTGGCCCCATGATTGGAATGTGCTCTTCCTCGTGCCTCGTGAGAACGGTATCCACCAAGTCCTGTTTGTATTGGTCCCACTTGGTTTCCTTGCGCAAGTCTCGCATGACACTGGAGGTATCAGCGCGTGCCGAAAGACTCATGACTTCCTGCCGTAGCATTTGTTCTGTGGTGGCGTCCTTCAGCACAATTTGCCGGAAATCCACGCGATCGACACGATACAAAGTGGTTGTCGGCGAAGAAACCAAGACCGAAAACACCGCGTTCGTGACACCTAAAACAGCCTCGTAGAAACCAAAGTAGTGCTGACTTCACATTGGGTAGGATAGCGTGAGTGTCAGTAAGATAGTTGAGTTTCGTACAATCACTTCTCAATACTACCTGCAGATAGTAGATATTTCAACGAAGCACGGCTTCCTGCCAGAATGTTTCTTTTGCTCAAAACCTGAGTAGCGCTTGACCAGCCTGCACTCTCCGTGTTTGATGAAGTAGAAGTTGTCTTCGAACGAGATCAATAAAAACTGAGATTAGAAACCAAGAAACAAACGATTGCAAATTCGACTTACTTGCGGGCTCGCCTTCAACGACGACGACATCGTTGTATGTGTGTTGTATCTTCTCCATTCGGTCGCAAAGTTTCAAGATGCCTTCGTCTTCCCAATGGTCCAGGCAAGCTACACCTGCCAAGAATGTCATTTTCTCGCTACGAAGTCATGACAAGCACAAAGTCAGCTACAAGGCCACGTATACGTCAGTGTTCTTCTCAGTTGATACCGGAGTTCTCGTGATAAATTGCAGGCTCTTAGTGCCATGAAAGTGTCGCGATCAATCTGCATGAGCAGTGTAGTTTCCGTGGCCACAACAGAAGCTGTTCGCTGCTGCTCTTCGAGAAGTAACCCGACATCACCGAATACTTCAAGCGGCTTCATCGTACGCACAACATACGTTGCATCATGCGCCGTATCGAGTTTTCCACCAGGGTTCAGGAAGCTTGAGTGCACGCGCGCTCGGTTCATGATCTCCTCGAACTCGTTCAGCGTAGGGGCTGCCATTCGTGAAAAGTCCATCACAACACTCATTGTGCCGTACATGATGCAATAAAACGCATCGGCACGATCGCCAATTCTGAAAAGTGCATCTCCGTCCTCCAGTTCAATGCCTTTAGCGGCTTTCAAGAACCGAAGTCTGTCTCTCTGTGGTAGATCGCGAAAGTACTTGACCCGTTGAACTGTGAAGCAGAACAATACAATGTCATAATGCCAATGTGCAGGTGGCACACTCGCGTCTTATGCACGTACTGTATTTGTCGAGAAAGTCGTAGTCAGTTTTGCACCTCGCCACCTCGGACAGCAGAAGAATTCTCCTCAATTTGGCTCGCACCTCTGGAAGCTCGTGGTTGAGTTGTTCCTGCCCCTTCACCCTCTTCGACAGCCTTGGCAATAGTCATACACAATATCTAATCAATACAGAGTAGTGGTTATCAATTGATTCACTGCGCAATAAGCCCACGCACATGCTACAAGTCCCAAGGATGTTGAAGGTCTAGTGTAGCCATCTATAAATGGCTACGTCATTTCTAATGAAGTCCTACTTTAGGTTTGCATGTGGTCTACACTAATTCCGACTCCCATTATGTCGACCACCTCACTCCCATACAAAGTCGAAAGGTGAGGGCAGCGTCACATGGGCGCATCTGCTGTCTGTTCATGCTTGTGCACGCGCTCCCCCAGCGCCTTATCGCAACACCTTCACCATGTAGTGCTCTGTCTCACCTACACGTGCATACCTTTTCCTCGCAGATTGCCGTCGTCTACCGCCACCAAACGCCTTCCTAACGAAACTCATGGATCCCGAGAATAAGAAAAAGTGTGTGGACGTCGTGGAGCACTTTTTCAAGCTCGATAGCTGCGGTATAATACCATATTTCTAAACTGCAGCCACTGTCTGGTCGGCGGTAATAAACTCATGCTCATTCTGTGGCTCTAGAACCTTTCCGGGAGCGTGTCAATTGGGAGGAATGGGGACTCTACGACTATCTGCAAGTGGTCAAGGAGCCCATGGACCTGGGCACCATCCGCAGCAAACTCAGCAAGAACGAGTACAAGAAACCGTCCGAGTTTGCGCGCGACATGCGCCTGGTGTGGCACAATTGCAAGCTCTACAACCAGGACGGCTCGGATCTCTATCTGCTGGCGGATGAACTGACCAAGAAGTTCGAGGACCGGGTTAAGACCATGAAGCTGGACGTGGGACCCGTTCCGAAGGCCGATAAGAGCATCCCGTACGTTGCAGAGCTGTATATACTGAAGGAGGAGGGGATGCTGTTTTAATTTGCTGTACTGTTGGATAGAGCCCCGAGTCTGGAGGAGAAGATTCACTTCAGCCAGAACATTTACAAGGTCCCGAGCAAAGATCTGAATGTGGTGATTGAGCTGCTGGAGGAGCAGTGCCCCAAGGCACTGGACAAGAGCTCGCCTGATGAGCTGGACATTGTTGTCGACCACATCGACAACAAGACGTTCCGCGATCTGGAGAAGTTCGTACTGGAGAAGGTACCCGAGGGCAGTCGCGAACCAATCGCCACCCCCAAGTCGTCCAAGAAGTCTCGGCGGCCACCTAGCAAGAAGACGAAGACCGATGCGTGAGCGTACCAGATTGCCTTAACTTGTCGTTGATGCCGTGCCATAGCCGTTCTGGATGCAACGAAAGAGGGGAAATGGCGCGTGTATTTAACTGCATCCAGACACACAGTGAACATCGACCCTCGACTGCCGACGGTTCGTTAGGGTACTTAGTCATCTTCTAATCCCATTAACCCTTCTTACGTGTCCTCGTGTCTACTTCTTCTTTCGAAGCAAAGATGCAAGCCGCGTCTGCCGTTGGAACGTGGCCTCGAAACTCTTTCGCTTCTGCTTTAGTACGGGTTCGTCGGGTACTTCTCGAACCACGACCGCTGCTGGTCTACCGCCGAGCCTGGTAAAGTCTAGTGGTGGCACAACCATTTTCTGCGTTGGTGAAGCTTCATCCGAGACTGCCGGTACGTCAAGCTGGACAGGAATTGCTCCTGAAAGTCGGTTTCCTGCCTTAGCTCGAGTAGATTGCCACTGCAATGGGATGAACGTTGGCAAATTGGGCTTCAATGTCGCTCCAGTGCCGTGCGAAGCACTTGGGAGCGGGGCTACTGGCTGCTGCTTCGGCAATGGAATGTTAAACTTTGACGGACGTCGAATTACTTTGCGCTCCCTGGACGCGAACGACCGCGCTGTATTCTGACGACTCGATTCAGGTTGGTTCTGAAGTGAACGTTTGTACTCGAGCAGCTCTTCTTTGTGGAGTTCCATCAGCTCTCTAAATCCCAGTGGAGCAGATTTGAAGTTTAGCATCTCGAGAGTGCAAGAAGGCCCAGCAAGTATGTGTACCTGAGTGAAGGCTCATCGCCGTTGGAAGTGCTCCAGTTCTCCCCATGAAGTTTCTTGCCAGCCTTCATGAGTCTGGTCCATTCCTGCAAAGTAAACGAAGTTATCAAGTTGTACGATGGGGATCGCAAGCTTGCTCAGCCTCACCTCCTCGTCGTGTCGACTTGTTTCCACTCTGGACGTGACAATTTCTTCAAGTTCATCATGGTATCTCAATTGATCTTCTCGAGCTGCGAGCTGCTCTTTGAGTTTGTTGATATATCGTCGGAGGTCCTCTTTACGCTTGCCGATCTGCTCCAGTACGCCCGTGCTCGACTGTTGAAGTTGCAATGGCGGGTGATATTCTACATGTAGTTCACGGCAATAGCCTCTTTGGTTACGGTGCGAAATGGTGCAAAGGCAAGTGTTCACTTAGGCGTACGCGTCCTTCGCTTGCGTTTCTGCATCTGCTGCTGGAAGAAGCCCAAGACGAGCAGCAATAGCAACACGCAGCCGATGATCAAGCCTGGCGTGTCGATCTTGGCGCCTGCCGTGCCTCGAATTTGCGGCATTTCACTAGTTTACAAGGCTGCATGCACCACTTTGGAGAAGAAGACATCAGCATCTACACACGTTGATGGCAATGCCATATTTTTAGGCAGCTTTCTTATGACGACTACGATTGCTTCCTGCGGTCCAGTCACGACCTGAAACCAACGTCCTGTAGATCGTAAGACACCCCCAGCCTTGAAGGTGCTTGGAAGACACGAGCTTTTATTCCGACGGGAGTGGTGAGTTGACTTCCTAATCTGTACAACAAAATAAATAGCACGACAGCGCAGCTCACACGTCGGCGACGAACACGTCTTCCTCCACCATAAAAGCTGCTGCATCGAAGCTCACGGCCGGCGGGTCCACCGGCATGGGCGCGAGCCAGTAGTCACTCAAGTCCAAGCTGTCCCAGCTCTCTCCGACGTCCACAGGGGACGTCTTGCCCTCCGGAAGAGCGGCCAGCGCCTCGAGTCCCGACGTGGCGTCCAGACTCTGTCCGTCCTGCAGGATGCGGTCCAGCACGTCGTCGTCCACTGCGTCCGGCAGCTTCTGCAGCTCCGTGGCCTCATTGCAGCCGTCCAGCAGCACGAGATCCTGCAGGGACCACGTGGCGAGACCTGCTTTGGACGCCTCCTGCTGCTGCTTCTCCTCTTTCATGGCCAAGTGCGCGCTGAGCGGCGCGCGGCGCGCGCGTTGCCGCGGCTTCTTGTGCGTGCGCAGGCGCTTGCCCGCCGGCTCGCTGTCCGCCGAGGCCTGTGCGCGGGCCTTGCGCTTGAGCTCGAGGCGGCGCTGGTTCTTGTTGGCCTTCTGGCGGTGGAAGTCGCACAGGTTGTGGCGCTCGCCGTTGCGCTTGAGCGCGCGCGGGTGCCAGCACTTCTTGCTCGGGTAGCGGCACATGGCGTCGGCGTCGTGCACGGGCGAGGCGGGCGCGTGGGAGGCCATGGGGAATGACTGGGGAATCTAAAGGACTGAGTGGGCAACGCACGGCAAAAGGGCGAATGAGGCGCCTCCTTTGGAGGAAGATACGCCAACTGCCTCCCCATCGGATATGATGGCTACGCGAGTCATTTGGATGAACCAGATGCCGGTGCATAGATGACCAGAGCCAACCCATAGTGAGCGTGTGTGGATTTTCAACCAGAAAAATCCGAGGGGGAATTCAAGTGAAGTGACGGCGGAGCTCGGGCCCGGAGCGCCATTGACTGCCGGCAGCGGCTCCGGTTTCTGCAACGCACGAGTGGGTGGATTTCAACGCCAGGTGTGTAGTGTTTTGCAGAAATGCTGGGACAGTGCACCTCCGTCGTCGGGTAATCCGCGGCGTGCTGCGTGTTGATGCTTGCAGTCCAATCCATTCGACAGCGGAATTGTCTCGCAGCGAAGTCGAAGCTCTGCAGCTCGTCACGAGGAGAATATCCACGATGGCAATCAAGAAAGTCTGGACTCTTGTTCAGAAGACTTTCGCTGGTACAAGAACGGCACGTTGAAGTGCATTTCGCTGCTAGACGTTCGTTGGAAGGTGTGCGTTCATTCAATTCACTTAGGTTCGCTGTAGCGTTAGGAGAGTCTTACTTTGCGGTGGGTGTCGTACGGTTTAAATGTTGGTTCGGGTCACGAGCGACGGCGCTCGCCGGACGTCCGGTTGCCACGATCTCTGCAGCGACGTGGAGCTCATGAGCCCTTCGCCCGAGCGAGCCACTGCAGTGGCAATAGGCGGCAGCAGCAGTGTCGGAGCCGCGACAGCCGGTTCCGGACTGAGCGGCTCGCGCTGCATCCACCCTCGCGTCTCCATGGCCGGCTCCATCTTGGCCACTCGGAGCATGGCTCGAGGGCTCCTCGGGAACGGCGCGGTCATCCACGTGGGTGACGGCAGTCTGCTGGTTTCACGCCACGGGTCCATTTCGTGGCTGTACGAGTTGGCGTTGCCCATGGCCACGAGCCCCGCTGCTCGCTGCAGCTCCAATAAGGACGCAGTGGCTCGAGGCGGCGGCCGAATGTACTGCGTCGTAAGGGGCACAGCGCCCAATTCCTGCTCCAGTTTCATGGCGATCGACGCGCGCATGCGCATGCGACGCTCCAGTTCAAAGCCGCTTTGCAGCGGGAGGTGGTGCGGCAGGCCCAGCGCGGCCTGGCCGGCCTTGCGCTTCTTGTCCAGCCGGCGCTGGTTGCTATTGGCCTTTTGGCGGTGCATCTCGCACAGATTGTGGCGCTCGCCGTTGCGCTTGATGGCGCGCAGGTTCCAGCAGCGTTTGCTGGCGTAGCGGCACTTGAGCGAGCTAAACTCGTCGTCGGTGGTCTGCGTGGACATGGGAGTCGAGTGAGAGGAGTGGAGTCGACTCGGGCAAGGCGAGGCAAATTCAAGAGTGAGTGAGCTGGGTACTGCTGCGCTGCTACAGTACTGTAGTGTGGTGTCTTCAAGGTGAGATAAGACTGTTTCGGCGTCGACTTAGGCGCCGAAAGTTGACTTTGTGAAGGCGGCGACTTTTTTCAGAGCATACAAAGAAGGAGATAGATGGTGACTTAGAGGTGAACAGACGTTGCGGATGTCGACTTAGCCGGCACAGAGTCTCTTTTGGTGGAGGAGCCGTCGCGGCTGATTTGCGTTCGGAGTGTGCAGCCTCCGTCGCTGGCCCCGCCTCCGGACGCAATAATGCAAGCTCGCTTTCCAGGCTTTCGCTGCCAGATCGTCATTCTACGGTAGTCTAGTTGGCGTGGCAGCGATCAAAAGTCTGCTAGCTGTAGTTGTCCAAGGATGAACACCTCAACTCAAAAGTTCATGAGATACCTTCCAACCGTTTTGGCGATTCCTATGGCCTGATTTCCTGAATCAGTTTCGACTGAAGCAATCGTGGTAGAACGCAGCAGTGCAGTTGCGAGAAAGCGGAGCAAGAAAGCGGAGGAAACGCTGAATAAGCCCCATCTGATGTCGTCTGTCGGCTGAAGTTGCAGGCTGAACACTCCAGGTGAAAAACCATCTCGGTCCCTGACCGAATTGGAAGACATCGCTGACTCAAATCAGTGGGTGGCCATGAGCGTGGCGTGACGGCTTTCATGCTCTATGTGTTCGGCCCTTTGGCGCCATGCAGTGCTCGGCGTCTATACTGGCGCCAGCTTTGCCTTTCCTCTCGTGTTGATGCAGTTCGAGTGTTCACCTCGTCTTTTACAGAGCTTCAAAATTTGCTGTTTGGACCAAACAGAAGGAAGTTCTGACTCATGCTTGCGGTAGACTTGCGAACTTGAAGTGTTGACCACGTTGTCGTACTACTACTTTACAGCAGGAAGGCGAATTGAGCCGGAATCGCTACGGATTAACAGCGAGAACGAGCCTCTTGAGGCCGGTACAAGTCGCTAGAATCTGCTCCGTCCAGCGCAGCATCGCGTGGACTTAGCGCTCGCTCCGGCTGGCTAGCGAGTCTCACGTCGCGTGCCGCACCTAAACACGCACTAGTACCGTCAAGAGCTAGCCGGCGCAATGTGTCGAGTGCGGCATCTCGTTGTGACGTCAATGTCTTCAAACTCCAACCAACAGAAGACGAAGCCGTGTTCGTTGTCCTGCAACTCTTACCCACAATTGATCCCGAGTCCTTCCACGATGCAGGGCGAACTGTCTTCCAGCACCTAAGAATCTTCGGCAGAAGTAGTGGCAACATCTGCACGGAACACTCAATGTGCTAGGCCATTACATTGTACTCGCATCCCAAGGATCCGGGCCGATTGGTTTGTCATTCTGCTGATACCATTGATTCGCAATCTGTGAACTCATTTAGGCGAGTGGGCTCTGTGTCGCTAGTCGCAAGGCTCGCCACAAAACCGGAGCTCAAATCATCACGCGAAGCAGTTCCGCCGTTGCAAACTAGGCTGCGACCAACGATACGATAATAACACATTATGTTATCGGAGTGGATATCAGCTATCGAGTGACAAATTGGACAGGATCGCATAGGCATTGGTTTGAAACTGAGACGCGTGCATATCTCCTTGCTGGCTCATAGGACACCAAGTTGTGGTGGTGATGATGTTCATTCATCTACCCACCTCGCGCATATTGCCGTATGTCGCGTAGCTACTCTAACGATTGAAGCTGCATCTTGCTGCACATTGGGCCTTGACAGACCTCCTATGTGATTCGGAAAATTGTATTTTGCCTACGACTTGAGGACCGAAATGTGTGGTCTAGCGCGACGTTCTTCGTGTCAATGAAGCACGACAGATACAACTCCTCTCTATCAAGATGTACTGTAGTAATGCTGACTTAAGCCACTCAAAGTACTACATCTACTACCATATCAAGCTAAGTGGCCACTTCAACTTCACGCATACTGAAGACAACTGTATCCACAACTTTCCCCATAGAAAGCTTAAGTGTATCTTCGAGACACTGTAGATACAGCATATCTCACTTCAATGTAGCCTCAAAAGCAAGCGGGTGTATTTTGGCTGTGCCAGCTAGAGCAAGCGTGGCCGTGAACGGTGCAAAGGTTACATCGGGTTCACTGCTAGTCTAATCCACTCCAGGAGTAGGTCTCATCTGACGTCGCCGGCTAAACTTGCAGGTACAGCAGAGGGTAAACTGTCCGATCATTACAGGAATCGTGGAAGATATCTCCGAATCCATTTTGTGGTTGCCGTCGACGTGGCTAAAAGGAGCTTTCCAGCGCTCTATCCTTTCTTACTTTCTCTGACGGTAGTGCAGAGCTCTCGGCGCATTTACTCGCGCCACTATTGCCTTTCCTCTCAGCTTTTGGAATGAGCTGCGTTTCCAGGCTGGTAAAGGATCGTAGTCAGTCTTGAAAAAAAACTCGTGGATTGAGTTGAACAGATACGCCCAACAATGTAGCGTATCTGTTCTCAATCCACGAGTTTTTTCGGACGAGAACGGATGAAAGACCAGTTTCACTTCGTGAAGCTTACATGTACAACGTGAGGTGTGAGTCCAAAACCTGGTACCTTACTGTGGTTTGCCCTTGATCAAAGGGCCGAATCGTGGCCATCCGCCATCTCAAGGGTTATATGTACGCTTAGATCAGAATTTTCGCTGGTCTCGGACTTGGGATCGCCAGAAATTGAGGCGGATTATGTTAAGGCCAGCGATATGCACTTGACCTTCGTCATCGTTAGTGTATCGGACGTGTCTAATCAATGGGTCTAGAAAGTATGTTAAAATGATTGGTCGGCGACAGACTCAATTCCAGCACTTTTTACTTGCGCCAGTAGTGTCTTTCTTCTTGGTAAGCGAGCCCCTGCGCTTGAAATAGGTACTCGTCAGATCACAACAACGTGCTGCATCCAATTACATCCCGCCGGATCCTTCTTGAAACTCCAAATGCGAACCTTCGCCATTCTCACAAGCGTCTAACGAAGATCGCACCAACTGGTAGTCATTCTGCCATTGTTTTTACCAAAGAGTAGACTGTATAACGAAAGGATGAAGACTGTTTGAAGTATTGAAAAAAGTCGTCCAACTCCGGGCCTGGGATTTCAACCAGTTTGTTGAGTTATCTCAAATGGGACCATCAGTTCCCATGTACCGTTGTCGTCTGTTCTGTAGTCACGATGATACATCGGACTTCATGCAGCTAGAAATCAAGACACATTTCGTCATCGTCGGTGTTTTCAGATGTGTCAAGCGAGCAGCAACAATGGATTGTTGAAATCAAAAGTGGAGAGACGACGATGGCGTCAGACTCAACTCACAAATTCATCACGCAGCACGGCGACAATTGCTTGGGCCAAACTTCTATTAGCTTACGGGTGCGATCCACGTTGCTCCAGCGAAAGGCCGGGTCTGGTTAGAATATAGTGGATGCACAAGCATTGACGAGTGATCTGGGAACGAGTGTTGGTCAACGACAGTATTTTACCGTTAACCACAAGGTGAGAAATGGGTGTAAGCAGGCAACCCACCTGCAATCGAAAGTGTAGATAAGTGCTTCCACTTCAATTGTCGATATTGTGAATTCAGCCTAAATTTACCGATTCTGGCCGGTTGACCGAATCGCCCCAATACAAATTTTCAGTCAAATGAAAAAGGCCACTACGCATCGTATTAAGTACGCTAACGTACTTAGCGAGGTGGCATAGTGAATATAAGTGATTTTGAGAGTGGGGCGATTCGGTGCGCGATTGGATCGCACGGAAATTTCAAGTAGAACTCACAATACGCACAAATCATTATGTGTGCCGTTTGTACGTCGATGTACATGTTGGGTCGTGACGTCGGCTTCATAAACATCAATTCCGATAATTTTTGGGCTCGAAAGTCCGCCACCGTGAAGGAAAATCGATCAAGTCTTGTGCTTTTTTCACCCGCGTAGAAAGAAAAATACTCAAGCCTTGCGAGCGGATGGCGTGTGCACAACAACAGAAAAGCGCACACGTGCTGCTGTATCATGATTCCAATCTCTTGGACGGTATTTACTACATTGAATCACTATGATGCGATGAATTTCGCAGATTCGTTCGTCACTTAGACTCAACTTCTTGCGGTTGCGCTAGATGGAGGAGGATGCAGGTCGTCCAGAAACAGATGATTCTTCTTGACAAACTCCAGATCGAGGATGAAAGTTTTGTACGGCACCAAGGCCGACTCATCCTGGCGCTCCACAATGTACAACAGTTGTCGAGACTTTATCTTCAGTTGGCTTAACGAGATCCCGGCGTGCTCAACGAATTCATCATAGGTGAAGGCCATTTCGCAACATGCACACGTAATGTGTCGTGATGTGCCCGAACTGCGACTAAAAGCCAGCCAACCAGATTTACGAGGGAACGAGTCGCCTGGCGCCGGTGTTCGTGACCTTATGACGCGGTCTGCAAGCCTGCCATCCGCCATGCTCATCACATAACTCGGTGAAAGACACACCACCTGCGCCACGAATTCAAAGCTTGCTGGATCGGAAAGACGTGCTACAATCGAGTTTCTGTCACCACGATGCTTCGGACGCTTGAATAGAGCAAGTGCGCGGAGCCTGGATGGAGCACTGGGAGATTCGCCTGTGACTGCTTCTGGGTTTGATACAATGGCGGAGGGTGAATCCTGCTTCACAACGTGGCTTCTAAGAGTCTTTGTTGGCGTGTTGGACGCACTCTGACGCTGGGACCACAGCCTAAGAGCCGGCAGAAATTTTTCGAGTGGTGTATACTGCGTAGTGTCACGATGCTGAACAAACAAAAACGGCATCGGATCCTGGCTGACACACTTCGGATCCTTGACCAGGCTACTGTCTGTGTGGTGCACAAACTCGGAGTAGAAGAGAAATTTGTCACAACAGTCGCACTGAACAACAGGAGCCTTCTTCGGTAGCCACTTGCACTTTCCTGTCTTCATGACACCAGATTCTCGAAGACTTGATGTTCGTGAGCACATAACTGGAAAGCACCAACCACCCGTTTTGTCATCTCGTACCACTTGTACTGCACCGACAAGATCATCCCCTGAAAGCTCGAGCTGCTCAGGCTCCCCGATCGGTTCGTGCTCAACCTTCTGTACTGGCAATTGAGGTATCGTTGGCTCACCACTAACCAGATTTGGTAAAGAGTGTAGCTTTTTAGGAGGCTCAAATTCCTTCGGCTGGGTCTCAGCAGCATCACTTCCAGATTCATCGCGCATTTCCAACTTGGGCAGTAGCCCACCAGCTTGTTTGCCCTCAGCTTCGAAATCTTCACTAATTTTCGCATTTGAGTGTTCCTGTTTCACCGCTTTTAGGTCTGTTTGCTGCTGCATCTCATTCGTCTGCTGTTGCTTCACCACGTTGTTGGTAAACAGTCCATGCGTTTGAGAGACCTCGGATTTTGTTGGTTCTGCTTGATGCTCATCACTGCCATCTACCTGCATCGGTTTCCACTTTTGTCACCGCGTCGGTTGATCCGGTCACTCTATCACTAACCACACTCGAAGCTTCTGCTTTCACAGCATCCTTTTCTTGCTTCAACGTTTCCCCGTCTGGAGACACACCTCGCGACGTTAATTGTCGTGTGGTTTGTGCGCTTAAAACTTTCTCATCCGGAGTGGCACTACTTCCCCGTGACCGTCGACTGCGCGATGTCGAGTTTGAACGACTCGGCGTCGGCGCTGGAGCTGGCGGCTTTCCAGGAGTGTGTTTCTTTGCTTTCTGGTCTTTCTTGCGCTTGCCTCTCCAACTCCATATCGTTCATCATCTGCACCAGCTTTCGCTGACGGTAATATATGATTTTCTCCGGTTGAGAGCAAGTCGGGCAATCACAGTCCCACAAATACCCTCCACCCTCATAGAAATCCAGGAACGCAGCCTTGCACGAATTGCACCGGAAGATATTGCCACGACGCTCCGGCGCTTCAAGCTGCAGACGCCCCATCTGTTCCAAGATCGGCACATTCGTATCCACAAATGGTTTGAAAGCATTCACGAAGCACCCCGGATGATACACCCGACGGCATCCATGGCAGTGCATCTGCACACAAATGTTGGTCACCTTCTTGCAGAACTCGCAAGTGCGTTCCTTGTCTCCTTTTGCCTCCGAGTCGCTCACCTTGCTCTTACTTTTCCCCTGCTGCTTGCTCTTGGCTTTTCCTTTACTCTTCACTTTCAGTTCGGGACTGGACGTCGTGAACGGCAGTGGCGGCACGTCTGTGATGATCGGCGCGGCCTCAAACACCGCAGCTTGGCGGCGTTTCTTGCCTCTCGACGGCTGATCAGCACTAGCGTTCTCCAGTGTATTCTGTGGCACCTTTTTGTTCGAAGAAGTCGCAGAAACTTTGAATCTCTTGGCTGCAGGTCCCGGAACGTCTTCCGTCGTCCTCTTCTTGACACTAAACTCCTCGTCCCCTACAGAACTGGAGGTGATGGCTACACTGGACACTCCGACGGCCTCCTGTTCCTCCTTGACTTGTTTTGCATGGGAAGGTCTTGTATTGACGTCTTGGGTATCACTTGTGGCAGGTTTCAGAGCCTCCTGGCCGCCCAGCACCTTGGCCAGCGTGACGCTGATTGGCTCGTCCTCTTGCTTGACTTGTTCGGCCATGGACGCGTTGGCTGCGGCCGCGGCGGCTCTGGGGCGGCTGGCTCGGACTTGGAACGCTTCGTTCTTCGGCTCCTGGGCGGCTGGAGAGGCGGAAACGGCGGCTACAGCTGCAACGGTGTCTTCAGGAGGTGATGCACGTGTGGAAGGGACGGTTGAAGTCGTCCCCACGGGCGCCGAAGCCTCCGCCAGCGACGACGTCATGGGGGAAGAGCTTCTCCAGTCACAATGAGCCCAATCAACTGGGAGAATATGATGCTGGAAGAGAGGTTGTGTACAGATGGTGTGTACATGGCTACACTCAGGTGAAAAGGATACTTTATTTTCCAAAAACGTGCTTTTATGAGCAATAGCAACGCTATAATAACCTTGAGGATTTTGTTCAGTCTAACAACGAATGCAGTGTTACATTCGTTTCTCGTAGTGTGTATTATTATGGTTTTCATTCCTGGCAATTGCAACGGTCGGTGGGTGAAACTTCCAATGCAAAGGTGGCAAGCCAAGGCATTCATTGCACTACCCAGCGAGTCTTCCGTCGTTGCTTAGCAGAGTCCGCCTTCTGATGAAATGGTGAACAAACGCAGCAAGAGCAGGCGACGAGCGTCCTTGTCAACGCGCAACGTCCAGCAAACCTCAAACCCTGAGCGTCGTCACAGTGAAGCTGCAACTTCATCTACCAAAGCCAGCGAAGTGAGTTCTGCGGAACCTGTGGTCGAGAACGCCCATTTGTTGCCTACCCCACTGAGGCCGGTTAATGATGGAGATGTTACAGCAATGGAAGAAGGTGGGCTCAAGAATGGCAAGAAGAAAACCGCTCTCATGTCGCCACGGCTGGATGCTCAACTTGGTGGATACCCACCGGATTGTGGCACCAAAGAGCTCAAGTATCTATCGTACGCCAAAGTGGTACGTGATCGCGGAACGACCCACCCAATGCGCTACTCAACTACCCGTGTGGATGCACTGGGCTTTGCCATGCCGGAGCGATACCCGTTATTCTCGACAAACTTCGGTGCTCACTCGTTTCATCACCTACCGACTGATTCGGTGGTGCTAAGCCAGTATGGTCTCGGAGTCGCGCTTTACTTCAAGTATCTCAAGGTTATCACGTGGCTCTTTCTTCTGCTGGTCGTCATCAGTGCTCCTGCCTTAGCCGTTTACATTGTAGGCGGTGGCACCTCAATCACGGAGCTTACTGCTCTCGCACGTCAAGACCTTCCGTCTGTGTTGGGTATTACGAGTATTGGCCATCTCAGTGAGGCCACCAGTGTGTGTGACCAAGCGCTGGAGAACACCGAGTTGTCACTAACCTGCTCAGCAGGTGAGATTGGATTTGTGAAGGCAGTGTACTCGACTTACGATACTCAAGGGTCCTGCTCATGTCCTGAGCGCAACAAAGTGGCTGAAGGTTCTGGTAAATGCCGAGGCGATGCAGATGAATCTGTTTGTCCAGTGGACGGCCCGGGGTGTTTTCTAGGCACGCACCCGGTCTCTCTTCGTCCTTGTTGCTCCTTTTCACAAAATACTACGACCAAGACGCCACTATTTGATGACATGCGTATTCAAGCAAACGAAGGTTGCGGATCTCGCATGGCTCAACAGATCGTCGAAGGAATGTGTCTGAGCAAGAAAAGCTGTACGCTAAATGTCAGCGAGGCGGTGACTTACGCGTGGGAGCCTGATACCAACTACGGGACAAATTGCTCGACAACTCCGACGATTGTCACCATTGACGGCGTCGCTAACATCACCAAAGAGTTGTGCGAAGTGCATCTGAACGATGATAGCGACTACTCCAAGTGCGATGCCCAGAAATCCCGAGCTCTTATCGTGTACGGGAGGTGCTTCACAACGCGTGTTGACTTGTCCAGTGCCTGGAGCCTCAAGATCATCGGCTGGGACTCAATGAGCGTACGTGAAAAAGCTTTTCGGTGCTTCGTGGACTAACAATCGGTTTGCTTTTTAGCGTCGTGAGTTCTTGGAACTAGCAGTAGGATGCGACATCGCGTGCAGTCTCGCATTCTTTGGGGTTGTCGTGTGGCTTCGACGCAAAGAGAAGGAAGCCGTCAATCGCATTGCTCAAAGCCAAGTCAAAGCCCAGGACTACACCGTACAACTCGTGAACTTGCCGCACCACGACGACCTGAACCTGCTTCGGCAAGAGGTAAGTTCGGTCATTATTCGAGGTGTTGCCATACCTTCGTTCATTCTAACTCGAGTTTCGTTTGACTAGATTCGACTACATCTTGAGGCAGTCCTGAGTAACTCACCTCCTTTTGCCGTGGAGATCGATCGTGTGCGTGTTGCGGATGTCCAATTCGGCAAAAGCGCCTCTCGTCATTTGCGATTGCTTGGTCGTCGTGGAACTATCGTGCGCCGGCTCGAGATTGCACAGCAGCGGCATGAAAAACTAAAGCTGTTAAATGGACGACTGGATGAGCGCGTGTACGCTAGACGCGAAAAGAGGCACTTGAAGGCGATCAACAAGCTGGAAACGAAGCTACGCGGCTTTAACGTCAAACTCGAGAGGTGGCATGCTCGTCAAAAGCAGCGCAATATCTCTCAAGCTGTCACGGCTTTCATAACATTTGAAGAGGAGGAGGGATTCCACCGCTGTTTGCAAGAGTACCCGGACCTGGGTTGGTTCCACCGACTTTTTCAGCCGTACTACAAACGCCTTCATGGCAAACGACTTCGCTTTCGCCCCGCTCCCGATCCGACTGACATCATTTGGGAAAACCTGCATCACCCGTTCTTCGAGCGAGTTTTTCGACAACTGGTACGTTTTCAAACTCTATTGTGCAGGTAGCTAGCTGCCTTAGTAACTCGCGTTGTGTTTTATTTCTTTACCAGGTTGTCGCGTTGATCACACTCGCTGTGTTATTCCTCAGCTTTGTATTGATTTTCGCCGCCAAGGAGCAGAAGACCAAGCTTGACAGGCAGTTTGGCCGACCTTCAAGCTGTCCTGTGAATGTTTTGAAAACTGACGTCATTCAAGACGAGCAAAACAAAATAACGGGTGTCGTACCGTACAAGGCGCTCGTCGAATGCTTCTGCAAAAGTTTCCTCTCCTCTCAGTACGTCACAGTTTGGTTGCTGTCCCTTTTTCAAGCTTTTTTCATCAGGATCTGACTCTTGTGGTCTGTACTTTTGTGAATGATCAGCTCTTTCCGAAGCATGATGTACGAAAGTTTTCACAACTCAGAGACAGAAGAAGAAGAAATGTTGTGCCGGACGTGGGCCACAACATTTGTGACGACGCAAGTGTTGTCTATTGCCTCGGTATTGCTGGTCGTTGCTGTGAACCTCCTTCTGGCGCGAATTCTCAACGGTTTGGTCGCCATGGAAAAGCACCACACACAATCGAGCCTTGTGGTGTCGCGAGTCACCAAAGTCTTCATCGCGCAGTTCTGCAACACAGCGCTGTTGATGCTGGCTATCAATGCCAATGCCAAGTATTTTTCAGCTTCACCGACAAGCACTGGAGGCTTCTCGATTGGCGCACTGCAGGTGCTGGATGGCGAATATTCAGACTTTTCAGCAGACTGGTACAACGACGTTGGTGTGGCGCTCATGCTCACCATGATCATTAATTCGTTCAGCACGCACGCGTACCTCCTAGTCCAGTACATCGTGCTCAAAGCTCGCCGATTCGTTGATCGAGGATACTCGTTCGATCACTCGCTCACAAAGCAAGACACACAGCGCGACCTCGAGGCGCTATACCGAGGACCCAAATTTGATCTCGCTGCACGATACGCTCAGTCGCTCACCTCCATCTTCATCACGTACATGGTAAGTCCTCGTCGTTTTCGTAGTCCCCATGCTACAAAACTAAATGATTGTTGCTACAGTTTTCAGCAGGAATGCCTCTGCTCCACTTCATCGGATTTGGTGCCATGATCATGACGTACTGGGCCGACAAATTCAGTAAGCGGTGTCTGTTGTTACGAGTGTAAAAGGCCTAGCGACTCACATTTTGGATATTATTTTGTGAGCAGCTTTTCTTCGCATTGCTCGGTCACCTCCTCTGTACGACGGCCAAGTCGCCACTGCAGCAGGGTCTCTGCTTCCGTATGCAGTGCTAATGCACTGCCTCATCGCCATGTGGATGTTTTCAAACGACCGCATTTTCGAGGCTGAAAGTGACGTGTCCGAAGAGGATTCCTCGGATAACAGCACTACAAGTCCAGGTGACGGCATCCCGCTTTTCGACTCAGCTCACCGAGGCCAATTGATCTCCCGAGTCACGCGTCCGCAAGTAGTTGTGCTTTTTGCCTTTTTCGTGGCTGGATGCGCTATCGTGGTAATGCGCACCGTGCTCTTTGAGTACGTTCCGGCACTAGTACGCAGCATTTTGCCAGCTCTCTCTCGGCTATTGGAGAAACCCCGCGTTGCGAAAGGCATCCCCAACTACTTTGATGGTACGTTTCTATGTGAACTAAAATGCTCCCAACAATCTCTAACCATTGTCGGTGCTTCTAGCCATTCCGACACCTTGCCTGCAGGAGAGATTGGCTGTCACGGGCGGTACACAGCAACTCCTGAGACCGGACCTTCGGATCAAATACGAGCGTGCTCTGGTTAGCCGAGTCGCACAAGAAGAAGTTTTGTCCAAAAAGCGCTCGGTGCGTTCCATGTCATCGACGGAGCGCTTCAACCAGGCAAATTGGATCGTCGGATGCCATTCCTATGGTATGTTGTGCTGATGTTTCCTCCAGGCAGCGTTGTACCTGTCTGACACGTTTTGTTTCCACTTCAGCTATCCAGCGACAATAAGGAGTACGTCGCGAAACTCGCCATCGACTCGCACCTTTCGGAGGAGATTCCACTTGACCAGATTTTTTAAGACAACAACGTTGAAAGAACTGCCATGGCTGGTATGGTACACGCGCTCGACGTTTATTAGCGGCTTATTTTGTGAGAAAGCACATCTTTCCCTATGCACTTCCTATGAACTTCGTCTTGTCACCACTTGCACACGACATCTTGAAAACGCGTACGGTAGCAGACTACCTTAATGTCTTGGGGGATGGAGAGGAGCCATCAGCAGTTGACGACGACGGGGACGGCACACGTAAGCCAATGTCTGAGAGATCGGACACCTGCCCTGCACGCGATTGGCCTCGAGTATTGCTGCTTCGATACATACCCAGCGCCATCTCGGTCTCGCCAGGGCAGTGCGAGAACGCAAAGCCCGTGTTGCGACGAACGAGACGCGGCGAGTCCAACACGACAGCAGCGTCTTCACCCTTCGCCAAACGATTCCACTCGCGCATCAGATGCGATGGCTCAGGGTAGAACAATACTCGCCCAGCCTTGGCGATGTAATTAGGTAGAATGGCGACAACCACAGACAGCAACAGTCCAAGCCAGAACCACGCTTCGCTAACCAGCTGGCCAACCACTCCGTAGCCCACTTCAGTGTCGTAAAAGTCGGCTTTGGTCCATCCGAACACGGCGCAGAAGAATGCGGTGAACAGGTAGTAGAACACAAGAGTACCAATGGTAGCCAGCACGTTTGTCCGCGTCCAGTTACTCGTCATAAGTGCCACTTGCGCCGTCGACGCTGAGATCAAGTACGTGTATGACGCTACACCATTTGCCCAAAGGCCGAGGTCCCGCTTGTCAAAATGGAGCTTTGATGAATCACTCGAGAAGTACCAGACGATGGAGCCGTTTGAGAAAAAGGAACCGCGTACACCACGTAAGCATGCCACGCGCCCAAAACGCACCAACCGAAGAAAGTCAGCCAGTTGAACGAACGATTCTTCAAGCCGTTCACATACAGCGTCGGGTACTGCATCAGCACTGCAGGAGATACATCCTGGTTGTACATGGCAATAATCACAATCGGAATTGTCGTGAACAACGCGTTGTAAAGCGTAAAGAAGATGCTGAAGTACATCAGCAAACCACTGTACATCGTCTCCATCGCCAAGAAGAAGTTCGACATCGACAGAGCCACGTTTTTCATAAACGAGAACAAAATAAGCTTGGAAATTCTCTTGTAGCTGTAGTTGCCGTGGACCAGAAGAAGACGCTTCAAGTACTGGAACTCAGCGATAGAATAGTCACTGGAAAGAACGGCTTGGCGGCCCTCTTTGCCACTGATGCCAACACCCACATTCGCCGCTTGAATCATTGGTACGTCATTTGCACCGTCGCCGATAGCAAGCGTAATGTTGCCAGGCGAGAACATCAGTGTGGGTTCTGTAACCAGCTTCACCACTGACGCCTTCTGGGCGGGTGAACAACGACAGCAAATCACAGATTTGCATTGCGTAGCTACAGCCAAAAAGAGGTATTTGATGTCATCGTCTAGCACCAACGCAAGTGTTTTGCCGTCAATAACCATGGCAAAATCCAGCTCCTCATCAACAAAGTCACCGCTGCTCATGCTGCCAGTACCACCAGTCATCGCATCAGTTTTAGGCTCAAAGTCATGATCACACAGGCCACGCTCAAAGCTGTTCTCTGAAATGTCGCGGTTCGGTAGAGCGGGATACACTTCATCGTAATGGGCAGGACTGTCGGTTGGGGTTGCGTCGTGCTCGCGTCGTGGCAAGCGCCTCCGCTTCTTTCGGGCCTCGCCTTCTTCATCGCGTCCCACAAGTGCCAGCTTAACAAGATCCCATAGATATAGGATCGCTCGCTTCAAAGCCTCCCACAACACACTAACCGCAGACGAAGTCTCATCTGATCCCCACTTGTCTTCCACCAGGTCAACGTAGAGTTCTTCTAGCCGAGTACGAAGCGAACCCTTGTCGCGCTGGCCCAGTACAATTACATCCATGTTATCATCGATTACGTGCGATGACATGCCAATGCTGAGAGCAGTTTCCTTCTTTGTCGCCTGTAAGTACCCAGAACTTGATTCCAGCTTTACGCAAAGCGCATATAGATTCCTCCACACCGTCCTGCAGCCGGTCCTCGATAGCAGTGGCGCCGAGTAAAGTCAGCTCGACCTCAATGATAGACGAAACCTTGGCAATTTTTGCGGCACGTCCCTCCATCGAGAATTCAGCTTGTCGATACAAGTTGCTCCACTGTTCATACTCCTCCTGTGTCAGCCGACGCATAGCTGTCGTCAAAGTTCGAAGGCCTTCCGACGCATATTCCTGAAGATGACCACGCGTGACGTGTGCCACGCCTTGTGGCTGTGACTTGGAAAGGAGATCGAAAATGACATCGTCAGCACCCTTGCAGTAAAGCACAATGCTTCCATCAGGGAACCGCACGATCACCGACATTCGTTTACGATCGCTGTTGAACTCCAGCACATTCAGAATCTCGAATGACATGGGCCTTCCTTGAATGAGGGTGTTGCAAATCGGACCATCCCGCGAATCGAGCACGTACCCGAGGTCACTTGCCGCTAGCACAAGCGCTTCTTCATCGGGGGAAGAGGCGTTGTATTTGATAGTCGGAGTCACCACCGAACACGAGTCACTACTGGATGTAGGTGATACAGGAACATTAGACTCGGGGATCACAGTGTTGCAAATCGTAAGCAGCAGGAGGAAGTCGTGGATCTCTTTCTTCGTCGAGTGGTTCGAGTTCAAACGTGCCATTAGGCGACTGTCGTTGAACCTTGTTCCCGGGCGGACAGGCTTTGTAGGGTCTACCTCGATGTCGTTGTAGCGCAAGCCAGCAACCGTACACTTTGCAAAGATCATCTCGTTGCAAGTAAGCGTGCCAGTTTTGTCCGAGAATATGTACTGAATCTGTCCAAGATCTTCGTTGATGTTGCTATTGCGCACTTGAGCTGGCGTATCCGTCTTGGCATCATACATCTCCAAGTCATTCTCGATATAGCGTGCGTGAACAAATCGCACACCTTCCATCGTCACATACATTGAAAGCGGGATCAAGTTGTTGAACAAAATCACGTAACTCAAGAAGATGTAGCCGTTCGAGTCTTCCTCAATATACCACGGAGATGTTTCGTCAGCCAAATCAAGATTCCAGTTGTTGTTGCCCAACGTGCATGCAATCGAAATTCCAAACAGCAGCATCAGCACCAGCACAAACATTGTATCCAGGGTCTTCTCCACAAAACTTCGTTTTAGTGGCACAGCCGTCGAGTTCATCTGAACCTTCGTCTCCTTGCCCGTGTAAATGACGAGACCCAATGTCCATTCAGAATTGCGGCTCTCACTGCCACGCAGAATCAAGTTGTCCATCGTCAAACTTGATTCGGTGTCATCGTTGTTGGCATCTGCAACTACGTTGTCTGAAATCTGGTCAAGTCTCAGTACACCATCGAAATAGAATAGGTCCTTGTTGGGCACGTCACACTCCACCTCCAGCTTGTACTTCTCCAAAAGCTCCTCTGCGGTCAAAAAATGCTTCGTGCAACTGGCGACCTGACGAATCTTCAGGTTAGTTTCGCCATCCAAGTTGGCCGTCTCAACGTAGCATCGACCATCAGGTCGACTCGTCGCAAGCAAAATGCAGTCCGCCGGAACCTGATCGCCGTCCTTCAGCACCAATACATCTCCCACCTCGATGTCTTGCCACGTGCCATCAATGTGCATCACCTCGCCCACAACATCGCGACGGACAATGTGCGCCGGCCTGGAATTTACCATAGCGTCTCCCTTTTGCCTACGCAAGTCTTCACTCACGTCCTTTAGAGCAGACGTTGCGAACACAATGAGTAGCGGCGTCAGACTAGCGACGGGGCTCACCGGGGAAAAGTCGAAGAAACACAGCGCCACCACAATGGTCGTGTAAAAGTTGGCGAGTCGGCTGAACTGCATCTTGAGAAAGACGAACAAAAAGTTGTAGTACGTGTACTTGCTCGTGACCATGAGGTTGGAGCAGAAGACAGGATCCTCCTGCTGCGTCTCCGCCTCCTTCATCCGCTGCTTCTTGGTTTTCAGCGCGTCGGGCAACGTCAATGACGCGCCTGACTGACTGCGTCGCAACCTGTTGTTCGGAATGCCAGGCCCCACCACAATTTTCCGTCTAGCCGACGGTCCAAGGTCCTCCTCCATCTCGTGCGTCGACGGGTTAATCGACAACGTCTGGTGGAACGAGTTGGCTCGTAGTGGGGACGGCATCATCGTGGCGAGAGCTGCACGGTCGCACTCTCGCTGGTTCTGCACGGCTTTGACAATACGGCGGAGCTTCCAGCCGTACATGAAGCCCGTGATATTGAGCATGGTCAGCAAAATGGAAAAGAATCCCTGCATGAGCACGGACGTTCCGCTGCTGACACTGTTGAGTTTGCCGTTGTAGCCCTTGTAGTACCAGATGACGTCCACCAGCAGCGTGAGTTGCATGCCGATCTTGTAGCTGAGCAGGAATTTGGGCACGAGGAACTTGGTGCCGTGCCAGCCCAGCACCAGCGTGATGTACAGGATGAGAACGGGCACTGTGGCCTGGAAGCTCAGTCCTAGAATAATGGGGAAAATACGCAGCGAGTTGATGATCGTCTGCGAGACCATCGTGAACTTGAGGCGGCGGCGGGTCTGATAAATGGTCATGCCCTTGAGGAAGCAGAAGACCTGCTCGAAGAGGTTCCACAGCTTGGTCTCGGCGTTGGGTTTCGTGTCGGACGCCACCGAGTCGGCCATGCTAATGAAAAATGCGTCGAAAAGTGCATCGAAAAATGCACAACGAGGTGATTAGTTCATCATCGAGTTGCATCTTTTGCATTCATGCAAAATGGGTCTTGTTTTAGGGTCGAGGAAAAATGAAATAGGGTCGTACCTATCGGCGCGATACCGCAGCGAGATGATGTTGCGCTGCTCCTCCTCGTTCGGGACGCCCGTGAACGTGTTCACACGTCGCAGGTTCTTGTGCGAGTTGGGCTGCGACTGCGACGTCGGCGGCTGCGGCGCGGCTGCGCCGTCCGAGGACGAGGGTGGCGCCGTCTGGCCCATGTCCAGCGTGTAGTCCGTGGAGCTGTCGGACGGTGACGGCACCGCGAACTCGACGCGCATCTCGTCCGTTGGGAAGTGCCCCAGGAGCCTATTCTTGAGCCGCATATGGAGTCGTCTCGAGGGCACGAGAGAGGCTGAAGTAAGCAACCCGCGCTGGCTTATTGTGCTGTCGCAGTGAAGTGGCTGCTAAGTGGCGCTGAAGGAACAGACGGGCGCAAAACCTAGCCCTCGTTTCGAAAAGTGTAATCAGGAGCAAGAGACGATGCTGTTATGATGTAAGAGAGGGATATGCTGTAAAAGGGAGTGAAATGCTTTGATTTGAATCAGGTAGACGATGAAGTGGTAGGGTTTTATTCTTGTGCATGGTATTGTGATTACACCTGAATCCAGGCCCGCGCTCTGCCGCTTTGGGCGAATCGCTCGAGTCGTTGTGGTGAGTTTCCATCAAGCGCGACGTCGCCTTTCAGCTTGGCCTTTATGACTCGGCAATGTGGCGACTGCTTCATGGTATTTCGTTCGACGAAATTCATCGTGGTAAGAACGTTTTCCCGCGCCAGGATTCATCGGAGGGATCCCTTTACTCCGCTTCGATTTGAAGGTCCACCGCCGCAACTCGATACCAAAGGCAGGAATCTCACCTCTTCACGCGAAATCCTTTGCTTCAAACGGTTGCCGTCAAGATAAATTTTGCATCAAGACGTTCAACTGTTGATTCAGGAAACCTGTTGAGAAATGTGGGTCCTTATTTCTGGTTTGCTTTCGCTTCTCAAGTTTGAACAATGGACGCCAGCACTTATTCAAGCGGCAGTGCTAGGCCACTTAAGTCCATTCATACCAGCTTATATGCAGGTAGACGAGTCCACTCCTGATTAGGAAACGGCCGTTTCGGCAGTTACCAATCCACACAAATGGCTACACTCACTTCAACTTGAAGTCGTTCATGCCAGTGCAGGTCTCCGTTGCCTCCCAAAACGAACCGTGGCCAACGAGCAAATGAATTCTATAGGATTTACTTCACTCCGCGTCTGTCACCTTCCAACGGATCCAATACCGGTCTTTTGGGTCCAAGCTACTGAGCAATTGTGCCTCATGTCGTGCACTACACGTGACGTCCCTCCTCTCCAATGCGTATTCCTCGTTTTGATTGCAGTGCAGCACAATGAGCGAAGCCTGACGCGTCCGGACGATTGCAGTCCCCACTAAAAATATATGACGTCACGTATTGCAACCGCCGACACTTTCCAAGCGGCGGCACCTCGGTAGCGATGAAGCAGCAGCAACACGGACAGATCCAGATCCTGCGCGACACGGTGCCTGCTGTGGATCTGGAGAGAGAACCTCGTACAAATCGGTCGTGGGCTTGGGTCTGTTCTGCGCTTGTGAGCAGAGACAAAGACGAATGCTGCGTGCCAGTGGTCGAGACGGTGATCGTGGACAAGCAGCAAATCTGGGCCTGGTACTACGTGGACGCGGGTATTGTGCGTCGCAAACCGCAGAGTAAACTCACGCCGCAGCAAGTGCATCGCGCGTTTGTACAGTTCGCGAGTGAAGTGGGTGGACAAGAGGTTACGTTGGACGAGGCCACTCGACCCATTGCAGCGTGCTGGTTTGAAAAGAGCGATACACCCGGTGCCGTGCCGTTCCTCACTGCGCCAGATCTCTTGGCATTTTTGAACTCGCTCGGGTCCACTAGTGCGTGCACCGCGGCCATCAGTACCTTCGTTCGACCGCGTGGCGAGCTGGATCCGGTTTGTTACGCCAATCTCGAGCACGAATTCACGTACGTAGGTTTTCATGTCGTTCGCTTCATGGTGAGATTCTGATTGATCGTGCTTCATTTTCCCACAGTCTCCAGAAAAGCGGTCGTGCACAGGGTAAATTGTTTTGGTTGGCACTCGGCGGGCAACGAATCGCGAGTAAGGATGTCAAGTTGAACGCCGCCGTTAACGAGTTGGTTCAAAACTGCGTCAGCTTCGTCGAGAAGAACATAAAAATGCCGCGTAGCGCGCTGTGTCTCGCTCTTCATCGTCGACGAGAGCGGGAAGCTACAACTATGGCGAACATCCACATGTGAAACAATTTCTGCGGCAGCGGCTTTGCCTTCTGCACCAACGTTTCCTGATGCACTAGTTTCAGCATTTCCAAGTACTTACGAAGGACCCCGTGCCATGAATGAGCGATTAATTGCTCGCGCCCGTGCCGAAGGCACACGAGCTCCTGATGAACGGCTTGTGGACGCTATCATGGCAACCCCCGCACCCCATATCAACAGAATTACGTCGCGTATGCTACCTGCTGCATCCTCCAGTGCACGCTTGGATCCGCTCGGAGAATCTGAAGACCGACGCCGAGCGAACCTCCAGCTTCACAGCTCAACGGACTATGACGAGGTATTGTCGTTCCTTCCAGCTACGTTTTCACTGACTCGAGGACGACGACGCACAGTATCAGCAGCTCACCTCATGTCCAGTCAAAAGCGCGGTTGTTGCGGCGATTTCTGCAGCATGTCCACCGTGGAGCTGACTGCTCGACGTATGGAGCGCAAGAAGAAATCGACGTTGAGCGAGCAAGCAGGTCACGCGAGAAAAGGCCGACGACGAACAAGTGTTGCTACTGCCACCGCTGCTGCAAATGCTTTCATGGAGGCTCGTCGGACGGACGATTTGCTAGATCGGCTAGCTGAGCAACGCAAACCATTGTCACCACAACGTCTTCAGCGTGCCGAGACACTGCAGCCTCAGCCACCGACTCATACCATTCCGTTCAAGCTCGTTGCTCAGACTCGGGCTGAAAAACAACTCGTCGATTTGTTCATCCGGAGGTACCAGAGCGGTGAAGACGGCGAGTACCTTGCTGAAGCCTACTACGGAGATGGCGAACCCCTCGGAGTCACGTTTCCAGGATACTATTACCGAGACGTTCAAGTGTGTTCCAACTGCTACGAGTTTTACACTCTGGTTGAAAAGGTCCGAATGAAGGCTTTAGATCGAATTGCGAGGCGTGGGAAGCAGAAGTCGAGTCCGAATCGACGGAGCCCAGGCAAACAGGATACCAAACGTATTCAGGAGCATTCAATTATCGAGCGAAGAGAGGAGGAAGACGACGAGACTGACGAAGATGATAATAATGACGCTGAGAACTCGGAATCGGACACTTTGCAGCGTGTGTGGAAGCAAGTGTGGAAGCGCAAACTTCCATCGTGGCCGCAGCAATTACCAAGAAGGACGCTGCTGAATTGTACAGCTTTGTGAACCCTCATCCAGCCGTTGCAATGGTGTTAAGTGGTCTAGGTGCTTTACTTTTGGGGTCACGAGGTGGAGACTGGGGTGAGCTCAAGCGCGTGATTTCACAGGATAAACTGCTTTCGCGGTTGCATCGAGTGAATTTGGAGGAATTGTCTGAACGGGCTGTGATGCAGGCAGCAGCTCATGCTCGTAATCCACTCTTCACACCGGCCCAGATCGCACCAATTAGTTCATGTGCTGCAAAGTTCTGCGATTGGATTCGGACGGTGTTGCAAGCTTATGCATGGAAGCAGAGGTCGCACATGCAAGACCCGGAAACCCGACGATTGCTTTGCTTCCTCAAACCAGACATCCTCCCAGTCGGAATTGTTGCTGCGCAGCTTGAAAACACGCAACGCGAAAATGGGCGAGCCAGGAAAACCAAGAAACATGATCCGAATAATGATGAGCCTTCATCGAAAACGCGGCGCCAATCTCAGCAAAAGCAAGTTGCTCGACGAGCTATCCAAGCCCAGCAGATGTCGCGCCTTGCAGCACCATCAGGACTTCAAGATGGTGTGGGATGCAGCAATTCTGACACTGTGTTTACCTGTCAGGACGGAGTCACGCAGATTCCGTATGCAGTAATTGGACAGCCCATCGGTGAGACCGTCAAGTGCAACCTCGTAGTGTTTCACGACTTGTTCGACACACTCGAAAGCACTCGCGTGTTTTTCCGACCTATTGCAGCACGGAACGTCGGCTCTCGAGCGCTGTTGTTCAATTTTCCAGGCCAAGCTGGAACTGCTTACGCAGTTGATGACCAAGCTCGAGAAGAAGACAAACTCGTCTTGAACAACATGTGGCTTGCTCGCCGCGTGCACGAGTTACTCAATTTCTTGCAAGACACGACTCAGTTTATCACAACTGGTGCTCCTTTTCACATCGTGGGCTTTGGAAATGGTGCGAACGTAGCCACGTGCTACGCCGCGCTTCATGGCAAAAGCTACGATGGGTATTTGCAGTCACTTGCACTTTTCAATGGCTTTGCGAGTGTTGATGCACAACTTGCTGCAGTATTGCACAGCGCAGTAAATGTGTTCGCATGTTTGCCACCAACCCGTCCAGACTTGCCCGTGTCGTTCTTCTGCAAATTCCTCTTTTCCGAAGCGTACTTGCGCAAAGTCGGCATGAACTTAGCGCTGAGTATATACACGGCTGTGACAAACGCCATCACGCTTGACGGGCGTATTCGCCTATGTCGAGGTGCTCTGCGTCACGCGGATCTAGGATCTCTGCTTGCAGAAATTGACGTACCGCTTGTGCTAGTCCAGTCAGTTGAAAACACGCTGGTATCTCCCACAAACGTAGACCCCTTTCTCCAGGGACGTGCAGGTGTGCAGCACGTTTGGTCTCATCAGCAACCACATACGAGTGATCTACGCTCTAAAACTCGTGCACAGATGAGAAAATCGCTGGCCACACCAAATAGTGCATTCGTATCGTGGCTTCGGGCTGGACACGAGCTTCGTCAGGAAGCCAAAAGCTACGTTACTGAGGTGATCGAGATGCTAGTCAACTCCCAAACCGAACTTTCAGATCAGGAACGAAATACTTCTCAAGTAGTACCGCTGGAGGGTGAAAACTCTAAAAACACAGCAGCACGAAAAGAATCAGCAGTTCGACAAGACATTCAGGCTTCAACAACTGCTGTCGAGCTTCGAGCTGCTGTACAAACTTCAGATGATCCAATTAATTCAAAACCCACAGACCCAGCAAGCAATTTGCTACCAGCAAGTACGCAACACGCCAATAAGTCGCCGTATGAGCTTCAACTAGAAAAGTCCGAGCAAGCATTTCAGGAGGCTCTGCGAACACACGAAGCCCAGAAGACAGCGTACGAAAAGATAAAAATGCTCCAGCAACAGCCGAAAGAGTCCTTATCGGAATTCGTCGACGAGCCAACTACCAAGATGGCAGACTTCCAAATCACTCAATCTGTTGTGCCTATGGACGTGCTGCTTCCTCCCGCTTTACCCGGCGTGGTAACTCTTTTGCACCAGGAAAAAACTGAAAATGACGCCGATCAAACGCCACCACAGTCTTACTCGAACAACGATAACGATACTTCCGGGATCGACGCCGACATTGACAATGTTCGTGCCAAGATCCGTGCTGATGAAGTTCGTCTTGAAAAAGAGGCTGAAGACCAACGTCAAAAACATCGCGCTGCAACTGAGGAACGAATGGCTGCTCTACGTGAAGAGCAGGAGCGAAGACGGCGAGAATGGGAGCAAGAGGACCGCGAGCGCCTTGCAGCTCTTGAGGCACAACTACAGACTCAACAGGCTGAACGACTCGCAGAATCTCAACAGCGAGATTGGGAACAACTCGCAGACGACCAAGCAGTTCTCGCTGTAGATACCATCGTCACAGAGACCACAACGTCGGCACCAATTTTGACGCTTGAACCTTCCGTCGAGATGCCGAGTCCGTCAAAACTCGCAAGTGACTTGTTGGCTCCGTCCGTGGAGGAGACACGACACCAAATTCAAGCGCAACCAGAACTACCGAGTATGTTTGACCAGCTTGAAGCAGAAGAGCAGGCTCGAAAACGTCGAGAGCAGAAACGAAGAGCCTATGGGCCTGGACTGGTAGCAGGGAGCCATTTGACTGGGGAGCAGTACGACGAGGTCCGGTCATCACTCAAGCAGGACTTCCATGAAGATGTCCGAGCGAACGAGTCCAACATGAAGCGTGAATTGCGACGACGACGTGATGCTCAGGCCACTCGAGCGCAGAAGTACGTCCGCCGCTTCTTGGCGACAAGACGAGTAGATCGGATACGTCGTGAAAAGCAGCAAGAGCGCGTCAAAAACTTTGCAGGTGGTGAAATCGTCAGGATAGCTCGTGGTCGACTAGGACGTCAACGATTTAGTACGATACTCGAAGAGAAGCAAGAGGCTGCAAGGCGATTGCATGCAACAATTCGCATCCAGACCGTCTTCCGAGGTTTCTCGAATCGCGTAGCATACCGAGCAAAACTTCGAGAAAGTAAAGCGCGCTTGCTGGAGCGCGTGTATCGTGGTCACCTCGGACGAAAACGTGCTCGACGACTGCGCGAAGAGCAAGAGCGCCGCCGATTTCAGGACCGAAATGCTGCCAAAGTGCAGGCTACATGGCGGATGTACGTTGCGCGTGGCAAGTTTCTCACTGTTCGGTTCTCCGAGCTGGCAGCACTTGAGATCCAGCGGATGTATCGTGGACTTCTTGGTCGACGAGAAGCTGCGCGCAAGAAACAATGGCGAGATGCACCACCTGGAGCCGAGAGACTTGCACTGGGGCTTCAACTCATCGAAGGTTCAAAGCAGGCGTTTGAGCGACAGCAGAGCGAGCTGGATGCGCTTCATCGCGCACAAGAAGCAGCAGAACGTCAGGTGAGTATTGTGCACAACGAACTTGGCGAGGCTGAAAAAGAGCTGGCTGTGCTGGAGCGCGAACTGCAAGAGATCGATCAGCTAGATGCCGATGTACGCGAGTTGACACACGAGGCAGAGCGATTGCACGCTGGCGGTGTTGAAGGATTGCTCCGCAACCACCGATCGTCCTCGCAGCAGCAACCACTTGGAAACGGAGTCCCAGCTACATCGTCGTCACCAGACAGCAGTGATAGTGCACCGTACGAGCTTGGAGCGGAAAATGTGCTGGAGTCGAGAGAGGCTCTGAAAAAGCGCCAAGCCGATGCGTACGCGGTGGAAATGGCGCTCAGCATCAAGCGAAGCGAGCGTGAGAAGAAAAAGAGGGACCTGGAAGCTGAATTTGCCGGCGCATTTGCCGAGGTGCAACGAAAGCGAGAGGCCTTGGCTGCGCTGGAAGAACGACTCGCTGACATGGAGCAGACCCGCATGCGAAAGGATCGCGAATTTGCACGACTGCAACGACACCTCATGGAGTTGCTGGAAGAGCAAAAGCTGGAGCTTGAGAACTTGCGTGAGAAGGGTATTGAACTCGAGACAGCCACTGCCACATCGGCTGCCGCGGCAGCAGCAACAGCAGCCAAGGCGCGTGAGCATGAAGCACGATCGCAGGCAATGTTCGAGTCCACGGAGGAGCTCATGAAGTTCCAGTTCATGTCCATGTCGTTGTCGTACTTCAGCTCACTCAACATGCTCAAGAACTTGCGTGATATCAACGCCGACACCACTGCATCGGCCATCACTACCACAGCGGAGACCGCTGCTACTGCTGCTGCCGCGGCGGCTGCTGCCAATATCACGCCGGTCACTGCGGCTCTCGCAAAGAAGAAAGCGGGTGGAGACGCCATCAGCAATTTGCTAACGACGGTGGCCCAGCGCAAGCAGCACGAGTTGGCACAGCAGCAACGTGAAGAGGATGAAGCCTTGGCACCAGGAAAACAACAACCATTGCCCGAGGAACTGCGCGCGTGGACTGTTGACGATGTGGGTCGATGGCTCGACAGTTTGTCATTGCCGCAGTACAAGGCTGCATTCCGTGAAGGCGCTGTGGACGGTGAGTTCCTCATTGAACTCCGCGCCGAGGACATGGCTGAAGTGCTGGGCGTCTCACACAAGCTTCACGTGCGCAAATTGGTGACAGCACGGAACAAACTGCTGCCTTTGACGGCGGCCGAACGCGTGCAGTTGGATGCTGTCAACCACGAAGCAAATGCTGCACGTGCACGCGGACAGGAGCCATCAGCAGGTGAAGAAGTATCGCTGGAGGTTGACACGGTGTTCTCGCAGGCGCGCAACGGACGGATGAAGCGGCTTGTCGAAAGTCTGGATGCAGGCTTCCCCGTCGACAGTGAGGACGACAAGGGCAACACGTTGTTGCTACTTGCATGTCAAAATGTGAACCAGCGCATGGTAGAGCTCCTGGTCACACGAAGAGCCAATGTTAATCACCGCAATGCACAAGGCAACACCCCGCTGCACTTTGCGATGGCCTACGACGGTGAAGGCGCTCTGGGCGAGTACCTGATCGCACACGGCGCCGACGACACCATTGAAAACAACAGCGGCCTCACTCCATACGACGGCCTCACAGCGGAGTAAATGACGAACTTCGCATCAAGACAAGTTGCTATAGACATTCGCGCCAGCTCGCATCGTTCGCGAGCTCGGACGCTATATTTTTGTGTTCCATTCTGCTGGTATACCAATGAAGCCTTCCGCGATGCGCATGGCGATTAGATAATACATACTACAGCCCTCGTTTCCACAATCGAGGTGCTCCGGCAATTCCTTGCAGCTCCGCGGTCGCTTGACGAGGCCCTTGTTATTCTGATGCTGTATCGTCATCTTAGGCGTCCACCCGGGCCTCAGCCGCACCACGTGCGTGAGAGGCCATCATGCGGTTAACGGCATTGACGTAGGCCGTAGCCGACGCCACCAGGATGTCGGTGTTGGCACCGTGGCCAACAAACTGGCGGTCACGCGTCACACCGGTCTGCGCGTTGACGTGCTTCTCGTCTTCAGTCTTCTCCTCCTCTTCCTTGTCCTCCTGCACACGCACAGTCACCTCACCCAAAGCGTACGTGCCATCGGTCACACTCTCGACGGAGAAGTCGTTCAGCTTGATGCTGTCCATGCCAGTAGCGCGCTTGATAGCCACGTAGATGGCATCAATCGGACCAGTGCCCATGGCAGCCTCGCTCACCTCCTGACCATCCTTGTGGGCAAGCGTGACAGTGGCCGTAGGCTTCACGAGGTTGCCGGCAGTCACGTGCACGGACTGCAGCGTCCAGAAGACCTCCGGCTTAAACAGCTCATCCGAAACAATCGCCTCCATGTCGGCATCCGTGACTGTCTTCTTCTCGTCAGCCAAGACTTTGAACTTCTCGACGTAGTAGTCGAGCTCCTCGGGCGTAAGGTTAGTGTAGCCAAGCTGCTGGAGACGCTTGCTGTACGCGTGGCGTCCCGAGTGCTTGCCGAGCACCATCTTGTTCTCGCTCAGACCAACCGACTCCGGCAGCATGATCTCGTACGTGGCCTGGTGCTTCAACACGCCGTCCTGGTGGATACCGGACTCGTGGGCGAAAGCGTTGGAGCCAACGATGGCCTTGTTGGGCTGGATCGACATACCAGTGTAGTGGCTCACCATGCGGCTGCAGCGCGTGATCTGCGTCGAGTCCACGGTCGTGTACACGGGGAAGTGCTGCGGGCGGGTCTTCAGGGCCATCACCAGCTCCTCGAGAGCCGTGTTTCCGGCGCGCTCACCAATGCCGTTGATCGTGACTTCGACCTGACGAGCTCCGCCTTGCACAGCAGCCAGCGTGTTGGCCGTAGCGAGACCCAGATCGTTGTGGCAGTGCGTGGAGAAGATGGCCTCGTCAGCGCCCTCCGTGTTGTCGATCAAGTAGCTGAAAAGCGATCCGTACTCTCCCGGGACTGTGTAGCCGACCGTGTCGGGGATGTTGAGGGTCGTGGCGCCGGCCTTGATGACCTCGGCGAGCACGTCGCACAGGAAGTCGGGGTCACTGCGTCCGGCGTCCTCCGTGGAGAACTCGACGTCGTCCGTCAAGCTGCGCGCGAACTTGACGGCGTCCACGGCGCGTCGGATGCACTCGTCGCGCGAGATCTTGAGCTTGTACTTGAGGTGGATGTCGGACGTGGCCAGGAACGTGTGGATGCGGTGCTTGGGCGCGTGCTTGACGGCGTCGTAGCAGCGCTGGATGTCCTTCTCCATGGCGCGCGCCAGGCCGCAGATAGCCATGGGCTCGCCCGTCGCGCGGTTGGCCGTGAGCGGGCCGATCTCCTTGGCGATGGCCGACACGGCGTCGAAGTCGCCGGGTGACGAGATGGGGAAGCCCGCCTCGCACACATCCACGCCGAGCGCGCTCAGGCCGCGCGCGATGTCCAGCTTCTCCTTGAAGTTGAGCGTGGCGCCGGGCGACTGCTCGCCGTCGCGCAGCGTCGTGTCGAAGATCACGAGACGCTCCTTGCCGGCTTCGGCGGCGGCCGCGTTCGAGAAGGCGCGGCGCGCGTTGGCCCGGGCCGCGCGCTTGGCGATCGACTGCATCATCATAGTGGCAAGTGCGTTGGCTCTACAGCGGAGCGAGAGTGAAGGTCACTGCTGCGCTCGAGATGGCGGAATGCGGAATGAGCGGCGTGTGTTGCAGCTGGCGCGGGCGTTTGAGCAAACACGACAGAGCCTGCATCAAGCTGCGGCAAGTTGATGCACCACCAGCACCAGGACCCGCGATCTTGAAGGCTGGCCAATCGCGACGCGCGAAGGGGAGTTTGAACCAATGGGTGGGACGCGTAAAAAGGGCGTAAAAAGTCGTGCGTGACGTAAATAATAATCTCTTGGCGCGCAGCGCTCCACGAGACAGGCAAAAGCTCAGCAAAGCTGTGCCGGTGTCTTGCCGGTCGAGCGCGGTGATCACGGTGATACCACCGCCACTTCGCCACAAGAACGTGATAGCTGATGTCGTGGTGAGCGTGCGTCGCCCCGTCAACACGTTTCGCTGCTGGGGGCGACCAACTCGGAGCGTGGTGGGGAAAACGGGCCTTCGGTGATGTTCAACCAGGTCAGCACGGACCTCGCGAGTTCAACATGGATAGCAGGCCATGCACACGACATCGAATGCCAGCTCTGAGCTGCAGGCCACGCGATTGTTTCCTGAACTCAGACGTTGACTCCTGCTTGCTCTCCTGGCTGCAGCCATCTCACGGCAGCATTAATAAGCTTAGCCATTTCCGCGTACATGTACCTGAGGCTCAGAACCAGGATAGGAACAAGCTTGTGGCGCCCAATCCGAGGGCCCTTTCCTTGAGGCCTCATCAGATGGTTGCCTTCAACCTGGGCTTCTAACACACAGCGCCAAGCGATACGCAACATGCAACCAACACAATGAACCAAACAAGCAACCAAGGTGCTGCAGCCACACTGCGGCACTGGTGCTGGACGCGCAAGGTCAACGTAGCGGCTTCGTGTACCGGTACCGTAAGCGCGGTACATGACATCGTCGGCTCCCATTGGCTAATTCTCCCTCCGACCGTTACGCCGCAGTGCGCCATGTTGCGTTGAGCATAATCAGCTGAGCCCTCGAGACCTCGTAGTTGCTCTTCCAATGGCGTCTCGGCCGCTCGACGTGCCCCCGGGGCGCCCTGCTGCCCGCTCCCCAGTACGGCCGAACGTGGCGCTGCGTTGGATGAACTCGGTTGCACCAGCGTCGGACGTCTCCAAGACCGCGCCTTCCCCCGTGAAGAGATGGCCTCCTCCGTCGAAAGTTGCTGCCCCGCCTCATGCTACAGCGATCACTCCATCGACGCCGACACCTGAAACTGCGAAGAAGAAATTGGTGTCGACGGGATTTCAGTCTGCCCGCGCTGTGTTTGAAGCCAAGAACGCTGCTGCCGTTGCTGCTACTCCACCGCCAGCACTCACTCGTCGCCGATTGACGTTCCCCTCTCCACCTGCACCAGCAGTCGTGAAGCAGAACTCAGCATCATCGGATTTGTCCAGCTCTTCATGCAGCACAGTAGAGTCCGAGAACGACCGCAAGCTAGAAGAGCTTTGCGAGGAGGTGAAGAGAGTCTCGACGGTTCGGCCGAGTGAGGTCAAAAAGATAGAAAAGGAGTCAGTTGTGGCTTCCGCTGCAACCGCTGTAACAGCACCGACTTACCCAGCGCCGAGCTCACCAATTCCGATGAAACAAGCTCCTCAACCCCAAAGCCCTGTATTGATGGGTACAACAACCGTGCCAGCTAAACAAGAGCTGTCAAACAGTACCAAGTTCGATCCGTTCCGACTTCTTTTTCCAGTTGAAGTGGTGCCTAAACTCCCCGATGAAGTGGCGTGCCTCTATGATAGCGCTGCTATCGAAATGCAGAAGAGTATCAAAAAGGTGGTGCGCAAACTGCTCAAGAAAAACAAAGCTCGACAAGAGGAGTTCAGGGCCAATTCCCGGCTCTTTGGCACTGATATCATGGACTCTCACACCTACTTGGACACGCTGATCAAGGACTTCGGCGCTATTCGTGCACTGCAATTAGTTCCAAGCTTGCTGAGTGTCCAGCCCGATGCCCTAAAGAGCAATGCACTCCTTCTGACCGCCAAAAATTATCTATTGCGAAACGAAGATGCATTGGAGCGTGAACTACGGACCTTGCAGAATACAAGTGCCAAGGAGAGCACCAAGACGGATATCGTGTCCAACTGATGATCGTGTGTCCACCCAGCTCGCGGAAGCTGACACACTGCAAAATCGATCACCTATTATCGAAATGCCAGCGAAGCATGTCCCCACTACACCTTCTACGCCGGCAGCAGTGCCCGACCAAGTAACCCCTCTGGTTAACGCGGCTCAATCTAGTGCCCAAATCTCCGTGACTGGATGTGCTCATACGACAATCGTCAAGAATACGACCCCAGAGTTTCCAGTTTCTGCTTCCGAGGTTGTTGCTTCACCGGGCGTCATGCTGGCGCAGAAAGAACCAGCGCCTCCTAAGCCTGCGGAAGGGGTGGTACTATCAAATGGTGTTCTCCAACCAGCAGAACCGATGCCAGAACCTCAAGAGGCAGCACTAACTGGATCGCCACCACCTGTGATCAATGTTGCGGTGAGTGCTTCAAGTCCGACATCGACGACGCTGCTTACTGTACCCAAGATTGATGCCGATCCAGTCGTCAAGAAGCGCACCGAGTTCAGTACACCCAGCGACAGCGAAGAAGAATTTCGCCCCGAAAGCCTTTTCGGAGAGTCTATCAAGCCGCAACAGATTAAACCCAAGGAAGCTGTTGCTGCCACCTCCCCCGTGTCTTCGACGCATAGTTTCGACGAAGCAGAAAGTTTGTTTGGGGAGCGTCTATCTTTCTCTTCTCATACTAGCACCGGCCGGCGGAAGACTGTAACGTGGGGCGAGACCCGAACCGTGGTGGTCCCTGTGGAGCGTGTCTCGCTGTCAAGATGAAGCCCGCCCCGCTCATTTTCGGCCCCGCAACCGCTGCCGCCTTCGACTCGGACTCGGACGAATCAGACTTTAGCGATTGAGAAGACCATCGTGCGTTCTGTGACCTGGAAAATGAAAACTACCGTGTAAATAACTGTAGTGTCCATTTTGTTTAGCTTGTCAAAAGCAAAACCATAAAAAAGCAACTACAACTTGCCCTTCATGACGTTCCATAGTCTCAACTATTCCAGCACACAGGTTCCGGTTCTCAATCAGTCGACAACAGCAACAATGTCAACCAGGATGTCTTCGCCTCAGATGCAGCCTCGGCAGCGGCCCAGCAGCGTCGCGAGCCTGCACGGCGACTTCCGCGTGGAAGTGCTAGGCAGCCAGGAGTCTCTGGACTTGGATTGCGGCAAATTCTACACGGTCCGTAGCCTGTTTTGCTCCTTCCAGCTACTGTATCACAACATCTCACCTCACACTGCTGTAGGAATACATTCTGCGGTGCTCGTGGATCGAACGCAATGGAACGCCAGAGGTTTGATGAATCGCAGCAATGCAATGGAGGCAGGAGACTCACGTGGACGGCGCTGATGTGCAGATATGGGACGTCGTGCGCCGCTATCGCGAGTTCTGCGCAGTCGACATTTTGGTGCGGATCTTGGGGCCGTGCAATGGCTGCCAACCCACTCATAAGTGCGATCTCTATTGCGTTTGTGCAGCTACGTGAGAAGTATCCGTCGCGGGCGCCCATGTTCCCGTACTTGCCGAGCAAGAAGTACATTGGGTCCTCTCTGTCCGCCGACTTTGTGGACAAGCGGCAGCGAGATCTCGGCTACTACATGATGTCCATCCTGCACAGCTGTCCATTGGTACGGTAAAACTTGCACTATCGTCCCTAGCTGCTTACTAACTGACTGCACCAATGTACTGCGTGCAGCTCGTGCAAGACGAGATCATTGACTCGTTCCTGGACATCAAGCGACACATTCTGGAGCGCGCGAGGGAGGAAGCGAGCGGCAGCCGCTCGTCCTCCACCCCCACGCACACTACAACCGGTACCGGCAGCAGCAACGGCGGCATGAGCCCCATGCGGCTGCAGCTCTAACCCCAACTCAATACACTAGGATCCACTATCGCAAGTCTCGTTCCCTCACCAATTCGTCTTGGAGAGAAGGAAAGTATACAAACTCTTATACAATCGGTTTCGAGAGGGTCTCACGAGTTAGTGGCTTGCACACCCACAAGCTCGCTGCGGACCGGCCTAAACGTGGCGCGACGCCGGGAGAAGTTTCGGCGCGTTCGTTACCGTACGCAGGGCAAGACAGGGCAGGGGAAGATGGCGCTCGCGGACATCATGTCGGTGGAGATGAGCGCCAAGTACATGGACTCGAGCAGCTCGTCCAGTCTGTCGTCCGACTCGGACGACGCGCTGTCGTCCTCCAGTTCGTCCCTCCTCTCGTCGTCCAACTCCGAGTCGGACTCGGACGCGCCTCGGGCGTCCGTGAAGAAGAAAGCGGCGCCTCGACCGCGTGCAGGGAAGAAAGCGGACGCGGACGACTCGGACTTTGAGGAGGGGAAGAAGAAGAAGAAGAAACCGGCAGCGCCCAGACGTTCTCCAGTCAAGAGCAACGGGAAAGCGGCTCCGGTGGCTGCGCCGCCGAGTCTCCCACCCCCTCCGCCGCCACCGCCACCTCCAGCGGAGGATTCGTCCAGTAACAGCTCGTTTAGTTCGAGTTCCAGCTCGGACTCGTCGGATCTGTCGGACTCGGAGACGCCGCTCCCCCGCCGCTTCCTCCAGCGAGTGGAGCAATTTCTGCAGCGTCAAATGGTGTTGCTGCTGCTGCTCGACCACCGAAACGGAGAGCGGCGACGAAGAAAAAGACGGAAGCGAGTCCGTCGTCGTTGAAAGTCACGCTCAAGCTCCCACCGGGGTTTATTGCACAGAACGGGAGTGCAGCGGCGACGAACGCACCCGCAGCTTCTAATCACGCGCAGATGAGCTTCCACACGGCAGATTCAATGCCGAAACGCTCACGGACACCTACAATTGCAGCAAATGCACGGAAAGCGAAAGCATCCGCAAGCTCGCGGTCTGCCAAGAAGAAACAGCCAGCAAGTCGGGTGCAGAGTGCTCAGGATGTAGTGGGTGCTCCCCATGGGAACGGAGTACCTGCTGCGGCGCCGATGGCCACAAGTGGTCCTGCCATTTTGCCCAAACTGATCCCCACTGGGCCAACAGAACCTTCAGGCGAGATTCGAGGTGCGAAAGAGCTCTCGCTGGTGGATCCTGCTCTTGTTGGAGACAGACCTGAAGAAACGATCGAGTCCAATATTCCGACACATTTCGACGACCCTTATGCACATGGAGGCGATACACTGCGTCTTCTGGATATGTTTTTCTTCTGCGATGAGAATGGGTACGCCGACACCTTCGCTCTGTGTTCGATGAAAAGTGTATATTCTAATAACGTTGATCGTTGGTTTCTACAGCAAGGCTATAAGTCTCGAGATATTAGACCGACCTAAGGACCAGCGTCCGAAAATCATGGGGTTTGGAACCCTGGTAGAACATCTGCCGCTTGCAGAGCGACCACTTCCAATTAGACCCATTCTTGCGTCTCCCGCGTTCCCGTCGCGCTCTAAGAAACGCCCAAGGGCGGATTCAGCTTCGTCGACCCCAGCAAAATCGCCATCTTCTAAGGCAAGAGCAAGACCCAACATAGGTAAAAGAAATGTTGCTGCTGCTTTGAACCAAGATGTGTATGCTGTAGTACTAATTGTTGTCATTATGCTGTCACAGATGGCACGGCGAACGACAGCAAGCGCCCAAAAATGGAGGACGAAACCATGTATCAAGGCGATGGAGAGTTCGAAGACGAGGAGAGCGAGACCACTCAACCCGTGGACTCCGGTATATTCCAGCGGTCGACTGTCTACCGCTTTCCTAGTCCATTTTACCCGACACGGTTATCTCAAATGGACGGGCAATCTGGCTCGGATAGTGGCGGCAGCGATCTAACCTCAGATGACGAGGATATTCGTTCTGGTCGAAGTGGATCTGGGTTGGCTTCCGAGAACGACAGTGAGCTCCTCTCGTCTGCGACTAGCAGCTCTAGTGGAAGTGGAAGCGACAACGATGGAGGGTCGGGTAATTCTTCGCCGTCGTCTGCGGGAAGTGGTGCCGAAAGTGGGGAAGGCTTACCGACAACGAATCGACGCTCGCCAGCTACAAACTCTGTGACTTCTCAGGCTGCTCATTTACCGCAGCAAGTCGCCGAGCCAGCAGACCTCCCCGTTGGCAGACCGCAGAGGCGACCGAGCACACGAGTGGATTCCAGGAACGCGGGCTTGCCGGCTGATGTGGTCGAGCTCATGCGGACCGACCAAGCTGTTGAGGTCAATGCCAAGGGCACTCCGGATGTACTTAATTTGATGGAGTGCGGCTTCCGACACCCGTCAAGCTATTCACGGACTCGAGTTTGGCTTCCTGAAATTACGGATTGGTGCCTGGACTACGCCGAGGGGGACCCAACGTTGTGGGTTGTCACGCCTCACTCTTGGTACAAGATTGCTGGGCCTTTGTCTGGACTATTACCTCACTCATCGTATCGTCAGACTTTCAAGCACGTCCGCCATTTATTTGAGGCGAGCTATCTTGTGGCATACGTTCTCAAGGAATGGTTGCCGATTAACAAAAAAGTTTCCTACCGAGCTACTCTCCAGCAGATTATTGAGCTGTCTTTGAACGGCAGGTATCGAGTGGTACGGACAGTATATATGTTGGTGGTGTGAGGGTCGTGGCTGATCATCTAACTTTGATGTTGTTGAATAACACGTGTGTTTGCAGTCTGCCTGGTTTCTTGTAAAGAACTACCCGTTTATTCGAGCCCAGATTTCCAATTTGTTCCCGGACAAGGAAGTGTACCTGAATTCTATGTTCTTTAAACAGCTGCATCGTTTGCACGAAAATTACACGCTACGTGTGGCAAGACATCAAAAAGAAATGGCGGAACGTGAAGTTCGACGCGAAAAGCGTGAAAACGAACGCCTTCGAAAGAAACAGCGAGTCGAGTATGAAAGGCAACTGATGAAAGACGAACTCGATGAAGAGCGAAAAGTGAAAGAGCACGATTTGCTATACCCTGTAGAGGATCTGCGACTACTGGAAGGGGACGCAGTTAATGCCAATAGTCTACCTTTGTCTTGCTCGAGTCTAAAGGGCGTTGAGGGCCCACTTCTTGGCGAGCTAATCATGGCTTGGCAAACGATCAGCACTTTCAAGGATTTTGTGGGTCTTGAAGCGATTTCGTTGGAGGCACTTGTGGAATGTATAACGACCAGTTGTGACGAAGGCACCCATGTTGGATTAACTCGGATTTTTATGGCGTTCCTCCGTGTAATCTTGTCGGAAAAATCGTTCATATCGCTGCTGGACGACCTTGCCGTTGAAGGTAACATCAAGGTTTCGGATCTGTTTGTGAATTGCGAAAGGACTTATGGAATTTGCGAGCGAGCGTACGGAGACATGTTGAATGCTGTCACTTGGCAAGAGATCCTTCGTCAGTTGATGTCGAAGGACCTGGGAATCGATCCATCCATTGGTCATGCAGAACCATTAGTTGGGTGTGAGATTGTCCGGCAGACTCTATACATGCAAACAAACTCGACACCGTTTAATTCTCCTGTGGATACGACTGTTAAGGGCCTAGAGGACTACTCTCAAATCATTAAACAGCCGATGGATCTAGGTACTATCAAGAGGAAAATTGATTCGGGAGATTACGAGGGGCCGGGCGGCTATGAAAAATTTGCTGAGGATATTCGACTAGTGTGGGATAATGCTGTGCTGTACAATGGTGAAGAGTCAGAAGTAGGCCGTGCTGCCTTAGCATTGTCGGACGTGTTTGAGCAAGATTACGAACGTTTCGTGATTGGACGTGTTCGTGCGAACCAGAGCAGGATCGAAGGTTGCAAGAAAGCGAAAGAATTGCTGCAAGATCCATCTGCAAAGAAGCTCAACACTTTCAAGTACGTCGACGTGGTGTACGGCTTGTATTGTTTTGAGTTTCACGAGCTTCCGACGTCATACAAAGTTGGCGCACTTTCATGGATTTGCTCGGAGTTCTTGACCCTTTCTAGTATTCGAACCTACATGGCATCTCAAGTGGATCAGGAAATGCTGATCCACAAGAACCATAGAAAACGCGCAGCAGATTTGGACGCTCGGAGAAAGCACTCCGATAAAATGCGGCGTGAAAGGGAGAATGCTTTTAGAAGGGATTGTGCTAGTCAAGGCATACATCCTAATTCACATAACGTTTTTTCGGAAGGTATTAAGCGCAGACACGAATTCATCGGCAAGTTTTTCGAGGATATACAAGTGGAGAAGGCAGAGGATGAGAAGAACCTGGAACAAGAGAAAAAAGTGCAGGCGGAAGAAATGACAAGTGAACTTAGCTCAGTTGTTATTCGTGAAGCACCTCTGGGGAGAGACAGATATCACAATTCGTACTATATGTTCAAGCACGATACCAAGCCGCGGCTGTTTATCGAACGGGGGATTCCGGAGATTTTGTGGTTTGTGACAGCAAAGCTCAGCTTACGACAATTCTGGAGTGGCTAAACCCGAAAGGCATTCGTGAGTTCAAATTGTTGACGAAACTGCAGGAGGTGATGGATAAGCTAACTGCTGCCTTCGATGAAGAAGAAGGCAAGCAGGATGGAGACATTGCCACAGAGATGGTGTGGAATACTAAGGATGGTATTGAGCTGCAAATGTTTCCTCTTCCGGGTGGCGGCATCAAAAGTGAAACTATGACTATTACAGACACGGACAAGGTCATTAAGTCACATGACGTTGCCCGCAAAATGCTACTTTGTTTGAAGCAGCACTTGGAGAGCACAAACACCTTGCCTGATTCATGGGAAGGCTCGGAGACGTGGAGTAACCGTGTCGAGGAAGCAAAGACATTTAAAGAACAACTTGATCTGTTTGCTGAGCTGGAACATGCTGCAGTGGTAGCTCTGAGATCGGGTGTGGAGACAATTCGATCGTCGTGGCAGCGAAAACGTCATGAATGGCGGTTGGCACTCGAGGGTTCATGTACATATGCGCAGCTGGTTTTTCTTCTTCATCTACTGTTAGAGGAGTTTATTAACGTGGAAGCTTTCATGGATCTGCACATCCGACTAGATCGTCGTGAGTGGCTGAAGCTTCGACCTAAGGAGACTCGAAACTTTATTCCCGAGGCCGGAAAGGTTGTTGTGTACTTTGGAGACGGCCACTTGTGGGCGTTAAAAGAAGACGAAAAGAGCAAGAAAAAGCGCTTCACCCAAAAAAGCGATACTCCGATTCGGAATGCGACTATGATTTGCACGGTGGAGAAGGTGTCTTATCACCATGGCGGCGGTGACCCATATGCATTGGCGGTTTTGAAGCCTGTTTCGGATACGGAACAACACGAATACGTTCGCAAGCCTGGAGAACTTTTATGCCCCTTACCTTCGCGAGAGCAACGACTCGCGAGAGTGTTTCTGCGAGTTTTGGCTAAGCTCAAGATGCTAGCCGACGCTGGACCGTTCCTGGAGCCCGTGTCAGATCGGGAGTTCCCACAATACAAGGAAATTATCCCGCACCCGATGGATCTTGGCAAAATGACCGACAAAGCAAGTAACCTCGAGTACAAGAACTCGGCTGAGTTTATGACCGACCTAAGACTCATGCGCGACAATTGCCAGCTCTTTTGTGAAGGCCGCTTTCCGACACTACCGCCGTTAGCCCACAACTTGGTGAACGTTGCGGATGGGCAAATCAAAAAGTGGAGCAAGGAGATACGTGCATGCGAAGATAACTCTGACGCCTCGTCGTCGGTGAAAACTGACAGCGCACTGTTGTCGGAGGAGAAGGAAACAGTCGGACACAATGAAGAAGGCAAGGTGGAGCTGCCGAACCGTTCGATTATGACCATTTTGCGCCTCGAAAATCGATTGCCCGAGTACATTGTGGATATTAGTCGTTACGCGTGGGCTGTGAATCGTACGTGGCATTGTGGAGAACATTTCCAGATGCTGTTCCGCAACCCCCAAGGGTACCCAGGCGAGTACTACGGAGGCGTGACAGCAGGATCGTTGCCGTTTGATGACCAAGGCATGCTACCATGGGAGGCGCTGCGCATTACTTGGGATGAGGACGATGGGTCGGATGACAATCGCATTAACCCTTGGTACGTGACTTGAATTGAAATAATGGCTGGGATGCTTGACTGGTATCTCACATTTTATTGTTGTACTACCTGACTAACAGGGAAGCGGAGTTTCCTCGTGGTGGGAATCGGGCATAGATAGATAGATGCTCCAGGATCCCGGTTTTGTCTGTGCTAATCAACGTGCTCTGCATAGCAAGTGTTAACAAGTCAGCCCAACGATGCGGATCAGCATGACTCTGGATGGGCAGTGAGCAGTATCAAGGTGCAAATTGAATAGTATTGTCGAGTCATGACGGAGTTGAAGAGCACCTCCAGCCCCTCACGTTGCGTGTTCTCTATTAAGCTTGTTTGCCTGACACATGTGGTCTATTGCTTTGTGGTAAGTACAGAAGCTGGATACCTACAGATGAGTGTGTGGCCCAGTTGCACAGTTCGTGCTCCGTTTTTGCATAGCTGCGATTGAAGACCGCCGGATAGGGAGTTGAGTGCCTTCCCGCCTCTCGTTATTTCCCAGTCTCACAGCAAGAGAGGATGTGGACGCTCTCACAGCATGTATCAAGCCAACAGAACGCTGTCCTTGTTGGAACCGCTTTCGTTGTTGCTCTTGTTGGCTGGGGGCGCTCGCTCACGCACTACGCACCCCAGAGCAAAAGACTGCGGATGAAAGCTTTCGACGGATTCACCGACCTTCGTCTACGCTGCCTGTACTGGGCAATACGCTGGATGCCATGTTCTACCAAACAGAACGCTTTGTTGACTGGATGGCCGACCAGAGCGCACTTGCAGGCAGAAAACCGTGGCTCATGAGCATCGTCGGACAGCCTCCAACTTTCGTGATCTCGTCACCTGAAAGTTACGAAGACTTGTTCTAGAACCAGCTCCACGTCTTCGAGCGCGGCGCTACCATGTCGTACATTTTCAAAGACTTCCTAGGCGAAGGTATTATCGCTGCAGATGGCGCTAAGTGGCAGCACCAACGCAAAACAGCCAGCCATTTGTTCACAAACCGAACGATGCGCGAAGTGATGGCGAGGGAGGTCCATGACAAGTGCATCAAGCTCCGCAATCTTTTGGATCGCTGTGCACAAGAGCAGAAGACAGTGAGCTTGAAGTCTCTCATTTCTAAGTTCACAAGCGACGTATTCACGAAAATTGGGTTCGGTGTGGAGCTGCACGGGCTGGATGCCAGTAAACTGGACTTGGAGCAGGAACACCCGTTCATCCAAGCTATCGATGCCATGTCACGTCTACTGCAGCTTCGCTGCCAACAACCGATGTTCCTTTGGCGATTGAAGCGATGGTTGAATGTGACCGAGGAACGGGAGGGCAAGAAAAATATGGCTATCATCACAGCGGTCGTCAAGGACGTAATGATGCAGTCACTGGCTCAGAAGGATATGCTACCAGCTACCAGTATGGAGGAAACCGAGCTGCGGGACCCGAAGACCCTAACCAAGGATCTTGTCTCGTTTTTCATGGAGTTTGGGCTAACGGATGCTCAGCAGCTTTAAAACATGGCCGTCAACTTTTTCTTCGCAGGCAAAGACACATCTTCATTCGTGCTTTCGTGGTTTGTGGTGATGATGAACCGGTACCCGGAGGTGTTGCGTAAAATTCGTGAAGAGATTCGCAAACAACTGCCGGAACTGCTCACTGGAGAGATTGACACACCAACGATGGAGCAGTTAGGCCGACTCAAGTACCTCGAAGCCGCAATGTGCGAAAATCTGCGGTTAAACACGAGCATGACGACACGTTCACCCAGCCAAGATACGACTTTGAGTTGCGGGACGTTCATTCCAAAGAACGCAATTGTGTACGTTTGCCATTACGCGTCTGCGCGACTCAAGTCATTTGGGGTGAAGATGCTGCGGAGTACAAACCCGAGCGCTGGCTCGACCTGGACACGGGCGAGCTGCGTCATTTCTCGCCTTTCAAGTTCGTCACGTTCCTCGCGGGCCCACGCCAATACATTGGGATGCGCTTTGCGATGCATGGTGGCCGCCATGCTTTGCAGTCGCTACGATATCCGACCGTCGAGGACTCTTTTCATCTGACGTACGAGCTTTCCACTGTGTTCCCAGTCAAAGGTAAACTATTGTGCACAGTCAAGCGCGTCACGCCGAAACCTTACTGAAGTATTAGCGGCCAAGACCTACACATGTAGCCATCTCTGTTGAATATGTAGCCATCTCCTGAATATCTGCACACAGTTTCGCAAGTGTACCGCCCGAAGCGGTACCGCCTGTCGTCCCTACGAGCCATCCGTCAGTCGCCATAACCCCCTGAATACCCTGTAGCAATGGCCGAAGTGCAGGTGTCTCGCCGCGACTCGGCGGCGTCCGCCCCCGCGTCCCCCGACGAGCTGCTGCGCCGCGTGCTGGACGAGGAGAACCCGACGGTGTCGGCGCCGCTGGTGTCCGCGCTGTCCGTGGACGCGACGCTCGCGCGCTTCGCCGGCTTCATCACGCGTGTGGAAAGCGCGGAACAGCTTCCCGACGGTCCCAAGGCCCAGCAACTCGCGACTGCCGACGCCGCCGCCGCGCGCCGCGAAGGGGAGACGACGGACAACGTGACGCCGGAGCTGCTGACGTCCTATCGCGCCACGATGCTGCTGACGAACGACGACACGGCGGACGCGCTGCTCACGTTCCTTGGGGACAAGAGCAAATTGATCACACGCTGTCTGTTCCCCGTGTTCCAGAGCGACGCCAAGGGCAACTTGCGCCACGCCTGCAGAGTCATCGACCACCTGCTGCGCTTCTATCTGGACGACGTGTACGATGTGCTGGGCAAAGACGCCAAGACCGTGCAGAGGTACATGGGCAGCATGCTGCCGTACCTCGACCACGCGCCCGTCGCCGAGCTCTTTTTGACGCTCGTGTGCAAGCCGCACAGCGCCGCAGTCATGCGGTTCTACGCCTCCACGCCCCCCAAGAAGTGGGCCTTCTTCCGTGCACTGTCGGAGTGGAAGGTGCTGCTGGTGCTCGCTGACCACGTGTGCAGCGTCGAGTACGGAGAGACTCACACTATTGGAGCCGCCGATGTGTTTGTGGAACTGCTGGATCGTCTTGCCGCCGATGAAAATGGACAGTTGCTGCTCCAGCCGGCGGCGTACTGCCCCGAGCTGCTAGAAGGACTTATTCGTGCAGCTGTGGAGCCGGAGGACAGCAAGAGCAAGGAGCCGCAGAGAAGCGTGGGCCAGCGCACCGCGGCGATGAAGTGCGTCTTCCGGTTGTTGCAGAAAAGTACACTGGAAAAGGTGCAGGGACCACCCACCAGCCCGTACCAGTCTTTTGGGGCTACTATTGTGAACTTGGTGCCTAACCAGTTGGGACCGCTGCGTGAGAAAATTTACGAGCTTGTGGAGCAACACTTGGGTGACCTTTTGAAGTATTTGATTCAAAAGTATGTGAGTCAACAGAATATTGAGATGCCTGACGAGGAATCTGGAAAACCGCTGCCCGACGGAGCCGTTCGTCATACTGCGTATGTGGTCAAGGTGCCGTTTACGGAGCTGCGCCTCACGCTGGTGGAAGCACTGGTGGAGATCGTGGCACACAACCCTCGATTGATGAGTGAACACTTTGACGCAAATGTTTGGCGCGTGCTGGTGACGTGGTTTTTCGAGTATTCTCACAACAATCTGTATCACGCAGCTTTTTACCAGCTTGTCTTTATTGCGCTGCGTACCGACAATCAGCAGGCTTTGGAAGTACTTGTAAAGAAGTTGAAATTGGTTACGCTCTTGGTGGAGCACTATCGTGCCGACGGTGATACTACTAGCAACAAAGGTTACATCATGCAGATTTGCAATGCGATTCGTCTACAAGCTGCGTCGCAGTCACCTGAAGCCTTTCTGCGCAACTTTTTGCAGTCGCACACGACGTGGCGTGGATTTGAGCAGGAGCTGCGCGAGCAGACTACGCTGTTTTGTGTGAACGGTCTAGGCTTTACGGTTCCTCAGGCAATTCGTCCGGGGTACCAAAAAGATTCCTGGCAGATGCTGAATGAAGAGCAGGCTGGCATTGACCACGGATCTGAGTTCGCGCGCTCGCTAGGCTTTGTCGATGACGTGGCATGGCCCGAAGATGATGTTGCAGACGGCAACAAGAAGCGCAAGAAAAAGAAGAAAGGCAAGCGGAGTGCGAATCACCCGAATCATGACGCCGACGAAGCGTACAGCACCGATGACGACTCAATGCCAGAGAATGTTGCGGCGGCGGCTTTAATAGCTGCAGAGGAGGCAGAGTTGGCTGCAAATGGATCTATAGGCTCTTCGAATGGGGTGGGTACACCCAAGAAGAAGAAAACGAAGAAGAAAATCCACAAGAAATAGAGCTCCGCATTCTTGTGTTTTGACAGGAGAGCAGGTAAGTTAGGTAGAGACCGTGGTGGTGGGGTGCCACGATAGCGAATAGGAGATGTAGGTAGCTGGAGGCCGGGATTGTTCATTCGTCGAAACACGATTGACCAGCACAATACTGCAAATTTGTTTGGTGTAACTTGGTCTCTGAACTTGCACCCAGCGCTTTAATTCGGCTTTTGGTGCATGGTCTCGAGGTGTTTATCTTGGTGTTGTCGGAACTCTTGCAGCTTTTCCATAGCGGACCTGTAGAACGAGTATGCGGTCGCTGGTTTCGAGTGGACCGATAGTTTCTGCAGCACGAGGGCAAAATGACAACTGCGCGCGAACGGCGTCGAGACTCGGAACCGGTTGGGCGCGACGGCATTAGCCACTTCGAAGATGGCAGGCCACAGCCGATGCGTCGAGTCCGTGAAGATGAAATAACTACCGGCGCTGCAATGAGAGAAAAGCGAGCGGAGAAACACGAAGCCGCTGTCCCGCAGTAGACAGAAGTTCTCCACGCACACGAACGAGAACACGTGCAGTTGAGTGCTCTGCAAGGACTTGGACACCTGGTCGTTCTCCGCGGCGTCCACGTCGAATGTGATATCGCAGTGCTCGAAACTCAACGAGACATTGCGCTGGCCAATTTGGTCCAGCGTTTGCCCCACCGCGTCGATCGCACTCTTCCAACCCGGTTCATTGTCGTACACGGTGGTGTGGAAGTTGACTTCCCATGCACGAAAGTGTTCGCGCATGAAGACGAGTCCGAGCGGCGTCGTACCCTGGTCCTCCACCATACAATGCTATGTTCCAGCACTTGGGCTGCTTAACGCGAAAGAGCTCCGACCTCAATTCACTCAGCTCTTCAGTCAGCAGCAGGTTGGGTAGGTTCCCACAGCGATTGATCTTCTGCTGGATGTAGCCACTCCGAGCGTGAGCGTTCTCGAACGAAGGTCGCTGTCCGGTGTTGGTCGACAAGCACAACCCTTTCTTCAGCTCCATTGTTTCGACCATTGCAGCTGCAGGCAAGAGCTTCAATAGAGGCGGTAGGAACGAATGGCACTCGTGTCGGATGAACGTCTGCCACGCATGTCGGAATGCTCGACTGCGGAAGTTCCAGACCGATTTCTTGGGATGCAACTCGAGTTCAATCGCATCAGCGAATTGCAGCCAGGTGCAGGTGAAGAACCATCTCCTGCTCACTGCACGAAGCTTGCGACGCTCACGCAGAGTCAGGAATGACACCACGAAGTCTCCACACGCGGTGTCCATTCCTTGCAAATGACCTATTTTTCAGCACAAACCATGCGACGTGTGAACAAATGTAGCCATTTCCAGTCTATTGTGCTTGACTTCAACCACGCCGACAACAAAGCTGAGCTAAGGAGCTTCGTATTCTAGCTCGGAACTGCAGATAGAAGATAATACATCAGTAGTGCGAAATATATCAACCAGTGAGAGTTTACAACGCACCGTGTGGTTCATTCCATAAGCGACAGCATTCATTGCTCCCTGGCAACAGCAAAATAGGTAAGGATTGATAGGTAGGTAGTTGTGACTTGATCGTCACGTACCTGCAATGGGGTGAAGAAGCTGATAAAATATAAGAGCGGAGCGTTGAGAAGGTGGTTTGGCGCCACTGCCTGGTAGGCAAATGCGAAAACGATCCACACGTTCGGGAGGAAGAACGCCCAGCTGTAGAGCAGAAGTCGGTAGTGGATCCGAGTCTCCATTCTTGTCGACAAACTGTCAGTCTGCGTGTTTTCAGGTCAGTATTAATGCTCATCGATCACGTGGGAACTAGTTGCGTTGGCTCACTTACCATTAGGTAGAGCAGCATCACGTACGTCACGAGGTTGTGCAAGAAGATGAGAGCAACAGGGACGTAGAAAATGACGAGCTGGACGTAGAATCCTTGCATGCTCCACTGGTCGTCACTCCACGCCCGTACCCAGCACCATGGCCGTCCGCTCTCACCTATCAGCGTGGCACCAGATAAGGACTGCACATACAAATGGAGCACAGTCTACATGAATCATAAGTCTGGGCAACTACAAACAAGGCGGAGGAGCTGCTCAGAAAGCTTACAGTGACAGGAATTCCCCACGCTACGAGGTGATACCGGTCTTCGTACAGTTCGGGTGCTTTGCATGTTCGTGCCAGGAGCTGAAAGAGATGGAAGGTAAAGCACGCACTCCAGAAGCACGACGCCAACTGAAAAAATACCAGTGCGTAGCCCTAAGAAAAATATAACAAGACGACATTAGTTTATCATGAACATTGCCATTGCTTGAAGAGTGCAGACCTGAGCGGAACACATCATCGCCGTTTGATTTGCCACCGACCTGGTCGTATCTTCACCAGGAGTTGGTAGTAGAAATATCATGAGCCATGCACACGCAGCTCCTGCATCCGATATGTGTAAACAGAAGAGCAGTCTCCGTCCACATCTGCGTGACTCTTGATACACGACGAAATGCACGATCATGATCAGAGCACCAAGCAGTGACACTCCAGCAGAGACGCCGACCAGCAGCTTCGACGTCGAGAATTCATGCACGGCTTGGAGCTGCTGGTCCTGCCAGGATGCATCGTCCATAGTCTACAAACTGTAGAAAGTGACCATTTAAGTATCGGATCTCGTCGGAAGAAACGTGCGGTCCTCATCGCTTCAACCGTGACCCTTACCAAAGATCGTAGCAATGCACATGGCTTCACTAGTTTGCTACGTGCATTAGCTTTAACTATTTCTCTTTGTCTAGTCCGGCGTGAAGGTGATTCCGCCGTCCTTCTGGCGCTTGCCACACAGACACCCAAACAACTTGACGCATGGCAAGTCGTAGTAGTACTTTTCCTCCGGGTCGCTCAATACGCGATAGGCCTCCTTGAGTTTCTCGTACTTATACGGCTCCGTCTCGTTGTTGAAGCGCTTCACTAAAGTGTTGTACGCTGCGTCGATCTGCTCGCGACTCGCAGTCTTCACCAAACCTAGTTTCGCGTACATGTCCTTGGCTCGCCACATGCCGATCTCGTAGAATTCGAGCTGCTTTCGCAGTGCTTCCAGGATACGCGCCTCGCAGCCGACCCAGTCGTGCATGTGCCGCTCACAAAACTTGTGAGCTAGGATCTCCACGTAATGAACGCATCGTTGGCCTCCGTGAGGCTCGGTCTCACATATCCAGTCGGACTCAGGACGCACATACTCCAGTGTGTGCGATAACCCAGCGTACGTGGCATGAACGGAGAATAGTGTTCGTCGTGGCTGCATTCGGTTGCACTCGACTCGAGTGCTGTTGCATACGACCTCTAATAGTGTCGTGTTTAAAGGAGCCGTCTGGAACAAATCGTGCTTTTCCATGAACGCGTACACGACATCGACAGGTTCTTGGCCTTCCAAGATCTTTACGTCACCAAGTTTGGTGCTAGCCGATTCCCATACGGGAATATTGAGGAGCATTGGTTCGGCGCGGGTGCAATTCGGGCGCTTCCGAGGCTCATTGCACACCTCGATGAAGGAACTTCTGTCGCTGACGCAGTGTCAGGTTACGCATCAGGCCGTACTCGTAAATCACGTCAGTGGAGTCATCGCCGTCGAAGAATGGCAGGCGTTCGCGTCGACCATCAGGAAGCGTGTACACAGCTTCGTAGAGAAGTCCGACTTCGCGCGTACACTCGAGTCCGCTTGCCTGGCACACTCCAGCTACAATACTTTTCTTTTCTTCTGGACCCAGCTCGTGCTTGTTTCCAAATCTCGCTACAGCATCGGCAGGCTCTTCGTTTGCAAGAACCTCTACGATGCCTAGTTGCGATCCGTTTTGTGCAGCCACGGGCACTCGAAACACCACAGGCGCGTAACGAGAACATTCTAGCTGCTCGATGCCGTCTTCGTCACTTTCTTCGTCCGATTCAGGTTTGGGAGGACCACACAAAGTATCTAGTAACACGTCACGATCTCCAGGCGCCAAGTTATGCTGCTCAGCGAACTGATACACCACATCTGCAGGCTCCTGTCCCTCGTAAATGTCCACATAACCCAAGATTTGCCCACTGCCGTCACTCACTGGTGTTGATCGTAGAAGTGCCTGGCCACGAGTGCACAAAATGCCCTCACGAGTTCCACAAAGCGCTTGAAACAAAGAAACTTTGCAGACTCCGGGTAATGTTTGTCTGTTTGGAGAACCTGTGAACTGCATCTGCAAGTTCCTCATCTTCTCGAATTGACAAAGTTCCAACCGTTGTGCCATTCTCCACATCTATAGGGGCCGAGAAGACAATGGGCTTCAGACGCTTACACGTCACGTACTTGTCTTCGCACACCTTCCTCACCAGATTCTGCCGAAACTGTTTCTCCACCTCATGTCGTAAGCTAAAGTCGTAAACCACATCTGCTGGCTCTTGCCCTAGCGGAATTTGCAGGACTCCAAGTTGACGAGACTCTGCCGCTCCTTCATCTCTAGTTGCAATGCGTTGCGAGTATACCAACGGAACTCGTCGCTGACACTGGGTATCTCCAATCGCCGAGCAAGTCACATCTAGGAGCTGCTCCATTGCAGGCAGCGGCAGCTTATGATCCTTCACGAACTTGTAGATCTGGTCCACGGGTTCCATGTTGTCGTAGATTTCCATCTTGCCGATGACTACTCCACCATCTCCAGACACAGTCTTCGAGTGCATCAGTGCGTGATACCTTGCTGCATGCCACGCGGGGCGCCGAACACACTGCATTCAGTATCGTAGCTCGTCCTTCTCGTCCAATATCATGCTGCAGCGCAAAGGCAAGCACAACATCCGCCGGTTCGTCACCTTCCAGCACTTGGAGATCTCCCAGAACGCCTCCTCTGGGGTCCGCAATCTGCGTTGAATAAACCAACGGTAACTCGCGATGACACACAACGCGAGGTCGTTGGCAGATCTGCACCAGCATGTTGTGTCTCCAGTCGATCGTTTGGCCATGGCGAGCTCGAAAAGCCTCCAACGTGTCCACTGGTTCCTGACCCGACAGCAGCAGAAACTGTTTGTGCGCAGGCGGAGGCTCCAGAGGCAATTGGACCTCGAGCAGAACTTCCAGAGCCATGCACGGACACCACGCAAAGTACGAGGAACGCCAACCATGGAGTAATAAGAGGTGGACACAGCGTTAACCAGCGACCATCACGCTGTGCTGGCATCGTCTGCAAGAGCTCAATTGATTCGCGTCTCTTCGACTACCCTGAAATCTGTGACGAGGTGCAATCTGCGACGTGGTGCAATCTGTGACGTGTGTAGATATGGCTACAATTTAGGATAATGCTCGTGTTATTATAGTGTTAGGAGTCGATTCTAGGCGAATCGGAAGGAATAGAGGTAGTCTACAACTGCGGACATGGTGATTCGCTCCTCTGGCTCGTGACAGCACATGAGCTTGACCAGATTCCAGTGCAACTCGTTCTCAAATCCCTGAGCTGGCTTGGGCATCGACATTTTTTTCACAGTGATCGCGTACTTGATCCCCGCGTCCGGGTAGTTGTTACCCCAGGGTTTCTCGCCGCTAAGGATCTCAACGATGCACATGCCAAACGCGTAGACATCCGAGTGGATTGTAGCTGGAGACTTGCGCTGCAATCTTTCCGGGGCTTTCCACCGAATTGCTCCATGCACGTCAACGGGTTTGTGTTCGCCATTTTGCTGACTAAGCCCGAAGTCGATCAGCTTCACCTTGCGATCAAATCCAACCATGATGTTGTTGGCCTTGAGATCGTCGTGCACTAAACCGTGCTCATGCAAATACTGGAGTCCGAGAGCGGCTTGGTACAAGCACCACAGCTTGTGTGATTTATCGGCATCGGCTAAATACGCGGGGAGCGTGCACTTGGCACACTCGCACACAATAAAAGCTTCGCCGACATGGCATGCTCCATACATCTTGAGCACATTTTGACGATTCAGTGCTGCCCAGTGCTCGACTTCTTGCATGAACTCGATCTGCAGCTCCTCATCCGATTTCTTTTCATCGTGAATTTGCACTTTTACAGCCACGTCAACACCAAGCCATTTTCCTTTATAAACATCTGCAAAGCCGCCACTGGCAACGTAGGAGCCAAGCTGCACATGGTACGGCGGGATAAACCAAGGTGGAAGTTCCCTATAAATCCCATTTTGCCTAAGATTCATGGATGATCTCGTCATCCTGAGCAGCATATCGGGCGAATACGAGTTTCGTCCTCGCTGGCTCTCGAACTCTAATAATGTGGCAGCCTCTTCCGTCGCCTTAGTACCAGGAGTTTGATTTTCCAAGTCGTCGAGCAGCTCTTTGAACCTTGCTGCGTGGTGCTCTTTGGCACGGTTTATCTCCTTTTTCCATGATAAATGATTCGTCGTAAGCTCTTGAGTATCCGAAGTTATTTGTCGTATCATTTCGTCAATTGCATGGTGAACACACAAAATCGTTTGACGCTCTGTGCGTGCTGCACAGAATGCAGCGATTTCGCTTGCGCAAGGTTTGAGACGCTTTTTTATGAGTCTTAGTTTGGTCTTCGTCGACCTCCATTGGACGAAGAAGCTCCAGGAAATCCAAGAATGGCCCAGTATGCTGCCGAAGTCGTTTAGTATAGTTCGGGAAACGCTGTCAGTTGAACGCATCTGGAGGTACATGTCTTCGAGGCAGCGGTAGGCGGATCCTTTTCCTTCTGCGCGATAAACAGGAATTTCGCTGTACAGGTCTCGAATTCGACGCATAATGCTCATGATGTTTCGCTCCTGACTTGGAATTAAATAGGTGTCAATGTCAGCAAAAAAAAAAAAAAAAATGCCATGCTGGATGCCCGTGAAAGAAAAGCAGCTTTAAGCTGCTGTTTACGGGCATCCAGCACTGTCAACGAAGCACTTCAGGCGGTGAACAACGTATGCCAAATTGACTTGGCTGGGTACTGGAGCACACATGCCCTTCAGTAGTGTCCAAATCTCCTTTTTGTACAGATAGCGCGGACATGTTGGCGGAAGCCGATCACGTTGATCAGACTTCAGTGGTCCGAGGACCAACGATCGACGTGCCGACAGGATTGCTATCCCAAAACTGAATATGTCGGACGGCAAACCACTTCCCGGTTTTTCACTTGAGGTCTCGTCCACCGTACAAAAGTTCACGCCACAAAAGGACAGCGCAGTTTGAGCTATGCTTTCAAGCACATCTTCAGTGCCAGTAGTCCATCGTTGATCCGGCAAACGTACTAGGCCAAGTCCAGACAATAATCCCTGCGAAGTGACAAATTTTCTTACCACGAGTTTTTCCGGAGAAAGGTTTGAGTACCCCAGGCCTTGTTCGTGCAGGTACTGTAGTGCAAGCCCACAACCGAGAAGTGGTTCCCAAGAATGCGCGTTAGCTCGGTTCTGTTCCGTTGGTTCATGTACAAAGAGTGGTTTTGCCCCAACATGACACGCCCCCTTCAATTCAGCCATATGAGGATGGCACAAACTCGCCCACACAGAAGCTTGTCGAATACACGCCTCCTCCCAATGTTCTTCTGGATAATCATCATTGCCGTAAGCGACTGTGACGTGAACGCCATGCAAGAAATGGTTCCAATGGTGCATCGTAAGCACTTCAGACGGAGGTAAGAACCACGACGGCAGCTCCCCCAAAACTACCCCGCTTCGACATGCAACCAAAGCGTAGACATCCTCAATGAGAGATACTTCGCTGTCTGTCAGCGTATCGTAGTGGTTTGTGAGGTCGTACTTCATGAGTGTAAGCAGCCCCAGTTGCTGTCGTTCATTGCCCAGCTCTGCACTGACCCATTTCTTGTCCACCATCCATTCTCGAAAGTCGTGGACACGTTTTTCACGCTCGGTTTCCAATTCCTGTCGCCAATCTGGCCAACCGGTGGCAGCTTCCACTGGAAACTCGTGTAAATACGCGTCCAGTACACACCCAAAGCGTTGAATCACATTGACGATGTAGCCTGTGGTTGCAAGTTTCACGAGTAGACGAGTTTCAGCTTCGTAGCCACTTAGCTCTGTCTGAAGGTTGAGCCCGCGGTTCAAAGGCAGTCGAGAGGCGTTGAGCATTTTGAAAGCGTTCAGTCGGGCCGTGAGGTTGTCACCTAGTCGGTCCTTAGTCGGGAACACCGTTGGCAAGCAATTGGTTTTGTCCCATCGCGTACTGGGTCGACGAGACCGAGACGTGGAATTCAATGTCATGGAGATAGAGAGAAATGGAGACTGACGAGTGAGACCAGCAAGATACCTGTGACTATCCATTGACCCACTGATTTTCCAACTGGATTCAGCGTCGTCGTGCTGGACACTACAGTGGGGTTCTTCTCTCTGCTGTAACCATGAGAAGCGAAAACTGTAGTCGGCCCCTGGAATACAATCGCAAAAAGTTAATACACCAATAAAAAATACACATACGAGTCCATGTATGACGCACCGAAGTGAACGAGAGAGGATTGAACCACGTAAACTACCCAGAGCACCAACTTGGACTGCACCATTCTCCACTGCGTACGAAGTACAAAAGCTAACTGAGAAACGGGCGAGAAATGCACGAGACGGCGTAGTATGATGTCCAGCACAACGAGAGAGATGAACTCGAGGAGGGTGTAGAGCAATACGTTGAATAAAGTTTTCTCCAACCCATCGCTGTCCATCGTCTTCAGCTCGGGGTGGTACACTCGGTTCGGGTGATAGGACATTGCAACCACGTAGATAGCTGTACAAAAGTTTTGTTAGGTGTGTAGGCACTCTCATGTCAGGACACAACCACAGGGATACTTACAATACACGACTGGCATGATAACCTCCGTGTACTCGACGAGGATCGTACATTCCGTCAGATGGCGCTTCGTTGGCGGCCTCCACGCTGTGATTGTCTGGCAGGCGTAATGACTTGGCAGGAGACTTTAACCGTCTTCAGTGGTTTGCACTACACAACTGCGTGAGAATTTCTTTATGCATCAAACTGCTTGAGACTATTTCTCGGGGCCACTCGACAACTTCAGCATATTAAAAGTATTCTCATTGTTCATTTCGGAATCTTAGGAACTACATCGTAATGTACAGCCATGAAGAAGTCGACAGTCATGATAGACGCGTTTTGCACAGAACAATTAGAAAATGATCATCTCCGTCTGGATAGTGAACAGGAGCTAGGAGCCATTCCAGGAAGAAAGGATCAGAGATGTCTGCATGAACACTAGCGTCAGAGCTCTTGTTTGCTCGCACGTATGGCCCCCAACTAATTGCAAAGGCAGAGAGGAACGCTGTCGACCAGACTGGAGCTGTCATTTGCATAGCAAATGGAATGGGAAATCCGACTATCAAGGACAGTGAATAACCCCAGACAACCCCAGCTCCGGTAACAATGACTGACATGAAGTGGAGCCGCCGCCACGACATGGGTAGAATTGACAGCATCTCTTTGAACTGCACCACGAACGACAGAACACACCATTGGCGTTGGTCCCAGCCTCCGGTCGATTTAAGGGTACGACATCGCCAGGACAGCCATAACGAGGCACGGCAGCAGAGACAGGAGCAAAGGAACACCATTTCAGCGAGCCCAACATTGCTGAAGTATTCATGAAGATCAGCCAAGCGCTCGACGGAATATTGCCCTTGCAACTCGACTCCCAGAAGTCAACACCTCCCTTGGTCAGTTTGCGGGCCTGTTTGGGTTGCCGTTTAATGTTCTCTATCACAACTTGTCCACTTCGCACCAGGTTTCAAAGTACCCCATGTGCGGGTGAGGTGGAAGCGTTACAGGTAAGAGTGCACAATTCGTTTATTGTGGTGGACTTAAATACACGCGTGTCCTGGAGCACGCTTTTTCAACACGTCTGCGCAGTTGAACGCGACGTTGGTTATAAAATACCAACTCACTGGCATTTTTGCTTGGGTTCGCCAACTAATCATCGAGTTTCCATTCGTTTGCAGAAGCAAGCCGAAGTCCTAGCTGCTTGATCTGCTTGAGTCTCTCTTCACAGTTCAAGGCGAAACCCACGAGGTCCTGATGAAATACTTGGCACGCCAGATTAGCGTTTAGGCACGTGAGTCGCACGCTCTCCGAGATAATCGAGCTAGGCACGATCTGCTTCCCGTAAAGTGGCCCAAATGCTGGAATCCCGGGCTTGACGTGCACTTCTGTTCGATACTCGCAATCGTTCAGTGGTTGAATGACGATATGGACGTCATTAAATTGACCGGAAAGTGTCTGCAGATCATACTCTTCGTCGCGTTCCTACAGAAAAATAGTGATCGAGCTCTGTCATGAAGGAGCAAAATGCGAGGCTACAGTAAACACACTTACCTTGAACACCACGTGCACGAAATCGTTGCCAATGTGGCGCTTCTTCTTCGTCGAGGCAAAGTTCCCCGAAGACCTTATTTTTTCTGACTGGTTGCCCTCAGGAATCATCATCGTCGCAACGTGAAACATGATCTGTAAATTTGCAGGCAAAAATATCGTTAGCTAGCCCCAAAACACTATCTAGGAGATATTTCGCTTACCTGTGCACAGGCATCCTTGTAGACGAGACCAAACTTCCCATCCGTATTGGTTGTCGTATCAAGCCCTCCGGTATACCCTGGAAGCCCCTCCAACTTGGTGAATGTGCCTAATCCACGTAGAAAGCGCAAGTATCGCAAAGACCCCCCTGTGTTCCCTAGAATCGCCGACTCGGACGATTGTTTGGCGTCTCGAACGTATAGCAAACCAATCTTGTGAGTTTCGTACTCCGGGGTTCGATCCAACACGCTCAAAGCTAGCTTCAGTTGTTGTCCATCGCTAAGCAACTGCGGGCGATTCTCCACCGTGAGATCGAAAAGCTGCAGCATTAAATGCATGGGGTCGTATTGTTCCTCAATAGGTAACGTCGAGGGTTCGTGAAAGTTTGATTCGCGAGCATCGCTCTGGCCAACAAACTGCAGTACCCTCGGCGTTACCGCTGGAATACTTGGCCGATCTCTGGTGCTGCCATCGAGGGAAAACGCATCCATAACATCCTCCTCTTCCATGAGGTTCTCTGTGTCGTCGTCGCCGTATTCTTCGACGTCTTCTCGAATAACACGAATTGCAGGTTTCCTCCCAGGCGAGCTTTCTTGCGCATCATCGCCCTCCTCTTGTCTTGCGCTTTTCCTAGTTCTTCTCGCCGTTGAGCGGTCAGTACGTTGTGGCTGTCGACGCACTAAAGTACAACAATTAACAACAGTTTCATACACCCCGGTTAGGTCAACTAACAACACGTTTCCATGTCAATCTTTGTACCTTGAGCATTCTCACAGTAGTATGATGGCGATCCACCAATGCCGTCATATGCTGGCAACGGAGGTAAAGCTGTCGCTACTGATACACTCTGCATGGTCAAATTGTCTTCCCCTTTCTCGTCATCGGCTTCAATTTCTTCTTGGTCATAGCTTTCAGCCCCTTGATAGCTAGATTCTGCTTTGTGTTCCATCTTTGCATAATTTTCAATTTGCTGCGATGAAATGGTGGGGCGTGAATTGAGCTGACTTGGATATGACGGCCGGAGCTCAGCTGGAAGAGCTTTTCGTTTCGGAGTACATGGCTTTCTTGATACATCCAGGCCATGAAAATGTTGGCTTAACATGTTCAAACTTCTGTGAGCAGCAATGCTGCTTCCACCCCCATTACTTTCACTCTCAACAGGAAGCTGTGATCGATGTAGAGCTGAACCTTCGGGCTTCAGAGATAACTCGTGGTAAGCATCCAGATTCCACCTGCTTGTACAATTAGCTCTCCTGATTATAAGTGTTGCATCCCCTCGAGAATTTGTAGTGATCGTCAATAATGATTTTCGATATACCCAAGAACGCGACCGCGTTTGAGCCGGATTATCACTCGTACTTCGCACTTCACCTTCTCCTTTCCCAGGGAACTGCCGACTAAGGAGAGCGGGGGGATCCATTGCCGACTGCGAGAACGCAAAACACATCAAAAAGTCTACAGCAGCCTCAGCAAGAAGGCTGTTAGCACGGCGAGTGCAAGCCTGTAAAGTCGGCAGCGCCAATGTTCCGAGCGACATTTTTTCCGTGAAGGTACTTTGATGGATCACTTGACACAGAAGCCGAAAAGAAAGATAGGCAAGCTGCTTTGACTTTGCGTATTCAAAGCCAAGAAGCAGTGCCTCCACGATCCCCTTGCGAGCAGACAGCGCAATATCTTCTTGCCCACGGGGTAATATGACTGTTAGAGTAGTCAATAACTCCAATACAGCGACAAAGGCGTCAGGTCGGAAGTCGCCATCCACTGTAGTGACAATCTCACGTAAATTTTGTAGCAACTGGTCCAGTTGACTGAGTATCGACGCCGGAGCAAGTAAACCCAACAGACCCAACGCTGTTGTTGTCGTATGCAACAACTTAAATTCAGATTCGAATAATTGACGCAACAGCTCACGCAATTGAGCTCGATCTTTTCGACTTGGTCGTGGTGGTGTGGTTGCAGACGCGGAACTCAGTGATGACTTGCTTACAGATCCCGAAAGTGCGTGGAAAAGGTTACCATGCGATGCAGAAGTTTGAAAACGCGACAGTACACGCGATGTAAAACCGAGAGGAGTACCCGACGCGTACGGGTCTGTGACATCAACTTGAGATCTTGCTTGACCGTGCTGGTAAAGAATGCTTGGTGACGAAGCTGAAGAAGATAAGGTCGGTTCTTCTGCGGCGGCGGCACCAGCGAAAAAGTCTTTTTCGGCAACAGCCAGGCGTAACTCCAAAGAACCTATCAGACACCGTGCGAGTTCTAATAGCGCACTCTGTTGTAATTGCTCTTCGTAGCTAATGAGCAACTGTAACAACTCGATTCCCATCGCAAGAAACATGGTTTTGGCTAGCAACGCTGCTGTCGCCCGCATACTAGAACAGAACGACGCCCCCGCATTGCCACCTCCCGCTTGGCTCATAGGCCGTGTCGAAGCGTGAATTGAGCGAACGAGCTCTGTATCCGTCAGAGGGATCGGGCGGCTGGATCGGCCTCTACATTCTTCTCGCCATTTCTGATTTTGAGGAACTAATGCCTCTGCGTTTGTGTCACTAGAGTTTTGATCTCTTATCTGTTCACTGAGTTGCCTCTCAACCTCGTCAGAAATGGCGGCCCGACCAAACGCCCGGTAATCGATACTAGCCAGGAGCTTTGCTGAAACTTCGCTAACATCCACATCTTCGAGAATTACACGATTTTCAAGCATGGTCTTGATGCCTTGTACTGCCATTCGGAAAAGCTCAGCATCAGCTTCGGCGCTCACCAGCGTGAGCAAAGCGCGCAATGCACGCGCTACTGGAACACAAGCTGCAGTCAACTGCAAACCAGCTGCGTTGGTACGCGCAGCACGTCGAGACACGAACAGGAAGCGTGATGTTCGAACCTTCTGTTGCTCCTTCCATTGCAGTTTTCCATCAGTTGCACGGGCTTCACACACATACAGCAAACTTGAAAGAGCGATATGCCGAACGGCTCGACTACGGTGGGTCTCAACCGTGGTTGCGAGAAGATCATACATGCGCACTGCGCGGGCTGGCGGCAAATGATCGAATGCTGACGAGAACAGAGCAACAACCCCGAAGCAGCCACAAGCTGAGCATCTTCGCTGCTCGAAAGAGTCATTGCATTGGCAATAATGTCAAGAAGAGAATCAAACTTGACACTTTCTAGCTGCCGCGCTACCTCGATGATAAATCCAAGTGCTCGACGTCGTACCTCGGCGTCAGAATCTTCATACACACGACCAAGTGTGGGAATTACCACTTCTTCGAGCACGCGATCTTCACATACATTGCGACTTACCCACAGATTAACCCGCAATACCTCAAGCGCCTCCAAGCGCACAGTACTCGGTATAGGTAGAGTGTCGCCGTCAGCGCCAATGCAGGAAAAGAACGTACGCATAGCTGACGACAAAGTCGCCAACCAGTCAAGATGGTATCCTGGATGAGCTGCCTCTGCTCGCTGACGCAGTAGGAAAAGCATGGAGTTCTCGCTGAGGTGTGGTAAATAGTCCTCAAGCACACTAAGAAACTCATGAACATCACCAGCAAACTGACGTTGCTCCACTAGCTCCTCTACAGCGAGCAGGGTATCAAGAAGCTCGCGCGGGATCCTCGTCTGCTGAATTGACACTGGAAACTGTTGCTGATTAGGGAGACTATTCGCTGGATGAATTGCTGCCGTGCGATGCACTCTTGCTTCTGACCTCCCAATATCGGCATGCATAGTCCGTTGCGGGGCTTCTTCAATCTTATTCTCATCAGTCATGGATACCCAGGGTCTGAGTGTTTCTAGCATGCGTAAAATAATGTCCCATTCCATGACGAGACGGCGTTTGTCTCGGCTACTACTAGAGATCGAAGTAGATGAACTAGCTCCACTGGCTGCACTCACGTCTTCGCTAATCGTTCCAGGATGAGATGTTGGCTGGGTCCCCGAGCTCACTGCGTGTTGTCCGCTGCCAGTTGAAGCACCAAACTTTTTTATCAATCGTTGTAGCGACAAAATAACCTCAAAAATGACCACTCCACGACAGCACTGCAAAGCTTGCTCAAGAGCCAGCAAAATGGGAGCCCACGCGATGTCGTCAAACTTAGGAACACGCTGAGAGCCCCAACAGGACATACCTACAAAAAACACGGCCCCTCGAAGTACCCAAGGCGAGTTAGCCCCCGACGGGTGTTCCAGTATCTGTAGTAGACCCCGTAGCACAAAAAAACTGAGCTTCCATTGAGTAGCAGCTTCATCACCGACCATGTTCCATGACCATCAGCGTTGACGAGACAGCACAGCGACCGTAAGCACGCCGGCGTACCGGCCGCATAGGCTAGATCGTGCACCGCTAAAACATGAAAAAAGGCGACAAACCTATGGCATGCGTCCAAGTCACTGCGGCTCCACGCCATATCGCATCGTGAACTTATCACAGATACAATAGCAATCACCTTGTCTCGATCAAGACCACGAGGACTGCGTCGTAGTATACTCTGAATGAGTCCAAGTAGATCGCGTTGGGCGTCAGACTGCTCCAGCAGACGCAGCAAAAACCAACCAAGTTCAACGTGAAATGGCTCCAAATGTCGTCCATCCTGAGTAAGTGCACGAAGCGCTTTTTGTCGCAACAAAAAATCCCCAGCAGGATGCGTCTCGAGCCGAAGGTATATCTTCCGTCGAAGTGCAGGGGTCAACCGATCACCAAATCGTAGCACACAGAGCTGCACCACTTCAAAGGCCAGCGTGCGTACACTCGGATTCCGATGGTCAAAGAGATCTCCGACGCAATCCAGCAGCGTATCAATTTCCGCCAGCGTCAGCGTCACGCGGGACATCTGCGCTCTGTCACTGGAGCTCATGGAGCTCATGCTACTGAACGTCGACGCGTTACTACCCACAGAGCTCCTTCTCTCTTCTCCACCAGCTTCGTCTTCTTCCTGAACACTGCCGAGCATCTCTCCATCCCGGAGAGACAGCCCCGGTCCCGGAAACGTAGCCGACGTCACGTCCAACCCCGTCGTGGACGCCGGCGTCTGCACTTTCAACAGCGCCAGCACGCGCTCCACATCTCGGACGAAGGCTCGCTCTTCCGAGCGTTGTCTCTGGCGTCTGCAAAGCCTCTGCAGCTGCAGAACCAGCTCCGAGGACGCGCGGTCGCCGTCGTCTCCGCCGCTTCGGCTTCTGCTCCGACGACCGATGCCCGCGCCAATCCCGTAGCCCGCATCGCGGGACGCGGCCACGCCATTGGACGACGAGGACCGTCGGAGGTCTGGGGCGCCTGCGGCGGCCGCCAATAAGGCGCTAGAAGGCGCGAGATCCGGCGGCGGCGCCTCGGACGCGTCACAATTCGGCTGCTGCTGCGTCCGGGAGGAGGTTTCGTCCGCGTCCGAGGCGTCAGGAGGGTTCATCTGCGTGTCCTCGTCTGCTAGCGGGTCGAAGTTCGGGTCGGGGAGCTCCGTGGCGCCGTCAGCGGCGGCTGAAAGTGCGGCGAGAAGTGCATGCTCCTGGTCCATCGGGGTCTTTGCCAAATGGATGAAATGCCCTCCTGTGATTGGCCAATTAGCACTACAGACCACTTCAACTAGAAAGTCAACATGTTTTAGCTGGTAAATTGATTTAGCTGGTAAATTGATTCGATACATTGACACTTTACACTATCACTTCAGCTGGACGAGTCCTTCTGGTTCACTACATTTTACGGCTCTTCCACGGGTTCCTTGGTTGCATGGCAGCACCCGTGCAAGTCCGAGCTGTCCTTGCCGTTCGGGTCTTCCGGCACATCCAGCGTCGGGTTGCGGTCGAAGAAACCTTCGGGCACCAACTTGAAGCCGGCGTAGTCCACGGGCATCATGGGCCAGTCCTCCACGCGCGGGAAGTGTGTGAGCCCGAACGTGTGCCACACGACAATGTCCTCGCCGTCTACCGGGCGGTTGCCCTTGACGTAGCTAGGCAGACCGGCAAAGCCCGGGTGCTGGTTGGGCGTGTACCCAGCAGCCCACAGCTCATCGCGTGCGTACTTGGTGACCCACAGGTGCTTGGTGGAGAAGTTGGCGCGCTTCCAGATAGAGGACCCGTCTGCAGCCAGCAGCACCGGTTGACCCTCCGGGAAGAGGGCGAAACCAGTAGACCGACCGAGACGGTTCTTGGCCTCGCTCGAACCAATACGCCACACGCGGCCCTTGTCCATCGCCGCTACACGCTGCGCGTCGCTCTCATTCTTTAGACGAGTCGCCGTACGGATGAATGCGTTGCCATGGGGGTTGTCGGGGCTGATAGGAAGACGCTTCGCCTCCAGCTCGTCAACATGGCACTTATTGCCGTCAATGGCCACATCCAGACGTGCCGAGAACAGGTGTTGGTGGCACGGCGCACCGAGCCGCGGGGCCATCTCGGATGCGTACGGGTAATCGCCCTCAGGACGACCCGAGGTGAACACGATGCCCGTGGCCTTGCACTCCAACTCAATCCTGCCGTCGAGGTAGAAGTACCAGTAAAAGCCGTAGTCGTAGTTGCCCACGGTCACGAAGAAAGACACAACAAATCGACGCTGGCGGCGAACTGTGCCCGTAACAGGCGAAGCGAGCACGTCGGTGTGTTTCCAAAGCGTGCCGAAGTCCTCCTCGTGCATACAGATAGCGTTCTTGATAACAAACGGCTCACAAAAGTCATCGACAACCGTGGCGTCCAGGTACTGAATCTTGCCAAGACAGTCGCAGCCCAGCACGAGTGAATTAGCGAGTCGGCCGAACTGGTATTCACCGGCGTCGAAGTAGTTTTGCCAGTCATGTGTTGGGCTCGGTTCACCATAGGGGACTACCATTTCCGAGACGGAAGCGCGGTTGAGGATTTTGCGCTTACGACCACGATCGGAATACGAGATGTCGTGCAGTGTGAGGCCTTCTCGTCCGTTAAACCCAACTCGAATCTCCCAGTTCTGCCACGAGACGATGTTGTCCTTCACTTTAAAGCTGGCGCCTTCGGGCTGCTTAATGTGCAGCGGCTTCATGTCGGTACGCATAGGCCCAGTGACCTTGGGGTCCAAGTAGTCACCCGATTCCATCGGAATGTGCGTGTAGCCCGTGTCAACCAGCTTGAGCACTTTGCGGTTTGTCAGATCTACGTGCGCCACGAGGCCGTCAATGGGGTGGCCATACATGGCGTGCGTGTTTTCAACCTTGAGAAAGCTGAGCACTCGGATCATGCGGTTGCCCTCCTCTCCCTCGTAACCAAAGACGCCGGCTGAAAACTGCTCACCACGCACCATATCGAGGTCGGTGATGCCGCGCTTGGCCAGCGCCTCAACGTAGGCCGGGTCAGCCTTGCAAATAGAGTCACCGTCCCAGTAGTCCTGGTCCAGGATGGGGATCTGTCCGTCCGTTTTCGGGTCCAGCTCGATCTCCTTCACGATGCGGCGCGCCACGACGTCCACGACGAAATCTCGCGTGGTGTTGGTGCTCTGGTCCAGCACGAGCGCGCCGACCTCGCGCGGGATCTCTGAGAGCTGTCCAGCCTCGAACTTGGCCAACGTAGCGTGGTCCGGCTCGAACAGCATCACGTACGCGTAGCGCAGCTCCGGACTGGAGTAACCGGCATCTGCGAGCACTTGCTTGACGATGCGGACCTCCTCGGCCGTGACAGGGTCAAGCGGGTGCTTGATGGTTGTGGACGGGGTGAGGACACTTGGGGCCATAATGGCGTCAGGGGTTGCTGGAGTGCAGGAGTGCGGTCGGAGCCAAATCCGAAAGTGAGCGACTCGATCGTCGCCATCCCGTGCTTCCTAGCCCGCGAACCTACTTGGTCTCCAGAGTGCTGTCATAGTCACCTCCACATGCTGCGTCTCCCCAGCTGGACCCATGCCGCGCCAGGAAAATGGCTGAGAAACCCGTATGATGTTACGCATTTTCAAGGCCCAAGCTGCATCGCATAAAACGTTTGCGGAGCTCGGGTGATCGGGCTCCGGTGTCAGCGGTACAGGCAGCACCAGCTGGCGGCCAAGTTCAATGCCCATTGGCGCTTGGGCGCTGCACGCGCCTCGAGTCACGAGCACTCGGTTCCCTCGTCGTGACAAGGAGGAAACGACTTGACTGAATCGGCATGTGCAGGTAGCATCCAGCAACAACTCGGGTAATGAGATGCAATCTATTTGATTCACGGTGACTTCAGTTCCTTCAGTCCCTAGCATGTTGGCCTTAAAATCACTGCCGTCAATCAAATGGATTGAAAGAAATCGATAGCAATGTTAGGCCCTTGGCGATGAATCCGTGTTCGAGCACCTTTCAAGTGCTCAAGTCCGTTCCCGACATGTGAACACCCGTCGGTGCGATAGCAGCACCTCTCACTCGAACGCCCTCGCCTTTGCCTTACACGCCGCAAAAGGAATACGGGGACTACCGTTAGTAGTTGGGTTAGCGCGTATACGTTCCTCAGTGCTTCGTTTTCTTTTGAACGCAGTGATCGGCAGCACTACAGGCCAGGTCGCCGACCTGAGGTCGGACTCCGGCAACCTGATCATGCCACGCAGGACTTTGGCCCGCGCATCACCGGCAAGCGTAGCATGATCACCATCGTGGTGCGACTAGAAAATGACGAGCCTGGAAGTACACATGACGAGCAGCCCACTGAACGAACAGCGCCCTCGCCTGGGACTTGTGCGTTCTCCTTCTGCCATGGGAGGGGCTACCGTCGTGACAACGAGGGCGTTCAAGTGCCTCAACACAGCGCGATGAATGGGGTGGTACCGTACAGCCCTATCTTCCTCCATTGCCGGACATCATTGTTGCCTTTGGGCGATGACTGTCCTGTGCCCTCAGCTCCGACTTCAAGCCGTACGCTCGCAGGTCATCCATGTCTGCCGGAGTGCTTTCAGGCGACGAGCAGTGGACACAGTGAAGCTCACCGTGACTGCTGTCCGCCGGGAGCAACGTGCTGCTGCAGGATCGCTGGAGCACGCCAACAGAAGCGTCCAGCAACAGCGCGTAGGGCGGCTTCCGACCACGGACACCCAAGCTCTAGCTCGCGCTCCAGCAGCGCGGAGCCGTCATCCGTTGGCGACAACTTCGAGGTTCGTGCAAGTTGTGCCGCCGATCGCCCCTGTTAAACCAGGTCTCTTCTTGAAGTGCAGCATATGGTCGTGACGCGCAGCATTACGCGCACGAGCGGCCAATAGCTGGCAGCTCAAGCAAGTCCCCAAGGTCTCCGCTAGGGGACCCGCCCGGTCCTGACAGAGTCGGTAGACCGTCGTCGAGTCCCGGCGTGATGGTTTGAGGGAGAAGAACGCAACGCGTTTCCGCCGTCGCACGCGCCCTCGGTGCCGGCCGATGGTGGTTCACTTCTGAATTGTCCTCGTTTCAGCCTCTTGCTGCCGGACACGAACGTGCTCAAGATGGCCCGCCTCAGCCGAATCAGCGGCGTGTCGCTCGACATCCAAGAACCAAAGCTGGACGGCACGCACCGACATGCCAAGGCGCTGCAGCTCTGGGCGCTGGGTATCGGTGCTGTTATCAGCGGCGAGTACTACGGCTGGCAGTCCTCCTCGTTGCCGGCTTCAACGGCATGCTCATTGTGCTGTCCATGATGACGGTGCTCTATGTGATGCTCTCGTTCTCACTTGCTGAGCTGTCAGCTACGATCCCGGCTGGAGGAGGCCCGTACATCTTCGCTCTACACGCCATCGGACCCCGCGCGGCATTCTTCAGCGGGCTGGCGGAGAGCCTCAAGGTCATTGCCGTGAACTCGTCCACATTTTATACTATCTACAGCTACCTGCAGACGCTGTTCGACGTGGACCAAAAGTTCGCCCCAGTGTTCTTCATCGCGTTTGGCATCCTCTTCGGCGGTCTGAATATTTATGGCGTCCAAGCTTCCTTCCGGATGCAGGCGTGCTCCACGACGCTGTGCGTACTGCTGCTACTCATCATGTTCTTCTCCGCCATCCCGCACTTGGACTACAATCAGTGGGTCGTGCAGCAAGACTGGAAGTACACGGATCTCAGCAGCGCCATCGAGGCGATCCCGTACGCCATGTGGTTCTACCTGGGTATTGAAGAGCTACCCCTTGCTAGTGAGGAGACTATTGAGCCCGAGAAAAATATTCCCCGTGGTCTCATGCTATGCATCTCGACGCTCATGGTGCTGTCTTTTGGCACGGCAGTCTTCAGTTCACTGATCTCTCCGGGAGCTGCAGCCATGGCAGACGTCTCAGCTCCACTCGTCACCAGCTTCCAGACACTTTACGGCACGGGGGCGACGACTACGTTCTTCAAGTGGATGACAGTCATTGCATTGTGCTCGAGTCCAAACTCGTACGTTTTCTTCATGGGTCAACTACTGTTCGCGATCGCCCGGGATGGCTATTACCCCGCTTTCCTTGCCTACGAACACCCGACGCGAGGAACAGCAGTCGGAGCGCTTCTTTTCGGAACGATCAGTTGTGTACTTATCGCTGTTATCCTCCATTACGCTATCGGAGACGACGACCTCGGCTCTGTGCTGATCAACTTGACACTCCTGGGCGCTCTCATCTCGTACATATTCCAGTTGCTGTCGTTTGTCTTCCTTCGATACCGACAACCGAACCGACCGAGACCATACAAAAGTCCATTTGGCCTCGCAGGGGCGTACGTGGGTTTGCTCTTGTGTGGGGTATCAATCTTCGCCATCTTGTACACGAGCGTGACCGACACCATCTTCCTCGCGTCGATCGTGGTAACGGGGTTGGTGTTCATCGCTGGCAGCATCTACTTCCTCCGAGTCGTGCTGCCCAAGATTGAGAACAAGACGTTGGACTCTCCGACCAAGGACATGAACGAGAACTTGCTGAGTATGAGCGCCCGAAGCCAACTGCAGTACCCCGCCCACGCGTAGTGTTGCCTGCTGCGCTATATTTCACTCAGTAGTTTGTAACTTTCTTGTCAATTTACTAATCCGTTTTACCACTGAAAAGGCTATACGTAAGTTGCTGCCGATTGAGGTCTTGCTTTCGCCCTCTGTGTAGGTTGCACGCAAAAGGAAGGTTAAAGGACCAGACTTAGGGGGTATTCAAACTAAGTTAGCACCCTTTTATCGGCACCCTTGTACCAACACCGCTGTTGCGATTGCAGTGCACTTCACCCTCGGTTGCATAGGCCATCATCTGCAAAATACCACCACCGGAACCCCCTCGTTTAACACGGACATCGCCGATGCAGCATCGGGCTATCCAGGAGGTTGAAAATTCGGTGACTCCAAGCGCAAACCCGTGGTCAGGGGTGGCAGTTCTCCCCTACGAACTGCCACACGGTGTTGGTAACTCAAAACCTTGTCAAGCGAGACTGGGCTTGCCTTGAAGAAGCGGTGACGCATCCTGCATGGCCAATAAGGTGGCGCAGTAGCGCTCGCCGTCGCGCGCATCCCAATACCGGAGAACGCTTTGCCTTCTCACGATCACTTTGGAATTTGCTCAACGCCCGACTACCAGCACTAGCCGATAACTGGGATGTGCCGTGTGGACTGCGCGGTCGACATTCAGGGGCCCAGCGCGGGGCCCGACCGATACGCTAGAGCGCCTCAACTCTGGGCCCTCGGTATCGGTGCGGTCATCAGCGGACAGTACTACGGCTGGCAGTCTGCTTTGATCGCCGGGTTCGATGGCATGCTGCTCGTGTTGTCTACGGTGACGGTGCTCTACGTTATGCTCGCCTTCTCTATCGCGGAACTGTCGTCAACGATCCCGGCCGGTGGAGGCCCCTACATCTTTGCTCTTCACGCTATCGGACCTCGCGCGGCATTCTTCAGCGGACTGGCGGAGAGCCTCAAGGTCATTGCCGTGAACGCGTCGACCTTCTTTACAGTATTTTCCTACGTGCAGGCACTGTTCGACGTGGACCGGCAGTACGCGCCGGTGTTCTTCGTCGCGTTCGGCGTCGTCTTCTTGGGGCTGAATTTGGTTGGAGCGCAAGCTTCGTTCCGAGCTCAGACGTGCTCCACGACGCTGTGCGTGGTGCTGCTCCTCGTCATGTTCTTCTTCGCGATCCCGCACTTGGACTACAACACGTGGGTCGTCGAGCAGCACTGGGAGTACACGAGTCTGGATAGTGCCATTCACGCCATCCCCTTCGCAATGTGGTTCTACCTGGGGATTGAGGAGCTCCCACTCGCAAGCGACGAGACCATCGAGCCCGAGAAAAACGTTCCGCGAGGACTGTTCCTGTGTATCGTGACGCTGGTCTTCCTGTCATTCGGCACCGCAGTCTTCAGCTCGTTGATCTTTCCGGGGGCAGCAGCCATGGCAAACGTCTCGGCGCCGCTCGTCACGAGCTTTCAGACGCTTTTCGGCAACGGGAGCACGACGGCGGTGCTAAAGTGGCTCACAGTCATCGCGCTAACGTCGAGCCCCAACTCGTACATTTTCTTCATGGGTCAGCTGCTGTTTGCCATCGCAAAGGACGGGTACTTTCCCAAGTTTCTCGCGTACGAGCACCCAACGCGGGGCACTGCCGTTGGAGCGTTGGTCTTCGGAACTGTCATGTGCGAGCTCATCGCGATCGTGCTGCACTACACGATTGGCGATGCCAACCTGGGCTCGGCGTTGATCAACCTGACGTTGCTCGGCGCACTCATATCGTACGTCTTTCAACTGCTGTCCTACATCTACCTCGCAGTTCGGCAACCCGGGCGCACCCGACCGTACACCAGTCCGTTTGGCGTATCGGGGGCTGTCCTTGGGATCGCACTGTGCGGTGCCGCGATCGGCGCCATTCTCTACAGCAGCCTTAGCGACACGATCTTCCTCGCGTCTATCGTGGTGACGGTGCTGGTGTTCATGATCGGCAGCGTCTACTATTTCAAACACGTCGTCCCCCAGATTAGGAACAACACACTGTGCTCTCCTGCTGCGCCGAAGGGAGTTCGCGAGAAGATTGTAAAGCGAAGCCAAGCAGGCTACCACACGATGGCACCAGGAAAGACCGGACTGCACACGCTGTCAACTGTGAACTCTTCCTACCTCCGCGAGTGAATTGCCTACCAACATCAACATACCTGTGCGGCATTGCTGTCGGTGACCTCCAATTGAATTCCCAACACATTTCCATTAAGACACTTTACTTCCATTGCGGACGATGATTCTGTTACGCGGTTAGCGGTGCCCGTAGCGTGGCATCATACGAAGTGTATCCATGTTGAACGGGGATGGGATCCGCATGCTTGTCAACGCGGCGTACGTGGCCTCGCTCAAGTGGTCTCGAGACCCAAGACCTCTCGAGCCCAGCCTCAAGTTTGTCCGACCTCGCCCACCATGTGATTTGCCGCATGCGTGCCGAGTTCAACGAGGCACGTCGAAGTTCCGGGGTCTCCGTTGTTCACTTTGCCTTTTGCAGCCAGCACAACACCCACCCAAGCAAGCGTCCAAGCCCCAGCAGCAACACCATGAGCGACCCGATCCCGGAACTGAAGGACCTATTCATCGACGGGAAGTGGGTAGCGCCCGTCAGCAACAAGTACATCGACGTGGTGAACCCCGCCACCGAACAAGTGATCCAGCAGGTGGCCGCCGCCTCGGCCGCCGACGTGGACCTCGCCGTCCAGGCAGCCAAGCGAGCGTTCGAGACGTGGAGCGCCACCACCGGTGCCGAGCGCGCCGTGTACCTGCGCAAGATGGGAGAGCTGGTGGCCAAGCGCATCGACGCTCTGAGCCGCCTCGAAACCCTCGACAATGGCAAACCTTTGGCTGAGTCGGTATGGGATATGGAGGACATCTCCGGCTGCTTCGAGTACTACGCCAAGGCGGCGGAGGACCTCGACGCTCGCCAATACGAGAAGGTGGACCTGCCTCTTGAAGACTTCCTGGGCGCGCTACGCTACGAACCCGTGGGCGTCGTGGCCGCCATCATCCCGTGGAACTACCCGGCACTGATGGCGCTGTGGAAGTTGGCTCCTGCACTGGCAGCTGGCTGCACCGTGGTGCTCAAGCCCTCCGAGATCACTCCGCTGAGCGCGCTGCAGTTGGCGCAGGTGGCAATTGACGTGGGTCTTCCTGCGGGTGTGCTGAATGTGATCAATGGTTTGGGATCAGAAGCTGGCGGCCCGTTGGTCGCGCACCCGGACGTGCACAAGGTGGCGTTCACGGGCAGTGTGCCTACCGGACGCCACATCATGACGGAGGCTGCCAAGGACATCAAGAAGATCTCGCTGGAGCTGGGTGGCAAATCGCCTGCCATTGTATTCGACAAGGTCAACATCGAGCGCACGGTCGAGTGGGTCATGTTCGGCTGCTTCTGGACCAACGGCCAGATTTGCAGCTCGACGTCGCGGTTGCTGGTGCACGAAGACTTCGCTAACGAGTTCATCGAGCTGCTCGTGAAGGAGACGAAGAAGCTTGTTCTGGGTGATCCATTGGATGACAAGGTGCAAATGGGCCCGCTGGTGTCCAAGGTACAGCAGGAGAAGGTGTTGGGGTACATTCAAAGCGCCAAGGACGAGGGCGCAACGCTCGCTCAAGGAACGCTGCCTAGTGCAGGCAAGGGATTCTTCGTGCCGCCCACGGTTGTCACCAATGTAACCAAGAGCATGCGCGTGTGGAAGGAGGAAATCTTCGGTCCTGTGCTTTCCGTCATGACATTCAAGACGGAGGAGGAGGCGATCTCTCTTTCAAATGACTCGGAGTTTGGCCTAGCTGCTGCTGTGTTCACGTCCGACAACGCGCAGCTCAAGCGGGTGACGAAGGCGCTGCGCGCGGGCATTGTGTGGAACAATTGCTCGCAGCCGTGCTTCGTAGAGCTGCCTTGGGGCGGCGTCAAGAAGAGCGGTATCGGCCGCGAGCTCGGACCCTTTGGCTTGAACGCCTACCTTGAACCCAAGCAGATCTGCACCTACGTCGCCGACAAGCCGTTTGCCTGGTATCTTAAGGCGTAGGTTGGCGTCTGCGTTCGCGTAACCAGCGCAACGCCTGGCGAACTAATACGATAAATTGCTGTGAGTCCCGCTGTCACGGTATGGCTATTTTTTTCTAGAGCACCAGCGCGTCGAAGCTAACGAGTCTCGACTCCATTGTGCTCGCGTGGCCATTTTCGTAAGAACCTACCCTGACACGGTGGCAGTCACACAACTACGCAACCAGTTTGATTAGCAGCTCAAGCAAGGAAATGGGTAGTTATTCGTGCCAGCTAGGTACCATCACTAACCGCTACCCACAGCCGACTGCAATAAACAATTCGTGTTTAGATTCGATACGCAGCGATCGCTGCCGCCCCAACTATTAATCGGCAACTACACTGCCTGAACACGCACACATGCGCACACGAGTGCCTCATACTCCCCTGCTTGCTTCGCGAATGTGGCGAGGCCTCGCTCTTATCTCCACCATCGTAGCGAGCGCCTCCTAGGCGCTGGGAACGGGCGAGCTCTTGTTCAGCTTCAAAGCCGCCTGCGCAGCCGCCAGACGCGCGATCATCACGCGCATCGGAGAGCACGACACGTACTTGAGACCCACTTCTCGAAGAACTCGATGGACTGCGGGTCGCCGCCGTGCTCGCCGCAGATGCCCAGCTCGATCTTCGGGCGCGTGGCGCGGCCGCGCTCCACGGCCAGACGCACCAGCTCGCCCACGCCCTCCTGGTCCAGCGTCTCGAACGGGTCCTTCTCCAGCACGCCGTGCTTCACGTAGTACGACAGGAACTTGGCCTGCGCGTCGTCGCGCGAGATGCCGAACGTCATCTGCGTGAGGTCGTTCGTGCCGAACGAGAAGAACTCGGCCACCTCGGCCAGCTTGCCGGCCTGCAGCGCGCCGCGCGGCACCTCGATCATCGTGCCCACCTTGTAGTCGAACGACTTGCCGCGCTTGCCGATCACGTCCTGCACCACGGACTTCACCAGCTTCACCTGCTGTTCCAGCTCCTCGAACGAGCCCACCAGCGGGATCATGATGTGCGGGTGCACCGAGATGCCCTCGCCCGCCACCTTCACGGCCGCCTCCGCGATGGCCTTCGCCTGCATCTCCGTGATGCCCGGGTGTACGATGCCCAGACGGCAGCCACGCAGACCCATCATCGGGTTCGCCTCCTTCAGGCCGTCCAGCCGAGACTGCACCGTGGCCTGGCTCACCTTCATCTCCTTTGCCAGTGTCGAGCACAGCTCCTCCAGCGCGCTACCCTCGTGCGGCAGGAACTCGTGGAGCGGCGGGTCCAACATACGGATGGTCACCGGAAGGCCGTCCATGGCGCGGAAGATGCCTTCGAAGTCGCCCTGCTGGAACGTGCACAGCGCGTCCAGCGCCTCCTGCTGCGCCGGAGAGTCCAGCTCCACGGCTCCGATCATGCGCCGCACCGCAGCGATACGCTCCGCGGAGCTGAAGAACATGTGCTCCGTACGCGTCAGGCCAATGCCCTGCGCGCCGTGCGCACGCGCCTCGCGAGCGTCCTCGGGCGTGTCGGCGTTCGTGAACACCTCCATGCGGCGGTGCGCGTCCACCCACTTCATGAACTGCGCCAGCTCGCCGCTCATCGCGGCCTTCTGCATCGCCTGCTCGCCCTTGATCACCTCGCCGGTCGTGCCGTTCACGCTGATGTAGTCACCCTCGTGCAGCTCCACCTCGGCGCCACCCGCCGTCTGCACGCGCATCGTCTTAGTGTTCGCGTCGATAGACAGCGCACTGCAGCCGCACACACGGCTTGCCCCAGCCGCGCGCCACCACGGCTGCGTGCGACGTCATGCCACCGCGAGACGTCAGGATGCCCTCGGCCGCGTGCATGCCGCCCACGTCCTCGGGCGACGTCTCCTCGCGCACCAGCATCACGTTCTCGCCGCGCGCAAACCACGCCTCGGCGTCGGCTGCCGTGAACACGATCTTGCCCACGGCCGCGCCCGGGGATGCCGGCAGGCCTCGGCACAGCACGTCCTTCTGGTACCCCTTCTCGTTGGCGAAGCTCGGGTGTAGCAGTTGGTCCAGATGGCGCGGCTCCACGAGCATCACGGCCTCCTCCTCGGTGATCAGCTTCTCGCGCCACATGTCCACGGCGATCTTCAAGGCCGCCGGGCCCGTGCGCTTGCCGTTACGAGTCTGGAGCATGAACAGCACGCCGTCCTGCACCGTGAACTCCGTGTCCTGCACGTCCTTGAAGTGCGTCTCCAGCGTGTGCACCGTCTCGTCCAGCTGCTTGTAGACGGTCGGCATCTTCTGTGCCAGCTCCGAAATGGGCTGCGGCGTACGGATGCCCGCCACCACGTCCTCGCCCTGCGCGTTCAGCAGGAACTCGCCGTACAGCTTGTTCTCGCCGTTGGCCGGGTTGCGCGTGAACAGCACGCCCGTGCACGACTGGTCGTTGATGTTGCCGTACACCATGGCCTGCACGTTCACGGCCGTGCCCTTGAGCCCCGTGATCTTGTTGATCTCACGGTACTTGACGGCGCGCGGGATGTTCCACGAGCGGAACACGGCCTCGATGCCCATGCGCATCTGCTCCCACGGGTCGGACGGGAACGACTGGCCGTGGTTCTCGTACACCTTCTTGTACTTCTGCACCAGCTCCTTCAGGTCGCCGGCCGTCAGCTCCACGTCGAACGTCACGTGGCGCGCCTTCTTCATGGCCGACAGCTCGGCCTCGAAGTCGTCGTGTGGGATCTCGAGCACCACGTCGCCGAACATCTGCAGCAGACGGCGGTAGCAGTCGTAAGCGAAGCGGTCTCCGCCGCGCTTGGCCACGCCCTTGACGATCTCGTCGTTCAGACCCAGGTTCAGCACCGTGTCCATCATGCCGGGCATCGAGATGGCTGCGCCCGAGCGCACGGACACCAGCAGCGGGTTCGTCGCGTCGGCGAACGTCACGCCCAGCGTCTTCTCCATCAGGTGCACGCCCTTACGGACCTCGTCCATGAGGCCGTCCGGCAGGCGCCCGCCCACCGCGTAGAATTCTTGGCACACCTCCGTCGTGATGGTCAGTCCGGGCGGCACGTTCACGCCGTTGCGCGCCATCTGGCACAGGTTGGCGCCCTTGCCGCCCAGCAGCGGCTTCATGCTGCCGTCGCCCTTGCTCTCGCCCTTCACGAACGTGAAGACGCGCGGGTGCTGCAGCACTTGGCTCATGCTTGGGGTGGGGTTCTTGTTTGCTTGTTCAGGACTGGGGTAGTTGAGGAATGAGCTCTGCTGCGGCGGCGGGCGTGTGCCATGCAGGACTGGTCGTGTGAGAGAAACGTGGTTGCTTGGCGGCTTTCGAAGATCGGCGTGTGTCAGAGGTACCGTTCGAGTCTAGGTCAGCGGTCGGCTGTGATTGGCTGCCGACGCGTCGATCTAGGTCTCGGCGTCGACTTAAGCGATGTCGACGGACCTCGTCTATGCAGCTGCGTTGAAGCTCGTTTTCCAGGTTGAAGTGGCGTAGACGAGGCATCTGGTTATGCCTTTTCTATTTACGACCGCTTAGAAACCTCCTTTAGAAACCCGATTTTCCGGTGTTCATGCGGGACAGCCAGCACCAGCCCCAGCTCGGCTGGGAGGCAAGGCGACGGCGGTGCGGTCGGCCGCTGCGTACAAGGTTTCTTACGTGGCAAGAAGCCCGCCTTCAGACGGAAAGCCCTCGCATGCTAATCGTTTTGCAGCTTATGAAGCGCGCGTGTCTGGGCTGCTCCGATTTTCGAAAACTATCGGTACCGTAGCGGTTGCCCCCAGCCTGCGCCAAGCAGCGATGGCTACCATACGACGGTACGTGGCGTCCTCAGCAGCTAGCCCCAGCACGCCCTTGCTGCCAAGGTCAGGTGTGCACGGCCTTCGATCGAACTAGCCCGCAACGCGGTCCATGCGTAAGTCTTCGCGGTACCTTGCTGGCACCATAGCGTGCAAACGCTGTACGTGACATGTACGCTTCGTACTATAAGCGAGTGCAAACAGGTGATGTTGCAGTGGCCACAGAGCACCTGCTAGGCAGTCTCTTTTCTTCGATTCATGCATGTACACTTCTCCGCGCATGTAAACGGATAACAAGATGGATGCTGAAGCGTATAGCTGCCCGACAGCTTCGTGACTGTGGCGAGGCCCCACTGTTGTCTTCACTACCACAGCGAACGCCTGCTACGTGCTCATTGGCTCGTGAAGAACATTTTTGAGGGCACCTCGGAGCCTGATCACAATGCACTGCAATGCGAGGCACCTGGTGGAATGGCTCTTACGCCACGAGCTTCTCGTTCCGCGTACCAATGGTGATTGCTAAAGCTGGCGAAAGCGAGCCGCACGGCAAACCGCTTGGCTTGTGCTTTGTATGTGCAACGAATCACGTGCGTCCTGCACAGAGAGACGCGACCCAAAATCTACGTACCGTCGGAGACGTCGGTCGACAACATTTCGGCGATCTTGGACATAAGCATACGTATCTAGTTAGAGCTTGAATTCTGGGCGACGAGTAAGCCCATCGACTTGCTTGGCTCTGTCGTAAATCCACTCGCCTGGGCATCTGAAACTACTGCGAGAGGAACTCCCGAGGTACAAGCTATTTTGCACTCTTTGGGCACTCACCTGTGCAAAACAAACTCGTATAGTAAGAACTCTTGACGTGGACTTGCATTAGCGAACGCACTTGCGTCTGAAACTAATATTTTAGCGGTTCCACAGTAGCTACGGCTCACGTGACCTTTGTAACCACACCGACGAGCTGTAGTCTTATCCTCAATCTTGTTCCCGCCACCGATATATTCTCCTCTCTCCTCTCGTTCTTGCTCCCGACAAAAGTCGGGACGACACGGTTCATTCCCCAACTCACCTCAGTCAAGAACAGCATGAGCCAAGTGATCCAGCACCCGCGTGCCTGCAGTTTCGTGAAGGACGACAGCCGGGGCAACAGCACGAAAAGGAAGCCGCTGCTGGGTGGCAAGCGCCAGGCTGTGCCAGAGGGATGCCATGACGTGAATCAGTCAGATTGATCAGCACCTCGGGGGTGTGCCAAGAATTCTTCGCGGCGGGTGGGCGCCTTCCTGACGACTTGATGGACAAGGGTGAGAAGGGTGTCCATTTGAGGAGAGATACCTGTGTATGAACGCGACTGTCCAGTAGCTGGAGTCGTAGCTCTTGGGCACGAAAGGGTTTGCTCTTCTGTCGTTCAGCGTACAGTTTCCAGCAGAGGCCGATGTGCTTTAGCCACTGGACGATCCAGAGTAAACGGGATCTTGTCTTGCAACGCGGCAGGTCGCCGCAGACTTTTGGACGCGAGGAATTGATTGCGGAGGAGGAAGCAGCCGGCCGGTCGTTCCTTACTGGGAGCTTCGCCATCTTGATCAACTCGGTGCTGCGTCACCAAGACGAGGTCATCGTCCGGGTGCCAAGCACTCGCTCGCGTCGAGAGATCCGCGTCGACCTGCGCGGGACGCTCGAGAAGAGAATGTGAGGCTGCTGGGCGGCCGCTCAGGATGCAGGCAGAAGGTTGCAACCTGCAAGGTAAAGAAAAGCGCTGTCGATCTTCAACGAGTCCATTTCTAACGGCCAATTAGAAACGGCTACATGTAGCGACTCTAGCAGCCAATTAGAAACACTACCGCGATCTTCGACAGTCGCACATAACTGCCGAAAGTGACGGTAAGGAACTAGCGCCTTGCTGGGCGTCGTTGCCGCTCGAACCAGAGGATGCAGATAGGGACTGGCAAACTCGAGTCGAAGCCACCCGCAGCAACAAGCATCGGCCAGCGATTTGCTCGCCAGACAGAATCCGGTGGAGGAGCAGCGCTATTTGGCCTGGCTTGGGGTGGCAGGTTAGGCTGCTTCGGCTGCAGCGGGCAGTGCTGAAGCGTACGTGCCTGGAGTTCACTACGCGGACTTGCAAGTAGCGCTAATTGGATGGCTACTTTTTTCAGTGGACGGCATGTTACTGGTATCATGGCCTCCCCAAGTCACTGGTGTCGCTCGCAGCCTCAAGTCGTGTCTTAGTGGTCTCATGACCACTACAAACCATGTCGTCGTATTGGTTCACCATTCTCTGTACCCTGCAAGAATCCGATTGTAGTCCATCCATACTGCAGTCATTTTCGACAAGAACTCGTGGGGCAAGTACAAGAAAGGTTATCATACCTGCACCAGCCTGGCATCCCCGTAGGACGAGTTTGTTTAGCACCACAGCTTCAAACAAGGGGGTCTCGAAGAATGCTTTCTTCTTACCAGGAGGCAAGATTCACGCCAGCTATCATCACCAACCACTAACTACAACCGACTGCAATAAACAATTCGTGTTTAGATTCGATACGCAGCGATCGCTGCCGCCCCAACTATTAATCGGCAACTATACTGCCTGAACACGCACACATGCACATACACATGCACACGAGTGCCTCATACCTCCCTGCTTGCTTCGCGAATGTGGCGAGGCCTCGCTCTTATCTCCACCATCGTAGCGAGCGCCTCCTAGGCGCCGGGAACGGGCGAGCTCTTGTTCAGCTTCAAAGCCGCCTGCGCAGCCGCCAGACGCGCGATCATCACGCGCATCGGAGAGCACGACACGTACTTGAGACCCACCTTCTCGAAGAACTCGATGGACTGCGGGTCGCCGCCGTGCTCGCCGCAGATGCCCAGCTCGATCTTCGGGCGCGTGGCGCGGCCGCGCTCCACGGCCAGACGCACCAGCTCGCCCACGCCCTCCTGGTCCAGCGTCTCGAACGGGTCCTTCTCCAGCACGCCGTGCTTCACGTAGTACGACAGGAACTTGGCCTGCGCGTCGTCGCGCGAGATGCCGAACGTCATCTGCGTGAGGTCGTTCGTGCCGAACGAGAAGAACTCGGCCACTTCGGCCAGCTTGCCGGCCTGCAGCGCGCCGCGCGGCACCTCGATCATCGTGCCCACCTTGTAGTCGAACGACTTGCCGCGCTTGCCGATCACGTCCTGCACCACGGACTTCACCAGCTTCACCTGCTGTTCCAGTTCCTCGAACGAGCCCACCAGCGGGATCATGATGTGCGGGTGCACCGAGATGCCCTCGCCCGCCACCTTCACGGCCGCCTCCGCGATGGCCTTCGCCTGCATCTCCGTGATGCCCGGGTGTACGATGCCCAGACGGCAGCCACGCAGACCCATCATCGGGTTCGCCTCCTTCAGGCCGTCCAGCCGAGACTGCACCGTGGCCTGGCTCACCTTCATCTCCTTTGCCAGTGTCGAGCACAGCTCCTCCAGCGCGCTACCCTCGTGCGGCAGGAACTCGTGGAGCGGCGGGTCCAACATACGGATGGTCACCGGAAGGCCGTCCATGGCGCGGAAGATGCCTTCGAAGTCGCCCTGCTGGAACGTGCACAGCGCGTCCAGCGCCTCCTGCTGCGCCGGAGAGTCCAGCTCCACGGCTCCGATCATGCGCCGCACCGCAGCGATACGCTCCGCGGAGCTGAAGAACATGTGCTCCGTACGCGTCAGGCCAATGCCCTGCGCGCCGTGCGCACGCGCCTCGCGAGCGTCCTCGGGCGTGTCGGCGTTCGTGAACACCTCCATGCGGCGGTGCGCGTCCACCCACTTCATGAACTGCGCCAGCTCGCCGCTCATCGCGGCCTTCTGCATCGCCTGCTCGCCCTTGATCACCTCGCCGGTCGTGCCGTTCACGCTGATGTAGTCACCCTCGTGCAGCTCCACCTCGGCGCCACCCGCCGTCTGCACGCGCATCGTCTTAGTGTTCGCGTCGATAGACAGCGCACTGCAGCCGCACACACACGGCTTGCCCCAGCCGCGCGCTACCACGGCTGCGTGCGACGTCATGCCACCGCGAGACGTCAGGATGCCCTCGGCCGCGTGCATGCCGCCCACGTCCTCGGGCGACGTCTCCTCGCGCACCAGCATCACGTTCTCGCCGCGCGCAAACCACGCCTCGGCGTCGGCTGCCGTGAACACGATCTTGCCCACGGCCGCGCCCGGGGATGCCGGCAGGCCTCGGCACAGCACGTCCTTCTGGTACCCCTTCTCGTTGGCGAAGCTCGGGTGTAGCAGTTGGTCCAGGTGGCGCGGCTCCACGAGCATCACGGCCTCCTTCTCGGTGATCAGCTTCTCGCGCCACATGTCCACGGCGATCTTCAAGGCCGCCGGGCCCGTGCGCTTGCCGTTACGGGTCTGGAGCATGAACAGCACGCCGTCCTGCACCGTGAACTCCGTGTCCTGCACGTCCTTGAAGTGCGTCTCCAGCGTGTGCACCGTCTCGTCCAGCTGCTTGTAGACGGTCGGCATCTTCTGTGCCAGCTCCGAAATGGGCTGCGGCGTACGGATGCCCGCCACCACGTCCTCGCCCTGCGCGTTCAGCAGGAACTCGCCGTACAGCTTGTTCTCGCCGTTGGCCGGGTTGCGCGTGAACAGCACGCCCGTGCACGACTGGTCGTTGATGTTGCCGTACACCATGGCCTGCACGTTCACGGCCGTGCCCTTGAGCCCCGTGATCTTGTTGATCTCACGGTACTTGACGGCGCGCGGGATGTTCCACGAGCGGAACACGGCCTCGATGCCCATGCGCATCTGCTCCCACGGGTCGGACGGGAACGACTGGCCGTGGTTCTCGTACACCTTCTTGTACTTCTGCACCAGCTCCTTCAGGTCGCCGGCCGTCAGCTCCACGTCGAACGTCACGTGGCGCGCCTTCTTCATGGCCGACAGCTCGGCCTCGAAGTCGTCGTGTGGGATCTCGAGCACCACGTCGCCGAACATCTGCAGCAGACGGCGGTAGCAGTCGTAAGCGAAGCGGTCTCCGCCGCGCTTGGCCACGCCCTTGACGATCTCGTCGTTCAGACCCAGGTTCAGCACCGTGTCCATCATGCCGGGCATCGAGATGGCTGCGCCCGAGCGCACGGACACCAGCAGCGGGTTCGTCGCGTCGGCGAACGTCACGCCCAGCGTCTTCTCCATCAGGTGCACGCCCTTACGGACCTCGTCCATGAGGCCGTCCGGCAGGCGCCCGCCCACCGCGTAGAATTCTTGGCACACCTCCGTCGTGATGGTCAGTCCGGGCGGCACGTTCACGCCGTTGCGCGCCATCTGGCACAGGTTGGCGCCCTTGCCGCCCAGCAGCGGCTTCATGCTGCCGTCGCCCTTGCTCTCGCCCTTCACGAACGTGAAGACGCGCGGGTGCTGCAGCACTTGGCTCATGCTTGGGGTGGGGTTCTTGTTTGCTTGTTCAGGACTGGGGTAGTTGAGGAATGAGCTCTGCTGCGGCTGCTGTGCCAAGACGAAGACCTTGCTTGTAGGGAGTACGCTTGCAATTACCTCGCGCGTGCATGAAGGTGCCTGACTTGGTTGGCCTCTAGCAGTCTGCTAGTAGCAGATACTCTCGTTCCGCGCACCGATGGTGATTGCTAAAGGTGGCGAAGCGAGCCGCAGCACCAGAGGCTTGCCTTGTGCTTTGTATGTGGTGCATCATGCGTAGACTTCGACGTTGAAGTGCGTCCTGCACAGAGAGACGCGGCCCAAAATCTACGGAGACGTTTCTTGTAGATTGCTCGAGGTAGACCTCTAGGTTGCTCTAGGTTGCTCTAGGTTGCACACTAAGTCGACAGATGGCCTTCATATAAACTGTAGACGAGGGTTTCTAAAATGATAGGATAGAAATGGAAAAGAACGAGGCTGGTGAGGTGAGGCGCTTGGTACCACACACCTGCACAATGATGGATAAGTGCATTCCAACGTGTGTGGATCATCGTGTGTCTGCTACCTTCAAGAACCGTTGGCGATTTCCTACATCGAGACTCGTCGTCGACGTAATGCTCCTAGACGAGTGGTGACTGCTTGGTGAAGAGGCTGTATTGTCCACAAACGAAGCAGACTGTACCATTTAACAGAAAGTATGTATCCGCGTACGAATTTAGTAGTCGATCCAGAACGTATTGGTCCTGAACGGAGACTACACAAATTTCTAAAACTTTTAGAAAAAGCGCCACGTCTATGTGTTCTATGAAAAACGGCCGGTGACGTGGACGCGTATACGAACGCAACTTGAAGCGCTAGATCTAAACCTCTTCGGGATCCAAGCAATCCGTTGCCGTCGCTCAGCATGATTTCCCCCGACCAGGGCTGATGGCATCTTCGTTACGGAGAATGCACAAGGGACCAACACACTAGTGGCGGCGGTGTGGCCGCCAGCAGCAGCCCGGCCGCAGCAGAGCTCATTCCTCAACTACCCCAGTCCTGAACAAGCAAACAAGAACCCCACCCCAAGCATGAGCCAAGTGCTGCAGCACCCGCGCGTCTTCACGTTCGTGAAGGGCGAGAGCAAGGGCGACGGCAGCATGAAGCCGCTGCTGGGCGGCAAGGGCGCCAACCTGTGCCAGATGGCGCGCAACGGCGTGAACGTGCCGCCCGGACTGACCATCACGACGGAGGTGTGCCAAGAATTCTACGCGGTGGGCGGGCGCCTGCCGGACGGCCTCATGGACGAGGTCCGTAAGGGCGTGCACCTGATGGAGAAGACGCTGGGCGTGACGTTCGCCGACGCGACGAACCCGCTGCTGGTGTCCGTGCGCTCGGGCGCAGCCATCTCGATGCCCGGCATGATGGACACGGTGCTGAACCTGGGTCTGAACGACGAGATCGTCAAGGGCGTGGCCAAGCGCGGCGGAGACCGCTTCGCTTACGACTGCTACCGCCGTCTGCTGCAGATGTTCGGCGACGTGGTGCTCGAGATCCCACACGACGACTTCGAGGCCGAGCTGTCGGCCATGAAGAAGGCGCGCCACGTGACGTTCGACGTGGAGCTGACGGCCGGCGACCTGAAGGAGCTGGTGCAGAAGTACAAGAAGGTGTACGAGAACCACGGCCAGTCGTTCCCGTCCGACCCGTGGGAGCAGATGCGCATGGGCATCGAGGCCGTGTTCCGCTCGTGGAACATCCCGCGCGCCGTCAAGTACCGTGAGATCAACAAGATCACGGGGCTCAAGGGCACGGCCGTGAACGTGCAGGCCATGGTGTACGGCAACATCAACGACCAGTCGTGCACGGGCGTGCTGTTCACGCGCAACCCGGCCAACGGCGAGAACAAGCTGTACGGCGAGTTCCTGCTGAACGCGCAGGGCGAGGACGTGGTGGCGGGCATCCGTACGCCGCAGCCCATTTCGGAGCTGGCACAGAAGATGCCGACCGTCTACAAGCAGCTGGACGAGACGGTGCACACGCTGGAGACGCACTTCAAGGACGTGCAGGACACGGAGTTCACGGTGCAGGACGGCGTGCTGTTCATGCTCCAGACCCGTAACGGCAAGCGCACGGGCCCGGCGGCCTTGAAGATCGCCGTGGACATGTGGCGCGAGAAGCTGATCACCGAGAAGGAGGCCGTGATGCTCGTGGAGCCGCGCCACCTGGACCAACTGCTACACCCGAGCTTCGCCAACGAGAAGGGGTACCAGAAGGACGTGCTGTGCCGAGGCCTGCCGGCATCCCCGGGCGCGGCCGTGGGCAAGATCGTGTTCACGGCAGCCGACGCCGAGGCGTGGTTTGCGCGCGGCGAGAACGTGATGCTGGTGCGCGAGGAGACGTCGCCCGAGGACGTGGGCGGCATGCACGCGGCCGAGGGCATCCTGACGTCTCGCGGTGGCATGACGTCGCACGCAGCCGTGGTAGCGCGCGGCTGGGGCAAGCCGTGTGTGTGCGGCTGCAGTGCGCTGTCTATCGACGCGAACACTAAGACGATGCGCGTGCAGACGGCGGGTGGCGCCGAGGTGGAGCTGCACGAGGGTGACTACATCAGCGTGAACGGCACGACCGGCGAGGTGATCAAGGGCGAGCAGGCGATGCAGAAGGCCGCGATGAGCGGCGAGCTGGCGCAGTTCATGAAGTGGGTGGACGCGCACCGCCGCATGGAGGTGTTCACGAACGCCGACACGCCCGAGGACGCTCGCGAGGCGCGTGCGCACGGCGCGCAGGGCATTGGCCTGACGCGTACGGAGCACATGTTCTTCAGCTCCGCGGAGCGTATCGCTGCGGTGCGGCGCATGATCGGAGCCGTGGAGCTGGACTCTCCGGCGCAGCAGGAGGCGCTGGACGCGCTGTGCACGTTCCAGCAGGGCGACTTCGAAGGCATCTTCCGCGCCATGGACGGCCTTCCGGTGACCATCCGTATGTTGGACCCGCCGCTCCACGAGTTCCTGCCGCACGAGGGTAGCGCGCTGGAGGAGCTGTGCTCGACACTGGCAAAGGAGATGAAGGTGAGCCAGGCCACGGTGCAGTCTCGGCTGGACGGCCTGAAGGAGGCGAACCCGATGATGGGTCTGCGTGGCTGCCGTCTGGGCATCGTACACCCGGGCATCACGGAGATGCAGGCGAAGGCCATCGCGGAGGCGGCCGTGAAGGTGGCGGGCGAGGGCATCTCGGTGCACCCGCACATCATGATCCCGCTGGTGGGCTCGTTCGAGGAACTGGAACAGCAGGTGAAGCTGGTGAAGTCCGTGGTGCAGGACGTGATCGGCAAGCGCGGCAAGTCGTTCGACTACAAGGTGGGCACGATGATCGAGGTGCCGCGCGGCGCGCTGCAGGCCGGCAAGCTGGCCGAAGTGGCCGAGTTCTTCTCGTTCGGCACGAACGACCTCACGCAGATGACGTTCGGCATCTCGCGCGACGACGCGCAGGCCAAGTTCCTGTCGTACTACGTGAAGCACGGCGTGCTGGAGAAGGACCCGTTCGAGACGCTGGACCAGGAGGGCGTGGGCGAGCTGGTGCGTCTGGCCGTGGAGCGCGGCCGCGCCCGCGCCCGAAGATCGAGCTGGGCATCTGCGGCGAGCACGGCGGCGACCCGCAGTCCATCGAGTTCTTCGAGAAGGTGGGTCTCAAGTACGTGTCGTGCTCTCCGATGCGCGTGATGATCGCGCGTCTGGCGGCTGCGCAGGCGGCTTTGAAGCTGAACAAGAGCTCGCCCGTTCCCGGCGCCTAGGAGGCGCTCGCTACGATGGTGGAGATAAGAGCGAGGCCTCGCCACATTCGCGAAGCAAGCAGGGAGGTATGAGGCACTCGTGTGCATGTGTGCATGTGTGCGTGTTCAGGCAGTGTAGTTGCCGATTAATAGTTGGGGCGGCAGCGATCGCTGCGTATCGAATCTAAACACGAATTGTTTATTGCAGTCGGCTGTGGGTAGCGGTTAGTGATGGTACCTAGCTGGCACGAATAACTACCCATTTCCTTGCTTGAGCTGCTAATCAAACTGGTTGCGTAGTTGTGTGACTGCCACCGTGTCAGGGTAGGTTCTTACGAAAATGGCCACGCGAGCACAATGGAGTCGAGACTCGTTAGCTTCGACGCGCTGGTGCTCTAGAAAAAAATAGCCATACCGTGACAGCGGGACTCACAGCAATTTATCGTATTAGTTCGCCAGGCGTTGCGCTGGTTACGCGAACGCAGACGCCAACCTACGCCTTAAGATACCAGGCAAACGGCTTGTCGGCGACGTAGGTGCAGATCTGCTTGGGTTCAAGGTAGGCGTTCAAGCCAAAGGGTCCGAGCTCGCGGCCGATACCGCTCTTCTTGACGCCGCCCCAAGGCAGCTCTACGAAGCACGGCTGCGAGCAATTGTTCCACACAATGCCCGCGCGCAGCGCCTTCGTCACCCGCTTGAGCTGCGCGTTGTCGGACGTGAACACAGCAGCAGCTAGGCCAAACTCCGAGTCATTTGAAAGAGAGATCGCCTCCTCCTCCGTCTTGAATGTCATGACGGAAAGCACAGGACCGAAGATTTCCTCCTTCCACACGCGCATGCTCTTGGTTACATTGGTGACAACCGTGGGCGGCACGAAGAATCCCTTGCCTGCACTAGGCAGCGTTCCTTGAGCGAGCGTTGCGCCCTCGTCCTTGGCGCTTTGAATGTACCCCAACACCTTCTCCTGCTGTACCTTGGACACCAGCGGGCCCATTTGCACCTTGTCATCCAATGGATCACCCAGAACAAGCTTCTTCGTCTCCTTCACGAGCAGCTCGATGAACTCGTTAGCGAAGTCTTCGTGCACCAGCAACCGCGACGTCGAACTGCAAATCTGGCCGTTGGTCCAGAAGCAGCCGAACATGACCCACTCGACCGTGCGCTCGATGTTGACCTTGTCGAATACAATGGCAGGCGATTTGCCACCCAGCTCCAGCGAGATCTTCTTGATGTCCTTGGCAGCCTCCGTCATGATGTGGCGTCCGGTAGGCACACTGCCCGTGAACGCCACCTTGTGCACGTCCGGGTGCGCGACCAACGGGCCGCCAGCTTCTGATCCCAAACCATTGATCACATTCAGCACACCCGCAGGAAGACCCACGTCAATTGCCACCTGCGCCAACTGCAGCGCGCTCAGCGGAGTGATCTCGGAGGGCTTGAGCACCACGGTGCAGCCAGCTGCCAGTGCAGGAGCCAACTTCCACAGCGCCATCAGTGCCGGGTAGTTCCACGGGATGATGGCGGCCACGACGCCCACGGGTTCGTAGCGTAGCGCGCCCAGGAAGTCTTCAAGAGGCAGGTCCACCTTCTCGTATTGGCGAGCGTCGAGGTTCTCCGCCGCCTTGGCGTAGTACTCGAAGCAGCCGGAGACGTCCTCCATATCCCATACCGACTCAGCCAAAGGTTTGCCATTGTCGAGGGTTTCGAGGCGGCTCAGAGCGTCGATGCGCTTGGCCACCAGCTCTCCCATCTTGCGCAGGTACACGGCGCGCTCGGCACCGGTGGTGGCGCTCCACGTCTCGAACGCTCGCTTGGCTGCCTGGACGGCGAGGTCCACGTCGGCGGCCGAGGCGGCGGCCACCTGCTGGATCACTTGTTCGGTGGCGGGGTTCACCACGTCGATGTACTTGTTGCTGACGGGCGCTACCCACTTCCCGTCGATGAATAGGTCCTTCAGTTCCGGGATCGGGTCGCTCATGGTGTTGCTGCTGGGGCTTGGACGCTTGCTTGGGTGGGTGTTGTGCTGGCTGCAAAAGGCAAAGTGAACAACGGAGACCCCGGAACTTCGACGTGCCTCGTTGAACTCGGCACGCATGCGGCAAATCACATGGTGGGCGAGGTCGGACAAACTTGAGGCTGGGCTTGAGAAGTCTTGGGTCTCGAGACCACTTGAGCGAGGCCACGTACGCCGCGTTGACAAGCATGCGGATCCCATCCCCGTTCAACATGAATACACTTCGTATGATGCCACGCTACGGGCACCGCTAACCGCGTAACAGAATCATCGTCCGCAATGGAAGTGAAGTGTCTTAATGGAAATGTGTTGGGAATTCAATTGGAGGTCACCGACAGCAATGCCGCACAGGTATGTTGATGTTGGTAGGCAATTCACTCGCGGAGGTAGGAAGAGTTCACAGTTGACAGCGTGTGCAGTCCGGTCTTTCCTGGTGCCATCGTGTGGTAGCCTGCTTGGCTTCGCTTTACAATCTTCTCGCGAACTCCCTTCGGCGCAGCAGGAGAGCACAGTGTGTTGTTCCTAATCTGGGGGACGACGTGTTTGAAATAGTAGACGCTGCCGATCATGAACACCAGCACCGTCACCACGATAGACGCGAGGAAGATCGTGTCGCTAAGGCTGCTGTAGAGAATGGCGCCGATCGCGACACCGCACAGTGCGATCCCAAGGACAGCCCCCGATACGCCAAACGGACTGGTGTACGGTCGGGTGCGCCCGGGTTGCCGAACTGCGAGGTAGATGTAGGACAGCAGTTGAAAGACGTACGATATGAGTGCGCCGAGCAACGTCAGGTTGATCAACGCCGAGCCCAGGTTGGCATCGCCAATCGTGTAGTGCAGCACGATCGCGATGAGCTCGCACATGACAGTTCCGAAGACCAACGCTCCAACGGCAGTGCCCCGCGTTGGGTGCTCGTACGCGAGAAACTTGGGAAAGTACCCGTCCTTTGCGGTGGCAAACAGCAGCTGACCCATGAAGAAAATGTACGAGTTGGGGCTCGACGTTAGCGCGATGACTGTGAGCCACTTTAGCATGCGGGGGAGTATACAAACCCCCAGTGAACGAGCAGTTCACAGTCCCCGGCCTAAGGGGACACTTGACCAAGATAAGGTAGTTTTAAGACTGAATCTATTATAGGTGGGCTTCAGTTTGGCCTGCAATACAAACTACAAGTCACCTATAGTTACTTCTATACAAAAATGCAAATGAGCCACGATTGGTTGGCTCTGAGCGACGTGCCAGCTGTGTGTGCCACATTACGTGTGTGCACCACACTCGTGTATGTAATGCACACCAGTTTGTGTGACCCGTTACAGAGAACGAATTACTACGGCCCCGAAAAAGGATTTCCCTATTTTAAAATTGGAGCTGTTGGAGTACAGGATTATTTGTCCTCAAACTAACAGTATTTTTCCGAGATTCGAAACAAAACTCTCCCAGGACAGAAGTAATCATTTTACAAACGCAAGAGTCAGCCATGCTTAGCCGGGGAAGCGTCTGCTACAACATCGCTGGACAGCGCGCCTGCTACGACCACTCTGTCGGCATGACACCGAGCCTGCTACGACGCCCCTGACGGCATGCCTGCTACGAGGCCTCAAGTGGTTAACGCCTCGGTTTACACCGACCAACGGTAGGAGAAACCGTGTATTTTCGTCGTGTAATGCCTAGTGCTGGTTGGGAACAGCTCTTGTTCTGAACGTTCCATTTGTTCAAATTGTTCAGAACGTTCAGAATTGTTCCTTTTGTTCCTAACTGTTCCTATTCACTTAAGTACGACAGTATCAAATCGACAAGCAAAAAAGGAAAACCAGCAAAGGAAAACGAACTGCGCACTATTTTTAGCTTTTTTCATTGCTGGTTGGATATGGGACAGGTTCGGAACCATTCTGAACATTAAGAACATGTTCTGAACGTGCTCCAAACCAGCATTAGTAATGCCGCAACTCAAGGCTCTTTTGTGAACTAACGCTGTGGGCAACTTATCAACTGTGCAGACGAAGAGACATTTAGCATCCCGCAAAACGTATGAGCAGGTGCCGTGCGTGGAGCACTGCTAACGGTCATTTTCAACTGCTCTACGGCCATTTCGCTAAGTTAGTACGTTTCACACTGGAGTGCTCGTTTTAGAATACGCGACTTTGTTAGATGTGAAACTGATCCACTTCTGCTTTTGGTCTGCTTTTCTACAGTCAACGCAAAGTGAACGCCACCCGGACCTGGATCTCCTGGAGACGATGCAGCGATCTGAAGGGGGTACTAGCTGACTCTAGAGAAAATATTTCGCAGTCTCATGCTCGTGATCTTGGAAATTCTGTGACGAGCTCAACTTTCGAATGCGTTGACGCACTAGTGTGTAGCAATCCCATCAGTGAGGTTGATGGTGGTATACAAATTACTGGAGACAGCACTGAAGCTGCTGCACTAGGAGGCGTTAACACAGACCGAGGTCCTGAACAAAACTTCCCGCGTGTCCAAACTGATCGGATAATGCCCGAGCTCCATGTTGACGTTGATCCCCTCAAATTTGGCACGAGAACTGGAGCGGATGGACTGCATATCTGGATGAATACTCAGATCGGACATTGCAGCATCTATGAATCAAGGAAACGATGAGCGCCCAAGAAAGGAATAAGCGGCTAATGAAGACGAAGAAAGGTGCCACGGATGAATCGCTGTGTGTACCTCTTGACTGTTCCCCATTTCAGCGGACGTATATATGCACGCATGGTTGGAAACCGCGAGCAGCCAAAAAAGACGCTCGTACAAAGAAGAAATGGAAAACTTGCAACCACCTCTGACGAATCTGCTATCAAGCGTCCCAATCAGCACGTCGCTACACTGGTTGTACATTTCGATTTGTCGTGCAGTGGCAAAAACGGCAGGGCACATGGCAGTTAATGGTTAAGAACGGTCATTTCGTACACAACCACACTGTGAATTTGAATGTATTTGGTACGTACCCAAGCTCTCGCGGTATTTTTGATCCAATTGTAGGCGCTCGCATCGAAGGTATGTTGGAGGGAGGGGCCAAGCGCTCTCGCATTTACGACTACTTATTGGAGCATGGTCAGAACGTCATAAAGAGTGACGTGGATAATTTGGTTCGCGCGTACGCAGCACACGGCGCCCTCTTAGACGACAACGACTCGACCGCAGCAGAACTCGCAAAATTTGCAGCCGAAGATATTAACAACGTCGTCAGTGTTGACGAGACGAATGTTGGAGAGTGGTGTTATTTCGTTGTCATCTGGGTTTATGCGATGCATGTACACGCGGTTCAGCGAGTTGCTGCTCGTTGACTGTACCCACAAGACCAACCGGTGAGTCGTGAATTATAGTATGTGTTGCTGCGATAACGGAATGGCTGATGACCAGTACATTGGTGTGTTTATCTGTATTCTGACAGCTACAACTATCAGCTCTGCACTCTCATGGCGATGAACGAGTTCGGTGAAGGTATACCAGTCCAGCACTCATTCATCGAAGCAAATGGAGATTGGCACATGGACCGCATACTCGCTCACTTCAAACGTGTCAATCCAGATCGGGTAAAGCTGTTGCGGGTGATAATGGTGGATAAAGACTTGAACGAGATACGGATGTTGCAGAACCACTTTCCAGAAGCACGCATTTTGATATGTCTGTTTCATGTCATCAAATACCTCAAGGAGATGCGTGCAAAACCTGAGTTCGGCAAGATATCTCCAGACGATGCATCTCTGGTGGATGGAGCAGTACACAAGTGGTTTATGCTAGTTACGAGGCGCATGAATCGTTGCGTGGAATTTGCTCTCGCATCGGTCTGGATGATTTTTTCGACTACTTTGAGCGCAACTGGCAGTCTAGTCAGAATATGTGGGTGATGTACCGCCGTGCTAACCTTCCCCATTTGAAGAACCATACCAGTAACAGGCTGGAAAGTTTTTTTTGGGAATCTGAAATACATTGTTAATGGGACATCGACCATGACAAATACTGTTCGTGCCGTTATACAGTATGATCGTCGAGAGTACAAAGAGTATCAACACAGGGTTGGTCGAGTTGGCCGCTACGTTAATAGCAACTACGACGATGAGATGGCGACTGTACTTCGCTTCACGACTCCACATGTGGCGGAGCAGCTTCAACCCGAGTACGCTGCTGCCTTGTCAAATGCAGACAGTCACTTATACGACCCGGAAAGCAGTGAAGACGGGGTGGTTAGTGTCCGTGGGCACACAAACAGTTACGAACTCAACACACTGGATTGGTCTTGCAATTGCGAGTTCGCGATGTCAATGCAACTACCATGTCGCCACGCTATTGCGTACAGGAAACGTCATGCAATAATGGGTCCTGTTATTCCTCTGATGCGTATTGACGAAAGATGAGCCTGCATTAAGCTTAACTATGGCATGGTACACATATTTATTTCTTATTCATCTCTGACTCGTAGACGGACTGCGCAAGGTGCCGACTTGGCATGCATCTCCCAGCTTTCCTACAACCGTTTTGACGACAACGTGGTGGAGCCCCGCTGTAAGAAACAGCGCACTCAGCAGGAAAAATACAGCGAGGCTATACGAGCGACCCACTTAATTGCTACCGAATTGGCTGACATCGATGACTAGTGCGAATTCCAACAAAAGCTCAACGTTGTGCTTGATCAGTGGAGAAAGCTCCGGCAGCGACGCGACACAGTAGCAAACATTACAGCCATTCCCCACGTACACCAATCTTTTACGGACTCTTCGTCTAAGGATCGAGAAGGACAGAAGTCGCCGACATCTAACAGTTCACCACCGCGGGTTCAAAATTGTCAAGCAGGCCCTACAACTGATAAGAACCCGGACGCGATGTATGACCAAGCTGCGTCCAGTGCTCTGCTGAATGCGAAGGCGTCAATTGAGGAATACGCGGAGCACTCACAGTTCTGTAGTAAAGACCCCATGTCAGCATTCAAAATTCAGTTGAACCCCAAAGCGAGGAAAGTGGGAAGACCACCGAAAAAGAAAAAAGAAGACAGTGGCAAAGAGCGGACAGATCGTGTATGGTACGCTGCAGAAGAAGAAGAAGACGAATTGCAGAATCAGATTCACTTATTGATCTCGCAGATCGAATAGACCGCGATAAGCCTGATCTATCCTCTCTTCAGCGTGTTTTGGCTGGTGTCCTTGTCAAGTTTTCAGGCCAAAATGAAGCGAAGCCGAAATATATGAAGGCAGCGAATGCGATATTGAACCAAGACGCATTCTACGTGTTACCGGCTGCTTTGCTGGTACGTTGTATCGCTGTTTTTCCAGTGACAAAGACTTCCGCCGAAAATCCCATCCACATCGATTCGGGCACACCTCAAAATTCCGACAGTTGCCAAGAGTATGTGCAGCTAAAGAATGTCGGTTGTTTTACAAAGCAGCAAATTATCGCGATGACTCGACTCAGTGAACTGAAGGGTGCAACACAAAAGGGTGTGACACTACATCGATGGCTAGTTGATGATGTGATCCCAGGACTTCCAGCTCACCTTCAAGTAAAGGGCCTCGAAATAGCAGCAAAGATCTTCTCCACCTTTCCAAAGGCGCATATAGACGGCCTACCGGATTCCCCTGAGTACGAGTTCGCCATACTGTACAGGACAGCTCCACCGACATGGTTGAGCGATGCATACCTGACAGCTCTGTGCCTTCGGCTTCAAAATGACTATCCCTCTACTCGGTATGCTGGAATGCACACTGTCCATATCAAGGCACCGAAAACTAGATCAGCAACGACACCACCAGTGGCCAAGTCTTTGGTGTCTACTATTACAAGGCTAACACAAGAGCAACTTCAAGAATGAACACTGGTGTGCGATTGTCGTTAAGGCATCTGCCCAGCGCATCTACCATTACGGCTCATTGAACCAAACGTGCTACAGGCAAACTCTGTCGCTAATCACGTCTTGCATTCAGACTCGCGGATTGCCAAGCTAAGACGTGGAGGCATTGGTTACCCCCATTCAATTTGATCTATACAGTTGTGGAGTGTTTGTTTGCTGGCAATTTATCAAGCAAGTTATAGCGTCAGCACCGCAGGACATGACGGTCAACGCGCTTTCTCGACGTCGATTCGAACTATTTTACTATCTTTTGACTGGGGAGTTTACCCCAGAGGTGTATCCGGATCCATCAACAACACAGACCACACTCACCTGGTCGTCCTCGAATCGCAACAACAAGAACGACCAGGAGACAGCCTCAAACAAGTGAGCTTGGGTGAATCTACCGAACTGAAGCAGTAGCAAATGTAGGCAGACACACAACACACCATGCAGAGATTTCCATTCCCGCACCTAAAGAATGCAGAATACTACTTCCCATAGTACAGCTCGCAAAACATACACAATTGCTCACACCCCACCTCTCTTCACATATCCAATTTGAGATAGTCATCTACGTGTACATCCAGTGAATACGTCACAATACAGGATAACTACAGGATTCATGACACCCGGAAACAGTATTATTCTACTTTCACGAATCGTACTCGTCCTACAACAAATTTTCGCCACACACAACAGTAGTTTTTTTTACAGGATTCATTTTGTGACGATCTTAGCAACCGCCATGATTTTCTTGATGTTTTTATGAAATAAATCCTGGATGCCAACATCGTCCTTTTAAAATTACGGCCCCGAACAATGATTTCCCCTAATTTATTTTACTCAGTCTAGCTAGAGTGAGTAATTCTTTGCGCGGGGGTGAAGTCCTTGTGCTCCAAGCCCAGCCCTTGAACTATAGCATTGTTTAGGCTTGTCATCCCCTCGGTGTGCTTGCCCCTCATAAATTGATAGTTATTCTGGGATAGGAAAGCGACGAAGTGCTGATAGCCCAGCACTCACAGGATTCATGGCGGTGTCTGTCCGTGAATAGTGGGCATCGTAGTAGTCACAGAAGAAGGACTTAAACGCGGGATGGCGGGGCAAATGCCTCCGGGATCTTGGGCACGGTGCTTGGTGGGGAGAAGGAGCTTTCACAAGTGATAAAGTATCTCCTCACTAGCAAGCCTCGTGCCCTCACTGATCCTACATGCATCTATAAATAGTCTAGCTAGGAGGAGAAGAGTTCTAACTATTCTAAGGACGAGAGCATAAGACGCCGAGGGATTCTCCGACACTGTCCGCACCAGTATACCGGTAACGCTATGACTAGATGGATGCTGAGTGAAGTGGTTGATGGATCTTTACCTCCATGAGAACTTGCCTTGAGAAGATCCCCAGTACTTAAGTATTCTACTAGCAAGCCATTTTTGAAAATTTTCGCGGTGTACACAACTCCTGCGCAGATGCTGCGGCTGCGAAGCAGGAGCAGGAGATGCACTTGCACTCGACAAACACCTATTGCATGTAGCACGTAGGAGGTGAGATCGCGTTTTAACTATATTTTGTTTATATTTTCTGTCCCAGCCTCGCGTAGCCATTATCACAGGAATCAGATTTTGTGGCACACACCATACATCAAACAGATATCATCAGCCGAAAATCAGCCTCAACATGAGGCATTCGCTGAGCGAATCTGGCACCGCACGTTCACATCCGAAGTCGCCAGCTGGAGTGAACTCGCCACAATGGCGCAGCAGCAGAGTGAGGAGCCCACCACGCAGCAGAACGACCCCGCGTGGTGGTGGCGCAGCGCAACCGGCCGCCAAGACGCCGCGCGAGCCGTCACGTCCAGCGAGACGGAGCTGCTGAGTGCCGCTGTTCTGTGCGCCGCGCTCTCCGCCACCAAAGCGTCGCCGTCTGCGTCCGATGCGCTGGCCAATGCCCGCGCCGCTCGAGAGCTGGAGCTGCACGTCCGCAAGTCGCCGTTGCCGCACTCGCTGCAGCTGCCAGTCCTCGAGTTCACGACCGATTTCGTGCTCGTAGAGTCGCAAGGGGCTGTCATCTGCGCTATGCGAGCCACGAGTCCCAGCGACATTGTGCAAGCCGTGGTAGGCTCAGCCGTCCCGCTGTCACAGCCCTATGTGCACCGCTTTGGCGGCTCTCGCGTGCACGCGCCGTTCTGGAAGCGCGCGCAGCGACTGGACCTCACCAAGCTGTACGCACAGGCAGAGCAAGTGAACAAAGTGTTGCTACTCTGCGGACATTCGATTGGCGGGAGTATTGCGAAGCTGGCGTTCTGTGAACTGGTGTATACTCGATTGCCCGAGCACATGTGCGAGGTTCTCGGGCAGCTCGACGCTGAGCAAGCAAAAGGGGACAGCAAAGACCACGATAAGCACTCCCACAAGCACAAGAAGCGAAAAAACAGCCTGTGCAGTGGATGGCGAAAGTCGGGAATAATGATCGCGAGGCGGCTTGCGAAAGCTTGCCTGTCGCTATGGTGGTTGGCTTTGGTGCCCCGTACGCTGGCAATGAAATTTTGACGACATTTTTGGAGCCACTTGGACTGCGTGACCGAGTCGTGACTTTTGTGAACGAGTTCGACTGTATCCCTGGAATTCTCAACGTTGCTCACTCCGCTGCTATGCTTGCCAAAACAACAGAACGACTGGTGACTATCGCCAAAGCTACGAAAGCGTTGCTTAATTTGTTACCGGCGCCAATGCAGCAGCGTATTATTGATATGACAAAGACTGCTGGCTCATCCGCTGTACCCAGTGCCACGTCAGCGTATTTGTCGATGAGTATTACTATGCTTCAGAAGTCCTTTGACAAGTTGCGCGAATTCAATGTCGTCAAGACAATTGATTATCGGTATGCTCCTTGCGGCAGCTACATTTTCATGGCGAAGGAGAACGCAGACTTTAACATTTTCACGGACCCAACTCAAATTCGGAAAGCTTTAGGCGAGGATGGAGACGAAGCTACTGCAGGGCTCACGGGAAACTCAATTTTGCAACACATGATGAGTGTTTATGTTGATGCGATCGCTCGTCGTTCGCGGTCCATCCAGATTAACGCAACGATGAACCACTACGAACGATTGGGAGTCGCTAGAAATGCCAGCGACCGTGAAATTCGAAGATCATACAGGAATCTTGCGTTGAAATGGCACCCCGATCGGATAGTGCATGGATCTCTTACGGATCAGCAAAAGGAGGCTGCTGAGGATATATTCAAATTGCTTGCCGAGTCTTACGAAGTGCTTTCAAACAAAGAGAGCCGTAGCGCTTACGACACGTACTTGAACAGACCGCCAAGCCGCAGAGAGGAGTTTATGCATTATGGCACTGTGGATGGCATAACGTTAGACGAAGCAATTGCCACGTTCAAGGATGCCGTCGATAACATCACCAGCACGTTACACCGCGTGACAGATCGTTTTAGTTCGTCAAGTTCTACTACAGTAGGACATCCTCTCCAACACAACGCCGGAAAAACACCAGCTACAACTAGCGCATCCGGAGGTCACGCATCGTCCTCTGGTGGAGTTCATGTTTCGTCCACCAATCTTTCAATGGCGACTGACAATGCTTCGAATACAATTCCAAGCTCAGCAAGCACACAACATGTATCACCCAGTGCCCCTGTTGCATCATCCGGCGCAGTCTCAACATCAAATACAGTTCCTGCATCATCAAGTGGGGTCTCTGCTTCGACGTCTGAAGTCTTGGGCAAAACCGGAGAACTTCCGACGAGTAATAATGCCGAAATTTCAACGCAACTAATCGATACACGGAGCAGCATTGATAGCGTCAGCTCAAGAGCGTCAAGCACAAGCACAAGTTTAAAAACAGTTTCCGTCGTTGGAGGTGCTGTCGCCGTCGCTGCCAGTGTGGCAATCATTGTGAGCGCGTGGTCACAGTTCTCCGAGGCTTCAAGAAAGAAACGACAGGCTGCTGCTGTGCGCGACATGCCAGGTGATTGCTTGGTTTTACTTTTGGAAGACCGCAAAACAGTCCAGCAACGACAAAGTCGAACTCCAAGTATTGAACTTCTTCAACAATCTAAAGCGCGGCAGATCAAAGCATTTGCCATTGCTAGCACCCCAGCCAACCGCGCAAGTGGAGAGTCAAGCGAAACAGACTTGTACCTTGGCAAAGAAGCCCAAGAAGCTATTGTTGCGTTAACCAAGGAAGGTCAAGAGCAAGACCAAGATGATACGCTCATTGAGAAGTTTTTCGACTGCACAACAGCAGACGACGACGCAGCCATTGAAGCGTTGGTCGAAGAAGAATTTTTCGACTGCGTTGAGCTCTTACAAGAGGTTGATCAGGATTTTGCCAAGAAGCACGAGAAGCTGCACCACCCCCATGGAATGCCAAAGGTTCGCGTGATATTTCCACGAGGATCTCGAGTAAATACGCCATTTGGACTCGGAATCGTTGAGGACTGGCGAGAGAATACTGCTGTAGCGGCAATCAGGTTTGAGGACGAATCGCTTCGCTATGTCGACAAGAAAGAAATTGCCCGTGGTGCGTCTATTACCCAAGAAATATCTAGCAGAATTGTGGAGGAAAGGCGAGCAGAGTTGGCAGAACGCGTGATTGTGAAATATGACTTGGAGGATACTAGGACCGGGGATCAAATTACGAACGTTGCGCTTGCAGGCGCTGGGGGTGCCGTTGATAGCGGGCTTCGCGCAGCTGGTGGGTTGGCACTAGCTAACGGCGTGGCAAGATCAGGAACCGCCCTCGCCGGAATGGTAGCGGCGCCACTTGCTGTCGCGTCAATCCTTGTGGACATCGGGAAAGAGTTTTACGACTACCGCAAGAAGCACTCCGAGCGTAAGGGACTAGGTGTGCTTTCATCGACAAGTGAACGACTAATGAGGCGAGACTTCCGTCTGAAAACGGGTGAGGTGGTTGTTAGTCGCACTACAGCCGCGGCTGGTGCTGGGTTAGGCGCGTATGGGGTGGCATCTGCGATGACATTATGGGCGGCGGCCGGTGTAGCCACGGGACCAATTGGGATAGTGGCAGCAACAAGTGCTGCTGTTGTTGGAGGTGTTGCCGGATACTTTGGCGGTGCCAAGGTGTACTCCTTGTCCACAGCCTCGTACTTCAAAAGCCAAAAACTTGCAAAGGAGCATATCGACCGACTGGAGTTGGGTGCTCGTGTCTTGTTTGAGGAACATGACCCGTCAGGTGCAGGAGAGATTTCCAAGGAAGCGTGCCTCTCCATCATGAAAAAGCTGTACGATATATCTGGCGATACGTCAGAATTTGCGTACGAGGCATCCGTGGAGGCAATTAAAGACCTCGAAGGACCTGTAACATGGCGAATGTTCTGGATTTGGGTGAGCACGGAAGCAGCGAGATCACTAAAGAGCCTCGAGAGTCAGGAATCGAAATCAAGCGAGAGCGAAAGAAAGCGCGATAAAGTGGTGCGAAAGCTTCGGGAGGCAAAGCAAAAACACTACGAGAAACACAGAGAGGGCGATAGTCCTGAGGCTACAGAGTTCAAAGAATTGGAAAAGGATATTCATGCCCGTGCAGTATTTGCTCCTGTTCTCCCAGGAGAGGAAGATAACCTCGATGAAGTGAAGGCAACAGTTGAAACTCTTGTTCACAGTCAGCAGTTGACGACTGGGCAGGCATTTGCGCTGTACTCGCAGCTAGATTCAAGCGACCCAGTTGAACAACTTGCTGCTCGAGAAATCATTTCTGCTTTGAAACTTACCGCGGAACCGGAATGTGAATTTTCGCTTGCCAAGCCTGACGTGGAGAAGGAAGGTGCAGCAGTAGCGGCCCCTCTTCCGATTCCAGTGAGCTTGAAGTCGACGCAGATGGTGGCGTTGCAGTCTGGAGCACTCGCAAAGTTGCCACCGCTCGCCCCCTCCTCCGTTGGAAAGGGCTCGAAGCCTCCGCAAGTTGACCCACGTCTGGACGTCATGTGCTCCTTGATGTCTGCAGACGGGCTGAAGCGGTTCCTTGCAACGCAGTACATCGTGCCTGAAGATGAGACCATGACGCGCCATGAGGATCTGCATTGTTTAGCACTTGCGTCGACAATGCCACCCGCTTCGTCGAGCCTCAACAGAGCAAACAAATCGCTCAAGTAGTAATACCTGGTAGCGTATATTTTATAAAGAACCTGTCTGGGGCGGAGCGATCTCCCAGACCTCAATGTCCGACGCAATGTAATGTGGATGATACTCATCGGCATCGATCACTCGGAGCGTGAACGCTCGCATCTGCATGAGCTGCCAAAACCTTTGCTTGGGCATGAAATGCTGGTAATGGCGATGCTCGTACGAGATGAGAATGCGTGTGTGTGGTCTACTGAGGAGCACTAAAGCCCCCACGAGCGGTTCAATGGGGTACAGTCGAGGCAAAATGCAGTCCGACACCAAGATGAGGTCCGGATAGGACCCTGGAACCAGACTCTGGGACGGAGGTTGGCCCCACTCGTACCCTTCCACATCAACCACCACGTGGTTGTCAATGACCTCATCCTCCTGTGCGAGAGCAGCATTCTCCTGCATGATGAAGCGGACGTTGTCCATGTCACTGAGCACCACTCGCCCCGTTTGAAGCAGCATCGCCGCTGCGATCCCCACCGCGCCCGTGCCGCTGCCTAGCTCCAGCACGAACGGGTGATCCGAGTCCACCAACGCTCTCGAATTCTTTGCTGCTCGATGCTCCAAATGCTTCAAGAGGACGCACGCAGCCGGCCACACGGTGAGACCCGTACCGAAGCCGTCGAGTTCTCCCTGCAGCACCTGTTTGATACGCAGCGCTTTGCCCCCCACGGTCTCTTGGAAATACGGAGCCATGGAGAACGCGTCACGCCACGCGAGCGTCTGCCACGCCGCCACCCCCACAGGTTTCTCCTCCTCCTTGTTGTTGTTGCATTCCGGCAGACTTGCGCGCCGCACTTGGCCGTCTGCATCGCTCGTCTCAGCTTGAAGATCCAGGACTTCTTTACCCGCGGAATCGGAGGACGCAGCTTTGACCTGCGCTTGCTGCTGTTGGACCTTGTGCTGCACGCCCTCCCGCAGCAGTTGCATGAACTTCTTCCTGCTGTCGGACTCGGCCATCGCGACGTGAGAACTGCGGGGGACTGCGACAGATATGTACGATGGCGACAGCGATTAAACTATGCGGGGGCAGAAATGGGTCTACAATTCGTCTGTATGTGTATTTCCAGTCTACGTAAGTACACTGCAGCGTCTACTTGTCGTGGTGAATGCTTGAGGCATCGTCCGCAACGCGAGCATCGTGGATTGTCTACTAGGAAGACTCGCCACCCGGGTCGTCACTCGATTGCTGCAGGAAGGAGGAAAGACGCACGGGTGAGGGTGACGCGTCTCGGTTTTTCCTGCGCGACGACTTCTTGCCCTTCTTGGAGCGCTTGTGTCGTCGAGAGCGGTCGTCGTCCGAGTCCGAGTCGCTGTCGTCCGAGTCGGAGGATCTCCGTCGCCGCTTGTGGCTCTTCCTGCGTTACACAAGCCAACAACGTCAGAAGTAGACAACCAACGCCACAGCATCATGTATCTCCAAACTTACTTTTTCTTGCGACTCTTGTGCTTGGAGCGTCGACGCTCGTCCTCACTGCTCGAATCGTCCGACGATGACGATCGCGAGCGCTTCTTGTGTTTCTTCTTCCTCTTCTTGGAGCTGCTACCTCCTGCCAGTCGCTGCATTCCGCCACATGCCACACAACCACCATCAGAACCTCCTACCCCGCCAATAACCTCTCTTCAACCGCCTCACCTTCTCCCTGGCCGCGTCCAGTTTCTTCCTGTACTCCTTCATCTCCTTCTCTCCATTGCCACTGAGGTCCAGTTTGTCTGCGTTCTCCTTCTTAAACTGCTCCCACGTCGGTCGGTTCGGGTCGCTGATGCGGTCGGCAATGGTACGTTCCTCCTTGCCCGTCACCATGCGCATAAACGCGTCCATTGTTGCAGACTGAGGAGCGGCCACTTTGGCTGCAGCATTCTTGGGCTTCTCTGCTGGGGGCTGTCGGTCAATTAATGGGACACAACAACAAGACGCACAAGTCTGCCACAAGTCAGCAACAACCCACTCCCCCAATAGATCCAATGAGTGCCGCACCGCTGCTGATGCCGCTCGGATGGCGCGTTGACGCTCGAAGCGGTCGTCGTCGATCTGCCGGTCCCGCACCTGGCCGTAGTCCACGCCCGACGAGCGCTTGAGCCCATACTCGTCCGACCTGCCCATCGAGTTGTTCTAGTGGTTCTACGATGGCTACATTTCGGTCCTATGTTATCGCATATCCCATGTAATTCGATAGGACCATTAAGCCCAGATCCCCCATTTTGGATCTCTCGCGAAGAAGCTCGGATCAACATGGTACGGAGCACAAGAGCGGCTTTATTCACCCCCAAGACTGACGATCTGTGTCCTTGTATACACTCTAGAACTCGGCCAGTCTCCCCCTCGTGCGCGCGCCCCCTGACGCGCTGCGCTTCGGCTTCTACAGCGCCAGCGAAGACGTGCGACCGGTGCACGAGGTGCAGCGTCTGCAGGCGACGGTGCGTGGACGTCCCGTGGCTCTTTCTGACAGGAAACTTTACTCAATTTATTGTCTGTTGTATGGGCTTGGTGGTGCAGCACCGTCAGAACAATTGGGAGCTTAAGATGGCGACGGTGGAGCAGGTCTACGGCAAGGCGGCGGCCATGCGTCTGCGCACCGAGAAGGCGGTGCTCGAGCAGTTTACGGTGCGTTGAAGATACAATTAGGCTCTCTACGGGGTGGGGTGCAGGCTGACTGACTGCTTGTTGATTGGTTGATGCTCGTTGCAGCGTCTCCCGGGTCTGCCCAGCTCGCACGCTGGTCTGGACACGCTCACGGGCGCGGACGAACAGATTGAGTTCTCGGACTTCCTCAACGGTACGTGATGGAGAGTAAGTGTGAGAGTGGGCAGTGGTACTGATGTGCATTATTTATTTGTTGTACAGACCCCAATGAACACCCTGAGAACACGTTCCGTGTGCACGAGGCGATGGAGGTCAAGCTCTCTATTTTCTAAGCAATATCTCAGCCATGCGCGTTTGGTCGGAAGGCAAACACTAGTACAAGCAAATGAAAATGACGAACTGTGAAGTCAGTGATGGCGCTCGTATTGTGGCACACAGCTGCACAGCTTCCCTTTGAGGCAAGCAGGGCAACGACACCGATGAAACGAAGATGACCTTGATGGAACGGTAACTATATTTGCGTTTTCACTTTTCAACTTTTGTAAGGTGTACACTTTCACCTTCGGCATATCCTTACAAGCTCAGTTCGATGACTCCGACGTGGGTGGTGCTGCCATGAGAGGTAAACAGTGCAGCTCATCGTGCCGCACTGGAGCTTCATCTCCAGTGGGAACGAGGATATGTTGCTGCAACAGGAAACGCTGCAGACCTTGCGTAGACATAAGCGAGCACATGACATCGAGTCGCTCGTCTGGTTCGGCCGTCTTCTTCTTAGAATCTCCACTGCTTTCAACAGCTCGAGCGCCCTTCGTGCCTGGTGCACGCGTGTTCTTCTTTTCAGGCTCATCAATCGCTACATCCATCGCGTCACCACCAGTAAAGCCGAATCCATCGCACACAAGACTTTGGTCAGAACTCGCATCCGCAAGACCTTCGTGCATAGCTGAAATTGTCTTCCGTGCAGACTCCTTAAAAGCTGGTTCATCGGATGATAACTGCTCACGGAGCTGAAAGGCATCCCCAACTGTCAGATGACCATTGTTCACCAAAAACTCGATTTGCGCCTTTAGTACCAAACTTTCTTCTTCAGATGCATCAGCTGCTTGCAGATTAGCAGCTTCAGCTAGCGAAGCAGTATTTCTTGTAGCTAGTCCCAAACTTGCGATCACCAACGGATACATTGCATCGTGTGGCTGTGCCACCAACGGAGTGGCCTTTTTCGAGTTCAGGTAGGAAAAATAGCTCATGTAGCTGTTCCACCATGTTTCGCCCGCTACGGGCTCGGACAATTTCTTGGACTCCTCGTGCTCGAGTTCACGCAACGCCCGAGCTGCTTCCGTACTCACCCACTCCCAGAACATGCCCCACGTTACAGGTCCTTCAAACGCATCATCTTCTATCACTGCCATGGTCCTCTCGTAACCACTCTCCGAGATGGAGCCCATCGCATCGTATAGTTTTTTCATCAGCTTAATGCAGTCCTCCTTCGTGATAGTGCCCGTGGCGTCAGGGTCAAACTCGTCAAACAAAATCCTTGCCCCGAGCTCTAAACGATCGATGTGTTCCTTCGCATTTTGCTGACTTGTGAAGTAACCTGCTGTAGACGCTGAGTACGCCTTGGAACCAGCGAAGAAGCCTAGCATGCCGCCCACAACTGCTGCACTTGTGGCCGCGACAATACCCACAGGTCCTGCTGCAAGCCCTGCTGTGCTCCACATTCCCAAAGCCGATACAACACCATAAGCTCCAATGCCAGCACCTGCTGCTGCTGCCGTACGACTAGCAATTACTTCGCCCGTCTTCAGTCGAAAATCTTGCATCATCAGCTGCTCAGTAGTCGTTGACAACACACCTAGCGACTTTCGATCGGTATATCGTTTGCGATAGTCATAATACTCTTTTCCGATATCGACAAGAATTGACGCGATCGTGAGGGGCGCCGCCACAGCACCACCGAGTGCTGAGGATGTTCGAGCCATTCCGTTTGCCAATGCTACACCACCAGCCGCGCGAATTCCACTATCAAGAGCGCCGTCTCCGCTCGCAGCAACAATGCTCTTAATAGTGCTCCCTGCTTCAGTGTCGAGATGATAGCGTGCCACCACTCGATCCGCGAGCTTTGTTCGCTTCGTTTCCAAAATATCACTTGTTTCTTCTTTGGCTAATGATGCTCCACGTGAAATATCCACCTTCTGAATGTAGCCGATCATGAATGGAGAGGAAGCAAAGCGTACAACAGCTGACGACTCATCGTCTCTCCAGTCTTGCACTTTCGCCAAGCCGAAAGGTGTGCTAATAATCGACCCAGAGGGAAAGACAATTCGTGTTGCAGAGGGAATCTGACTGTCCTGAACCTGAACTTCTTTCTCCACCCGCTTTTCATCTTCTAGCGCGTCATCACTGAAGTGAACCGCAACTTCATCCATCAGATCAACGCAATCGAAAAACTCCTCCTCAGCCATTGCCTCCATTGCGACATTGTCATACTCAGTAGCACAGTCAAAGAACTCTTCAATGAGATCATCTTCTGCGGCGTCTTCTTCTTGCTTCAACGTGACTAATGCCTGCTGCGCACCTCTGATAAATAGCTGATTTGCGGTTGCGTCGGCCACTACACTGCTCGAGCCAGTAATTGCTAGTGACGAAGCTTCTTTTCTCTTCATGCGTTCGTCGGCTTGCTGAAGTAGTAATTGCGTCGTGTCCGAATGCTGCGTGTTACGGTGATCTTCCAACAGAAGCAACAAACAATCCGCGGGCATCTTTCTTACCACAGCTGCTTGACGCCTTTTCTTCGACATTTCTGAGTACTGTGACCACGCATTAACAATCAAAGCAACGCTTGCTCCAACAGCAACAGCACCACCCACCACCGACACTGTTCGTAGTCCTGCATTTGCACCAGAGCTACTTGCTGTTTGTGACGGTGCTGCTACATCGCCAGCAATTATCTCCTCCGGCTCCAAATACATGACCGTCTCGTGCTGATCTACACCGACACCCACTGTCCGCGTCACACGAATCCGATCCGGTGCGAAAATATTATCGTGATTGTTCGGAATGAGGCCACTTCGAACGGATGAAGGGGTACGCAGAGGGTTTACTACAGTCGAGCTTGAAGACGAAAATCGTGACGTCACCTTGGAGACTGCCCCCGAAAGATTGTCAATGACATCTCGGAAAGTAGCGATCGCTTCGTCCAGAGTCATCCCGTTCACGGTTCCATTACGCACAAACTCATCCTTCAAACTGGGAGAGTCATTTAAGTGCGTATCGTACGTTTTCCGTGCCTCTGCGTCAGAAAGCACCTCGTATGACTCAGCTAACAGCTTAAAAATCTCCTCTGCAGACGCTTGCTCCTGCGGGTTGGATGTGCTGTTGGACCAACGATCAGGATGCCATTTGAGTGCTAGTCGCTTGTAAGCACTTCGTATCTGCCGCTCCGTCGCGTTTCGAGGAACACCAAGACGTTCGTAAAAGTCCATCGACGCATTGATTTGAATCGAATTCGAGCGACGTGCAACTGCGTCGACGTACGCGCTCATTAGATGTTGCAAAATGGCATTGCCCGTCAAACTCGTGTTCGAATCATCTTCCTCGTGCAGCGCCTTGCTGATAGAAATCGGGTCAGCGTACGTTTTGTAATCAGCCCCGCTCTTTGCCAGGAAAATGTAGGACCCACACGGGGAATATTGGTAGTCGATCTCCTTCACGATGTTGAAGTCCCGGAACTTTTGAAATGTGTTTTGCAGAATGTTCAAACTCATCGAAAGATATGCCGAGCTCGCGCTAGGAACCGCACCAGTATTCGCAGTAGCTGCCAAATCCACAAACCTTTGCTGCATCTGAATTGGCAGCAGGTTTACCAGTGTTCTTGTCGCTTTCGTGATAGTGACAAAGCGTTCAGTAGTCTTCGCGACCATTGCCGCCGACTGCGCTACATTCAAAATGCTCGGGATGCAATCAAACTCGTTCACGAACGTGATCATCCGTTTAGCGAGGCCCAATGGCTCCAAAAACGATGTCAAGCCCGTAGATCCGATATATGGAGCTCCAAACCCGATCGCAATCATCTGCGGAGTGTTGCGAGTTATTTCCTCGCGATCTTCTTCCGACATGGCTTGAACCATCAATCGGAAGTCCAACACTTGATCTGTTGACGCCGTGTCATTTTCTTTTGCTTCTTCTTGTTTCTGCTGGTCGTAGTCTTGCTTTTCAAGAAACAGCCGCGCCTTTGTCGGCAAGTGCTGGTACACGAGTTCGCAGAACGCCAGCTGCGCAATGCTGCCGCCAATGGAGTGTCCACACAGCAGCAGCATTTTCTTGGCTTGTCTCGCCTGATGGTGGATATCTTGCAGATCGAGTCGCTGCGTCCGCTTCCAGAACGGCGCGTGGATTCGCGCTCCTCCAAACCGGTGCACAAAAGGCTGCGAGAGCGGCACAGCGGAGTCCACCACGGTCTGCAAAATATCAGCCGGTTTGGTGGCTCGTACCGCGCAAATCACAGCGAGCTCGGACTGCATGAGCACGTAATCGGTTGTGAACGCGAGCACCGGCAGTTGCAGACTGTGGGGCAGCGGCGACTTGTGCACGTGCATCTCGAGCTCCCGAATGGCGCGGTCATTGGTCTGTTCATCCACACCTGAAGGCTCCGACTGCGTTGCAGACAGCGCCGCACAGAGCACAGCAGCGTTCAGCAGCTCCGTCTCGCTGGACGCCACCGCTCGCTCCTGGTCGCTGCGTAGGGACGTGTCCGTCCACCACCAGGCGCGTTTCTTGGGCGGCGCGGCAGCCTCCGAGCTCTTGTGGCGCTTGTTGGCTGAGCGCGAGACTGCAGACGTCGCTGCCATGGCTTGCGTCGCTTGTTGACGAGTGCAGAGGCGGCGTCTTGTTCTTCTCCGAGAGCTTCTGAGGTCAAGTGTGAGAATGACGAGCATCTGTGAAGTGTAGCCATGTTAGATGCGACGTGACCTTTTCCGCCAATCACAAGCGTCGACGGTGAGGGAGACGAAAGTGGCTCATTTTTGAAGCGACCACTGTCTCAAGCGCTTGGCATGTGGGCGTGGCAGCTCCTTCTCGTGGCTGCCGTCTCGGCGGTGGCGGCCGAGGATGACTACAAGATGCGGGACGAGGTGGAGGTCGTGGCGAACACGGTACGCTTTGTATATTGCTCGTTGCAGTGCCATAGTTCTAGGAGAGACCGTCTTTTCTGACCTATTGGCGCTGATTCTGATGCAGATATACGCAAACCCCACGGAAACGGTGCGTTCTCTCAATATTTTATTGTCTTAATATGTGGTTTAGAGGCCTGACGTAGATGTTGTATGTGTGTATGTTTACAGTACCAGTACTACAAGCTGCCGTACTGTAAACCCAAGGAACGCCAATGGGACGACCACGATCTGGGCGAGCTGCTCACGGGCAGTCGCAAGGTCGTGACCGACTACCGACTGTACTTTGGTGTGGACCAGACGTACGCGCAGCTCTGCAAACTGCCGGTTACTCCTGATGTGATGAAGTCTTTCAAGGACGCTGTGGACGAGGACTATGAGTTTGAGATGTACGTGGACGACATCAGACTGCGAGGACAAGTTGGCTATCTCATTCAGGAAGGTATCCGGGAAGGTATGAAGGTGCATTACTACTTGAACACGCACCTGCACTTCGACATCGCTTACAATAATGCGGAGGCTGAGGAAGGCAAGAACAAGGTGGGTTTGTGGCTTTATGCTTTGGAGTTAGAGACTGACGGTGGACTGATGTTGATAACTTCTAGATTGTGGCTGTGAACATGACGATGGCGTCTTCCGACCCAGACCTCGAATATCATTATGCGCTATCGCCGGAGAACATTGCTCGATCCCCAGAAGCAATCTTCACGTACTCAGTCAAGTGGCACCACCGACCGGACCTGCTGTACGAGAACCGCAACGTTGAAAAAGGAGTTAGCCGAGCCCGATGACTTGGAGCTACACTGGATCTCCGTCATCAACTCGTTCATCTTGGTAATGATGCTCACGGGTTTCCTTTCTATCGTGATGCTTCGGATCCTCAAACGGGACTTCTCGCGGTACACGGACCTGGAGACCGGCGACGAGCATGCGCTGGAGGACGACTCTGGTTGGAAGCTTCTGCACGCTGATGTGTTCCGGTTCCCTACGAACTTGAGCGTTTTCTGCGCTCTTAACGGTGCCGGTGCGCAGTTGTTCGTCATGCTGTCGGTCGTGCTCGTGTCCTCCTTACTGGGCATTGTGGAGCCCAACAAGCGCGGAGGCATGATGACGGCTTTCATCATTCTATACGCACTGACTGCAGGAGTTAGCGGCTTTCATTCCGCTCGGATGTACCGTCAGTTGGGAGGCCAGCGTTGGGTGTGGAACATATTGATGAGCGTGCTGGTAATCCCAGGCCCGCTGGTCACCATCTTTTCGTTTCTGAACTCGGTTGCGATTTGGAACGACTCATCGGCAGCTTTACCTTTCGGAACCATCATGATCGTGCTTGCCCTGTTCATTACGGTGGCGTTGCCGTTGACCATCATCGGTGGCATCGCTGGACGCAACTCCACGGGCGAATTCAAGTCGCCGTGCCGCACCAACAGAATCCCTCGTGAGATCCCCAAAGTGCCGGGCTATCGCAGCCCGTTTATCCTAATCATCGCGGCCGGATGCCTCCCGTTCAGTGCAGTCTACATTGAGCTGCACCACATCTTCGCCGCGATCTGGGGCCACTCGATTTATAAACTGTTCGGCATCCTGTTCCTGTCGTTCGTGATGCTGGTGTTCGTGACAGCGTTCACGACCATCTCGCTCACGTACATCCAGCTCTCGTCCGAGGACCATCGCTGGTGGTGGCGGTCGTACATCTCGGGTGGCACGACCGGGTTGTTCGTGCTCGCGTACAGCGTGTGGTACTACACGAGCGTGGCCAACATGACGGGCTTCTTTCAGGCGGCCTTCTATTTTGGCTACACGAGCATGATGGCCTACTGTTTCTTCGTGATGCTGGGCTTCATCGGTTTCCAGAGCTCTCTCTTCTTCGTCAACAAGATCTACCGCACCATTAAGGTGGAGTAGGCCGTCGTAGTTCATAAAGCAATGAATAGCAGCTTCAACTTGCCTTGGAGCCCACGCGAGGCCCGTCAGAGAGCTATCTCGACGCCCGATCCTTGCTCGGATACCCTCGGATAGCCGTCGCCGCGATTGGCCATTGGTGTCCGTCTGTCGGGCAAGCGACGCCATTCGCGAACGTGCCACCCAAGCACCTGGACGTCGCTGCCATGAAGATCATCAAGGCGGTGGTGCAGCGGGAACCTCCTCCGCGGTGGGGGTACTTGGCATTCGCAGTGGGGTTGCTCTATCTGCTGCGGCGCGCCAAGATCAAGGACATCCCGCGCGAAAACATGCTGAGCTTCTTTGCAGCTATGCTGCCCACGGAGCTCTCGCACAACCTGCTGGCTATCAACGCCGCAGTTATCTACAACCTGCACAAGTCCAAGAGGCCGGTACTGTCCGAGTGGGTCGGCTCCATCGCGGCCGTCGTGCAGTGCATTGCCATGATGCGACTGGCGAGAATGTACCATGACAACATTTCCACCAAGCACGTACTTCGGGACGCCATGCACGCGTCGGACATCCCCTCCGACAGCGTGCAGCGTATCGGCGAGATGAGCTGGAGGCAGTGGCTGGCCGTGTACTTGCCGGTTCCTCAACCTGTCGGACTCTCTCTGGCATTTCCAGGCGTTTCCAAGGTTCAGACGGTGACGTATGCTCATGTTGGCAAGAACAAGACCACGGGACTGCTCATGGACGTGTATAAGCACCGAGACACGCCATCAAATGCCCCCATCATGCTGTACATCCACGGCGGGGCCTGGGTCATGAGCACGCGAGAGACGCCTCCCCTCCCGTGCATTTATCAAATTGCAGCTCGTGGCTGGGTCGTGTGCGTGTTCGACTACCAGAAGTCCCCGAAAATCGCCTTTCCGGAGCACTTGATCGACGCAAAGCGTGCGATTGCCTACCTGCGCCAAAATGCGCGCGAGAAGTTCGACGCCAATCCCGAGTACATCGTCGTTGGCGGCGAGTCTGCTGGCGGTCATTTGGCGAGCTTGATGGCGCTCACTGCAGCCGACAAGTCGCTTCAGCCCGGATTCGAAGAGGTCGACACCAGTGTGCGTGGCTGCGTCGATACGTACGGCGTACACGACTTCAAAGACCGCCATGGCGTGTACTTTTACAAGGACAAGGATCACATTTTCGTTCGCTTCATCGAGCTGCTGGTGATGCAGAAGAAGATGAGCGATGCCGAGGAAGACTGGGAGAGGGCGTCTCCTGTCGGTTGGTTGCGCGAGGAGAAGACAAGCGAGCTTCCGGCAGTCATTCCACCGTTCCTCGTTTCGCACGGCACACTGGACACGCTGGTACCGTTCGGCAGCTCGCAGGTTTTCTTCGAGCAGCTCCAGCTGTACCGGCAGCGCGCCGAGCAGGGGCCCATAGATGGCGTGAGCGACGTTTTCCTCCAGCTTCCTGGCGCACACCACGCGTTCAATTACGTCATGTCACCTCGTGCAATCGCTCATGGCCAGGCCGTCGTGGCCTTCCTGGACAACTTGTACGCGAAGACCAAGGACATATCGCTGCAGAGTGCGTCCGATCCGGCTGCGGTGCAGATGGAACAGCTGGCAGATTTGGTGCCTGTGGATACGGAGTCCATGGTCACCTCAGCGCGACTGTGATCGTAGTAAAATAGTTGTCGTTGCAACTGTAAGTTAGTTTGTATATCGCAGTGGGTCCTGCAGGACAACGGTGGCGTCCCGCTTCAGCTTTTCGAAGCAGCATTTTTTTAATTTTTGTGTTGACTCAACAGTTTTTGAGCCGTTCTGTGATTGGTCAAAAGGCTAAATACGTTAGTTGATTGGCTACTGAAGCGGCGTGCCTCTGCGGCGCATTCACGTCGGTGTATTGCGCGCGTCGATCATTTCCCGACCAAGTTGCTCGTAGCGACTCCTTTGCCACCCAATTGCTGAGGTCCCCCCTTCAAGGTCCCAGCAGCACCACCCGCAAGGCCAACCACATCGCAAAGCGCTGTAGACTGTACCGGCATGAAGGTCGTCAAACCAACGCCCACGCCGTACTTGAGCAGCGAGCGTCTGACGCGCTGGGCGTACCTGGCGTTTGCCGTGTCAACGCTGTACGTCGTGGAACGCGCCAAGAACAACAAGATCCCTCGTGAGGTGAGCACTTTGCTGTCTGTGTAATACAAGTACAGAGATCAGTTCTAACTGTGGGGTGCGTCGTATCGTGTAGAACTTCTTCGGCATGGCCGCGTCGCTGCTGCCCTCGGAGCTCTCGCACAAGATCGTCGTCATGCACGCGTGTCTAATGGGCCTTCTGCTCAAGAAGAAGATCCCCATCTTCTCGCGCTGGAGCGGCGCATTCGCTGGACTTGTGCAGTGCATCGTTGCTGCGAAACTCTTGAAATGGTACAGACAGAACTTGTCCTCGAAGGAAATCATTCGTGACGCACTCGCCACCTCGGATATTGCGCCGGAGCAATTGAAAAAAATCGGTCGGATGACACTGAAGCAATGGCTGGGTGTGTTCCTGCCGCTGCCGCAGCCTATTGCCGTCTCACTCAGCTACCCTGGCGTTAGCAAGATCCGCACAGTTACGTACGCGCACGTGGGCAAAACCAAAACCACGAAGCTACTCATGGACGTTTACAAGCATCAAGATACTCCACCGAATGCACCCATCTTCCTGTATATTCATGGTGGGGGATGGGTCATCGGTGATCGCCGCGTCCCGCCGTTTGCCTGCGTCTACCAGGTCGCTTCGATGGGCTGGGTTGTGTGCGTCATCGACTATCGTTTATCTCCTGGCGTCGCATTCCCCACTCATTTGATTGACTCGAAGCGTGCCGTCGCATACCTTCGCCGCAACGCGCGTGACGAGTTCGATGCGAACCCCGCGTTTATTGCAGTTGGAGGTGAATCGGCTGGCGGGCACCTGGCCAGTTTAGTGGCTTTGACTGCTGCTGATAAGTCTCTGCAGCCCGGTTTCGAGGACGTGGACACAAGTGTGCGTGCAGTGGTCGATAACTATGGTGTTCATGACTTCACAGACCGACATGGAATTTATTACTCTCGCGATAAAACTCACGGGCTCATTCACTACCTCGAGTTTCTCGTGATGCAAAAAAAGCTCAAGGACAACAACGAGGATTTTGAGCGAGCGTCACCAATCGCTTACCTGGATGATGAACGAGCAGCACAGCGTCAAGACATTATTCCGCCCTTCATGGTCACACACGGTACTCATGACAACACTGTCGCTTTCAAGGACTCGCATCTGTTCTTCGACAGCCTGCAGCGTTACCGCCGGCGACTTCCTCATGATATTCTTTCGTACCAGGACAAGCAGCTTGGTGGCGTTCGGGATATCTTTGTGAAGGTACCCTACGCTACACACATGTTCAACTTCTTGTTGTCTCCTCGAGCATTGGCCCACGGTGACGCCGTCTGCGCCTTCCTCAACAATGTCTACCAAAAAACGAAGGACGTGCCACTCGAAGCCCGGATCATTCCCAGACGTGTGGATGAGGTAATGTCTTCACCAGTTCCAGAGAATAGCGAAATACTTGCTTCCGCCTCAAGACTGTGAGAGGTTATCTATCCAAACATACCATGACTTAGATGTGACTCAAAGACGAAGGTATCGTATCGTACAACTTGTCAAAATATACTCGACCAACTTTCTAGCTTTCATTCACGCCGGCCTTAAGACGCGCGTGGTAAATGAAAAGCTCATTTTGGTACTCGAAACTAGCGAAAACTTGCGGATTATCTTCGCGCGATACCTCCTCCACAGAGAAAGTTTTCCTTAGTTGCTGCAAAAAGTTCGCCTCAATCGATGCGTTCCTCGTTTCAAAGCTGAAAAACACATCGGTCGTTGGAGACGACAAGTCATGAAGTGTTTTGATCAGCAGCAGGAATGCCGAGGCGTGGTAAAGCACGTCCGAGAAGACCACTGCGTCGGTGTTCTTCGCCCACGTCGCCAAACAACCTTCCGACTTGAACGTCTCTCCCCATTGACATTCTTCCACAGTTGGTGTAACGACAGCAGCAATCGACGACGACCCACCTTCGCCTTTGCCATCGAAGTTCACAGCCACGTTCTTGGCCAGCAGCGGCAGTGCGTACTCCTGATCTGTAAGCACCACTCGAGCTCCGAGCACAGCCAGCGTCATGCCCACCAGTCCGACACCAGCACCCAACTCCACCACTTTTTTATCTTGGAAACAGAACCGACTTCCTGCTTCATTACCACCAACAGACTGGGAGTCGTCGTTCGCATTGGCCTGCAAATAGCCCGCAAGCAGTAAGGCGGCGTCCCAGACGCAGTGGCCGTGCGACGGGAACGCCGGTGTGCCAGCGCACACCTCTCGGTCCTGCACCGCCGTGAGAGCAACCTGCTTTTTCGTCCCGGGAATGGTCACCACATACGAGAACTCGCTCTGCTCCGTGCGCCCCCAGAAGTTGTCGCTCGAGTCACCAACGTCGCTCATGCTTCGCCAATGAAAACTGGAAAATGTAGCCATCGTAAGTAAATAGTCCAGCATGTAGCCATATGAAGTAAATAACCCAACAACTAGAATGATGGTGGGTGATTTAGGTCACGCTTACACATTCTCCGCGTGTGTCAAGAAGCTCCGGTGCTTGGCGATCGCAATGAATTGTAGCGCAGCGTCTTCGTCGCCGCTCCTGCACGACCTGTGGGCGTTCGTGGAGTCTCTAGCGGCGTCTCCAGCGTCCCCCGCGCCTTCCGCAGAGGCTCAACTGGAGCAGATCCAGCAACGGGCGCGTGATTTGCTCACCAGAAGGCACGAGACCGTTGGAACCGACGAGTTCCCAGGCGCCTCAGCCGCTGCAATTGTCACAGCCAATGGAGAAAAAGCTGAAGATGGAGGTGACCAAGTTGCAGCGACGTTGGAGGCGGAGGAGAAAATGTACGAGGCGGTGAACGAGCGGATCGCGCGCCGTATGATTGACGGCGTGGAGCCGCCAGGCAGAGGCGCCGAGACGGCCAGCAACAGTGAAGACAAGAGCGACACGCTGTCCGATTGCACCACCAACACCGAGACGTCCAGCGTCTATGGGATCCACAACACGTGGGTGGACCTCGCCACGCTCTACTCCCTGCCGTTCGTGATGAGCGACAGCAACCACCGTCTTAAGCCCGTCCCTCCACTCAACATTGCACAGGAGCAGAGCCACTTGAACAAGATCTTCCAGGAATGCCAGCGCGCAGTACACACGATGCGAGCAGTTGCAACGGTTGACGCGCTGCGGAAGGTGCTGGACCGCGGCGTGACGGTGCTGCACTTCAGTGGCCACGGCGGCCGCATTGTCGGCAAGAGTCAATATCTCATGTTTGAAGACACGCAGTGCTCAGGATTGGCGCATTTGGTGGACTCGGCTACCCTGCGTAGAATTTTGAACGGAGGAGCGAGCACTTCAGCTATCGAGGAGGTTAGCGTGGGCCAAAACAGCATTTCGCTCGAAATGGCGGAGGATGACACACCACCAACAAGTGACCAAGGATCCTTGCCTCGGTCTGCATCCCAGATTTCATCCTCCCGCAGCATTGATGGACGCGCTGGTGCAAATGGTACGCTCAAGTTGGTGTTTGTCTCCTCCTGTGACTCGAAGGATATTGGTGCTGTGTTTATTCAAGCTGGTGTGGCTCATGTTGTATGCGTACGCTCTGAAGGGAGAGTTCTTGATGAATCTTCTGCCATGTTTTCATATTCGTTCTACCATGCCGCTCTCACCGGCAAGACAGTCCAGCAAGCGTTTGAGATCGCTCGTGTTCGTGTGAGTGCTGAGATGCGGATCCCGGACGATGAAGGGGATCAGTTTGTGTTATTGGAATCGTCCCAGCTGCATGCCGATACGTGTCCTCTATGGTCAAATGAAGAAATGCCCCAAGCCATTGAGGTTAACTTTGCTGAGAAGACCTGCAAGTGCAGCGCATCTACACAGCAGTTTGTTTTCTCGGATATTTCGGTTGGCAAATGGGTCGACGTTAGTCCGTCCAACAAGTTCAGTAAAACACTTCCTGGCATATCGGAATCGTTCGTCGGTAGAGAACAGGAACTGCACATGTTAGCAGAACTGGTGAGTACCCGGCGGCTGGTGACACTGCGAGGCCCTCCTGGTATTGGCAAAAGCACATTGTCGATTAAGTTAGCCCATTTCTTGGCTGATCGCAACGCTTTTCCTGAGGGTGTAGCCTTCATTCGGCTTCGTGGCGTCCAGTCGCTCGAAGGCATGGAGTCGGCTATCAAGAGTGCCTTGTTCCCTGAAGGTGGTCGCGAGAAAGACATGCCGCTTGATCAAGCCCTCGCGGACATGAAACTTCTGCTCGTCATGGACAATATGGAAGACCCGATCAACGCAAACCCGTCTGCTACTCGCGACTTTCTTCTGCATCTGCTGCAAAATACACCATCTTTGTCGTTTTTGATGACTGCACGACAAGCAATGGGCGGCGGTATTAACGAGTTCGATGAGAAGGTTGTATCACTAAACCGTCTTTCGCACTTTCACGCGGCAGATTTATTCATCAAGAAATCCCCGCGCGCTTTGCTTGTATCTGAAATTGGTGACATTGATACGAGCGGGGTAAAGTCAACATCAACATCTATCCTGGAGGCATTGGTGGCCCATCCATTGATGGCATTCCTAGATGGCCACCCACAAGCAATTTCTCTCTGTGCTCCCTTGCTCCAGGACAGATCCCTTTCTGAGCTTACACGTGCAGTTCTCAGTAGGGGTGTCAGCGAGTTACAAGTGGTGGGACTTGCCGCACACGACCGAAGTGCTCTAAATACTCTCGTAGCTTCTCTGGATGTTTCGTTGGAACAAATTCGGAATCACCACGGACAAGATGCTATCCGATTCTTTGCTCTTCTGGGATTACTTCCTGCAGGTGCGATGCCAGCAGACTTCAAAAGTCTGTGGGGAAGCAATTGGGAGGAACTTGTTGAAACGCTTCTTCGCTTCTCGCTTATCCAGCGAAATCGGATTCCAGGTTTTGCGCTTGCTAAGCGTGGTTTGCCGAAACGAAGTGGTGCTAGCACTGGGACAACCAGCTCCAGGAGAAGTTCTAGATCGCGCCATACATCAAGCCGTGGATACGATCAGTCTTTGCTGATAGCGCTGAAGTCCTACAGCGACTTTATCAGCAACGCAGTCGAATCAGCTGGGAGTTTTAAGGCTGAAAGTGCCGAATACGATATTCCGAACGGCAGGGGTGGATCTCGCCGGGTGCTGAATGACCGGCATATGCTTAACACGCTGACGCGCAGTGGACGCGCATCTCGTGTATCTGAACACGTCGAGCGGATGGATGACCAAGCGGAGATAATGGCAGTGTGTGTCTCGTATTCAACTTTTCCGTTCATTGCAAGTTATGCGCGCAGTTTGTTGGGTATGTACGATGGTGACGGTGCCAAGAACGAAGTGCTGGAGTCTCTTTGCGTCGCAGATCGTGATTTGTTCCTGTACAACACGTCGCGGCACTTTCGAAAAGTGAGTTTTTGGGTTTTCCAGCACATCTGCACGTTGACAATCGAATCCACCGCCGCGTATTTGATCCTTGACTTGCACGAGTCTAACCTTTGGATGATTCTCGATCTTCATATTCGTATGATTGAAGAGTGGCAAGCGGAAACTAAGGCGTCATCACCTAGGCCGATCAGAACATCCGCGGATGTAGGTGCGTCTGCAGATAGCGGCACCGATAGCGCAAACGTGCGGGAGAAAATTGCGAGCTACGTCATGGATGTGGCATGTTACCTCGCGCACTCCTTATTTCTGTCAGGACGCCACCGCGGTGCCGGAATGCTGCTAACAAGGCATTGCACATTGCAAAGCAACACAAGAATACTCTGTGTCAGGCAAATATTCGCAAACTGATGGGCATTTTACTTACAACCGAGACCAAGTTCGATGAGGCAAAGGCACAATTCGGCACGGCGCTTATTCTGTACAAGACAGTGGGGAACAAGATTGGTCAAGCTGCCTCTCTGAGTGCGATCGGCATGATCCACTCTCGCAACGGTAACCTACGGGGTGCACATAATTGCTTCACGAAGGCGCTGACACTGTACGAATGGTATAAACATTCGCTCGGACAACTGAACTGTCACCAACGCCTTGCCAATTTGGAGAAAAAACTACGCGACGGTGATGGATCTGCTCATACGAATGGACCGAATTCAGGTCACAGTCACCATTACGCAGCGACTCGACGTTTGCAAGGTGACTTGAATCGCAAACGCAACGGTGAGTATATTGTCCGATGGGTGGGGCATGAAACCAGTCTACTACTGGAGTTGCCGTCGCCAGCAGTCGAAGATGAAAGCCAATCTCGACCAGGATCATCGTTGTTAACGGTATCATCTTCAAACTCTTCTCAAGGCTTACCGTTCCCGCTGGGTACTGCAGCCAAACCAGGCGTCACAAACACTCCGAAGAAGGGAAAACTGAGTGCACTCATCGAGCAGAAAGATAAAGATCGAACAGCTTCCACCTCGAACACAGTGAGCACTGTGATTACTATCCCCGCAAGCGCAAGCACAAATGAGGGACAAGGTGACAAATTCAAAAACAGTAGTTTTGCCAAGAGGAAGGAATACGACAGCAGCATACGCAAATCTGCTGCTGCTTCGATAGCAAATACTACTAGCTCGACCTCACCGCCTGAGCCGTAGTAAACTTTACGAGTTCAAAATTGTTTAGTGTGACTTTTACCATTCCTCATCGCTGTTCTCAATTTCATCGTCCACCTCTTCTTGAAGAGATAGTGTATCAATCGCAAAGGTGCTGCTGCCTGGATTCTGACGAGCGGCAGTCCCACCTGCTTGGTCCATGATCGTCAAAAATGGTTCCACTTCAAACGCGAAAACGTCACCAGTGCATGCGTACTGAAGCCCTAAATGCCCGCCTCGAGTAGCAAGTAACATTTCTTCACGTCGTGTCACGATGCGCTGCTTTGCGGCATAAGTGCGTGGTCGTGTGATCGGCCGGAATGCTTTGGGCGTTGGATTTTCATTCGTGACGGCAACAGTGCGCATAAGGATGGCCTGGGCAACATCTCTTGAGCGTTTAAAAGCCTACAAAAGACACGAGAGATATGATGAGAGATCCCGTCAAAGGTGCAAGCAGACCATGAACTACAAAATACCTCTGAACTGCTGACGCCGTTGTATGATTCGGCAACAATCACTTCACATAGGCTCATCAGCTCTAGAGCGCCAGACAGGTCTTCCACTTGCGAGAAATACGCAATACTGTTCTCGTGAACAAGCCCAAGCACCCGATCCAGAGGCATTGCAGACGCATCCAAGATTTGGTCATAATCCACGTCATTTGCTTCACTCTTGAGTTCGTTCTCGTCGACATAGTTACTTCGAGGCATTTTCCCGTGCAGTAACTTCCCAACTACATGGAAATCAGAGAGAAACGGATCACGAGCACTCGAGCTTATTGACGATAACGTCTTCGAATCGGGCATACTACTGGAGGAAGCGCCTTTTCTTCTCTTCTTGCTTACCATTGCTGGTGCTAGTTTTTGCTTCTTCGTGGTGGGCTTTTGAAGCAGTTGTAGCATGTTTAGCGCATGCCGCATATCGCCATTGCTGCTATCGATGACCTTTTGTGTTTCCGTTGGATTCGATATACAATCTTCTTGTGTGGCAACGCGATTAAGATGCTTCTTCAGCTGTGCAGAGGTCACTGCGTTGATATTAATGACTGAAGTCAACGAAGAGTACATGACTTCGCGCGAGAACTTTCGACTCAAGTGATCTAGATCAATTTTGCTACCTTGGACGTCGCTGTAGATGCATACGACAGGAAAATGGCACCCACCTGCTGGGTCAATCACGTGCTGATAGATCCGCTGCAGTTTTTCATCATACAATGATTGTTCTTTGGACCACGACTGAGGCCAGCTCTCGATCAAAATCAGCTGGCCCGCGCTGGTACCCTGTGAGTTACCGGACACTTTTTGGCTAGTCGACAGTCGGCGCTTCCGTCCTGCGGATGGTGTGTATCTGGAAGTGGCAATGGGAAGCGCTGCGTACGTTGAAGATCGATGAATAAAATCTGCGAAATCGTCCACCCCTGACACTTGCGGCGTCCAGAAATCTTCCCGTAGCATCCGCTCGTAGTTAAGTTTTCCAGCAGCTGAGTTGTCTTCCCACTCCTTCACTAATAATCCCAATTGTCGCGCAATGCAACGTATCGCGGTTGACTTGCCCGATCCCGGTGGGCCACACAAGAACAATAATCGCTTCTGAACAAGCACGTTACCTGCTGAAGGTGTCGCATTGCGCTGCAACCATTCTGAAATCTCCTGCACCTTCTTCTTGTTCACACAGAGATCCTCGACCGTTTTGGGCGCGTACACATCCGCCCACAGTCCCGTGTTCGCCGCCGACACCACCATCTTCTTATCAACTTTTCCATTGCTCCATCGTGCCCCACTCAACGACGATGCCGACGTCACACTAGCTGCGTCACCACTGCCCTCACCACTGCTGTCAATCACTTCAATGGGTTCAGTCCGTTCGCCCGACGCTCCGTTCCTGGCCTGCGTCTTGTCCTCCGGTTGGTAGAGCCACTGCGACAATTTCCTCGTTTTCCTAGGAAGTCCTGGCCGTGCGCTCTCGCAAATTTCACAGCGAGTAGCAGACGCATTTTCATTGAGAAATGTGCACATGGGGCACTCCCACGTGTCTCCGTGCTGCGGTTTCTGACGGATCTGGACGGATTTTGACACGAGCAGCACGTCCGAGTCGCTGCTGCTGTCGCTGGACGCCCGCGCGCGCTCCTTCCTGCGCAGAATCAACACAGCATCATCACAGCAGTTAGTAGGCAGTCGGTGGCACGCTGAGAGCCGCAGGAACCGCTCGCTTTACCGCTGCCGGAGGCGTCGACGGGCGCGCTGCATGACCGTTTGAATGCCTTTTTTGAAACTTTAAAGATGTACCGGTTATATGGTACCACCCTTTGAAGAGCGATGGAGGTGACGCAGGAAGGGAAGACGCCCGCGCCGACGCCTGCCACGACGGATCCAGTAGCCTGGAAGCAGCGCTTGAATGCTCAGGAGAAAGAGGAGATCGAGCTCTCTGTAAAGAGGTACGAGTTGACCACTGGAAGTGCGTGGAAGTGGCTCTGACTGGTGGTTTGCTGCTTGTTACAGTGTGAACGAGTTCTCCGACGACCTCCAGCGAGTTCGAGACGCCATGAAGAACCGACAGTAGCAGTTTGGATCAAACAATTGATGGGGTTGATACTGCAGCTGATAATTGGATGGAGACACGACGTAGGAGAAACAATGGATGGGTGAAACGTTCATGAGGAGCTTATTGCGTTGCCAACGTGTGGAAGTCGTGGTCGATGACATCACTTTCACTGCTGAAGACACAAGGAGATATCAAGTCAGAGCAACTTCAAGTTACTGCATGCAAGTGCTGGCTCGCTTTCATCATTTGAAGAGACTAGCGGCCGGCACGAAAGGTAGAAGGAAGTTACGTGCGCATGCTTGTGAGAAGCACCTCGATACGGTCGCGAACCATGACGTGTAGCATGCTCTTCGTAGCAGCATACGTCTCCGTGGCAAATTTGCGCACATCGTCGTTGGCGCTTAATGTAAGTAGCCGGTACACAGGCAGCTGGAACTTCTGCTTGCCTTGCATTTCCAGGAATCGACGCACAACGGGCAGCTTGCTAACGACAGCATTCTTGATAAGTACCAGCGCCCAGCGAAACAAGATTTCCGAGTTCCGTGAATCCCATAGCGCGAGCGTATCGCCCAGTGCAACGACCACTTCTGCGCTCGAAAACATTGTTTCTTGACAGCTATCCAGGAAGTAGAGGATCGGCTGCGCTTCCCACTGTTTAGCCTCTTCCGACAGGTACAGAACACTAGGCTGTACAGGAATGGACGATGACCGCCAGTGAAACGCCAGCGACTCGCAGTTTTGCATGATTTCTTGAGCGTCGGCGAGGTCTGGGGTGAAGTGCGGATAACCGGGCTCGTTCAGCCACGTGCTGAACGATATGCCGCTCTTCAGATCCGTTCCTGAGCTGTTTGCAAGATCCGGAAAGCTCTTGAGGAAAAATGCGATCATAGTCTCTGCTGGGATCGACTGGAATCGGAATTCAGCACAGTAGCGTTTGAGGAAGTCGTCAAAAACCTACGTGAGAGAATTTTATAGCAGTCAGTTCATGGAAAATGATCCAAAGTCATTATTGCTGCGTACCGAGTCAGATCCCACCAGGCTTCTCAGGTAGCAGACAAATGCATAGCCCTTCTCATAAGCGCACTGGTTGTAGCAATCACCCGGGTCAATGCCTTCGTCGAGTGGCACCCGTAGCCGTGTGAGTGGCGATTGCTGTCCAAGAGAAGATATCTCTTCACGCAGCAGTACTTCTCCAAGCTTGGCGTCTAGACAGCTCAGAGCTCTGCCATCAACGAATATTCATACAGCATGTTAAAAATCAGTCAAGGTTCAGACTTTCGCAGACGTTAAATGCCCGTCCTGTACCTGCCGTGTGATACTTCTGTAATGCGCCGCTCAGCGTACATTGTGAAGCCTTCATTGAGGAAAAAGTCGCTCCACGTCGCATTTGTCACCAAGTTTCCAAACCACGAGTGGGAGAGCTCGTGCGCCACAACTGTAAAGCAAATAAACGCAAGTCAGCACCTATTACAGGCGACTGTAGGCAAACACTTCCTCCGTGACGTACTTGACACAAGCGATTTGTCACCGGCAATCGTGCAGGGCGACACGAACGTAAGTCGCGGGTTTTCCATTCCACCGTATGGAAACGAGGGCGGCATGACCAGCATGTCATAGCGCTCCCACAAATATTCGCCAAAGAGGCGTTCACCAATCACCAAGTATTCCTCCAGCACGCCATCGAACTCTTTGGTCGCAGCCTCAATCATGCAAGGCTCCGTCCAGATGCTCGACCGCGGGCCAACCTGTGCTTCGACCAAATCCCCCACCGCCATCGCCACCAAATACACTGGGATCGACTGCTTCATCTCGAACGTAAACTTCTTTTGGAAGGCACCGCTTCCTTCTCCACTTCCTCATCCGGGACATAGTCCTCCACTCCACACAACTTGGCGCTCATGACGCACACGAGTTCCTTGGGCACAACCACAGATGCCGTGTACGTGACTCGCACCGATGGTGAGTCCTGACATGGGAAAAAGCTGCGATTCAGCACCTCCTGTCCTTGAGTGTACACGAACGGCAGCTTCTTGCCCGCCGTCTGCTCCTTCTCGAGCCAGCAGACACCAGGACTCTCCACGTCCGTTTCGTAGCGGATCGTGAGCTCAAAGGCGGTCGCGAGCGCCAATTCGTCCGGAATTTCGACCTCCAGCGTCTCTCCAAAGGACGTGAAGGGTTTGACGCTCCATTGGGCCGCGATCGTCTCGTCTTCGGGCAGAGCAACGCACACCGAGTGAATGTTCAAGTGGAACACGTCCAGACGCAGAACGGACGCGTCGCTGAGCCGCTTGACGGCTAACGTGGCCACGCCCGAGATGCGCTTCTTGGCTACATCCACAGCCAGCTCCAGGTCCAAATGGTGCGTCCGGAACTCGCCCAACGCCGCGCACGTCGCCGGATCTTCGCTCGTCATCTTGCCGGATGACTCAACAATGGCTTCGTCTACACTTATCCAAGAATATCAGCCAATCACAAGCCAGCTAGGCACCAAGTACACAAATCCGTCACTCAATCGAGGGAGGAATCAGCCCAGTGTTAGTGACCTGATCCCCTCTCATTTTGAAGCAGATCATCTGAGCATGAAGCACGCGGCGTTGTGGGACCAAGTTCAGGGCTCCTGCGAGCCCTCCGAGCTGCAGACGGCGCTCAGTGGCGGCGCAGACCCCTCAGAACTGATGGACGGATGGACGCCGCTCCATTTCCTCTGTGAGAACCGCTCGGTGGAGCCAAAAGCTCGTGCTGAAGGGCTGCGACTATTGCTACACGCAGGCTTCGATGTGAACGCGGTGGATGAGGTGGACAATACAATAAACTATTGGTATAATTCAATTGCAATTATTGACAAAAGTTGGTGCGCTGTAGAACGGCTGGAGCTCGCTGCATTTGCTGTGCAAGAACAAGAGCGGCAGCGATGGGGACCTGGGGCCGATCATCCAGCAGCTCCTGGCGGCCAAGGCTAACGTGAACCTGCAGACAACGGTTCGTGTGTTCTATTGCTATTGATTTGGTGCTGTGAGGGCTCATGGAATAGTTGTGGACGACAGGACAACAAGAAGTCGCCGCTGCATTTCCTGTGTGAGAACGAAGCGGTGTCGGTGGAAGCACTGGAGACGCTGTTGAAGGCCAAACCGGACGTGAATTCAGTGGATGAGGTGCGGGACATTAGATGAGGACGATTTAGAGTTGCTACTAATGTTGTGTGTGTAGGATGGCAACGCTCCGCTTCATTATTTGGCCGAGAACAGCTATGTGTCGGACCGCATGTTCAGTCTGCTACTTGCGGCGAAAGCGAACGCGAACATCCAGAATCAGGTATGCCACTGTTTTTTAATTCTTATTGTTTGCTTGCATTTTGTCTGGAATTGAATGCTGACGTTATTGCTTGATGTGACGGCGCTTAGTTTCAATCCACGCCAGCCCACTACATTTGCCAGAACAGCAAGGTGACCCAGGTCATTCTTCGCGAGCTGTTGAAGCACAAAGCGAACTTCAACATTAAAAACAATGTAAGAGCTGCGAGTCACGTGGGTACTACTCGAGTTGCAGCGTGCTTATTATTTTCTCTGTTCGATTGTGCAGATTGGGAACACACCTGTTCATTACCTGTGTGAGAACGACGCAGTAACAATGGACATGCTTAAGGAGCTCATGGGTGACAAGCACGTGAATGTTACAATCCCAAACTCGGTTCGTTTAGTCTCTTGAACTTTTGTTTGTACTAGTATGTTTAATCTACTGACGTGTACTGGATGGTATTTTGCCTAGTTGGGGAAACTTGCGAGTGACTACATCTCGTCAAGAAAGCAGGATTGCTTTGCCTTCCTTCAGAAGTTTGCGGCGCCGAATCTGGTCCCAACGGGCAGCACGACTACTGCAACCGCTGAAATTGGTGGCGAAGACCCTAGCGAGCTGCCAGAACCATTGAAGAAGGCCCTCGCAGCATGGAATGCCTCACTTCCGCCTTTTGATGCTGCTTTCTACAACGCTGTTTCGTGCGAGGCTGCCTTTGAAGCAACCTACGACGAAGTGCAGGAAGTATCAGGACGTGCATGTGAAGCACCGGGTGACTCAGCGATTTTCGCTGCATGGGAAAAAAGCCTCAACAAGTGGCGAGCATGCATTCTACTTGCGTACGCAGCGCTTGTGCCTCCAAGCGTTTGGCACCAATACGCTGACCAATTCCAACGCCCAGTGCCGTCTGACCTCTCAAAGGTGTTGGGGAAGGTAGAGGCGGCGTGGAAACAGTTCCCCGAGCAGACCCAACGTCGTGGCCGCTTCCAAGCCCTGGCCGGTGTATTCAACGCTTAAGATTGCGTTGAGCAGATCTTTTCCTGATCAAGAAATAAGGTGATACCGTTGTTTGCCTGTGTTCATATTCCAAGTTTATCGCATCATTTTGTCATTAGCTACAATGGCTCTGCATACCTAGATGAAGATAAGTTTGTAGTCACCACAACCGACTTCGTCCTTGTACTTGTCGAACATCCTTCGAAGCTGAGTAAAATACTTGGCGTGTACATCATCAATGTCCTCTTGTGTTGGCTTGTCAATATGAGGCACCTCCAGAGGCTCGCCCACAACAATCGGCATATTAACCTTGCGCGGAACTGGCAACAGTGCGCGGCCGTACGGAAAGTATGGAAACGGAAACGCAAGTTTCTTCACAAACCACCGTTGGAGCATGGGGGCCTGAACATTGTCCAACATTTCGCCTTCGTTGAAACTCAGAACAGGAACCAGTGGCACGCCATGCTCAATGGCAAGGCGAATAAATCCCTTGTGGTGGGTATACACGCGCACCTCTTTCATTCCGGACTGCTGCTCCAGCATTTCAGCTTGGCCACCAGGTACAAGCATCACGCTTTCTTTTTGCTGTAGAGTGTATGTGAACGCTTGGCGAGTGACTTCACGCGAGCCTAAGAAGTGAAGCAAGTCTCGAGACAGGGGCATTTGGTGCATGATACTCGCAGTCAAAATATGCGCATAAAAGTTAGGGAATAACTTTCGCCACTGTGCGTTGTACTGGAGCCACATGACCGAAATCGGCGAGATACCGTGCGGGTGGAAGCTCAAGACGTACTGCTTTTTCGGGTCTAAGACAGCCATTCGAATGATATTTCCTTTGAAATATCTCTTGACCGTCTCGATAAGAAAACTGTGGCCAGTGACCCAGCTTGCACGCTCACGGCACCCCGTTTGCTGAGGGTTCCCCACGTATGTGAACTCATAGCTGTAGACCAAGACGGTGAGAAGTAGCACCGGCACAATCGCTTCCATGTCGTAAATGTAATGGCGGTATGTTGCGATGGCAGGAAGGCATGCGGAGACAACCTGGGGTAGTACGTACTTGACGTGGTAACGGTTCACCTCCTTGCGTAAACCATTTCGTGAGTCTTTCAGGTACATGTGGGTCGAGACTGAGCGTGACAGCATAATAGCAGCTTCCACACCCCACGCTAAAAAGCCATACATCAATACATCAGTGTGACTCAAATTTGTCGTAATCCCGAAGAGGACAAACATCATGGCATTGGGGACAAAATGGTTGTTTGCCAATCCACCGACGACGAGTACCCCAAGGCATTCATCAGCAAAGGCACGTAATTGTTCTTGCAAGCCAAAACATTGCTTCGTCTGCGGTTGAGAAGTTGCAGACGTCACTAATTCGGTCTTATCAAGTACTTCCTCAGACGTATCAGTAGCAGCAGCATCACTTGTGTACTCTTCTTCCTGTTTCAGAGACTGAGCAGACTTCCTGAATACCAGCAACGACATCATCATGCCGATCTCCGCCACCACAAACAACGAACCCGCCACCGCCATTGCACCAACGAACAATTCCAGCTCCACAACCACCAACGAAAGCAAATACAACACCTGCAGCGCCGCACCAGCACCGAAACATGTCCATGATACAATCTGGAACAGCACAAAACGAGCACCGCCCATGAACGGCTGATAAAAGTTCCATCCGTCCTTCGTCGATAACACGCCACCCAGACCGTACGTGTTGAACAGCGCAGTCACAAACAACGCGAGCGAGCCCAGTCCCGTCGCCATCGGATACCCCACACTGCTACCAGACGGGTGCGGGAACATACGCGTGTACTCGGACGCCAGCGCCAGCAGCGTCGCGCCAACCAGCAGCAGCATGTTGTTGAAGTTGTTGAGCTGCACCACGAAGCGGTCTTTCCGTCGCTGACGATTGCGGTCCCGACGCTTCTCCAGCGTCAAGACGGACGAGATGATGAGCACCTCGGCCATGAACGCCGCCACCGCCTGCACGGAGCGACTTCCAGGTCGACAGAACGGCAAGTCACGCACGCTGTCGGATCCGAAACACACGAGCTGCAGCGCCACGAACAGGCCGTACAACGTCCAGCCCACGCTCTGGTAGATGGCGAACATGTGATTGCGGCGGTAGCGTCTTGCCAGCTTCTTGAGCAGCGACGACGTGGGTGACAGCGACAGCGCAGGCGAGTCGGGCGTGGGCGGCGGCACCGACGACGTGATGCGCAACACGCCGCGCGGCGCGTGCGAGATGGAGATCGGAAACCACGCGGCGGCGCTGGTGGCCGGCACGGCGAGCAGTAGCGCCCATTGCGCGGCTTCGTGCGTGTCTCCCTGGAGCACGTCGGTCAGTAGGAATCTGGGGTGGTGGTGCGTGAGCTCCGCCAACGCGAAGAGCGTGAAGGCGGCGAAGGAGGCGACGGCCATCGTGAGCAGGAACACGCCGCGCGCGCTCATCTGCTCCACTGGAGCTGACGTGAATGCGTCGTCATCTTCGTCAAGAGGTGGAGGTATGGATAGTGGTGCTGGCTTGCGTCGTGTTATCTTTGGCGTCTTCATAGGAACTGCACGAGTTTTCTCCTTGACTTGAGCTGGGTAGTGCGATTTGCAAAGTGACGACGGAGCTCTTGGAGATTACGACCGTCTTGGCCTGGACACTTCAACACTAGGATAACGGAAAAGGATCGGTGGTGTACAGGGCTAACGTCTGGCAAGGCAACAAGTGGCTAGCGGTCATTCTGCTCGCTCTACCCGCCACGAGGCACCACCAGACCGAGCAGTTTCAACGCGCGTCGAGGTGCTGAACTTGGACTCTATAGCACCCACCGTAGGAACGTTTTTGGACAAAAGAGCGTTCTCAAAAAACGATTTGGAAAAGTTGAAACCAGTTTTTCTTCCTTTTAGAAGAGCTCGGCCCTTTTGTTAGCACGAAGAGAGATACGAAGGAGTACTAATATTCGCTTTCGATATATGTTTTTCTACTATGGTCTAACCGAGCCTTGACTTATATGAGGACGAGTTTATAGTCACCGCAGCCCACTTCGTCTTTGTACTTGTCGAACATGTCTTGAAGCACAGAGAAGTACTTGGCATGAACCTTGTCAATGTCCTCTTGCGTGGGCTTCTCGATGTGCGGAACATCGAGTGGTTCACCAACTACAATTGGGATGTCGACCTTGCGCGGGATCGGCAATAGTGCGCGGCCATACGGGAAGTACGGGAAGGGGAACGCAAGTTTCTTAACGAACCAACGCTGCATCATGGGAGCCTGGACGTTGTCCATCGTTTCGCCTTCCTTGAAACTCAGCACCGGCACTAGAGGTACACCATGCTCAATGGCAAGGCGGATAAACCCTTTGTGGTGGGTGTAAACGCGCACCTCATTCTTTCCCGATTGCTGCTGAAGCATCTCGGCCTGGCCACCAGGCACAAGCAGCACGCTCTCCTTTTGCTGCAGTGTGTGCGCGAAAGCTTGTCGAGTAACTTCACGCGAACCGTAATAATGGAGTACATCTCGAGCGAGAGGAATTTGATGCAGAATACTCGCCGTCAAGATATGTGCGTAAAAGTTTGGGAACAGCTTTCGCCATTGCTCAGTGAACTGCAACCACATAACTGAGATAGGCATAATGCCGTGCGGGTGAAAGCTCAAGACGTATTGCTTCTTTGGGTCCAGAGGGGCCATGCGAATGATGGTTCCGCTGAAGTACCTTTTGACCGCGTCAACGAGGAAACTACGGCCAGTAACCCAACTAGCACGCTCACGACAGCCCGTTTGCTGTGGGTTTCCACGGTATGTGAACTCGTAAACGTAAATGAAGATGGTGAGAAGCAGCACTGGAGCAAAAGCATCCATGTCGTAAATGTAGTGACGATACGTGGCTACTGCCGGGAGGCAAGCGGTGACGATCTGGGGCAGTACATATTTCACATGGTATCGGTTGACTTCCTTCAGGAGCCCGTTGCGCGAATCTTTTAAGTACAAATGGGTAGCAATCGAGCGAGAAATCACCATGACAAACTCCACGCCAGTCGCCATCATGCCATAAAAGGCAATACTAGCAGGGCTGAGATTCGTTGTCAATGCGAAAAACACGACGCATACCGCATTTGGAATGAAATGAATGTTTGCCAATCCTCCAACGATAAGCACGCCAAGGCACTCGTCAGCGAAATCACGCAGGCGCTCATGCGCACCAAGGAAGTAGGCGTGCATCGGTGACAGAGTAACATCAGCCACTTTATCAACCTTCTCAACAGGAGTCCCCGCCTTCTCAACAGGCTTCAACTGCGAAACAGACTCCGTCACGCTAGCATCAACACTTTTGTCGACATCCTCCGATCGTTTCTTAGGAGACTGAGCAGACTTCCTGAATACCAGCAACGACATCATCATGCCGATCTCCGCCACCACAAACAACGAACCCGCCACCGCCATTGCACCAACGAACAATTCCAGCTCCACAACCACCAACGAAAGCAAATACAACACCTGCAGCGCCGCACCAGCACCGAAACATGTCCATGATACAATCTGGAACAGCACAAAACGAGCACCGCCCATGAACGGCTGATAAAAGTTCCATCCGTCCTTCGTCGATAACACGCCACCCAGACCGTACGTGTTGAACAGCGCAGTCACAAACAACGCGAGCGAGCCCAGTCCCGTCGCCATCGGATACCCCACACTGCTACCAGACGGGTGCGGGAACATACGCGTGTACTCGGACGCCAGCGCCAGCAGCGTCGCGCCAACCAGCAGCAGCATGTTGTTGAAGTTGTTGAGCTGCACCACGAAGCGGTCCTTCCGTCGCTGACGATTGCGGTCCCGACGCTTCTCCAGCGTCAAGACGGACGAGATGATGAGCACCTCGGCCATGAACGCCGCCACCGCCTGCACGGAGCGACTTCCAGGTCGACAGAACGGCAAGTCACGCACGCTGTCGGATCCGAAACACACGAGCTGCAGCGCCACGAACAGGCCGTACAACGTCCAGCCCACGCTCTGGTAGATGGCGAACATGTGATTGCGGCGGTAGCGTCTTGCCAGCTTCTTGAGCAGCGACGACGTGGGTGACAGCGACAGCGCAGGCGAGTCGGGCGTGGGCGGCGGCACCGACGACGTGATGCGCAACACGCCGCGCGGCGCGTGCGAGATGGAGATCGGGAACCACGCGGCGGCGCTGGTGGCCGGCACGGCGAGCAGTAGCGCCCACTGCGCGGCTTCGTGCGTGTCTCCCTGGAGCACGTCGGTCAGTAGGAATCTGGGGTGGTGGTGCGTGAGCTCCGCCAATGCGAAGAGCGTGAAGGCGGCGAAGGAGGCGACGGCCATCGTGAGCAGGAACACGCCGCGCGCGCTCATCTGCTCCACTGGGATGGCGGCGAAAGCTTCGTCTTCGTCCTCGGGCTCCACGATGAGCCGGGGCAGCGTCTTGGGTTTGCGTCGCGAGAGCTGCGGCGTCTCCATTGAGTCTCGGGAAGTAACTTGCGCGCTTGGTTGCAGCTTGAAAAGTGATGGAGGAGCTGCGGCGGGCGCAGCGCAGGGGTTTCGCGTCGTCCGGCGGGTGTATTTTCTCGCCGGCGTAATCGACAGCCCCAGCCGCAATAAAAGCCGCACGTAATCTGCGCAAACAGCGAGAGCGGATCGCGTAGATGGGAGGGCAATGCGCGACGTGCAAGATGCGGAAATGCGGTGGCGCTCCGAGCGCCGCCGAAGGCGGAGGGCCCTCGATCAGCTCGCTATTCCCCTTGACAACCGTGTCACCTTTTGCAAGGGTGGGACGGCGGGCAATGACAGGACAAGTATGACGGCGAGCTTTATTTTTCGAGGCTGCGTCGAAAGGCAATTTGCAGTGCTGGCAAGAGCCAAACGGAGCCTGCATGGCGTCTATAGATATAATAATGGGAAGCGCAATAGCAACGGACAAAGCCTTCAAAGTCTACAGTACATGTAGTTACGGTGCGAGATTAACACGATCTCATCTTAGAAAGCGCCTTCTCAGTTCTTACACCACTTTACGTCACAGTGCAGCCCTCCTTCGCCCGTTGCCCGACCAGATTCTGAATCAGCTCCCGCCAAATCAGCGACTAATGCACACAAGCGAGCTCAAAGAAATCGAGCTTGATAAAAATACACGGGAACTCGGTGGAGAAGCTGCACGTCGCGAAGAGCTCCGATTAAAACATACGTATTTTGTCATTTTTAGGCGTGACGTAAACATTTGGCAGGGGCTGGGCTTCCAGTACTCGCGCCGTAGGTAAAGCTCTCCCAAAACAACTCGTCTCTCTATCTCGGCGCAAGAAGACCTGTAGAAAATGAAGCCCTGAAGAAAACGTGTTTTGTCTTTCCGAAACCTGTAGCCATACTTTTTCAAGCCTACACCATTTTGCAAAACCCGAAATCAAGCAGCTTCAACCTACAGTACACCTGCTTCAGGAGTAAACCACGCGACATGGGACACAAGTCGCAAACTGCACAAGACTGTATTTCTGCAGCGCAGACTCAGCGCCGAAGCTTCGAGACGAGGTCGCTCACGACCGCCTTGCTCTCTTCCGGCTTTGTGACGAACGCAACGACCGCAGCGGCAGCCGTCAGTCCAATCACACCCATGCCAGTCTTCCGACCCGGCAGCCAGATACCAGACGACTTGGAACGCGCATTCATGGGCCTGCAGAGCTCAAACACAGCAATATTAGCAAAGCACTATTACACCTAGAAAGCAAGTCACCCCACGTACGGTCGCAAGGCAGTGGCCACGAGAACACGGGCGACTGTATCCTTGACGCAATGAGCTTCGTAGCACTTCAGTGATGTCGGGTACTGCTTCAGTGTTGCATCGATTGCAAAATCGACGGGCTCCTCCTTCAGCAAAGTACTGCTTTCATCGGTGCTCTCCTTGCTCTCCTCCGGCTTGTAGCTGATTACCACTCGCGGAATCGAAGCGGGGAGCTTCTTGTCCAGCTCTTCCACAAACAGTTTACTCGGTTCGTCGTCGGGGTTTAGTACCAAGAGCAGTACATCCGCCTTCATCTCGATCTCGTCGTCCGACAATGCCTCTGTGATCTGCTCATTGCACGCAAATATTCACAAGTTAAAACATCGGTATCACAAATGTAACAGGCAACCACCACATACAAAGAGGTACTTGGTCGTGTCCCGATCGGGGACAGCGCCGATGCCCCGCAGAATAAACTCCTCTTGGTCGTCCGGGATTGCATCCTTTTCCCCAACAAACGTGCGCAAAAATTGTTCCTTTCCTGATTCAGGCGCTCCAAAGATGTAGCATGACACCACGTTGCGATCAACTTGCGTTGCCTTGCGCGTCAGGCTACGACTCCTGAGATAGGGAAAAGTTAGTCCGTGGTATTGCATATCAGCATCAAGAAGCCGACGTACTTGACAAGCTCGATAGCCGGGAAAATTTTGTCATTGTAGCCAAGGTAGAACAGCGTTTCAAGAAGCTTCTGAGGGTTCTCTTGGGCAACAAAGCTCCAGCACGCTAGCCACACAGCGAGGGAGAGCGTGGGCTTACCGTCCACCATAGTTCGTTCGTATAACAGCGGTGATGAAATAGCTGAGCACGTTGTCCAAGGTGCACTCTCATCCTCGCAAATCGAGAAAATCGCCTCAACCTCATTCTCCGCAATATTGTTATCCTTATTCGCATCAAACTGACGAAAAAGGTTCGTTAGGAACTCGACAGCGTGAGAGGTCAGCTGTGCAGATTGGTCTTCTTCGTACGGTGGCAGCTGAAGGCGCTCTGGGGGAATCTCCAGATGTAGATCGTTGTTGTAGCCTAAACTGCGCAGCACCTGCCAGCCCGATTCTGGCCGGTTCCGATCGATAAATAACCACCACAGGTAGATAAAGCCGTCTACAAAAAGTCCGCTGCGATCTGGAGCCACTCCAGTAGGCACCTCGGACGAAAGGTACTCCATCAGTGTATCGATCTCTGTGGCAAGAAGTCGCACACCGAAACAATCATACTGGTACTCGTTCAGTTCCTCGCGGCTGAGAATACCACTACGATCGCGATTATACAGGCGGAATGTCCGCTTGATTGCCTTCAGGCACTTGGGTTGTAATTGCTGCACGCGCAGGAAATATTAATTAGTATGCGCCCAGCCTCTCAATCCCTAACAGCACTTACCCGCTTCTTTTCATTGTACAGTGGTGCCACAGGATACAGCACCGCCTTCTGCGCAAGGAAGAAAGCTTGCGCCACCTGCGTGAAATTCTTCGCCGAGCATTCCACCTCGGACACCACAAACTACAACACACTCAAAGCGTCAACACCACATCGTCCTTTAAGATCTTCTCATCTATGCTTCCACTCACCGGGTACGTGTTGACCAAGTGCCGCACTTGGCTCGCGTACGGGCCGTCCGTCGTGGGTGTGACGGCGTTGATGTCCACCTTGTTGGCGACCAGCACGACGGGGATCTCCTTGTTCTTGGCGATAAAGTCCAGCCAGCGTCGCAGCCGCTGGAATGTCTCGGGTCTCGTCAGGTCGTACACCAGCAAGATGGCGTCGCTGCGCTTGGCCGCGTTCGTCACGCGCATCAAGTCGGACACGCGAGCTGCTCATCAGAAAAAAATCATACAGTTAGTGTCATTCGTATCTTTAAAAAAAAACTGCATTTGTCATACAGGAAGTGTCGGTGATGGAGATGATGACGTTCTCGTCGCTCTCCTCGGCCGGGATCTGCACGTTGAGCAGCACGCTCGGCACCTTCTCGCTGAAGTGGCGCGACACGAGCGAGCAGATGAGCGACGTCTTGCCCACCTTCTCGTCGCCCAGCACCTCGATGCGCACCACCTGCGGCTTGAGCGGCAGCTTCTCGCGCTGCTCGTCGTCGCCGCGCGCGGGCTTGGCCGCCCCGGTCGCCGCCATCTTATCCTGTTCTCTCGGATGCGGAACACCAGCCGCACACGAATATCACGTGCGCCACACCATATTCTCGCGATTGGTCGTCGCCAGTCTATGTCACGTCCACGTGTCCCATTGGCTGAAAAGCCGCGACCTGAGAACAGGTGACACCAGTTGCCCTTGAAGCGCCAGTAACCGATCCGGGCCAAGCAGCACAGACTCCGACGCGCCTCCGAGACAGCGTTTTGCCAACGACCGGCGATGGTTCCCAAGGGCTCCGCACACGCGCTTCCCTCCAGCTCGCAGCTCCCAAGTCGCCGCCGCCGCCACTCCAACTGCGACCTACAAGCCAAGCCCGTGACGCTGCAGATGGCGCCGAGACCCACGAGCGCTGCTGGCCCGCAGAAGAAACGCCAGCTGTTCTGGCGCAACGTGGTCAAGCAGTTCAACTTCACGGACCAATCGGAGCGCGAGCTGCTGCTGTCGCTCACGGGCGGCATCTCGTGGATGCACATGCGCGTGCTGCCCAGGGACTTTGTGCGGCGCCACCGAGAGATCTACTACCTCATCTCCACGCCAGAGTACGAGCGCTCGGGCGCCATCGGACGCGACGTCACGCGCACCTTCAGCATCTTCGAGCGCAGCCAGCAGCACCAGCTTGCGGCGCAGCAGAGCGCGCTCTTTCGCGTGCTCAACGCCATCGCAGAAGCTGAGGACGGCTACTGCCAAGGGATGAACTTCATCGCCGCACTTTTCCTGGTCGAAGGACTCTCGGAAGCCGACGCCTACGCACTCTTCCTCTACATGCTCAAAAAGCGCCACCTTGCCGGCATCTACCACCGCAGCTCCACCTTCTTGGACGAATATCTGCAGCATTTTGAGCAGATGTTCATCCGTGACTTACCAAAGCTGCACGCCCACCTGCTGGCGCAAGGCTTCGCGATCCCCATGTACGGCATTGAATGGTTTACAACGCTCTTCTCGTTGTCGACCAAGACCGACCTAGCGTGTGCAATCTTTGATCTCTTCTTCGTGGGGGTGAAGGACATTTTCTTACGCACAGGACTAGCCATTCTCAAGCTGCTAGAAGCCAAGCTCATGTGCATGACCTTTGAGGATTTCTTGCGTGAGTTCAAGCCCCTGGTGCGGGAGCTGGACCCTTATCAGGTTATTCTGCAGGCGCTGGCACTTCGACCGAACCCCAAAATGTATCGGGAAGACACCACCGCACACGTTTCTCGGGAACATTTCCTGCGTACGGCAGGTGCCGTAGCTCCTACATGCAGCGATGCCGGTGCCTCAAGCAGCGATGGTAGCAGTGCAGATGGCGACGAGGAGTCTGGATCGTCGCTAGGAGACTTTGGGTTGCACAGGACGCTACCTCCCGAGATGGCTGAAGCAATCCGTTCAGGGAACGGCTCTGTTGTACGCCGTTTGTGGGAGGCCCACGTGACCCGCCGTCAGCACAGTGCTGCTGCCGGCATAGTGCTGGCGAACGAGATTCTTCACTTCGCTATTTGGTATGGGCGTGTGGCCGTTGCGTGCCTGGCGATTGATCGTTGCAATGCTGACATCGACAATCGCGACGACGCCGGCTTGACGCCGTTGCACTTTAGCGTGATTCGAAACCAGCCTGATATGGTCCGTCTTCTGCTTGCCCACGGAGCGCGGATGCAGGAAACCCGCATGAGAAGACTCTCGCCGCTGGAACTAGCACATCGCTGGAAGCGGGGCGACACGACGGCCGCTCGACTTGTACTGGAAAAAGAAGAGGTGTGCTTGTACTGCAACTCCAAGTTCGACGTGTTGGCCCTTGAGACCGCAGTGTGTGGTCACTGCGAGTTTCGCTACTGCTGTAAGCCACAGCATGCTCTATGTATCTTCAAGCACCAGTGTCCTAGAGCAAACCGATCTGATGGTGGCCGTGTTCGCGGATTCGGCAGGGATCGCCGACTTTCGGAACCAACGATGGCGATGCTTAGCGTTTGTGACGACAGTGGAGACAGCAACAATGACGAGGAATCTCCTGCGGAGTTACCTGAATTGCTTTGCACCCGGTCAAGAGGTTCGAGCACTTCCACCGCAACATCGATATCAACGTGCAGTCGGGTTGGGGGCAGCATTACCTTGAGCCGCAGCGTCTCCGAGTCGTCCTCGCTTGAATTTTTGGTCTCGCCAACCGCCATGTCATGGCTTGGGTCGCCTCGATTTTTCAACGACATCGTCGCCAAAAACGTTGATCCAGCACAGACTAACCAAGATGCGACGAACACCAAAGCACCAGCGAGTGATCATTGTCAGAGCTGGCATGTGACTACACGGCCATTACTTGAATTCCCAGACCGCCCGGAATGGTACTGCAACGCTCGCGAGTGCCATTTCGTCTTCGCGCTTTTTGCGCAGGCAGTCAAGTGCTCACGTTGTGCAGGATACTTCTGTTCCGAGCACGTTGACAGCAAAACCAAGCACTGTCTCGAGTGTCGGCGAGATACAATACGCTCTCCCCGCGCATCCGCAGCAAGAGCTGCAGCCACGCAGTCTTAGACTAACATGTTTAAGCTAGATTCAGTTGTTTGATCCATACAAGAATGAACCATTTAACTACGTATATACCTTGGCTAATGAAAATGAAAAGAAAGGTCTTTTTAACGATGCTTTCCTTTATTCGTACACCACGAGCGATTGCTCGTCTACCTCCAAGTCGCTACTGCTACTACTGCTAACGCTGTTTGACCTTGAACGGGACGCCTTACGAGACTTCTCCGCCGCTTCGAGTACACTGGCCCGGACACCAGGCAGCACACCATCAGCCTCTGATCCAGCCTCCACGCCTTCACTATTACTATTGCTGTTGCTGTCATCCTCCGGGATCGTACGGAACGAGTTGAACTTGGCTGGGTTATGTCGGGCAAGCCCTGGTACCGCAACACCCTCGTCCTCGCAGCCGCACATCGAGTCACGCCGCGCTCTCCTGGTTAGCTCAGAGTCTTCTTCTTGCTCATATTGACGCTCCAGTGCGTCACGTTCCTCGCACATTTGATCAGCCTCGATGCTTTCCTCAAAGCGTGCCTGCTTCAGACGCTGCAGCTCCTGCTCATAATGAGCAACATTCGACCTCAAATTCGACATGCACTCGTCAATATCCGGGAACATTATATACATGAGGTCCCAGAGCGGAGCCACGATCTTCTGGGCGAAGAAGAGCTGTCCCTCAACCATCTTCAGCGGGTCATCAATGTTCCTGTACGAGATCGGGATGTTCTCGGCCTGCTCCATCAGCGCTTGATACGCAAATTCCTTCGAGATCATATTGCTCCACTTCAAAGCCACAGGCTTCGGAAACACTTGACCGGACAGGTCACTTGCATGCACCAAAGTCTTCACGAGGAACAACCGATCCTCTAAGGTGCCGTTATATGAATCCCAGCCACCTTTCGCTGCCCGCGCACTAGAAGAGCGACCAGGTGCACATTTGGCACCTGATGTAGAGTGGAAACTATTCGGTGCGGAGCCACTAGTACTTCCACGCGGCGTGCCCGCCACAGACCCGTCAGGCTGCATCACAGCATCCCGCAACACGTCCAGGATTTCGGGGCCCTGTTTTCCTTGGTCCTTAACGGGTGCGATATCCACCATTGGCTTGGCTCCACTGCTCACGGCTATGATTGCAGTAACACTGGAGCTATCCCGCTTTGCTGACGAGATCGCAGTCGTATCAACATGGTGACTTGCTGGGCGAAGAACCTTCTCAATCGCCTCCAGGAACTTAAAATGGTATGCCATATCCGTCCCCAGGATGGCTGTGACCACCATTTTACGTACGTGACGGTAATCCACAGGAGTCAAGTTCTGCAGGATGTTCGCGTTCTTTTCCTTCGAAATCAAGCGGAAAGTCGTGTAAGCGTGATGGTGCTCCAAAACCGACTCATCGCTGTAAAGCATTGCCAATTGCGAGCCTGAAACAACCTCGAAGTCATTCGTGTGGCCAGGATGATCGACATCATGGCCGAGCGAAGCAATCAAACAGGCTGCGATGTCTAGCGGCTGGAGCATTTGCCCAGCGTCAGTCGTGCTGAGTAGAAGGTACGACGAGTGGACCACCGAGAAAGCGTGCATGAAGTTGTGGAACGGATTCGGGTGGTAGTGCTCCTTCATTGCCACGATGAAGTTTTGCAAACGGTGCTTCGTTGTATGCAGTACCTCGTCCACCTTGAAATCCAGATACATCTCTTCCAGTAGTTTTGGCAATACAGCAGCGTCCGTGGTGAACACGTTGAAATCCCACGAAGGAAAACGAGATCCTGGTGGCGCACTGAAGAGTAGACCAGTTGGGATACTTTCATTGCTTCCAACGAACTCGTAGCCCAGTCTTCCGGACTGGTGCTTTTTGCCACCAGCTGCGCGGCTTAAACGCTCAACATTCTCTACGGTGAGAGCAGAGTTCTTTACATCATCCTTGGCAACAGCTGCAGACTTCAACACCGGTTGCTCAACTTGAGCCTCGAGCTTGGCTGCAGCAGCGCATTCTGGGCAGTCGGCCACGTGTCGATCGCTCGGAACGAATGAATTCCGAAGGCAGGCTTCAGGATGAGCGCGGGATGCAGAGGCATAACTTGTGTAGCACTCAAGCAGGTTAACTTGACTTCGCGCGCGCTTTGCTAGAACCTGCTCCGCACGCGTATCCGCCAATAACTTGATGTACTCGATCTCGTTGCTTCTACGACGCAGTATGACAGCAACCTCGCACGCAAAAGCTTCAAGTGCACATTCATCATCAAACGTGAAACCTGCCGAGCATCCTGGAGCCACTCCATTAGGTAGATCCTCCTCAACCTTGTTGATAATCTCCAGCACAGCAATAGGACGGCTGCTGCCAGCAGAAGACCGTTCGTTGACTTGCGCCGATTCCTGAATACCCACCGGCACGTAAAGTACACAATGTGTATGCACACCGCGACGTTGGTCTGTCATCCAGTTGTAGCGACGATCTGCCTTGGGGTTTCGAACATTGAGAGTTTGTTGCGTCATAGCTGCAAGACCTATCATACTTGCTCGAAGAGGAACACGAAGTGTTTCGTCGTAGTAGCTAGACGAAAGTGACCAAAGCTCTTCCGTCTCCCAATCTACCATAAATATCGACACTCGTTCAGCCTTGGTAATATGGCAGGCGCCATCGATCACGCCGTCGACAAGGTTGAGCACTGTGTCTTCCGTATCTGACGAGCTAATAATGTGGAGCAACGCCTTCTGCGTTCGCTCCGACAGCAATACATCGTGGAACTCGATGCATTTACGCATACACGAGCTCAGAATCGGTCCAAGCCACGTCAACAGCTTCACATGGAGGTCGTCCACTACACGCCGTGTGCGGTGGGAAGTCGTCGCCTCCACGATCGCATACACTGTGTCATGCTCCATCAACGGCACACAGAAAAGTTTTTGCCCTGGGAACTCGTGTGCCAAGTCCACTTCAGAATCGTATCCTTGTTCTGCGCTAAAGTCCACATGAAACTCGGGCACTCTCGACTTCAGTGCCTCACCTACCAGTCCTCGAGACGGAGCCAGCCCGGACTGGGTCGGATTGCCGCGCGAGATGCGGGACATGCTCTGCGAGTTCTGGTCAACTAAAACACAGCCGCCGCTGCAGCTCCCAGGTTCGTCCTGTAGAAAGTCCAGCAAGAGGCGAATCATGAGTACCACGTCGTTAAGCTCCAGGATCCTCTGCACCAGTTCCCAAAAGGCTCGATGCTTCTGTTCCATCACGTATCGTTCGTCAAAGTCCGCGTCCAGGTCGGCGTCCACGTGGTTGGAGCTGGACGCGCCGCCCGTGCATGCCTTGAGCCACGTCAGGACGCCGTTCACGACCGCCATGGCCGAGGCGCTCGAGTCGCTTCTGTTTCTGCTGTCTTGATGGTCGTCGCCGTAGCGGATCCCTGTGGTGTCCAAAGGGGCGTTGGGGCTGGTAGCTGCACTGCGTCCTCGTCGGCGTCCTGGACTGCGCTGCATGGGCTCGTCGTCGCTGTCCTGAGAGGAGGAGACCGTCGTGTCCGACAGCGAGTGCTTCTTCTCCTTGTGCTTCTTGGTGGGGCGTGGCGCCGGTCCCTTGTTTGTGGTGCTGGAGTTGCTGCTTAAGACGTTCCCCATTCCGCTGCGTTTTGGTAACTAGTTACTAGTTAACGACCTTCAAATGGTCGCGTGTCGCGGAGTTTAGTGGAAAGGTGGAACAAGAGGCCTCTCGCTCATGTAGCAGATGACTCTTTCCGACGCGTGTACACTCGCCCACACACCGGTGCGATATGCCGACGACTTCTTGAAACTGGGGCGCGTACTCGGGCCCCCGTGCCGAGCCGTCCTTGTGTGTGTGGGCGAATTCCGAGCAAAAACTGACGATTTCGAGCGTCGCATGCCAGGCTGCTGCTCTTTGTATCCGCGGTATACTTGGCGTTTGTATACCGCGATATGCCTCACAGTACACTCTCCCATGAGGCAAACGAAGTTTTCAGAAAGCTTTTTGATGGCGAGTAGCTGCAGATTGCAGCATGGGATGCATTCTAATAGCCACTTGGTACTAACTATTGTAAGCACCTAGCAGATCACCACTTTATGCGAAAGTAGTTTCGTGTCCTAGAGTGAGGAGGTTGTTCCTGATGTATTAGCTCGTTCTGCTGGCATGTATATGAGCGGCGTTGGTGCGGCGCCATGCAATAGCGCCCAGTCTTCATGAGCGCGCGATATTCCGCGCTTCATGCTGGGGGACTGCTCAATACCACAATGCAAACTTTGCAAATATATCTCGCTTCAACGAGGTATGCGGCTTTTGAACCCCGCCCAACTCGATTAAACGAGTGAACTCTTTTAGCAGGGAGGTTCTTCGAAGCTTTTGGCTCGAAATAGAATGAATTTGTCGCAACTGATTCTTTCGCGACACGTGGACTAAAAGCGTTAATATAATAGTCTGAGACTTCAGCAAAAGCATTAGTAGAGTGCTTTGGCGATGGGGTTGCATTACCAAACCATCGCCCAGGTTGCAGTGGAGCTTTGCGTCCAGAGCTTTGCGTCCAGTGGAGAACGATGCCGGCGCTGGTCAAAAGGTTCCCTCACTTCGGTTGTCGCAGTGCGTACTGCAAATTCACAAGTCGCAGCTCGATTGTCGAGCTTTAGTGACGTAGCAGGATAAGGACAGTCTTTCAGTTGTATGCCACACGGCCGGCTTTAGAGACCTCAACTCGTTGAGACGGTTCGGATCACACAGCACCGCATTTCCATGCGCCGAGGTGATGGATATTTGTCCACCTCGCCGGTAATGCAGTCCACAAGACGTCCCGCGTACGGCGGAATGAAAATCGGCCCACTCATCCACGAGCAATCGATCAGACTTTGTGTTGTCGATTTGCCCGCAGGTGAAGCTGCGATCCGCACCACCAAACAGAGTCGTCAACACTTATCTGAGCTGTTGCTGGTTTTACGGCGGTCTCCGCTGGCCCTTCTCCATTTATCGTCTAGAGCTTTCAGCGGGTCGTCAACACGAACATACATGGCCATTTCAACTTGAATCGTCGTCTACAGCTTACAGTCCTTGAAGTCAAGGTCGCCACACTGCGACGGGCTCTGCGAAGAAGTCGTCGCTGGGTGGCAATACCGTCACTGGGACAGAGCTGCTCGGCGCTCAGATTTGCAGCCACGTGAGCAAAAAGACGGCGGTCGTGGCCGGCGACGGGAGGAACTCCACGAGCCCGTCCTTCCAGCGACAGGACTCGTCGTAGAGGAACTGCATGCTCTTGAGCAGCGACGGGTGCAGCGTGTTGGGCTCGTTCTCGTAGAGCCACATGACGCCGGCCCAGATCACCGTCGCCAGCAGCGGGTACACGTGCTTGAAGCGGTGCTGGGCGAACGGCTGGTAGCCCTTGGTCGCCAGCACGCGCACCAAGCTGATGAGCGCGCGCGACATCAAGTACATGATGATCTGGAAGTTGACGCTCGAGTAGCGGCCCCAGACGAGGTATCCGCCAATGCCGCCGGCCACCGCCGCGTGCCAATGCGCGCCAGGCTTCCCCACTTTCGTGGTCACGTGCTGCCCCAGCGCGTGTTGCTGGTGCGCTCTCAGCACCGCCAGTACGGACTTGTACACACCCAAAAAGAGCGCCAGGTTCTTGCTGTGCTCGAACGTGAGGCGCACGACGCCCCGCAGTTTCTGACGGATCGACCCCTTCTGGAAGAGGAAGATCATCACCATGGCTGGCCACAACACACCACAACCGTCGTCAATGCCGAGATGTACTGAAGTATACTAGGCAGCAATCGTACCGTGCGGGGCGCGCACCTTGGTGCCGTAGAAGGAGCCATTGCGGACGCCGCGCAGAATCGCCAGCAGCGCGTCCTGCATGCTTCTGGTTGTGAGCTCGACTACACTCGACGTCGCCATCTGGTCGCGATTGGAGTTCGCTGATTGGTGGAGATGTAACGTATGTCAGTGCTTTTCGTGTTGAAGTTGTTAACTGCGTGTGAGGTGGTCATAGGCCTGCGTTATGAGAGCGTAGACGCCATTGAGTTCTTCTTGCCATACTGGAGGAAGAGCTGCAGTTAGAGTGTGCCATTTGTCTGGATGCCATTCCAGTGACCGCTGGTGATAGGCTCGACGGATAGTGGAGCGATTCGTCTCGCCTTCGTGCAGGCCTAGCAACTCCCACGCGCTCATTCCGACGCGTGGGATATCCATGCTGCTACTACAATGGCAATGCTGTCAGTTGATCTGCATGGATATATAGGAAAAGAACAGCGAGATACGTACGTGAACAGATCGTAGAGCGGACGAGGCAGAGCGAAGAGAACGCTGCCGGAGTAGTATCCGCAGAAGCTGAGACCGCCGGTGTTGTCGAGCCAATACTGTCCGCAGGAGATGGCATTGAGATGGAGAGCCCGAGGTAAAAAAAGCATTTGCATCTCGCGCTGCTGGGAGCTGTTTGTCGGAGATGGGGGAGACCGAGCTGTGCATTGCAAGTGTGTGAAAAGCTCGTCGCATCGAGTTTTCAGAGCTTCGGCAGCGTGGTCGGGGTACACAAGAACGCGCGCGACTTCTTCGGTGACACCTTCTCCTGCACGGAACGTGAGGGTAAACTCTCCAGCGGCAGTGAACAATAAGTTGGAGAAGATGGCGGAACCATTGACGACTGTAGCATACAAAGGTCCTTGCATTGCTGGTTGCCGGCGGCTAATGTAGTCCTGTTGTTTGCCATGACTCCCAGCAAACACCGCCTGCACATACACAACATTGGTACCACGAGCTTGGTCATGGTAATTCTCAACCATGGGATCGCCATACTGGTCAAGTACGTTGAGCACAAGCTGCAGAGGGCACATGGGGCGAAGTTCTGGGCAATTGTACGATGCCTGGGCAATTCCGAGAGCAGATGGGTGTGCTACTGCTTGTCGACAGTCGATATGGTTGGCATCTAGTGCATTTAGAAGCAAGCGTGAGTGTCGTATACGATGGGCGAGACATCGTCCTGGAGTCGTTGACGTCGCACCAGCACACACTTGAGCAACTCTGTGCCAAGGTACTCGTAGAGAAGCTGGTACTTCATGTGCACACCTCGCGGGGGTGACACTTGTCGCTGATCGGCATAGAACGATCAAACTTGTTTCATCCATGCCGAAAGGTGCCTCAATGGCACAAGCTGCAGGTGCAGATGTGGTTGCTCCTCGACACAAAGCCACTTTTGCAGCTGGCTGGTTCGCAATTCGAGTTATCATCGACTCGACGCAGGACGCAGGGGCTGTGCTCTCAGCTTGGTTGCAAAGTGATACTTTGAGTTCGTCATCGTAAAATAGCGGAGCGGCCTTGAAACAGCGAGCAGGTTCCAGGTTGCTTGCACCATGACACAATTGGGCTGCAATCGCTCCCGTCGTTGACAAACCGGTAGCTTTAAAAAATTCCTTCACACATTCTGCAGGCCCCAATGAATTGGTTTGACAGCAAGCTGATACAGCATCGTGGGTATCCAGACGTTGCGTGTTGATAAATCTACGAAGGGAATCCAGACATAACTGTGGTGCGTCCGACATGGCTTGCCTACAGAGCTGCACACGGAGTGTTGTCGAAAGCGAATGATCATGCTGCGTATCTGTCAAACAGTTGCTGGGTGCGTCGGACGTGGCATGTTCGCACACTTGAACAGCGGCGGTAGATACTGTCATTCCCGAGTCACTTGAACCACCTAACGACGCAGATCGCTGAAGTAGTATCCGAGCTTTTGAAGCACAACTAGTAGGGTAAAGCGAGACAGAACTCCCAACATCAGGATGTTCAACAGGCATCGTGGGCGCAGCACAGAGACGAAGAACTTGGTCAACTGTGAACACACGTACTGGAAGTAGCCGTACGCACTCAGTTACAGTAGTGGCATTCGTTGCACGATGGCACAAGCCAGCCACAAGCATACCAAATTCTGGTGTAGGTGAAGCCAACGAGCTGGTTGGCAGCAAAGTTCGGGCATGAATTCTCATCTCGAGTGCACAGTCAATCGGGATAACTGCAGCACCGGCAGCAGCCTCTTTGCATAAAGTTATCTGGGCGTCTTGATTCATCCACCGTAATTTTTGCTGTGCTTCCACAAAACAAGTGTGAGGTTCAGTGTTGAAAGCTGCATCTACTCCGGATAAGTCCCCGCACACTTTTGCAATTGTACTCGGCAGGATACGTTTCTTGCTGAGCGTAATAGCACACGTCATGATAGCAGCCAAATTCGAGCCATCTCCAATCTGTCGACACAACAAAAGTGTGCCAATCTCATTTCCTACAGTGAATCTCAGGTGAGGTTGACTTTGCTTCACACATTGTTTCAAAGCAGCCACTTGTCCGTCAAAAACTTTGCAAAGTGCAGCAGCAGTCTCCAGCACTTCGAGAGCATCTCGTTTGCTGAGTGTTTTGCTCATCTCAAGCCACAGAAGTAAGCATTTCGCCGGTCGATCATCTTGAGCTTGTCGGCAAATTTGAACGAGCGGAATGGCAGCAGCTGTAGGCTCGATCCGTACTTCGTCGCTGGATGTGGAGGCGGAAATGAGCATCTGCTGCCGCTGTTGGGCGGGCACTGCAAGCCAGCATTTTGCCGGACCTGAACTTGAAGACGCCGAGCACAACTGAATGATTGAAGCTGCACGAAGCAGCTCAATTCGAGATGCAAACTTCGCCGTCTGTATTGCTCTCCCCGCCAAGGCCAATTTTGCACATTGCCCGGGTGCTGTTGGATCTTGACGGGTATGGCTTCCAATACACAGCCGCTCTTGCTGCGTCTGTGTAAAGGATCTAGGCACACTTCGAATACACTTGGTCTGCTGCTTATTAACTTGTGTGGTTCCTACAACGTGAAGACACAACAACAGCATAAGAAGCACCCATAACGCAGGGTGTCGTCGCACCTGCCAAGAATGCTTCATCCTGACCCTTACCAGTAGTGCCTCTTCACATACCGTCTCCCAATTTACCAATTTTGCATTACCATCGTTCACTTCTTGATCACTCTGAACAACTTGTGGACCACAAGCAACCCCCGCAAGAACCAAATTGCTTCTATGGACGGACAACAATACAGGTAAACTACTACATGGAACCATCCACGCTGCTCGCTCTTCAGGAGGATGTTGCCCAATCACGAGCCTCCTGGTGTCTGCACTATTCGTTCTCGTGCTCCAAAGCGCCCGCGGCTACCGATTCAGCATCATTGGTTCTCTGTAAGCGCTGGGGACAAGTCGCTAAAATACGGGTGGACCATAGCATCGGCCGCAGTGATTCGCTTTGCCGGGTCGTACTGTAGCATCTGCTCTAGCAAGTCCACTCCATCCTCGTCCAGCGTCGGCACAAGGTGCGCTAAGCTTTCCGGTGTGGGGTATACAGGGAAGTCACGCTGTCGACACACACAATTTTGCACAACACGTTCAGAATACACGTGCAATTACAAGAGAAGTAGAAAAAACTCACTCGATAGTCTGGCAGCTCCACGATAGCGGGATAAATCTCGACCGTAGGCGTTCCGAGCAGGCGGAAGATGCGGTCAAGCTGGTCAGCCTCCGAGGTTCCGGCAAACAGCGGGCCACCGTTCGCCATCTCAGCGAAGATGCAGCCCACGCTCCAAATATCAACAGGAGTTGAGTATTTCCTGCAACAAAATGCATCACAATCGGTCAGTTCCACAACACCCGATCACCATCCGCAACTACAAGGAAAATGAATTGTGTGGCAAGTAGATATCGAAACGTACCGCGATCCCATAAGGACGTCAGGCGCGCGGTACCACAGCGTCACGACCTCATGCGTGTAGCTTCTCACAGGGATGCCAAACGCGCGTGCCAGACCAAAGTCGCCAAGCTTCAGTTCTCCTTCGCGGTTGATCAGCAGATTCTGCGGCTTCAGGTCACTATTCATCGACACACACAATGGATAATCAGCACCAACCATTTCATTTCTCCTCATACGACAACTTTTCACCGACAACCAATTGCACGTACCGATGCAGCACGCGATGCTGGTGACAGTAGGCGATGCCGCGCAGAAGCTGGTACAGGAACGACTTGAGAATGGGCTTCTCCAGCCCCTTCTCACAGACATCCAAGTACTTCTTCAGGTCCTGGTCCAGGTACTCGAACACGAGCGTGAGCTTCCGCTCCGTGTGCACGATGTTGTACAGGCGCACAATGTTGCAGTGCTGGAGCTCCTTGAGCAGCGAGATCTCGCGGATGGCGGTGCTGGGGATGCCCTCGTCCTCGGCCTCCAGGCGAATCTTCTTGAGCGCGATCACCTCGCCCGTCACGCGGTCCTTGGCCTTGTACACCACACCATACGTGCCCTCGCCGACCTTCTCCAGCTTCTGGTACCGCTCCATGGGCTCGTGCGTGTGCGATTGGCTCAGTCAAAGGCGTTGGAAAGAATCTGACAGGCTCCGATCAGAGCTGCAGGCCGTTATGAACACCCATTTTTCTTTTGGTGGGTGAAATGAATTCGAAGAAAAAGACCATGTGTTTTACATATAAAGTAAAAGACACATCGTCAATTTGCACGGGTTAAATGGATTTGGGGGTGCAAAGAGCCAAATTCATGGAAACGACATGTGGGTGGAACGGAAACAGGTTGTTTTTGCTGCTCTAAATTTCGAGCTCTAATCCTGAAGTGCTTCAGATGTGAAGTTGAACTCCACTGGCTGGGAAGCTGGTTCGCGCGCTGCCGTAATGGAGAAAATGAGGCGCGGTACAGTGGCCAACGGCGACGTCGAATCCTTCGGGTCCGCGTAGAGACCCTGGAGATACGTCTTGTACGCTGGCATGAAGCGGTCCACGAAGTCTCGCACCTCGTCGGGCGTCATGGCTGGCTTCTTGGCTTCACGCAGGAGCTGCTCCGGCTGCTCGCGCCACCTGTACATCATCAGGAAGATCAGTTAGAGGTGTAATGCTTGCAACGCTACAATTGCTATCCTAGAGAGCTGCTGAGAACGTACTGGTAGACCCAGTCCAGGTTGTCGATCTTGATTACAACCAGGCCGTCCAGCTCCTCGTAAAACTTGTCAAAAGCACGGAGCTCCTTGTTCACAGCCTTCATGTGTTCACTTCACCGAAAGAATATCATCGTTAGGCTTAACATTGTTACACATTGCAACATTTCAGGGTTCGAACCTCAGCTCAGGGCTCGACTCGTCGATCGCTTGGAAACCCGTGCACCAGCCCTCAATCAACAGCACATCCAGCGGGCCTGTATACAACAAAGTCCTCGACGTTAAAAAGAAATTATCATGCAACTATCAAATACATCTGCAAGGTTTGACGCACCTTGCTGGCGATCCCCACTCGGACACAGGAGCGCGATCCCCACGACCGTTATGCTGTGACTTGTCGTAGCGCGGCAGGGCGATCTCTTCCGTGGAGGTCTTGCACTCTTTCACCAAGTCCAGCAGGAACGGTACGTCCATCGTGCCTGGGTTGCCTCGGTACTGCACCAAACCCAAAAGTCAAGTCAGCCGTCTCACATTGCAACAAAACATCTACATTTCGTATGCACCTGAAGCAACGGGTTCCCTGGGTTGGCCTTTGCGAGCGCCACTTGCTGCTCGTGCTTCCAATAGACATCGTCCAGCGACATGACGGCGCATTTCTTGCCCATAAGTGCCAGCGCCTCCTGCATGTACATGGAAGCCGTCGTCTTGCCGCCGCCTTGAGGGCAACTCAGACCGATGCAAACGCAGCGTTTGGCGTCCCCCTGTTTCTTCTGCGCAGCCTCCACGACCTCCGTCGTCCAGCGGAACATGGGCAGGTAGTAGTCGTCCACGCGGCAGCGCAGCGCTCGCTCGTCCACGGGCTGCGAGCGCTTGGCGGCGTCGCGGCGGATGAGCGCCTCAATGTGCTGACGCAGCTTCTGCGTGCGTTCCAGGAGAGCTGCCATGGCGCTTGGTGTTGGTGTTGCGTGGTCGATTGGCGAATGCAGCAGGTGTGCAAACTGATCTCGAGTTATAGATACATGTACGAAACATATTGTGTAAACTTAGTGTGGTCGACAGTATGGAAACATACAGGAACTTTTTCTATACTGAACAGTACATATCGTTTGAAGTCAGACGCTCGAATATGGAAGGGTATAAACTGTAGAGAGGGTAAACAGTCTTTGACAAACAACTGAGTCACAGTCAGACGTGACCAAAGTAAACTCGCTGAATGATGCAAAGGTTGGAGCGCGCACCGCGATCTAATGGCAATCTCAATCACGTCGAACGTCCATTAATATTGTATCAACGCTGCTTTGGCAATATGCATACACACGATCGCGACCTTTCCTTGCTTTGAGATCTCGACTCAGTTCTACTCGCTCCTATGGTGCAGAAGCAACCACACCAACGGGAGGAGGGAACGAAGGAGAAGGCCCACGGTGTAGTGGTGGCACCACCACCTACTCGCCAAGCAGCGCCGAAGAAGGAGAGTCTTCTTACGACGATGATGCGCGTGTTCGATCCGTTGATCATGTACGACGCATACACGTTCCGCTGGCTTGGCTTCGACCCCCACGAGCACGACAACACCCGAGAGCAAACGTTCACCAAGGTCACAAACGTGGGGCTTATTTCTGCGCTGGTGTTCACTGTGTGGGCGTCGTGGCTTCAGGTCGTCGCCACCACCACGTTCGACAACTACGGATCGTCGTGGGCTGAAGACATTAAGGGCGTCGCCAGCTCTTTCCTGTGCACAGGCATGTTCTTCCTGCTCTTCTCTGTCATCAACAGTGTGCTTGTTCTACTTGCGGTGAACGAGACAGAAGACGACCACCAAGCGACGCGGTTACTTCAGAGACTCGAGCTGTGGTTCACCTTGCCGTCCATTTACTTCTACCTCGGTGTTGGCTGCGGGTCCTTCGGCTTCTTGATCTGGTTCCCAGCCGCGTTCCCGCTCAAATACGCACTGTTCAACATAGCTGTGGGGATCGCGATCATCGGCTTAAATGCGCCATACTACCAGTTTCTAATCCTGTGCGTCTACGACACCAGGCAGGAATGCAACCTCACGATCCCTTCGCATCCTGCGTGGCTGACGCGTCTAGTGACCCTGAGGGGAAACCGGAAGAAAGCGGAGTAGAATGGAGCTGCTACGTTGGCCAAGCCGACCGAAGGCAACTACGTCACTCCAGCAGTAAATGGCGAAGAGGAGTCGCCTCAAGTTGCAGCAACCAAGTTACTAGAGACTGCCCTCGACAGCATCGGGCAGATCGCTCTACTGCCCCTTTTCATTGAGAATGGCTGGGATGACTTGGGCGCTTTGGCTGAAATGCAGGAGCACCATGTAACAGAGATGGCTACACTCAAACCCGGGGCTTCTGCGCAGCCTTCGTCGCGATTTGGGTCGCCCGATGTTGAAGTAGATCAGATGCCCAATTTATGGGTCGCTTAAGGTCTTTTTTTGGGTCTCGTATTCCATTCCGTTGCGCTCATTTTGAAAGAAGCACTGACGTCCGCAGGAGACTGACACTCCTCGCTTGTCAACTCCAACCAGGACGATGGACTCCTCCACACCCGCTCCCTCTTCTCCATCCACGCTGCATGATGAGTGGGCGCTCGTGAACGACGAGGCGGAGTACGTGGCGTTAAATCCCTCTTCGATGGTCGACATTCCGTGACTAAACTAACTCGTTCTGCTGTACCAAACGCAGAATCGTCGGGACAACACACGAAGCGGTGAGCTCTGAGCGTCTTTGGTGGCGCAATTGTCCCTCTATTCTGATGGTAGCGGTTCTATTTGGTTGTTGCAGGAGTCGGAGCACCAGGAGGAAGCGGGTGAATCACCAAACTCGCAAGTGCCGGAGGGATTTCTGCCCATTCGTCTACGACAAGGCGAGGAGATCCGACCGGCGTGGTTCAAGGCCACGCAGCAGGTTGACGACTTTCTCAACAAGGTCGGTGGGCATTGTCAGCCTTGGTAGTGGTATACCGCTAACCTCGTTATCGCCACTATATTTGCTTGTTTATGACAGTTTTTCGCGGAGGAGATCGCTAACGGCAAGAAAATCCGTCTAATTTACATGGGGATGCTGCTAATCTCCACGAGATCCATGGGGGAGTACGGCATCGAGGAAAATGGCGTGATCCACAGCGTCATTACCGATGCCCGTACGTTGTGAATGCGTTGCTAAGTTAATTTAGTGTTGCGCCATATGGAAATTGATGGCTTCGACCGTGCTGTGTAATGCAGCTCCAGCACCCCACCCGCAAGCAGCGTTGCACACCAACCTCAAGGCCTTGAATCCACAAAACTCGCTGCTGGTCCTCACGGGCGTCTTCCTGTACGGCTTGTGGACGCTGTTCTACTACTTCCCGCAGTTTTTTTCGTGGAAGTCCATCGTTCTGCTGTCGCTTTTCAGCGTGATGCACATTTCGGCAGCGGTCTCACGCATCATTTCATGATCACCGTGTTTCTCTTCACTTCCATCATGGTGAGCCCTCCAGACAGCTTTACAAGTAGGGGCCATAGGAATCGCTTTGATTTTGATCACCTAACTCTCTCAGGCAGCCATATTTATTCAGGGCTGCGAATTTTGTTCACGTATCTCTTAATAAAACTTCATTTGATTAATCTGATCTCAAAGCTCGACGACTGCAGCAGTCTGAGCCTTGGACACCAATTACAAAACTTCCGCACGAAAACGTTTGTTGTTTACGCATCAGCACGTGGTGACGTGTCTGGTTACTTCCGTCGGCTAAGAAAAAATGACGCACCGGCTAGAGCTGCGACCGCAGCGGCGTATACGACCATGCCGATCGCTGTATCACCGTTGTGTGCGAGTGCCTGGCGCACCGCGAGTCGATAGTGAGGAATCTTCAAGCGGATGTACTTGTTTCCCCATGTACGAGCTCGGTTCACAGCATCTTTCAAATCAGAATCCTCCGAGAGCAGTATCTGCAAGTTACGAGTGCACAAGAACAGTTAGTATCATACCAGTCAAACGGATCAACAATTCACGTACGTGATCGTCTTCATCATCGACGTAGAGGATTCGGCGAATCGTATTGTCACCGAGTCGGTTCTGGACATCCACCAGAAGCTGTTTCACTGATTCTGCAGAGCTAGTGAACCGGTGGTTGTTCCCGTAGCAGTCAGCAAGCTTGTAAACAAATACATCAGGTGCATGTTCTTCGTTCAGGGGGTTCTCATCAAGTAGTGCTGGGTCACCTGTGGCGCTTGTTCCAGTGGACGATTGAAAGTCGCTCCACGTTTGGCGTCCTACCAAAGATGCGATGTCAACTCCATCCGCATCTGGGTCCTCTACACCCACGTTAGATCCATCGTCCTCAACTTCATCCGTTGCATCAGCGCTTTTCAAGCTGCTGCGAAATTGATCCCAGAGTGGCTGCACGCTGTCACTTTTTACACTCTGGAACGTGCCCATTTGTTGAACGACGCCATGCGTAACCTGAAGCACATCTACAATTCCAACCAACCTTTTACTACTGTCGAACACGGGCACGTGCAAAAACTTTCCGTTGTGCATCGAGTGGAGTGTTTCCAAGATCGTAGTCCCCAGTGTGGCTGTCTGAGGGTTGGGTGTCATCACGCTGGATAGCAAACACCGGCTTGGTTCGAGTGACAAGGCCACAACACGTCGCATCAAATCCTTAGTCGTGAAAATACCCACGGTTCGATCTTCCTCATCACAAACCATGACAGCGCTAGTTTTCTGAATCAGCATCATCCGGGCAGCATCCATTGCGGTTGACATGGGCCCCAAAGCAGGAACCTCTGATCCTTCCATGATGATAGCAGACAGCGTTGGCAGGAAAAGCTACAATAATACATCACTTCATAAGATTTTCAAGCAACACAATAATCCAGTTTTTGCAAGTGTTTTCTTACCTTTTGGCGCAGTGACTCGAACAAATTAGCTTCTGTCGACCCTGACATGCTCTCCTGCAGCTACAAAATGCACCGCCAAGCATAACATCACTACGTCAGCACTCGTACCAGTTTAACCTCAAAAATACGATTCCATCGCACCTTCTTCACCGTCTCCTCCAAGCGGTCCGACGACTTTCGATACGCATGTTCCAGCTTGGCAATGGCTTCGTACAGACACTTGGCAATGTCCAGAATGCCCACAACTGCCGCAAACCATAAGCACATGAGCCCACTTCACCAGCTACCGCTATCTACAACCTCTACCCACCTTTGTCATTGTCCGTCACGGGCAAGTGGCGGAACTGCCCCGAGATCATTTTCTTCAGCGCGTCGATCGCACTGGCATTGGCCGACACACACGACGGATCGGGCGTCATCACTTCGTGGGCCAGCGTCCGCGTGGGGTCTCTGCCCACGGCTACCACCTTCACAGCGACGTCTCTGTCCGTCAAAATGCCCGTGAGCAGTCCGCTTCGGTCCACAAGCAGCGCGGCGTCCGTCTTGCTGTCCACCATGGCTCGGACACACTGCGCGACCGTCGCGTGGTCGCCCTGCAGCAGCGCGCGCGACGGCCGCATGCGCTTCACGGAGCGACTGTGACTGTGGCTGCGACTCGGGCGGTGGCGCGCTCGGTCCTGGCCATCGTGGGACGGGGCGTGCGTCTCCTGCTGCGCTTGTCTGGCGGGCTTGGCGGGCTCGGAGGACGGTGGTGGCTGACGCGCCTTGGCCTTGCGCCCCGCCTTCTTGGTGGAGAAGACGAGCTGCTGCGGCCGCGTCTTGCGCGCTACCTTGTCGGTGCGCTCCATTCTCGATGACCACGTGAAGGAGCTCGCTTCCACCTGAGAATCCTTCTCCGACCTTTCAAAAACGGGGTTTGGGGTGCAATTGAGTTTGACAGGGGCAACTTGCCCACTTGCTGCTGCTGTTGGCCACGTACGAAGCAAAGTCACTGCCAAGTGCCAAGTGTGTTGCAAGTTGGCTAGCACATGTAGCTGACTGGTGCAATGTGCATGTACTATACTTTCGTCATGTTCAGCATCTTTACACCGTGCAGGCGCTGCAATATCAGAGCGACGGCTCGTGATCACATACCAACGATGCAGTGACGGCACCTAGGAGCAAAAGCTCATCAATCCTCTCCATTGCATTGCAATTTGCATTGACTACGAATCGTAAGGCAACAAGCGATGGCATTTTGCTCGGCGCGGTGCAGCGCTTGCAGTCACTTCAACTGCGCAGCGATTGGTTGAAAAGGGTTTTGTACGCTAAATGAGACAACACGTCAAAGAGAAACTCCGAGTTCTTAGCACAAGACAAGCATGGCGGCGAGTGGCACGGACGAGGGCGTGTTCCTCGTGGAAGACGACATCTTCTCGGCCAGTGAAGCGCACGTGATGACGCAGGAGGAGCAGCAGTCGCAGTTCCAGCCGCGCCTGATGGACGAGGTCCTGTACATCGCGTCCGTCGTGGCGCAGCGTCAGCTCCCAGTGGATCTGGTGAACAACGTCCTCGAGTTCGCGGGCGTGTTGCTGGGCTTCGAGGTCGAGACGACGGAGCTCCGACGCGGACGCAGCGACATGAACGAAGACTATCTGCAGCTGCAACTGCCGACTGCAGAGGAGCTGGAGGTGCCGCCTGGAGTTGTCGTGAGCAAGTGCTGGCTGGTTGTAGCTGACTGCACGTCGAAGGACCAGGGCTGGGCCACAGATGCACGCGAGCACAACGGCACGTACAGACACTCGAGCTCGTGGTGCGAGGTGGCGGTCACGTCGATGACTGCTGAGGGGGAGCGCAGGGAGACGGCGCGCGTGCCGTTTTACCCGAACCTTCGAGCGGGCAGGAAGTTTCGCCACCACCGCAAGTACTTTGGCGGCTCGTCCGGTCTGGTGGAGCACGTTGAGTTGGGCAGCTGTGTGTCGATTGTTCTGCGCTCGCAGTACCCCGGCTGGACGAACTCGGCCAACTATGGCAAGCTCGTGGCGTGCTTTGCCGTGGAACTGAAAGACAACTTTTCGTTTGCGGACGTTCAGCTTCCGAGCAGGTTTGCCCCCGAGGAGGAGAGCGCAGGCCCCCTTTTCTCGTGCTCTTTGCAGTAGAGGGGATGTGGTCGCAGCTGTGCCAGGCCATTTTTCATATCGTAAGGTAGCTTTGCCTACCACTGCTGCTGACTCAGCAAGTTGAATTTAGAAAAACTTCACAGTCTCCTTCGTGTTTGTAATGACAGAGTCTCGCTGAGCAACGCGATTTGGCCCCGCGGCTGGTGATGTGTGCCACCGAGGAGCAGTGACGTTGCAGCCTCCAGCGCAGGGATTCGACAGTCCTGCCGTTGCAAGCTCTCCCGCGTAATATGACAAGCTCCTACGTTACTATTGATGGATCCCCCCGCAGCAGCAGCAGCAGCAGCTCTACTCACCATGCAGCAGCCCGTCCGCTAGACGCTGTCTATGTATGAGTCTAGGCTAGCGTCTAGCACACAGGAAACCCGCAGCACGAGTATTCCGGTGCCTCAGTTACCGGAATCCCGTCGAACTTGAAGTGGCCCCAACGGCGACGCGCGGTTGGCGCAACGCCAGACCGAAGCGGCGCGGCCGTTTCTGCACAGTATCCCCAAGCGACACTTGTGCCGATCACTGCCGCACCAACTTGCTGCCAGCACTCGCCGCTTTGGCGCCGTGATTGGCCACGCGCGGGGCCCATGGTAGGATTCATCAGCAACGACTGCGATCGTGCTGTTGCCGAGCAAGTTGCTGTTGCCACCACTTCTGGTTTCGCTGCTTTCGCGTGGCACCAAACGCCCTAGAACACGATGCAGCAGCGATTTAGCAGGGCAGGAGCCGTTTTGCTCGTTGCTGGCGCGACGCTGGCACTGGCAAGCGCGCAGACGCTGGCACTGGCAAGCGCGCAGACGCTGCGCATTGAGTCGGCGGTGGACGTGCCGTCGCCCGCGGACGAGGCCGTGATCCCAGAAGTGGACGCGTCCGTCTCCTTGGCGCAGCGCGAGGTCTTCGGCATGGCACTGGCGGCGCTCGTCATCTTCGTGGCTGCAGGTGGCGGCACGGGCGGCGGAGGTGTGCTAGACCCCATCTACATCCTCATCATGGGTCTTAGCGCTAAGGTGAGTTGTCCCGTTGCGTCGTGCTACTGTGGACTTGTCTGTTAACTGACGCGGATTGACGTTACACCTGGCTAGACTGCTATTCCCCTCTCAAGCATTACGATTCTCGGAGGAGGTACGTTCACGCTAGATGCTGGCCTCATCAACGTCGATTCCATTCCACTCACGTACGCATTACTCCAGCAATTGGAAACTTCTTTTTGAACGTACGCCGCACTCGGGACAACTCGACCCAGCCGCTCATTGACTGGGACGTCATCCTCGTCATGCAGCCGCTTCTCCTGTGTACGTTTTTATTTGAGATCAAGAGCCTTGGCCACCGTCAGAACGTTATCAGATTCTGACGACCTTGTGATTGATTTCAGTGGGCGCTACCTGTGGCACCTTCCTAAACACCATCATGCCCACGTGGCTCTTGTGCATCTTGCTGGTGCTCGTGCTCAGTGTCACCGGCACCCGGACTCTTCAGAAGGCCATCAGTGCACGTCAAAAGGAAAGATGGCAGTGTGGCGTCTCGCCTGAGACGACGTCTCTCCTCGGTATTGACACAACTTCCACCGACCCCATCAAGGCCCACAACACCGCCCAGCAGGAAAAGGAGCCCCAAGCCGATATTCCGTGGCGTAAACTTGCAACACTTCTCGCCCTTTTCGTGGTCATCGCTGGAATGCGAGTTCTCCGTGGAGGAAAGAACTTTGACAGCCCTCTGGGCATCGACTCCTCTTCGGCACTGTACCCTGTGCTCGTGGCACTACCGTATGTGTTTCTCGTTGGTATCAGCTACTTTTCTCTGAAAAACCTGGGAACCACCTTCGCGAAGCAGCAGACGCCCGGCTACGAGCTCCAAGATCACGAAATTAAGGTAAGACACAGCGACGGAATTGAAACTCTGTCTGCCAACGTCTCACCTCTTGCTTTGATTATTTGCAGTGGACACCGTCGTCAATTCGATTCTTTCCCATGTTCTCGCTTGCAGCGGGGGCAGTCTCGGGCATGTTTGGCATCGGTGGAGGCATCATCAACGGACCGCTGCTGCTTGAGGTGGGCATCAACCCCTCGGCTGCGTCGGCCATGACTGCTGCGACCGTGCTCTTCTCCAGCGGAAGTACGTGGAGTTCATTTGATTGTCTTGAGCAATTGCAGCTTGCTGACCTTGTTTTCGTGCACAGTGTCGTCGTTCAACTACTTGATGATGGGGAAGATGGATCTGCATCTCGCTCAGCTCGTGTTGCCCATGGGGTTGCTCATGACGTACATCGGCCACTTGTGTCTGCTAAAGGTCGTACGTCACTTCAATTGCCCGTCGCTCATCATTTTCTCCATGGCCATCATCGTCCTCGTCAGTGCCGTTGCCATGAGCATCGAAAGTGTCCGCGCCGTGCTCGACTAGAGAGAGTAGGCTGCACTCCGATATTTACATTAACGAAATTCAACTTACCTATTAGCCAATCAGATCAACGTTTGTGTGTTTCTTAGCCAATCACGTTTCTCTTAGATTTTTTTTAGTTTTTTTTTTACGCGAGATACATTTTTGCTTCAAGCTGAACACGATGAGAGATCTCGCGCGCGGCCTCGCTGCTCTTGCGCTCGCTGTGGCGTTGACTGTGGCGCGACCCCCTGAAGGGGAGGAAGGGCCCGTCAAGTTCGGCCCCGTCCCGACGTTCCCGCCGCAGGAAGAGCCCTTCGAGCCGCGCGACGTGCTGCGGTCGGTGGAGATTCCTCACCAGCTGCTTGGGATTCTGCTGGCTGCGCTCGTGGTGCTCATTGCGTCTGGGGCGAAGATTGGCGGGGGCGCTGTGCTGGACGCAGTGTACATTCTGGTGCTCAAGCTTGGGCCAGAAGTACGTGGCGACGGGGTTGATAGTCAAAGAGATCGACGCAGCTTTTAACTTTGTTCTTGTCGTTTGTTTGATGTGTAGGAGGCGATTCCACTCGCTAGCATTACCATTTTCGGAGGAGGTATGACGGATATTGGAGTGGTTGCTGGATGTGTAGCTTTAGTTCTCATGATTGTGTTGTCGCTGTAGCTGTATTCGATCTGCTGGTGAATCTCTGGAAGAAGCCGTTCAACTCGAACTTCTCGCTCATCAACTGGGACTTTATCTTGATGATGCAGCCTATGCTACTGAGTACGTCTTGTTGTACGGTGATAAATAATTTGGGTTTCATTAACCAAATGCATTTGCTTGTGCAGTGGGAGCTGGCTTCGGAGCGTCGCTGATCTCGTGGTTCTCCTCTTGGCTGCTAATCATTGCGTTGATCGTGTACCTTGTGTACGTCGGCAAGAAGGCACTCAAGAAGGCTCGTGCCGTTGGACATGAGGAAGGATGGCGGTGGTGCAGCAGCAGCGAAACAGTTTCGCTCCTTGGTGCGCCGTCAACGAGCTTTCAGGTGCGCTTGAGGAGGCTGCTGGTTTTACTTGACATTTTTCGCTGCACATTTACAGTCTCCTTGCAACTTTTAATGCTGGAAATTTAGGACGATGATGGTGGGTTCCAGTACAAGGCTGGTCTTCCATGGCGCAAGTTGGGGATGAGCTTTGGTCTCTTTATTGCAACGATCCTGCTCACGGCGCTTCAGGGCGGGAAGTACTTCCCCAGCCCGCTCGGCATTCCCCCAACGTCCTTCTTCTTCTTGCTGGTCTCGATGCTGCCGTTCATCTTTCTCTCCGTCGTCTCACACTACCAAATGAAAGACGTCGTGGCTGCGTATCAGCGACAGCAGAACCCTCGGTTCATTCTCGCGCACCTAACGAGGTCCAGGTAAGTTGCTTGGTATGTGTTGCCAGCGTCAACACATCGAAACTAACCATAGCATGTTGTCGTTGCAGTGGTCACCTGAATCAATCAGGAAGATGCCTCTCCATTTACTGGGCATTGGCGTGGTCGCAGGTGCGTTTGGCGTCGGTGGCGAAGGAGCGACCTCGCGTCTACTGCGTGGTGTCAATTTCAGCCCTGCAGCGGTGTCTGCCATGTCCGCCACAGCCGTTTTCTTCGTCAGTGGGAGTGAGTTTACCTTAATTATTATCCTAACTCGCAGCCAAGTGGTTCTCTAACGTGTTCACGCTCGTGGTGCACTTTGCAGTGACGTCGTTCGACTTTTTCCTGTGGGGCAAGCTGGACCTGAAGTTGGCCAAGCTGCTGCTGCCTCTGGGCTTCTCGCTGACTCTTCTGGGGCGTCTGTGCCTGATTAAAATCGTCCGCAAGGCTAAATCGCGCACTTTGCTGCTGTTCGCCATTGCCGCCGCCATGTTCATCAGCGTCTTGCCCTTGACCTTCATGGAGCTGCGCGTCGTGTTCGGCATTTAGGCACGGAATTAACTCGCGAAAATTTAGCCGTCTAACCTCCGTTTAGCATAAAACCGTTGTTTTAGAAGAAGGGGCCACTCCACAAAAGAAGAGCTTCCCTACGGTGCGCTCGTAGGCTACAGCTTCCCTACGGCGGACTCGCAGCAGGACTACGGTAGAGGGGGCCATCGAACGGAAGATCCGGCGGCCGGACGAGAGCATGGCGGACCACGTGCGCGAGAACGGCGTGGGCCACCGGAAGCGGCGCGACGTGCAGTCCGGCGGCGAGTCGGCGCCCAAGAAGATCAAGCTGGAGGACGACACGCCGCCCGAGGCCAACCCCAACACGATGGAAGCTGTGCGGGAGAAGAACAAGGCGCTGGAGATCGACCTCAAGGAGAAGAACCGCCGCATCGCGTACCTGGCCACGAAATGCGAGGCGCTGTACCGCTCCCGAGGCCTCACGGGCGCGTCCTTCCGCTGCTTAAGGAGGCAGTGGTTCCAGCTGCAGGACGAGCTGCTGGCGGCCATCAAGACGGTGGACCCCGCCGCTGTTCCGGACGAGACGTCCAAGGAGGCGTGGCAAGAGCTGCTGGAGGCTGTAGACGGCTTCGGACACGTCCGTGTACGGGCTGAAGAGCTCCAGTTGAACCTCCCCGAGTGGTTCCTGACGGTGGTGAAAGACGCAGAGGAGCCGGACGCGGACGTGTTGTTGCCGTCCGATGAGGACGCAGATGACGCGGCATTTATTAAGGCAGACGACTTGTCGAGTATTGAGCGGGAGGTGCACAACCAACTCTTGCAGAGGAGCGAGACGACGAAGCAGATGCTGCAGAAACTGCTCGCTGCAGTGGCAAGCGCGTCGGCGGATAAGACCAAGGCCATTGAATATGCGCACATTTTGCATGAGAAGAGAGCTGCAGTCGCAGAGACGCTGAGTCTGAAAAGCCAGCTTCAGGCGGTATGTTCGCAGTGATTGGTTTTGGGGGAGTCGCTGGATTGATGGAGCTAACTGGTCATACGTTGTGGTGCAGTGCAAAACGCGGATAGCTGACCTCGAGCGGGATGTGGAATACAAGGAGACGGAGCGACATCGCGCATGTCGAGATTATGACCGGCTTAGTGAATTTGTGAAGCAACGTGGTGGTGTAAATACGGATACTGTCGCCGAGGCAGACATTAAAACGGAGCAGGTAGCAGACGGCAAAAATTCGCGTGAAAAGGAGACGAGTGGACCATCCAGCTCCGACTCGGTGAAGCGGGAGGAACTGATAAAAAAGGAGAAGGAACACGCCAAGGTCGTAGCAACCTTGAGGGAAAACATGGGGGTCCTGAGCAACAAGTTGTATACCGAACGTCAACAGGCTGACTCTATGCGGCGTGAGTTGGAAAAGTACAAGGCATTGGAAGTGGCTGTAAGTTAACGATTCTACTGGTTTGAGAATATGATGCTATGCAGTTAGAGCTGTGCGACTTACTATCGGGTGGTTTTGCTTCTGAGTAGTGGAAAAATGACGAAGCTGCGCTCATTCAAGATCATGAAGAAAAGATCAAACAACTTCGGGATGATAAGGCGCACGGTGACGCAGAATACCAGGAACTTCTCAACAATGCCAAGGTGACATGTTGAAATCGCTGTGCGAGATCTCTACATATATTAACTTCTGTGCACATTTTTTCTTTGACATCGAAATAGGATCTTGAGCATCATATGACTGAGAAGTGGGAGAAAAAAATCACGAAGATCCAGGAGGAGTTGAGCAAGACCAAGTCAGAAATGGACGGGTTGAATCTCAAGAATGTGTCGCTACGAGAAAAGATCGCCAGTGGATCGAATTACAGAGATCAGGTGGGGTAGTTTTTTTCTGTCGGCTGAAGACAACCTCCACTGACGTTTCTGCTTTGCCTGTGCGTTCATAGCTTTCAGAAGCAAAGTCAGAACTGCAGTCGGTGAAGCGAGAGAACAAGAACTTGAAGGCACAAATTGAGCGTGAGCGAAGCCGAGCAGATCGAGCACAAGTCTCAGCAGATAATCATGAAACTCAAGCATTAACGAAGAAGGTGAGGCGATTTCTTGCGCTTATTGTTTAAATGATCCGCAGAGCTGACTGATTTATTCGCTTGCTAGGTGGCTTTGCTGGAAAAAGAAAAGCAACAGTTACAGGAATCATACGACACGCTGAAGCAAGCAGAAATGTACGTGGTCCATGACATTAGAATATGCATTGTTTTGAAATCTGACGGAAGTTGTTGCCTGTAAATAGGAAGGATGCGGGTGAAAAGCTGTCTGACGCCCTGAAGCGATTATCAGATGTGGAGACAAAATATGATCAAGAAAGGCAAGCGCATCACGAATGTAGTACTGATCGAGAGAAGTTGCGCTCTCAAATTGAAGATATGAAGGCTTCCAGTGAAGCCTCGCGAGAAGAAAACGATGCCTTGCTACTTGAGATCGAGACAATGGCGAAAGAGATAGAATCGTTGCGCCACGCCCGAAAGAAGTTTTTGCAGCAGATCGAGGAGAAACGCAACGCCAACAAGAAGCTTCATACGATGTTTGCAAAGGAAGAGCAAGCAAAAGTGCATTGCTTTGACGAGTTAGCTGCTGTCCGGCTGCAGGTGACATCCCTGAGCGCTGTCCACAAGCACCAGAAAGCATTTATCGAGGCATCTAAGGTACTGTTGCGGGCTTTGCTGATGTTGCAGAATGCACATGCTAAACGACTCGTATGATGCTGCACCAATACTATTGCTACAGGAATCCCTGCAAACGAAGCAGATTGAGCTAGAGAAGCTAAAAGAGTACGTCAAGACGATGGAGACAGAACGCGAAGCGTCCGATGCGGAAAAGCGCAAGCTGCTTCGTGATGCTGAAGTCCAAAAGAAGATTTGCGCGACGGAAGCTGCTGAGAATACACAACGCGAGAAGCAGCTGCAGCAGGAGAAGCTGAAGCCGTGTGAGGAGTGCGAGACACACCGCAAGAAGATTGAGGACTACGAGCGTCAGCTGCAGCATGCCAAGGCAGCGTCTTCCACCGGTGAACTCACAGATCTCGAGCGTTTCGAGCTGCGCGACCTGCAGAAGCTCGTGAACTGTTCGGTCTGCCAGGACCGACGCAAGGACGTGATCATCTCCAAGTGCTTCCACATGTTCTGCAAGGAATGCATCGAGAACAACCTCAAGTCGCGCAACCGCAAGTGCCCAACGTGCAAAAAGATGTTTGGCCACGACGACGTCAAGACCGTGTGGTTCACATAGGCAGTCACGTACGGATGTGCAGGTGGATAATGCAGTTAAGTGTCAAGCCAATGGTCCCCAAACTACAACCTGCACTTTAGCGCAACTTTACTTCCAGCAACTTACTCCACTTTTTGATTGGCAACAATGGGCCGAACCACCTCGGGTCGGAAGCGTCGGCTCTCGGAGCCCCGCGGGGGCCACAGCGCGGCCGGCAGCACGAAGCGCCAGCGCCAGGACGTGCAGCAGACGCCCACGCAGCTGTACGCGCCAGAAGACGACGTTCTGGTGCTTGGAGACGGCGATTTCTCCTTCTCCCGAGGCCTCGTCAAGCACCGCGGAACTGGACGCGGCGTCGTGGCCTCGTCCTTCGACTCGGAGAGCCAAGTCCGCAATAAATACGCGAACGCTGTCGAGTGCATCGCCGCTGTGCGGTCGGCCCACGGTCTCGTGCTGCACGACGTGGACGCCACGAAGCTCTTGGAGCTGCCGCCGCAAGTCAAGACTGGGACAGGGATCAAGACCATTCCGGACTTCTTTCAGTACATTGTGTTCAACTTCCCACACAGCGGACAGCAGCGCGTTCATATCAATCGAGCGCTGCTGCTGAATTTCTTCGAGAGTGCACGCGACCGACTCAAAGTTCACGGAGAAGCGCACGTGTCGCTTAAAACGAGACCGCCGTATTCGAACTGGTTCATTGAGGACCAAGCTAAGGAGGCGGGCTTTGTGCTGAAGGAGAGACGCAACTTTAACATTCGGCTGTTCCCTGGGTACCGTCATCGCACGACGGACCCGCAAGCGAAGAAGTTTGAGGCTGACCTTTGTGTCACGTACGTGTTTGTGGTGAACCGATCGAAGGTAGGGATGACTCGATATTGCTGTGATATGTAGCTGTCGATGATATCTTTTTCAGCTGTTGTTGCTGACGTGGTTATGTTGTCGTGTTTGCTATGGTAGCACCCTTTCCAAGCGAGTCGAGCTGCGCTGAATGCGGCTAGTGCCAAGATTGCGGCTACTCACGCGAGCGAGCAACACGACCTGGCTGCTGCCATTCTCAACATTGCCAAGGCGAACGCTGCTGGTAGCAGCAAAGAGAAAGAATATCGCAAGATCATTCAGCTGATCGCGAAACCTACCAAAGCACGACGCAAGAAAAAAATCACGCTGCGGCCCCAAAGGGAGTGGAAAAGCAGACGCAAGTTTCTGCTCCAGTGAAAGTTAGCCCCGGAAACATTTGGAAGCCGCTGCATCGGCGGTGTTAGTGCCTGTATATTCAAGTCAATCCTCAGACACGATAGATTCTCGTTAAGTGGCTAAAGCTTGATGCTGGAACATGATGCCAATTCCTAAAGCATTGATCACTCGAACAGCCAACGATCTGTTCTTAAACTGCATCTGCAAGTTGCTGATGTTAGTCCATAACAGCTTCCAAGTACCCAACTATTTTTTCAGGTCTTGACTAGCAACTAAGCGGTTGGAGTTGCGTCGTCCTGGTAAACGTCCTTGAACATGCTCCATTACTAAGCCGGTAAAGTCTACATACACTTCAAAATCCGATGACTCACCAGAGCTTCAAGGACGTGTTGGTCAGCGGTTGCCAGCACTGTTCCCTGCCAAGTACTATCATGCTAAGATATTTTTGTGCTTGCCGTTGCAGTTGAAGTGTGGCCTCGATTTCTTATCTTTCATATACGCCGAGCTTCACTGTTTACCCCCAATACTCAACACCACATCTTCTCACTTCACCAACCATCCTAAACAAAGTCGAGGGAAACAAGTCAATTCATTTTGCGACTTCATCCGAGGAGCACAATAGCAAATAAAAACACGAGAATGGGCGTCGGCGCAAGCTTTGGGTCCCATCGCAACACGCCAAGCCGCTTCAAGTTCTCCAAACAATATTGTCGCATCATCAAGCGCTACATGCCACACTTTCCGATCACAGAAGCGTCCAACAATGATGATCGGCTGGTAGCTTTCCAGCACTGGGAGCGAGTCTTCAAGGAAAACATTCACACCGACGCACACCATGCTGCTGGCTCTGGCACCAAGATCGGACTCCTGTACGAGAACTTCTACAGGTACCTTTTCGAGCACTACCCACACATGAAGCCCCTGTTCCAAGCATCAGTCCAGATCCAAAGCCGCGTGATCGTGCATATCAGCAGCGGTATGAAATCGTTGCTGTCGTCGGAAGATCTGGTGCAGAAGGTGATGAACCTTGCACTCGTGCACCTCAAGATCGGAGTCAAACCAGAAGACTTCGACCCGCTTGGAGACTCGCTAATCCAAGGAATGCGGCTCACCTGTGGAGAAGACTGGGATGAGACCATTGAGAACGCATGGAAAAGTATCTACTGTCACGCCTCCATCCTCATCTTGGTCAACATTCCAGATCTCGACCTCAGCGGATCAGACGACGACTAGCATGCCTGAACAACGTGCGACGAGCTAAGCAAGCAACGCAACAGCAAGTTTAGAAAGGGTAAATGCGTAATCGTGGCAAACACTCAATCAATTCTGCCTCCCAGTTCATTCGAGTTGCATTGAAGTGGTCGAACGATGCGTACATAGCATCAAATCCGATCATGGGTGGTTGGCTCCCTTCCTCTTCGCCACGAGCATCTCAATTTCTGCACGGAAGGAGGGCTTCGCCAAATCCACGCATCGCTCTTCGTCGTTATTCTTTGCGTTCAGATTAGCCCCATTCTCCACCAGAAAGCGCGCAATATCTTCATGTCCTTCACTGATAGCTAAATGCAACGGGGTATTTCCACCAACGTCACGAGTATTGACCTTCGCACCGTGATCAAGAAGTAGGGCGATGATAGCTACAACACAGTAACGTTAAACAAACCAATACTGCCGCGATAACAGCAATCGAGCGTACCTGGACTTGGTTTGCCCCCCAGAGCCCTCATCAGCGGAGTACTCCCAGTATTGTCCTGCAAAACACCACCAAACCCCCATAACACCACGTTTTGCACGAATCCAAAAGAAGTCAAAGCCACAAAACCAAATCCTCACCGCCTGGTTAACGTCCCGTGTGTAGTCCAACAGCAGCTCAGCAATCTCTTGACGTCCTGCACACCAACAGCACCACTATTTGTCTCTGTACTAAGTACGTTCTTGCTACTCTTACCTCCGTGGTAGTGCAAAGGGATCTGCCCATTCTCATTGGGAAGGTTGGCATCGGCACCTCTAATAGCAATAAAAACATAATAATAATACTAATAAGTCGTAAATTACTATCTTCCAGTCACACAAAAGTCTCCTCACTTGCTCAGCAACAGTCCCACAATGTCTCCATGGCCTGCAGAGGCGGCGCTCATCAGTGGCGTCCACCCAGCGTCGTCTTGTACATTGACAACAGCGTTCGCGTGCTCCAAAAGGAACTCGGCGACGTCCACGCGGCCAGTGGCGCAGGCCCAATGCAGTGGCGTGCGCTCGTCCTCGTCCTTAGCGTCCAGATTCACGCCGCGGTCCAGAAGCTTCTGTACTTTGGCCACATCGCCAGCCTTCACCGCAGCCTGCGTCTCCGTCTCCATGTTGGATATAAAACACGAAGCAAATCGACGTTTGTATCCCAAAACCTCCTCAAACCGATTGAATTTTGGGAAGTGGAAATGACTGGTTTTTGGTCTGTAGCTGCAGACGAAAGTGTGCTTTTGTATGAATTTATGCGGATTCGTTCGCCCGAACACTGTTAGCAGAGGTTGTTGCGCTGGCTGGGGCGATGGAGTTCTCTTTGATTGAGTGCGGACGTAAATTCGACAGGAGGTCGTTTGTGTTGGGGCTAGCGCCCTTGGCCATCTCGCGAGATTTGGTCGTTTGTTGATCTATCATTCGTCGATGTGCGTCGAGGAGAATGACACAGCAATGGGCATAAATTCGTCGCCATGCCTCTTCCACTTGCGGTGTCCACAACGCGCCTGAACATTCCTTCATGGCGAATAGCAGAGCGACGCCCAGCGGATCGTAGTGCTCCATCTTGACGCCAAGCCGAAGATGCGTGCGCGTCAAACTTTCCACGCGCTCAATTATATTGTCCCCAACTAGGATCGACCTCAAGCCTGCGCTGACGTGAACCAGCACCTTGCTGCGCACAACCATAGAGGACCGGAAAATCGGTTTGAGAGCTGGCGAGTTGTGGTCCAGGAAAGAGTAGAACGTGTCGTACAGCTGAGAGATTCGCGTGCTGCCTTGGGAATTGTTTCCGGTACTTCTCTTGCTGTTGGCTGATTTCGAAGAGGGTGGAGCGACTTCAAAGAACGCTTCATTCCAGAAGGCTGCCGCTGTCAACCTGTGGCTTGCCGTGGAAGTTACGTAATACGGGAAACTCGGCAGGAGCTTGTTCACGATTGCAATCTGATTGCGCGTGAGCTTGTGTGGCTTTCGGTTGTCTGGCGCTGCGAAGACGGAGTTGCATGCGCAGCTCAAGTAGAGCCCCATGGCTCCGCCAATTCGATCCACTTGTCTTCTTAACTCACAGGCAGCGCGTTCGCAGTGCTCAGTCTGCCAGTGTGCAGGCAGACTGCGGTTCGGAACAAACAAGTCTCAGCAAATCTGATGCTCATGGTCGTCCTCCAACACCAATGCAGGCCCAGAAATAGAGAACCAGAACTCGAAGTGGGTAGAGCGTTAGATTTTGTCTTGAAAACATAGCGCAAAACGGACTTCCAGTGCCCGAAGCCTCCTGCTCGTCACTCGGTATCGAGGCTTTTAGCTGTTTGTTGCACTGAGGTAGTCTTACCATGTAGCCATGTGACGAACACCTGAACTTCATGTGCACCACACGACACGAGCTGTACCAAAACGTGCTCGCTCGATGACAAAAGGCGTAGGTCTGCTGTACTCCAGTCAAATTCCCCGCCCAATTGGCACACCGTAACCTTCCGCCCGCCTCTCGACGACCATGACGGACGCTGCGCAGGCCGCCGGCAGCTACTCGAACCACTCGGGGCTCTCCAAGAGCTGGCGCACCGTCAAGACGCACGCGGGCGTGTACACGGGCGGCAAAGTGGAGCTTTTCCATGGTCGCACGAGTGCCGACGTCGAGCCCAAGGCGCTTATGGCCTGTATGCTGCACGATGACGTGGCTATCGTCGACGCAGAGACAGGAGAACTGCAACGTACTTTGCAGCAAGACGTGGAGGACGAAGAGGCCAAGGAGTCGTTCGTGGTGTTCGCTGTGCGTCCAGGCAAGAAGAATCAGCTCGTCACGGCTGGACGCAACCTGCTGCTGCGTGTGTGGGACCTGGACACGTTCCAATGTGTGCGATCTATTAAGGCGCACGAGACGCCCGTGCTGGCAATGGCGTTCGACCCGTCGGGCACGTTACTGGCCACAGGAGGCAGCGACCGCACCGTCAAGGTCTTTGACGTGGACAAGGGATACTGCACGCACAACTTCCGCGGACATGCGGGTATCGTGACGCTCGTGCAGTTCCACCCGGACGCAGCTCGACTTTCCCTCGTGTCGGCCAGTGACGACGCCACGGTGCGCGTCTGGGACTTGTACACGCAGAAGCAGGTGGCGTGCATCCAGGACCACATGAGTCTCGTCACCAGTGTGGCGTTCTCGGAGGATGGATACACCATGCTGTCTGCTGGACGCGATAAGGTGGTGAACTTCTGGGACCTGCGGGACAACAAGCTTAGCAAGACGGTGCTGGTGCACGAAGCCGTGGAAGGACTGGTGGTGGTGCCGTCCACGTTCAAGTGCGTCACGAAAGCGGCCGGAAAGTCGCACGATAGCAAGGCAATTTACTTCTTGACTGCTGGAGAAATGGGCGCGCTGCGGATGTGGCGTAGCAGCAGCAACACGTGCGAAACGGTGTTTACACAGAAGTCGGATGCCTCATCGGCTCTTACGTACACAGACTTGCTGCTCAGCACTGCCCGCAGCGAGGTGGTTGTGGTGTCTTCAGAGCAGAACTTCCTGGTGTTCGATGAAAAATTATCCCGACGCACACAGATTATCGGCTACAATGACGATATCCTGAATCTCAAGTATGTTCCAGCGGCTGATGCAAGCGGCGCACCTTCGGATTTGCTGGCGGTGGCCACGAACAGCGAACAGATTCGCCTTCTCAACCGTAACACGCTGTCGTGTGACCTTCTTTCCAGCCACACAGACATTGTGATGGCACTTTCAGTTTCTCCAGATGGCCGATGGCTCGTTAGTGCTTCAAAGGACAGGACAGCTCGCCTTTGGGACTTGCGGCCAACTGGCGGCAAGAAGTCGGGCAAAAATCCGCCGCGCTGTGTGGCTACTTGCGCGGGTCACACGGAGGCTCTTGGCGCTGTTGCCATCTCGCAGCGCGTTTCCAGCTTTGCGACGGGTGCTGCTTTCTTCGTGACTGGCAGCTCGGACAAAACTCTGAAGATGTGGAGCCTCCAGCCGCTTGCTGGTGCCTACGCCACACCTGAAAAACCTTCACCCAAGGAGCTCTCGATTTCTACCCTCGGCGCTGTTAAGGCCCACGATAAGGATGTGAACGCTCTTGCCATCTCGCCCAACGACCGTTTTATCGCTAGTGCGTCGCAGGATAAGCTTATTAAGGTGTGGCACTCGCAGCAGGGAGGTGCAGGCCGCCTTCTGACGCTGGCTGGTGTTTGTCGTGGCCACAAGCGTGGTGTGTGGGCTGTTGAGTTTTCCCCGGTTGACCAGTGTCTTGCTTCTGCAAGTGGTGACAAGACGGTGAAGGTGTGGTCTGCCAAGGATTTCTCGTGCTTGAAGACGTTCGAGGGCCACACCGCCTCCGTGCTGAACGTGCAGTTTGCTTGCGCCGGCATGCAGCTCTTGTCCGCGGGAGCGGACGGTCTCGTCAAGCTCTGGACAATCAAAAGCAATGAGTGTGAGGCAACCCTGGACAATCACGAGGATAAAATTTGGGCTCTTGCCGTGTCGAAGGACAGCTCTGAAATGGTTAGCGGTGGCGCCGATTCTACGATCAACCTTTGGCGTGATTTCACGGAGGAGGAAGAGCGCGCTCAGCAGGATGATCGTGACGCCAAGCTTCTGAAGGAACAGGAACTGTTTAACTGCCTGCGTAACAACAAGTTGCTTGATGCTGTGCAGCTGGCGTTTGAGCTGAACCACCCGAATCGTATGCTCCAGATTCTGCGCGACTTGCTTGAAGGCCCACGGCACAAGGATCAGCCAGTGCTCCCAGGTGGCAAGCCTATTGATCCGGACAACTTCTCGCCTGAAGATATCTATGCGCCAGTGGTGCTCAGTCTTGAAGACGAGCAGTTGACGACCCTGATGGAGTGGCTACGTGACTGGAATACCAACGCCCGCAACACAAGCGTGTGCCAGGTTCTGGTTAGCACAATTCTTCGTGAGCTGCCTCCTAGCCGCTTGAAATCGTTGGATGGAGTTTCTAAGACTGTGGAAGCTCTTATTGCGTACAGCGAGCGTCACTTCCAGCGCATCGACCGGATGCTTCAGAAGTCTTACCTTGTGGATTTCAGTATTGTGACCATGAAGAGTTTGCTGCCGGTGGGCGAAGTTGAGTCGGCCGTGGAGAAGACGGACAGTGATAGCGAGGCTGAAGAGGAAGAGAACGAGGAAGAGAAGGAAGCTAAGGAAAAGGTACAGGTCAAGGTGCAGCCCAAGAAGCAGTCACGGAAGCGTGGGAAGACTTCTGCCAAAGCAAAGACCAAGAAGCAACGAGTGTAAATAGACCCCTCTCATAGAGCCCTTAGCTGTGGGTGCTTTTCATGTTCCAGTCTTTTGCCCATGGTGTTTCCCTCTCTTCTTGCTCGAGATGGTAGATTCTTGTCCTTCGTCAGCTTCTTTATCTTCAGACCGCCCGTAGATTTTCATGGTGGTGAGGAAGAGTTCTTCCAGTCCAGCAGTTCGGCAAGCAGCAGCCAACTCAGACATGCCATTCTCGGAGAACTCGTGAAAGTCTCGAGGTAAACGTCTAAGCGATTCAATTCCTCCAGAGCAGCCCTCTTTCACCTCTTCTGTCTGCTCCCCACGCACCGTGATCTGCTTCCAGCGGAGATGTTGCAGTCGACGCACATATTCCTGGACATTATCTTCTGCACCTTCGACAATCACGACGCCAGGCCAGCCAATCTTGCTAAACCCTCCAAGTTGCAGCTCCGATGCCCACTCCTTCACCACACGCCGTTTGTTCGAAGCAATGGTGTGGTGGAAGTAAATAGCACGCCGACCCAGTATCATCGGTGATACTACACTCTTAGTGGTTGGCTTCTCTTTCTCTTGATAGTTCTCTACGTTTGTGTTGGTGTGCACTTGAGATAGAAACTCGTGCATTTGCTGGTACAGTTGCAGCCCCACAACATCTTGAACAGCACAAGCAGCACAGCCCAATTCCATCAACTGGTTGTGCAGTTTCTCCATGTCGACCCGTGAAAGTTGAGGACACTGCACTTCAAACGTCATCGACTCGGCTTCAGGATATCCTGGAGGACACGAGAGCGTCAACGTCGGCACTTCCCGACCAAAAGCTAGATCCTATCCACATAACAGCAAGTAATACAGTAACTTAGTTTTGAGCAATAAAAACATCAACTACAGTTGTAAAATTCAAGAAAGACTACCTGGTGGTAAAATGTGTACTGAATCCGACATTCCGGTCGTGGCGGATTGGTAGCTTGGTGGTCGTTAGCGACGTATTCCTCGAGCGCAGCCTTGGCTTCCGTGTCCTCTTGTAGCTCTTGATCGTCGGGAAACATACTGAGCATGCATTCGAGCTCCTCGAGCTGTTGCTGAGCCGCCGAAAGTCCACCATCCGTCAACTTCATTTTTGTATTTCGTGATGCAAAATCTAAAGTGAATTGGGGAAATACAAGACACAGAATTGATACTTCACATGAATTCATGGTTTGAATCAAGGCCGTAATAGGTAAGTCTGGTTGTTAAGCCGTGTGTTCTAAAGGAACATGCGCTACACGCTCGTTGAAAAGCATGGCGATCTGCTCGAACGTCAATCCGGTCGTCTCTGGTACCTGTACAAATGATGAAATAACTTCGCGTTAGATTGGTGCTGCAACTGGCATTTTTCACGGCATGCGTTGCATACCTTGAAGTAGACAAAGCAAAGTGATCCCGTGGTGAGAATTGTGTAGAGCAGGAAAGCGTTCCCAGTCCCTAAAGCGTGAAAGACGGACAGTAACGTCTGATTCACCAAAGCACTGCCGAGCCAGAACATCCCAAACGTGAGGCCCATTCCAATGGATCGGAATTCGTCGGGGAGTAACTCCGAGCACACCACCCACATCAGCGGCGCCCAGCTCAAATTCCACGCGAAGATAAACGCGTACAGATTCCATTCACCAATCATCTGTACAACCTCAGAGTGAGTCGTGCTGAGTGTCCAGAAACACACTGCAAAAGTGAAATGACTGATTAGCATGAGGCTTGTCCCGATAAGCAGTAGTGGACGACGACCGATGCGGTCTACGACAGCAACAGCGGAACAGACACCGGCCAGTTTGGCGATGCCGACCCAGATCTCTTTACTGAGGCCGGAGACTGGGTGGTCACTTCCTTCTTGAAGCTCTTCCAGGATGTAGCTGGAATAGTACAGCATTGCATTCGCAGCAGTCAAAATGTGGCAGAATGCAATGGTCACGCAAAAGAGAACACGCCTGCAAACACACCAGCATATCATCAAGTTATTTAGCTGTAACATCCACTCCAAGTACTGCAGTAACGTACTTTCGAGTGACCTCGTCGGTAACAAGCTCGGTCATTGCGTGGAAGAAGCTCTGATGAAAAGTCTGCACATACATATCGGTCAGATCGTTGCACCCCAATGTAAATCACTTGAAGATAGCAAACGCACGCCAACGTCTAGATGCGCTTGGATAATTTGCTGCGATGCATCTTCGCTGTAGAGCAACCGCTTGAGAACTGCACTTGCTTCCTTGGTCCGATATTTCTACGATGATAGTGAAGTATCAGATCGTAAAGCAGAGACTCACTTTTAAAACTACCGCAACTTACCGAAATCAACCACCGAGGGGATTCTGGGAGGAAAGGCATCCCGAACTGCAATTAGCAGCGAATGTAACGAGAAGTGTCAGACATTGGCAAGTGTGAACACGATAGTTGCGTCGGTAGGTGCATACCAACTGAAAAATCGGCGGGAAAAGGGTCATGCCGAGCATCTTTCGCCAATCATTTTTGCCACCTTGTAGTGAAGAGCTCACAACAACTGATACAAGACAGCCAAAACAGACCATGACCTTCCCGGATACAGACTTGTTAGTTGCTTTCAACAAAGCAGCATCGCTCAAGCAGTAGCGCACCTCGTTGATCGTCACCAAAGCACCGCGGGTCTTAGGATGCGCGATTTCAGCCACGTACGTCGACACACACGGCCCGCTACTGCCGACAGCCAGACCAGCGATGAATCGACCGACAAGCATCGTGTGCAGTGTTCCTGCGAAAGTCATGAACAGCGAGCCAACCAAGAAGAGCGCGGCCGTCACCAAATTTGCCGGCTTCCGACCGATCCTGCACAAGTTCAACGCGGACACAACGATACAGTTCTCAATTGGAAGCTTCAAACATCAGTGTCAAGCACAGCAACGCTCGTACCAGTCAGCAAGGACGCCCCCAGCCAGTGACCCGATCACCGCCCCGAGCATGAGCGTACTCACAACACTCTGAGCTGACATTGTCGAGAGGCCAAATTCCTATTCACATGTCAAGCAGCATCAGTATCTACCATACCTCCTTGTAGCATCTCCTGTAACAACTCCCATCACCTGCTGGATAAGTGGCAGCGCCACCACCATGACACACAAGTCGTAGCCGAATAGAAATCCCGAGAGCGCACTCAGTCCGCAGATCCACGTCTGCACACCACACCACGAGCTCCGATGCCCTCCATCCTTCATGGCCATTGCATTGCCGCCGATCACCGCATAGCCCGCCACTTGAGGTGCATTGACACGGTGTTGAGCCATTCTGTCAACTGCGTGTTTGGCGTAACGGTTGTCAGCCGCAAAAATCGTCCTACCCTCTCCAACTCGGTCGAGTGTACCCATATCGGTATTCTATGAACATGTTTTGATATTTCAAATTCAAAAACAGGTTGGCGGGTGTATCATAATGGACGAGACCGGCATTTTGACGCCACCTTCGTCGCCCCCTCCGCCGTCCGGGAGCTTACCGGAGCTCACGCGACGACTACAAGACGAACGGGATGCTCTGCGCGTGGAGGTGGAGGAGCTGACGCGTCGCTTGGCGCAGGAACGCGCGGCCCGAGCCACTTTGGAGAACGAATCGCAGCTGCGGGAGCTGGAGCTGCGTCACGTGCAGCAACGCAGCGCCCAGGCCGCTCAACAGGCTCGAGACAAGCAGGTGGCATTGGAGAAGGAGTTGGAGGACGAGGTGGCGATGCACAAGATGGCGGTGCTGGGCAGGAACGCGGCGACGCAGAAGAATTCGACGTTGACGACGGAGCTCAAGGCGATGGAGACCAAGTGGAAAAAAGAGATGGAGAAGAAGGAAATTGCATTGGCAGAAGCGGAGCTTGCAGCGGAGGAAGCTCAGAAACTCAAGGCGGATAGGGATCAGCTAGTCCAACGCACGGAGAACGATGCCAAGCGAGTGAGAGAGCTGTGGCAGCAGATCGCTCGAGAGCATCAAGTGAAGGTGGAGGCGCTCAAGCAAGAGCTGGTGAATGCTCGCCAATTGTCGACGGATGTGGAGCACGCAGTTGCAGACTATCAGCACAAGATTGAGAAGCTGGAGGAGGCACTGCGGAAGACGACGGAGGAGAAGGCAGCCCTGCAGGAACAACTTGCGACTGCGTCGAGTGAGAGATCGCGGTCGTTGGAGCAGCAGGAGCTGGACAGGTTGAAGGAGAAGAGCTGGGGCAATGAACAGCACCGCATTGCACTGGAGTTACAGGAAGCGAAGAGTGAGTGCAAGCTGCATGCACAGAGAGAAGAGGCAGCCGTTAAAGAGCGAGACGCGGCGGTGCTGGCGGCTCGCAAGGCTCAAGAAGCGTTGGACGAACGGACACAAGAACTTTTGGCCCTAAAAACTGAGTTTGCCGAGCTGCTCGACAAGTACGAAACGTTGGTAGTGCAGTACAAGCAATCGGCACGTGAACGAGAGGTTCAGCTAATTCTGCGAACCCAGAAACTCCGTGATGGAAAGCGGTGCGCCGAGGAGTTGGTGCGTCTACGGCAGGAACAAATTTCCGGGTACAAACAGGTTATTTATTCGGTGAATGCCCGACTCACAGAAGTGCAGGAGCTTACCGAAGCTACTCAGAACAACGCGTGGTCACTACCTCAAGATGGTACCAACGCCAAGACATCGCTGTGTATTTACCGACATTAACGCATCGATAGACTTTATTGTGAATTGATCTTACTACGCATCATGGTTGTGCCATCTACACGATTCCCTGCTCTAGGAACGGCTCGTTGGCACGCACACGGTCAAAGCTGAAACGCGAACAGTCGATGGTCTTGAACTCTCCGTCTACGATCAGCTCCGAAATCGCTCGTCCAGCGGCAGGTGATTGCTGTAGGCCGTGTCCACTGAAGCCGTTAACGAGGTACATGTTCGGGACGTCCGGGTGAAATCCGATGATAGCGTTCTGGTCGAGGGTGTTGTAGTCGTAGTACCCAGCCCAAGCACTCAAGACCTTGATCGCTTCAAAATCCTTAACGCGATGTGCGATGGTGGGCCAGATCTGCTCTTCGAAATGGTCGTGGTCGGGGAAGTCCAACTCGTCCGTGGACTGACCGTCGTAGTCATCCTCAGGCTCAGGTGACCAGCCGCACACGAATCGACCGCCATGACCTTCACGCCGGAAGTAAACTCCATTCGGGTCGACTACCAGCGGTGTAGCTGCGTCGCCCTTCCAGATTGGCTCTGCGTCGCAGTGGAAGGCGAACATGGAGCGCTTGCGAGGCTTCACTGGGTAGTCAAAGACGCCGCAAGCTTCCAACAGCTTGCTCGACCAGCAGCCCGCGGCGTTCACTACAACTCCTGCACCGACCGAGTTAAAGCGCTTATCACCGCACTCTGGCGAGTTCTGCACCTCGATGTGGACCTTCTCGATCTGGTTCTGGCCGCCAAGATCAAAGTGCTTCACCTCGCCCTCCAGCACGTCCACACCAAGAGCCACGCTCTTGCGCTTCATGGCGTTGAGGAAGGCCCACGGGTCGAACCATCCCTGGTCCTTGATGCCGAGGATGGCCTGCTCCACACCGTCCGTGTTGATCCACGGGAAGCGCTTCTTGAGCGCCACCGGGTCCAGCAGCTGCACGTCCGCACCCGAGGCCTTTTGCGTGACATAGTTCTGGTTCAGGACATCTACGCCACGTTCACTAGCCAGGAACATGTAGCCGCCTTCGACGAACTGGACGTCCGGAGCATCGTGGCCGTCCACCTTGAGGTTGGTGCCAATGTGGCGCAGGAACTCGGTGCCATACAGACTCATCTCGATGTTCTCCTTCTCGGAGAACTGGTGACGGATGCCTCCGGCTGACAGAATGGCCGATGCGTACTTGTACTGCAAATCCACACACTGTCAGTATCAACACGACATCAAAGAAGAAGACGGGGGACGTACACACGGGTCCTTCTCCACCACGGCGATCTTGAGCTTAGGGGCTGCAATTGCGAGGTGGTAGGCCGTAGAGAAGCCCATGACACCGCCACCGGCGACTACCACATCATAGTAGGGCGTCTCGGTGGTCGTAACGGAGCTCGAAAAGCGGAGGCTTCGGCTTGCGATGGCACGCGCGAGTCCGGCAGTCTGCAGTCTGTAGGAAACGCAACAGATCGTCAGTTGACAGCAACGAAGGAGAGGAAGAGGAGGAGACGCACGTCTTGGTTGCCAGCATCGCGGAGAATTGAGGAGTGAGCTCTGGGCAGCGACCAGGACTTGCTGAGGGGATGCGACCGCTCAAGGTGCGTCACTCGGCAGTTACGAAGGGCAGAGCCGGGCCGAAATGGCCCACTTCAATGTGGTTGACTTGGGTTTTGTATGGGGCGCGTCATCGGTCCATGGCCCATCTCCGCGCGAGTACCAAATCGTAAACCGTTGATAGGAAGTTGAGCAGCAGGTCACCAAGTGCCAACCAGCGAGCACTGCATACCGATTGCGCGCCCTCCTCCTGTAGGTGAAGATGAGTGGGTGCTTTGCATGCATTTAAACTATTATTCCGATGCACTTGTTTGTGCGCTAGCATTGGTGTTTAGACACTCAACTGAAAGACGTCGATTTCGTTCTTTACGACTGCATCAAGACGTTCCGTCGATGCATTTAACGTACTGAGCAAATATTTAGTAGGAACGCAACGCAGTAGCGCTGTCACCACAACATCTACTCCATGACGAAACGATCCACTTGGTCCTGGCGAATGACCTCCTGCAGTGCGTCCACCTTGTCGTACATGCCGAACTGACCGCCCGTGTGAACGAACAAGATGTTTTTTCCAACGAATTTCTACAGACACAAACAAACGGCAAATTAATTCTCTGCGCGGTAGTTGTGAAGTTGCATTGGCTTCATCCTTACCTCTGGCGCCTCGTTCAGTTCCTGGATGAGGTGGAACAGCGCCTTGCCAGAGTACACTGGGTCCATAAGCACGCCCGTCGTACGGCTCACACTGTAGATAAACTCGAGCTCCTTTTTGGTGCTGCGGGCGTAACCTGTGCCCTGCGCGTTAGTGATCTGCAGGAATTGTCTCGACGAGATATCTCCTGCTGCACCCATGGCAGGTAGGATCTGACCATCAATGTGGCCGTGGAAGTACTCATCGTTATCACACACAATGTACGCATGCGCCGGGATTTTGGTATCAAAGTTGAGCGGTGCGCCCGGGTGGGTCTTCGCATACAGATACGACCCAAGCCCAATGCCTGCAGCGGTTCCTCCACTGCCGCACGCAAAGGCAATGTCCGTGATCGGCAGTTCGTGTTCCTATTTGCAACCAAAGACCAAATCGCACCAGTCATTGACCCTTTTCCAGTACTTATGATAACTAGGACGCTAGCACAAACCTTGAGCTGGTTGTTGATCTCGTCAATGGCTTGGATGTATCCCCACGTACCAAGGCCATTGCTACCGCCAACGGGGATCGCGTACGGTCGGCGACCTTCCTCTTTCAGTCGGTCGCAAGTACGCTACAATGCTCACCACCACATTAGAACCATAAGTCCTTAAATCCCAGTTTCATACCTCACCGCACCTTGATCATAGCCTCACTGCCATACTTGCCGTACTCTTGACGTGACATCTGAATCACATTCGCATCCAGCATGCTGCAACAACTCGTCAGTACCCTCATATACTTCGTATCAATATAAAACCTTCCTCACCGATCGAACAGCACGTTCCCCACCAGTCCCGGGTCTTCCTCGGGCTTGTTGGTCCGTAGCAACAGATACGAGTCGAGTCCGAGCATCCTGGCGACTGCAGCTGTAGCTCGGCAGTGATTGCTCTGGATACCTCCACACGTGACGACGCAATCCGCTTGTTGCTCTAGCGCCTCCGCCAGTAGAAACTCGAGCTTGCGGATCTTGTTCCCGGACGTCTCCATTCCACTGAAGTCGTCGCGCTTGATGAACATGCGGACGCCCTCAGGCAGACCTGGCGGCGAGAAGGGGAAGATGGGCGTGGGGAAGTGGCCGAGGCGCAGCTTCTTGGCCGGCGGGTGGCGCAGCGCCGACGCCCACACGGGCGGCATGAACGGGACGGACTTGAGCATCACGAGAAGTGAATATGCAGGAACACCTCCACGTATCTCGACGCAGCCAATCACGGACCAGTAGGGGCAGCTTCAACCACTTACTAGTTTCTCGATGTCTACTAGGCTGGTTTTCAGTGCTGGTACGGTAGAACAATGAAAATGGAGATGCGAATGGAGCAGCCTCTGGACAAGTTTGGTTACAAGTACTTCTGGGCGCTGATGGTGGGCGGTTGGTGTTTACCTGTGGAAAATTGATCACCTCTGTGAATTACTGGTTTGAAAACGAACTACCGTAGTGCCGTAGTGCCGCTGCGTTCATTTCGTGTTGGACATTAGCTCATCGAGGCGCTGGTAGAGATGCATACGGCTAGATTGAGGTACGCTTTAGTTTGGCTAGTTCCTGTAGCGGATCGTCCTGACTGATCGATTACCAGTCCTCAACAGTAGCTGCTCTAGCTCCAATAGGCCGTGCCACGAGACGATCCTCTACACATATCAATCGCCCAGCGTGTGTGTGTGATATTGATGCGGTTCGTAGGCTGCTAAACGCTCCATCGTCAATAGCTTTACCCAACTACTACGTAGTATCTGCCAAAATACACTTCAACGTCTCGACTAAAAGTACCAACTTCTGACTCACTAACCACCTGCCTCATTTCACTTGAACAACGTATGCCTCCTCTGCCAATAGAAGGGCCAGCACAACTGTACAGACAGCACGCGTCCAGCACTCGCAGTCAAGTGCTGCACACTCGATGGCGAGCTCGTGGCTGCTCTCGCTGGCGCTAGCGCTCTGCTCCCTGTCGAGCACATCGTCCGCCGCCATGTTGGACGCCCCCACGCGCTTCGGCGGCTTCTCTAGCGACCGCTACGTCCGTCAGAGTCGCGCGGACCCGGACCAAGTCGTCCCGCTGGTCATTGGGCTGCTCCCGCGGGACTTTGGCGCCATGGAGAGGGAGTTCTACCATGTCTCGGACCCTACGTACGTTTTGCAATGGTTTGGGGGGCTCTGTACGCTCTGGTTTATCGTTTATGAAGGAGACTGACCTTGATACGTGTTTTACATTGAATTTGTGGCTTCAGACACGCGTCGTACGGCCAGTTCCTCGCTCAGCATCAAGCGGATCAACTCTCCCGACCGGTGGATGGAGCAATTGATGCACTGCGGAGCTGGGTCGGGGGTTATACACATGAAAACAGCGTGGGGACGTTTTCGCACACGTCCAATATGTTCAAAGTGCCCATGAAGGTGAAGCACATGGAACAATTGTTGCAGACGGAGATTCATTACTATGGAGCGAAAGAGGAGGAGGGTGTGCTGTCGTCGAAGCGGCGGAGATTGATGCGAGCGGCGACGGACGTGGCGGTTCCCGAACATTTGCAAGACGTCGTGTCGTTCATGAGTGTCAACGCTCATCCACTGGGGCTACGGGCGCTTGGTGTTGCTGCTTCACAGACACCAGAGTTGAATGGGAAGGGAAGTGGGACGCTAGCAGCAATTCGGCAGACGTATGGCATTCCTGATAGCCTTGTGGTTACGAATCCTGCCAGCACACAGTGCGTGCCCTCCTTCTACGATGAGGCTTGGAATCCAGAGGACCTGATAACGTTCTATACTCAGTACTTGCCTGGAGAAAGCCCGCCCCAGGTCATTGAAAAGGGTGGCCGGGTGAACCGTCCCGAGATGGCGAGCACTGAGGCATCGCTCGACCTGCAGTACATCACAGGCGTGGCTCGCAATGCCACTACATTCGTCTGGACCATGAATGGCAGCAACCCATACTCAGCGGAGGATGAACCGTTCGTAGAATTCGCTGAAGACATTCTTGCGCTGGAGAACCCACCACTCGTCGTCTCCATCAGCTACTCAGACGATGAGGAACACATTTTTGATGTATCGCCAGGCTACGCTCGTACACTGGATACGCTACTCATCAAAATGGGCCTACGTGGAATCACAGTGCTTATCGCTGGTGGTGACGATGGAGTAACTGGACTACGCACTGAGTTTGAGAAGGTGCCTGTCGAGGACATGTGCAAGCAGAGTGGCCCACAATGGCCATCTTCGAGCCCCTACATCACTACCGTCGGCGCTACGATGCTTCTTACGAAAGCTCAGCAAGCGGCTAAGCCTTTCTTCCGTACGAACGAAGAGGTGATCTGCAGTGTTGAGAACGGGGGAATCATCACGTCTGGTGGTGGATTCTCTAATATTTACCCGATCCCAGAGTACCAACGCAAAGCCGTGGAGAGATACCTGGCAACACGGAACATCCCGACCACTTTAGGTTTCTTCAACTCTAGCGGCCGTGCGTACCCTGACGTTGCAGCTCTAGGCGCCGGCTTTCTAGTTTACATGGGCGGACGCCTTTCATCGGTGTCGGGTACGTCGGCTTCCACACCAGTCTTTGGTGCTATGGTCACTTTGTGGAATGACGTTCGGTTAAATGCTGGCAAAAGCCCGCTGGGGTTCATTAACCCCCTGCTGTACTACCTTGCCGAGAACAACATGGACGCGTTCCATGACGTGATTGTAGGCAACAATGGTGCCCCTCGTGGTGGCAACAACCCTTGCGAAGACTCGTTCAGCGCTGCTGCTGGATGGGATGCTGTCTCCGGCGTAGGTACTCCCAACTTCCCAGTGATTTCAGAGTTCATCGCAAACTTGGAGGATCACTTCAACATCTCTACGCTAGGAGATTCCAGCAACTCGGCCACGAACAATGTGAGCAACAACGCTATCGTTTGGACAACACAAAGCGGTGGAATGAGTACGCTTACCACCGTGCTGCTGATTGCGGCTGTCGCTGCCAACGTCGCTATTGGAATTGTGGTGGTGGTCACCGTGGTCAAACGGTGGAGAAACAAGTATACCCCTCTCGATGATCTCGCCAGTGGTTCCACCACGCCTTCTGCTCCCGTTTCAACTACCACTTCAACGGCTCGCATCCAACGATTGAATTCGGACCCTGATAGCAGTGAGGATGAAGTAGAGCTGAGCGAAATCAATCTGCGCGACTAATTCGTAATAGATTCGATGTATTTGCCGTGCTGCGAGCATTTAGTTTACCATCGAAGCTGGAACGTACTGACATCGCACCGACCACCATCAGCAGCTAGTAGCAAGTCTATGCCTGGATATTGAGGAACAATGACAACACCCATCGGCTGGACAAAGCGAGTATCGATTTCTCCCGTTGCTCCAAATGCAGTAGCAAATACTCCTACATTCGAGAATACAGCTACACAGCGGTTCGCAACATCACTGACCAGTATGAACCCGCTGCGTTGTTGCACCCAGACTCCAACAGGGGACAGAGGTTGATCAAATGGAGTGGCACTTGCATCGAGAACTATGTGCACTCGACCATCCAAGTCAAGAACCTGCACTCGAAAATTACCAGTGTCGGCCACAACGATTTTATCGGAGCGATGAGGACCAAAGTTACATTTTGGCGTCTCCGGCAGCGCAGGGCAGAGCGCTATACCCGTTGGAAAATTGAAGTTCCCTGGTGACATGCCTACTTGACCGAAAGCTCGTACGAAACTGCGGGTTGACAGATCAAACACTTGTACGCGATGATTGCACTGATCACACACGAAAAGCAATCGGTTTTCCCAGATAGCGATGCCTTGCGGTGAATCGAAAAAGCCTTCCAAATGACCAAAGCCCTCTCCAATACGTCCACTAAATGAACCACTGCGGGCATTAAAGAGCGATACAGAATGGTTTCCGCTGTCACTGACCACCAGAATGGTTTCTGGTTGCTCACTTTTTTCACTTCCACACTCGATGTCATTACTGACGCTGTAGGTTGCAAGAAATGACGGATGATTCAACTCTCCAGGAAGAAATCCATTTGAGCAAAGCTTCTGATCGCCGTAGGTTGTCGCACCGACAAAGAATTGCAAGTTCATATTGCTCGAGTCAATCACGGCCACTCGGTGTGCCATTGAATCACTTACGTAAAGCCACCGCGTTTTTGGAGGGTCTTTTGCTTGTTCTTCAGAGTTTTGAGACGTAAAGCTGAGCTGGAGACAAGTATGCACACTGCAAACACCTCGGAGTTGGCTCTTTGGAAGCTGCAGCCACGTACAACCGGCTGCATCGAAGTTGTACGTATACACGCTGGCATTTTCACGGTCAACAGCTATGATCTCCCGTTCAGAGGGCGCATACGCAAGACCGAACGGGTGATGAAAGCGCGAGCGTTTATCTCTCCATTCCATTTGGCAGCTTGTGAGGCGAGCGTACAACTTGCATGTCGGGTGCAACACACTTGCAAGTCCGTAAATTTCATTCATGTTGTTCCCCGATAGAATTGGTGGACACTGACCCAGCGCTGCGTACTCCCTCGCAATTTCAGCCCGTAGGAATGCAAACTGTTCGCGTTGGAATGCTGCCTGCTGGAGACTACCGAGCAATGACAACTGCCTCAGAAACTCGCCTCGCTCATTGAGTATTTGAACACGAAAGTTACCACAATCTGCCACGATAGCTTCGAACTGTTCGTTCGAGACTCCAGTGTCACTTTCAGGCTGTATACCTCGCGTAATTGCACGCTGGTTCATGAACGATTCACGAAACAGTGAGTTTAATGTCCCTCTTACCATAAGAAAAACCATTTTGTACCTTTCGGACGTTCGCCAACTTGATATCGCGTAGGTCATAAAACTCCCCGCTCTGCATCCCTTTGCGGCCTATGGCTTGTACAAAAGCTCCCCGCTTGGCAAACACTACCAGGCGCGAGTTCCCAGTATCGCACACTACTACATGATAATGCGAAATATCCAAGCCAGTAGGTCGTTTCAACGCCGTCACTACTCGTGATCCAGAAATGCTTCGTTCTAGAGTGACGCCTTTGCCCAAGGAGTTCGTCGGGAGCTTGTACACCCTAATACAGTTGCTTGCTTCATCGGTTGCGTAAAATTCCTGAGCCGAGGCATCCACAGCAATTCCTCGGGGTAACGTAAGCTGCTCATTTCCGTCTATAAAACCTGTACGAGCCGATGACGCGTCGAGGTCGCAAGTCTGGCCTCCGGTCACTTGGTTAGCGAGAACACAAGTCCTGTACAATTGAAATAAGACTCGGAGTTCGACGATCGCAACTCGGGCGCACTCCTGCTCACACACTAGCAGAATCAGACCCAAAACACCAGCTCACAACACTAAAACGTTCCTTCCTACTACTCACTTACCTAAAAGTCGACCACAACGCGTGACAGCCATTGCAGTGGGCGTTCGAAGTGAAAAACTATCCGCTTTATCCTGTCCCCAGGACGAGGAGAAGAGAAGTTTTTTCAACTTCCGATCAAAGCCGTGGATCTTGGCAGTGTTATCACCCACCAGGATCACATCGTCTTCAAGTCCTATGATCGAATTCTCCAGAGCTCGCACGGTCACCACTGCCGCACACATTGGCAGCGCTCCTTTATCTCGAGACGGAATTTCAAGTGTTGCTGTCCAAAACGCTCCCACAAGTCTCAACTGCTTCTCGATGCCAGCGATCACGTTCTTCTCGTCGTTCTCCAGGTTTGCAATCCGCTCTTCCTCCGCCGCTTTCTTCTTTCGGATCTCCTCTTGCTCTTGAAGAACTCGGAGCTCTTCAGCAATGCGTTCTGCAAACAAAGCGAAGTGACCATCCTATCCAATTCCCAACTCCACAACCTCAATCTGCTCACCGTCTTCGAGTCGCTTGCGTTCTGCTTCCTGTTGTCGCTTTAGCTCCTCCTGACGCTGTCGAGCCGCTTCCTCCAGCCGCTGGTTCTAGAGTTTCTACGTCATATCACGTGCAATTCCTCAGACTTGGTACCATATTCCTCCATTCTCCCACAACTTCCTACACGCAGTCGACGACGCTCCGCCAGCGGGTTCTCCTTGAACGCCATTGCAAAGCTCCACGCGACGCTTCAAGATGCAGATCCGGCGACCGATAAACGCTGCTGCTGTGTGCAATTGCTGGTTATATTATAAAAAAACTTGCCCCGCCGTATTCGTCCTACGCGGGGCTCTGCAAGTCTAAAAATCTTCTAGTCCCTAGTGGAGTATCCTAACACGTCGGCTCAATTAAATAGGCGAGCCGCGCAGCTCGGCCAGCTGCGCGCGCGATAGCCGCAGGTCCAGGTTGTTGTCCCAGCCGCACATCTGCTCGAACGAGTCGTGCGCGAGCTCCACCTGCTGCAGCACCTCCTCGGCGTTCGGGTGCTCCACGAACTTGAGCGTCTTGGCGAACGTGCGATGGACCTTTTCGACAGCAGCGAAGCACGCGTCTCGCTCCGCCATCGAGTCCCCAACAGACAGGAAGTTAAAGTACGATTCCTGCACGGCCGCGGGTTGCCGGAAGTGGTTGCTGTTGCTCTGAGCTGCGGCGAAACACTTGTGCGCGATGAGCTGCATGACTTCCTGCTTCCAAGTGGCCGAGTCGCCGCCCAGCCCGAAGGTCTGTTCGTACCAGCTGCGCGCCGACACGATGTGGACGTCTGCGAGGGCCAGCACGCTCTGCACGGCCGGCAGGTAGAGCGCGCACGACATCTCGACCCAGCCGAACTCGGCGGCCGTCACGACGAACACGGGGCCGTACGCCACGGCCTTCTGCAGCAGCCGCGCCACGTGCGCGCCGATGAGCGACAGCACCTCGCGCTGCGCCGGCGTGACGGAGATCTGGTGGCCGCGGTACTTGGGCAAAAGGTCCTGCGCGTGCAGCCACGAGCTCGGGCAGAGCGTGTCGTCCCAGTCGAAGACCACGACGGTGCGGTCCTTGACGGAGGAGGGCGCGCGCCGCTTGGAGGCAGGCGCAGAGGCGGGCGACAGCGGCCGCAGCGTCTCGACGGCGGAGGAGGCGAACGCCATGACACAAGCTCAAGCTCGGAGGCGGAAAGTGGAGACCTGCGCGAGCCGCAGCGAGTTCGGGAGTGCAGAGTGGCGGGGGTTTCCAGCGCGAGGGATTCTCTATGGCGAGAGGCCCGCGACATGTGGCACAACCATACACTGCGTAAGTAACTGGGCCAGAGACCGGCCACGCGGTCGGTTGAAGCCGCTTCGAGCGCTGCGCCGAGGACAACGCTCGTGATGGCCTCGGTCTCCTTTGGCTCGAGCTATTGCTCAGCAATTTGCTGTGGTGGCGAACGGCGAGCTGCTTGCTGCGGGCTTTCACGGCGGAGGACTTGCGTCGCTGGTTGTTGAGATGGCTGCGCAAAGCCCCGCCGGCATAAACGGTCCGCGGCGTGAGGCGCGATGGCAGCACTCGCCAAGCACTCGGCCAGCCGATGGCAGCGGCACCCAAACGACATCCAGCAGCAATTGTGCCGGGATCGCGACGACAGCCTTAAGACGTGGCGCTAATGAGCTACGCTAACGAGGGTCGGACGGCTTGGCGGGCGTTTAATTGAAACCGCGAGCCGATTGCCACGCGCTGACGGTGCAGGAAACCGCTCGCTTCCCTGCTGCGAATGTCGTGCGCCTCCGATTGCCGCGGCTGTTGCACCGAACTGATGGCGCCGCGCACGTGTTTCTTGTCGGTGCCAAGCTGCCAGCGCGAGCCAGAAACCAGAGCTGCTTGCGGCTGCGAAGCAAGAGAGCTCCGGGCCCACCTGGCGCGAAGAAACTTTCGCTCTCCTTTCAGCCGAGGCGAGTAATGCGCGCCGCTCCTTGAAGGCGCGTCGTCCCGACGGCAACTCGCTGTCAGCCAAGTGCAAAGGGCAACAACAAGTTGCCTTTTTCGAGATTCAAAAACGCGCGCGAGTTTGTGTTCTCAAACTCAGGTGCACATCAAGTATGCGACACGCACTGACGCCAGCCTTCGATACCGGTCTTGACTTGCTTTCACTATGGGTAGATATTTTGCGCACCTCACTTGGATTCAGTATAGGGGTGCCCGGAATGTCTACCCATAGTGAAAGCAAGTTAAAACATAGATCTTCCGCCCCGCAGCAATAATTGCAATTATTGCCTCTGCAACAATTCGCCATCTTCCGCTAATTGCAATTATTGCCAAGCACGGCTTCGCCATCCTGGCAAAGGCGGCGTCGGGGAAGGACGCGCTTCGTGCCGCCGCCACCCGACCAGATCGCGAGATGGATCACCTCGCTGTCTCATGGCGCTTCTGTATTCGGCCGCACGCGATTTGTCCGAGCACTGGCTGGCAGCGCCACTCGAAGCGCTGTTCACGCGCGCAGTTGACTCAGCCCCGATCCCCATCTGACAATTGAGACCCGGTTGCGGCGGCGTTATCGCTCTCTTTCGCGAAGCCCCACAACGCTACACCGTCGTCGGCCAGCTCCGTGACTGCTTGGAGCCCCACCCAGCAGCAATGGCCACCGCCCGTCGACGGAGCTTCATGCGTTCGCGCGGTCGCCGCATCTCGACGCGCGAGTCTCTGATGAGTCTCATCTCGGTCAGCCGCACACCACTTTCGGCTTGTTCCTACACTAGGATCTACATCCGCGTTATGTACTCACACCACTTTCGGGTTGTACCTACACTAGGACTCCATCCTAGTTGTGTGTGTATTACGCGGTCCACGTCGTGTCGCACCTAAACTGGACATCGAGTTGATCCCCCCACTTGGGGAACTTCTAGCAGCTGTAGCAACTTCACCATGGGCCGCCGCAAGCCCGCCGCCGCCGCGCACGCGACGCTCTTCGGGGACGAGCGCGTGGTCGTGGGCGTGGACGACCTGGTGCTGCTCCCGTCCGTGAGCGAGACGTCCATCCTGGAGAACCTCAAGATGCGCCACGCCGCTGACGTCATCTACTCGTACATTGGCCACGTGCTCGTGGTCGTGAACCCATACAAATGGCTAGATATCTACGGGGAAAACAGCATGCACGCATACATGCACAAGGCGCGCATCGACGTCCCTCCCCACGTGTTCGCCACAGCAGAAGAGACGTACCGTACCATGCTCAGTGAAGAAGACAATCAGTGCGTCATCATCAGCGGAGAGAGCGGCGCCGGCAAGACCGAAGCCTCCAAGCAGATCCAGAACTACATTGCAGGCGTCAGCGGCAGCGGCGCGGGCGTCGACAAGGTCAAACGTACCTTTCTAGAGAGCAACCCGCTGCTGGAAGCCTTTGGCAACGCCAAGACGCTCCGCAACAACAACTCCAGCCGCTTCGGAAAGTACTTTGAGCTGCTCTTCGACTCGGCGGGACGGCCGCAAGGTGGTAAAGTCACCAACTACTTGCTGGAGAAGTCGCGCGTTGTCAAGCCTGGCAAAGGCGAGCGCAACTTCCACATCTTCTACCAGGTGCTGGCTGGACTGCCATCTGCAGCCAAGCAGAAGCTCTACTTGGACCAAGGAGGTGCTGATAGATATCACTACTTGAAGGCTAGTGGGTGCTATGATGTTGAGGATGTGAACGACGCGCAGGAGTTCGAGGAGACCATGGCGGCCATGCAGCATGTCGGCATCAAACGGAAGCAGATTGAGCTGGTCATTCAGGACGCTGGCCGCTGTGCTCCATATTGGTAATGTACAGTTCCAGCCTGAGACCGTGGGAGACGCAGAGGGATCGTCGGTGCGCGACCGCGAGAGTCTGCAGATTGCGTGTGAGCTTCTAGGGCTCGACGCCGCGCGGCTGGAGCACGCTCTTTGCTATAAGCTGCTCCAGACAATGGCACCGGGAGGTAAAGTGGAGTCGTATGAAGTGCCGCAGAACACGAGTCAGGCGAAAGCGCAGCGCGACTCCATTGCGAAGGCTGTTTACGATCGATTGTTTGACTTCTTGGTGGAGCGAGTGAACCACGCTTTGGACATTGAGAAGAAGGCAGAGAAACATGGTGAGATTCTGGAGATTGAAGATATGACCACGATTGGAATTCTGGATATCTACGGCTTCGAAATCTTTGACAAGAACGGGTTTGAGCAGTTTTGCATCAACTACGTGAACGAAAAATTGCAGCAGATTTTCATTGAGCTCACTCTAAAGAGCGAACAGGAGGAGTACGCACGCGAAGGCATCGCATGGGCTCCGATCCCGTTCTTCAATAACAAGGTCGTGTGCGACTTGATCGAGGCTAGACGCCCTACACCTGGAATTTTTCTTATTCTGGATGACACGGTCAAAACGATGCATTCTCGACAGGGAGATAGCGTTGACGCCAACTTTCTCGAGAAGGTTTCAGGAATTCACGGATCCCACCCACATTTCTCCAAGCGTGGTAAAACCTTTGAAATCAAACACTATGCAGGTGATGTGCAGTACAACATCGATGGTTTCGGAGACTCAAACAAGGATTTCCTGAGCAAGGACATCGCTCTCATCATCAGTGAAACGTCCAACAAGCTCATGCGGTATATCTTCCCGGAAGAGATCGATCTAAACGACAAGCGCATGGCCAAAACGGCCGGATACAAAATTCGAACGCAGTGCGAAGCCCTTGTGACCGCACTCATGGATTGCACTCCTCACTACGTTCGATGCATCAAGTCTAACGATCAGAAACAGCCGAACAAGATGGACGATCGGCGTGTGGTTCACCAAATTAAGTACCTGGGTCTTCTTGAAAACGTAAAAGTGCGTCGGGCAGGCTACGCCTACAGAGGGGACTACGGTCGGTTTGTGGATCGTTTTCGTTTGCTAAGCAAGGAGACGTACCCGGAGTTCCGTGGATCTGATAAGAAGGGAACTCAAGCTGTTCTGCGCGCTGCCGTGAAATCACTTCCTCAGCTTGAAAGCGAAGTTCAGCTCGGAAAGACTATGGTGTTCATCCAGACGCCAGAGACTTTCTTCGAGTTGGAAAAGTTACGCGAGAAAAAACTTGGTTCTTTTGCGATGCGGATCCAAAAGGCGTGGAAAAAATATTTTGGCCGTCGGCATTTACTGCAACTCAGTCATGATATCACTAAATTGTACACCTCCAACAACAAGCAGCGGCAACGTGTCAGTATTTACCGTCCGTTTGATGGCGATTATCTACGCGACAACACCATTCGCGATGCGGCCATGGGAAGTATTCAACATTACGGCGACTCGGAGAAGATAATATTCATGGATGAAATTGAAAAAGTCTGTCCGATCGGTGGCGTGTCTCCTGACGGATCCCCAGTTGCGACGGTGGGGAGAATTTTAATCATTACGGACCAGTTCTTATATCTGATGGAGAAACGCACCTGGCAACCTGTCCTGGACCCGAAGAGCACGTGGGTGCCACCTTTGGTTTACCTTCGTCGTCGTCTTCGTTTAACTGCGATTGAAGAGATTACGATGAGTACGATGGCAGACCCGTATTTCGTGCTTAAAGTACATCAGGAACCATTGATGGCTGAACCGAACAAGAGTAATTGGGCGGACAACAAGTCTACCATGGTCTGCATGGCCACTGGCAAGAAGTTTGGGTTGTTCAACCGCCGCCACCATTGCCGGTACACTGGCAAGATTTATTGCAATGATGTCTGCAAGCAACTGGAGGTTGTTCCAGATCTTGGCTTCTACACGCCGGTGCGCGTATTCGACAAGGTCATTGGACTCATGTCGACGGAGATGCCCGAAGACCAGCTACTTGTATCCGAAAAGAAGACCGAAATCGCTGTCACGCTTGTGGACGCAATCCGTTCGCTGGCAAATGTTGCGACGCCTATCAGCTTCAGCGACACGATTCGCCTCCGCAGGGCAGCAAGCGCTGGACTATCGAAAACACCGCCTCAGCAGATTCAGTTTGTGTCATCAGGCCACGATAGAATCACTGGCGATGCAAACTCTGTGCAGATTCACGTCGCACCGGGTGTTCCCGATGAATACATTCGCAAGCGTCGGAAACGAGAGAAGGCGCGTCGCAAGAAACTGGAAAGACAACGTGAAGAAGAGCTGGCAATGCGAGCTCAGCGCCAAGAGCAGCGTGGTCGTGAACGTGAAGCAGAGCGGCTGCGCCGTGTAGCCGAGAAGAAGGCCAAGAAACAAGCCGAGAAAGAGGCTCGAAAGAATGCACTGACGTCGAGAAAGTCTGCCAAGGCATCCATGGAATCGGTGCGAAAGTTTGGCGAAAGCGTACAAACTGCCCCAACAAACGGAGGCATCGGTGGAGCCAACAGCGAGTTGGCCGCCATTCTTGCTCGTCGTCGGGGAGGTTAAGCTAAATTGTCCAGTGGCTCACCAGCGGATCCCTTGTGCAGCAGGAGAACACGCTCAGATGCTCGATAGGTAGTCATCGAAAGAAAGAGGCACCTAAGCGCGAGCAAAGCATTTCAATTTTGACACTCACGGATAAAGATCGATCTAAACAACTTCCACTTAACAACGCGAACGGCTAGTGCTCAACACTGTGCACCGGCAAGTGATCGATACCCACTGGTGTTACTTTCGTGCAGTACCATAAATTGATGGATGTGAGGTTGACGAGTGTCTTGAGCTGCGCGAGTCCTGCATCCGTGATTTCGCCACATTCTGACAAGTTCAGCGATGCCAGCGACGTGACTTTGCCCAACGTTGACATGCCTTCATCAGTTAATAGGTAGCAATTTCCGAGGTCTAGTGAAGAGAGGTTGGGCATGGTGAGGAATGCTGCCAAGCTCGCGTCGGTCACTTTTGAGCAACTCGCGATATCAAGCGACTGAAGCTTAGTGAGCGATGACAGATTCTGGAGGCCGACATCCGTGAGCTTGTTGCAGTACCAAAGTACTAGCGATTCCATGTTCGTCATTTGAGCAATGACAACAGTGGAGGCATCCGTAAGAAGACGGCAGTTCGATAGGTTCAGCGACTTCAAGCGCGTGAGACCTGCTAAATGAGCGACACCTTGGTCATCAATGCGGTTGCAGCGCATGAGATTGAGGTTGGTGAGACTGTTCAATTTCCCTAGCCCAACCAGAGCTTTGTTGCCCACTTGACGGCAGTTCGAGAGATCCAAGATCACAAGTGACTTGAGTTGCGATAGCCCCGCGATGCCTTCGTCGCGGATTCTGGAGCAACCACCAAGGTACAAGGATTTCAGACGATCGAGTCCGCCAAGTTTGCCGAGTCCTTCATCAGTGACGTTGAAACAACTCACCATATCCAGCGACGTAAGGTTCCGCAGCTTCGAGATCGATCGCATCCCTTGGTCTGTCACTTTGCCACACTTCATGAAATTCAGGAACCGCATCTTGGTGAGAGACTCCATGTGTTGGAACGTAGCGTCGCCGATTTCGCTGCAGTACCACAAGTTGCACGACGACAAATTCGGGAAGTTGGCTAGCACTTGTGTACCGGTGTCAGTGATTTTGTAGCATCCGGCGATGTCTAGCGTTACGAGGTTGACCAGCGTCTCAAGCGACTGCAGACCGTTGTTGGTCACTTCTCCAACGTTGGCAATTTCCAAGTGTCGTAGGTTCACAAGCGTGCTAAGTGAGCGTATGCCAGCATCGGTGAGCTGGGTGCAGTTGGACAAATTGAGGCTTGTGAGCGATGTGATCTCTCCCAGAGCAGAAATGCCAGCGTCTGTGAGAGCGCCTTGGGAACAATACCAGAGATTCAGCGTCTTCAACAGCTTGAGCCGAGCTAATTCTCGAATACCGTTGTCGCCGACTTGGTTGCAGCCCCGAAGACTCAGATAGTTGAGCCTCGGTAGGTTGGTAGCGACGGCGGTGATACCTTCGTCGCTCACAACCTTGCAGTACCCAAGATTGAGCCACGTCAGCGAGTTTGACTGAGACTCGGCCAGCGACGAGATTCCGTTGTCAGTCACGTGGTAGCATCCTTTCAACGCAACAGACGTCATTCCCGACACCCTGGCGATCTCCTCCACAGCATCGTCCGTGAGGTTGGAGCAGCCTGTGAGGTTGACCTCCTTCAGATTGGGAAACTGCATCGAAAAGTTGGACATGTTCTCGTCGAAGATGACTTTCCTCGCCGGGATGAACGAGAGTGTGTGCGTGGCGCGACCGACTTCTCGGCAAATGGACTTGTTCGTGAACATGAGGCGGTAAACATCGTCGACGCGCAAGTACGGGATGACAATGTGCAGCGCAGGGGTGATGTCCAAGAGCACGTTCTTGCTGCAGCTAACCCCGTCACCGACGGAGTCCATGAAGCTTCCACACCTGCTTCTGCTCAAGGACGAAGACGATCTCGACCGCGTGCGCCGGCGAGTTTCCTCCTGGTCGACAGGATTCGCTCCTCGAACAACTTGTCGCCAGTGGTTGAACGTCTTCTTCCTCCACATGTACGTGAGTCGGTCGTAGACGCAGGAGCAGCAGTCGTCGAATTCCAGTCGCATGCGCTCGACGCTCACTGGTTTGGTATCGTCATTGCAGTCGCTCTCATCAACCTCCGCGTCTGCATTGCACACACACGCCGAGCGAATGAAGTCGAGTTCGTCCATGGTGAACGAGGCCAGAGACCGAGGGTTCAGCCTTGTCATTAACGGTGATCGACCGGCGCGGGATTCGGAAGTGACGCAGCAACAACCAACAGCCAAGAACCACTAGAACCATTAAAGCTCAGAGCGTGGAGTCTGTTTCCCCATCTCTGCCGTCTTGACAAGCATCAGAGAGCAAAGTGCTGACGTACGTCCTCGAGGGCGCGTCACGCCTGCGCGTCAACCGATCTACACTCACCTTCGAGAGTGTAGGTCGGTCTCAGAACCTTCTGAACCCATTCCGTACCGTGTCTTCTCCTTCTAAGTGCGACGGTATCAAATGAGGGAGTTGGTGGCTTTGGGGCTTCCGACCATTTGTCAATCAGAAGCTCTCAAGACACACGCACCACCCTCCCGTCTGGCCCCTTCCTCCTCTCCACAGCCATGGCGATCCGTTGTCAGTTCGAGAACAGTAACGAGATCGGCGTCTTCTCCAAGCTCACCAATTCCTACTGCCTCGTGTGCGTGGGCGGCTCGGAGAACTTCTACAGCACGTTCGAGTCGGAGCTGGCCGACCACATCCCGGTCGTGCACGCCAGCATCGCCGGCTGCCGCTTCGTGGGCCGCGTGGCCGTGGGCAACAAGCGCGGCCTGCTGCTGCCCAGCACCACCACGGACCAGGAGATGCAGCACATCCGCAACGCGCTGCCGGACTCGGTGGTCGTGCAGCGCGTGGAGGAGCGACTGTCCGCTTTGGGCAACTGCATCGCCACGAACGACCACGTGGCGCTCGTGCACACGGACCTGGACCGCGAGACGGAGGAGATCGTGGCTGACACACTCGGCGTCGAGGTCTTCCGCCAGACGGTGGCGGGCAACGCCCTTGTGGGCAGCTACAGCGCTCTCTCGAACCAGGGCTGTCTCGTGCACCCGCGCACGAGCGTCGAGGACCAGGAGGAGCTCAGTTCGCTGCTGCAGGTGCCCGTCGTGGCCGGTACCGTGAACCGCGGTAGCGACGTGATCGGCGCCGGCCTCGTGGTTAACGACTGGACGGCCTTCTGCGGCCTGGACACGACTTCCACCGAGATCTCGGTGGTCGAGAGCATCTTCAAGCTCCAGAACGCGCAGCCCACGGCCATCGCCACGAGCATGCGCAGCGCCCTCATCGACTCCATGACCTAAGGCAGCAGAAAGTTACGACGCACGGAGGAACCGCGAGCTTCCGGGCCCGGAAGTCGAGAAACAGACCCAGGAACACGCACCACAATCTTCAGGGTAGGGACAATCTACTGTTGCCGACCTGATGGTAGAGCTGCGGTCCCCCCGTGCTTTCGCTATTTAACCGTACGCTCCAATAGATGCTTTGCCAACAGGAATTCACTCTTCGACTTTATCCTGCTCCTGTTCACCATGTTACATGATCGTTGTCCTGTTCAGGACTGGAGTCCAGTGGCTTCTTGGGCGGCCGAGTCGATGGCGGCTGCAGTTGTGCCAGTTCGTCCAGGATTTCCTCGAGTTGGCGCTTGAAGGACGCGATCTCGGCGTTCTTGGCGGCGATGGCGGCGCGGTGAGCACGTTCTCGACTGAGTTGCTCCAGGTGCGTGGAAGTCAACGCGCGATCCAGCACCACCTTGAGTTCGGCCTCGCGGAGCTTGTGTTTCTGCTCCAGAGTCGCCACTTTCAGCTCGAGAGACCGGTACTGCACCATCGAAGGTGTGCGTGGCAGCTCCAGCTCGCGGCGTAAGGATAACACTTCTTCTTCGAGTTCCGGTACGCGTCGAGCTTGCTTTTCCAAAGACTGGTTGTGTCTGCCGGCTTCGAGAACATGAGTTCGTAGACTTTGCAACTCACGTTGGCTGCTTGCAAGTTGCGCTTCCAACTGAGCATTCTTCGCTATTTGATCGACCATTTGCTTGTCAAGCGTAGCAATTCGCTCGGCGGATGTCTTGCGCTCTTTGTTTACAGCCTCACGAGCTTCGGTCAAGTCCGAACGTAATTGGGCTAGCTCAGCTTCAGCTAGTTGAGATACACCAGGATCAATCAGCGGGGTGCTTTCGGTCGCTGTTGCAGTTGATGTAGTGTCTGGGTTTAGCGCCCGAGCTAGACCAAGAGTTTGAACGGTAGTCAACGTCTGTGCCAACCGCGCGCGAGCACTCTCGCTGTCTTCCAATTGTGCCTTCAGGTCAGCAATTTGCTCTTCTAAATCGGCACTGCGACTTTGCTCGGGCTTGGCATTCTCTGCTGCTGGAGAGTCTGGAGGATTCGTACCAGGTAATAGACTTTCGGCTTCTAGCTGCTCCACCTTCGCTTTCTCTCGTTTCAACTCCAGTCCTTGCTCTCGCACCTGTCGCTGCAAGTTTGCAATCACAAGAGAAGATTCAGCAAATGTTAGACCTTCTTGCGATGGCTGGTTGGTATCGGGTCGACCAAGCCCAGAGTATTGCTGCTTGCGTAAAGCACGATACTTGGCTTCCCACTTGCGTTCCAGCTCCTTGATCTTGTCCGTGTAAAATCGGCGTACTTTCGTGAGCTCTGCATCCGAAGTAGCGCTCCCTCCACTGGTGTCCTTGGACGAAGGTCTGTGCGACAACGGCGCTTTGCTAAGCTGCTTGAGCAGCTTCTCTTGCTCTTTTATCTTGCGTCGGTACTGCAGCAACAACTTCTCCTGCTGCTGACGAAAGCTAGCCAACTTTTTCTCATTGGCTTCATGAACTTGTTCTAACTCGCGCGTTAAAGCTGCTAGCTTTTCCTCGTAGTCATGCTCCAGCGCGCGTGTCTTGGACTCGTCATCTGCACGACGAGATGCCAAAATGAGGTTTGCCAAACTGTCTGGATGCCGACGCCGCATTGCTTCTTCCAACTCCGCCAGCCGACCTTCAAGCTCTTGAATTCGCCGGATGTCGTTTGGTGACCGCCGGTGTGCACGGGCAGGTGATGGTCCACCCGCTTGTCCATCGGTTCGTTGTGTTTTCGATGCAGTTCCAGTTTGCGGTTCGGATGATTGCTCGGTAACCTGACGACGTAGTCGTCGTAGCTCTTCATCCTGATCATCTAACAGTCTTTGGTTCTCCACGTACCAATCCAACTTCTTTTGCAGCGCATTCAGTGCGTGAGAATGCTCTTTCTTGCACAGATCCAATTCGTTCTGTAGCTCGCGTGCGTGTTGGGTTTCTTGGGCAACTTGGGTCAGATCTACACCTTCGTAGCGGCACTCAAGTTCAACCTTAGCTTTCTTCACTCGATCCAGCTCCAAAGTCACTTCGTTGAGCTTTTGCTGGTACGATAACTTGGCAGCAGATAGTTCTTCTTGCAGTGCCAGTGCATGAGCTTCAGCCTCTAGCCGTGCTTCCACCGCAACACGATATTGAGCTTTACTCGTGTTGTCACTGCCACCTCCCAGAGTAGATGCCTCGCCGACCTGATCCTGCAGCCTTTTTACCTGACGACGTAGTTCTTCATTCGCTTCATGCACGTCATAATGAACATCCTGACGAACTTGCCGAAGCTGCTGCATGAGACGCTCATTTTCTTTCTGAAATGCTGCAATCAGGTTGTCCTGGGTCTTGATCTCTTTTTGAAGCTTGGTGTAAGAAGCTCGAGAAATATCTGGAGCCTCTCCTCGTGTTGCACGGGGCTCGTCAGTATCCTGTTTGGTTTCCACCACGTGATCTATCGATTTCGGTGTAGTGATATTGTTTGCCCCGGTCGTAGTTGGGTCGTTTGATGTCTCCTGAATATGTGCTTTCAGCTGAAGTATCTGACGTTGAGCCTGCTGTAGTCGCAGCACCAAACCATTTTCTCTTGCTGTGCTGGCTCGCTGCGCTGCAATCCGGTTTTCGTGCCGCATGACTTGGGAACTTCGCACAAAGTCATCAATTTCGCGCTGAGCATCCTCGTCCTCATCTAGAAGGCCCGCATCAAACGATATCGACATTGGTTCGATCGGAGGAACACGAGAAGCGGATGGCATATCCTGCTTATAAGTAGTTTTGGTGGAAGCAGAATACACAGGATCCGCAAATGGCGAGTTGGCTGCCGCAATATTTGGTGTCCCAGCGGGTTGTACGAAACGTAGAGAAGCAACATGGTTCTCGATCTGGCGGAATCGGTCAGCCGCTGATGGAGGCACTATCCGACGTTCTTGTGCGACCACGACTGAAGCTGACTCACGAGCAGCAGCTGGCTGACTGGCACTAGCTCTGGGAGCATCCATCGTAAAATTACGCAGCTCTTGTTCGTCTTGTTCACCTTCATCAGCTGGAGGAGGCGGCGGGGGAGGGCTCTGAGAACGAGAGTCAACTCACTGGTACAACAATACAGAGTGTAAACAATAGAGTAGGAAGCCAACGTACCGATGGTGGTGACTCTTCTGCGTGGGCAGGAGAAATGAATGCTCCAGACGCCTCAGCAAAAGGATTTTGATCACCAGTATTTGGGGATATCTGCCCCAGGGGCAGATCAAGCGCTGCCTTGTGTTCTTCTTCATCGTTTACAACTTCACTCTTCTTCGGTTCATCGACACTATCCTCCAGGGTGTAGAAGTCGCCATATTTTGCGGCTAGCAGGGCATCCACGTTAGAGGTCCTGTTGACAGTGGATTCGCTGGTAACAACATCGGAAGGATTCTCCACGCTCTCTGTCGCTGGTTGAACGTCTGATGGTGTTGGTACTGACGGTTCATTTCGAACGGCAGTATCGGCTTCAAAGGCATCGTCTTCATACTCAGCGCTGTATTCAACTTCTCGTGATGCCTGCACGTCGTCTAGTCCGATTGTAGCAACCTACTCAATTAAACAGAGCATGAGACTTACACTTATATCAAAATGTAACAAAAGGATATCCGTACCTCATGCTCCAATTTGGCTGGGCTCACTTGCCGTGATCCTTCCGTCTCCTACACATCATATAGTAGTCATGTGCTGAGTGTGTTATTGCACCAAGGAGGGCCCGCTTAACGTATTCGTACCTCAAAGTCATCATCGCCATAGCCAAACGTATCACTCGCGTTTAAAGATGCTCCCTGAGCACCAGCACTAGCAGACAAATCAATCTGAGAGTCCCTCAAGCCATAACCTTGTCTGCTCTGCTCTTCTTTAGTCCCTTCATTTACTTCCTGCGCTACGACTGGAACGGAATCGACAAGCAAAAGCGCCTGCAGAAGAAATTAAAATGCAGTTAGCAATATCTTTCTTCATGACCATGCTGCCGTCAAAAGTACTTACCTTCATGTTGTCAAATTGACTAACAAAAGGCTCTTCGGATGTGTCACGATATTCGTCATCACTTTTATCTTGGACCGGTGAATACGGCGGAGGAGATTCCTTGTCCTCTTCAACTGTTGTATGATCAAGCTCAAACTCATCCTCACCGTAGTCATCTTTCTCTGCAATGCTGTCCTCATCTCGTTCAGACCTCGAAAACGTCATCTGCTGTTGCTCATACCGTGATGGCGTTGCTACAAACAATACGAGACCAAGTTAATGCCTGACAATCAATTAAGTGATCGAATCATTCTCCAAAGTTACCGAGATCTTTGTTGAGAGCATCCATGTTGACCGCAAACTTCTCACTGTCAAGACTAGACTGTTCATAGCAAGACACAAAAGTGCATTAGTTCTGGGCACCGCGAAAGCTTGGCGTTGAAACTTACAAGTGATAGACGCGGTCGATCGAGGCTTTTTCTTGGTGGCAGACGCACCTGAGTCGGTAGTTAAAATGAAGTTATTCATCAGCAGCCGACCAATTGTTTGAGAGACATCCAGAGCTGGAGCGCAAACCTCAAAATCCGCCGATCCAACACCCAACGAGTCTGCTGAGCTCGAGTGCCCCGCGTCACTTTTACTGTCGTCATTGTCCTCATAATCACCGGAGCGACCTCCCTGCTTATCGTTTTCCTCTTCACCCCCTCTATCAGGCTCTGCAGTCTTCATCTCTTTGCTTTCAGAAACACCCTATTGTGCACCACCACATCAAGTGAAGTTAGCGAGCAAGATCCCGATCTTGTAAATACAAAACAGGGCAAATGCGTACCTTGTCGCTAGCTGCATCGTCCTCGCTTTTGTCGTCGGCTTGGAACTGCGTGCTGCCCGTACGTTTCAAAATCTCTGCGATGCGGTCTTCCATTGAGATCGGAGCACTCTTCGTCACCACCTTCTTGATCAGCGTCTTCAAGTCCTTCTTTTTCTTCTTCATCTCTGCAGCTTCTTTCTCTTCGCTCACAGAAGATGCAAAAGCGGGTGAACTCATGTCAAAAGCGTACGGATCAGCACTACACATCCAGTCAGAACACCTCCACTACACCACCAACTGTCTCCTTCATGCACTCACGCACTCTGAATCCTCCAAACCAGCACCTCTTGCAGTCGAGTAGTCGTCATAGTAACTAGGTGGGGCCTCCTCCGAGTCCGACAGCTGCGTCTTGGAAGATCTTTTGCCGCTTTTCTTCTTGTCCGAGCTTTTGTCCCGACTTTTGCTCTTGTTCTTGTGTTTCTGCGTCAATTTGGTCGACGCCAACAGCGCCGCCGCTGCCGCCGTCACCGCTGAAGCTGATGACGAATTATACGCCCCACTGGGCTTCGGTTTACGCGCTGTGGGCTCTGGAGACAGCGAATCTTCATCTTCCTGAAGAAACCTAGAGGATACGTTTAAACACGAATATTTCAGTCTCTACTGCGCTTCAGACAGCGGTTCAAGCGCGACCATAACGAGCTATTCATGTTGCGTATGGTCATGCTATCAGATCCTATCTCTGATAGCCGGAAGCGCTCCATCCACGCACCGTTCGAACTCGCCGTCCGAGTCGGAGTCCGCCATTTGAAATTTGGTGGAAAATATGAAAGTACAGTAAGACACCCGACTAAGTACGTAATTATTGATTTCGAGCTCCAGCACCACAATATTATACGGAGGAAACCCGCGGACTTGGGGACCAACGCGTCGTCCGATAGAAGACACGAGCGCAGCGCCATGGAGGAGGAGAAACACATCAGTACGTGGTCATTATTGTAGCGCTGCGTCTGAGCTTCCGTTTGAGTGGCTGGTTGTCGTCTGGAGACGTCTAGAGGCTTGGGAATAATGACAATTGTGACACGTGTGCTACATGAATTGTATATTGATAATATCTAATTACAATAATTGCTGTTGTGGTATTGCAATATAACAATACAATAGCTGAAGGCGCGTCGGAGGAGACGCCCATCCAGAACATGTACAGTTTCTGGTACATCAAGCGCAACACGGGCAACAAGGCAGTGAGTGTAAGGCTCTCCTTTGTCTTTTATTATTGTTGGAACATTGGTGCAGTAATTGATAATTAAATGCAATTATTGTAGGAGAGCTACGAGAAGAGCATCAAGGGACTCGGTGATTTCAAGACGGTGGGCCGTTGATGCCTTGAAAAGGAAGTTTTATGATGGAATTGAGTGCTGATTGATACTTTGCTGCTACAGGTTCAGGACTTTTGGAAGATCTACAATCATTTGGTGCGACCGAATGACCTGCCCAACACGATGGACTACCACCTTTTCAAGACGGGCATCAAGCCCATGTGGGAGGACCCAGCCAACCGACGAGGCGGCAAGTGGATGGTGCGCCTCCGCAAGGGCATCGCTTCGCGTTACTGGGAGGATCTGGTGCGTGATTTTGGATTGACGGTGGAGCTTTAGTACATTGAGGAGCTGATGGGTGGTTTGATTCAGGTGCTGGCCATTATTGGTGAGCAATTCGATGTAGGCAATGAGATTTGCGGCGCGGTCATCTCGATCCGCTACAACGAAGATATCATCTCACTCTGGAACCGGAACGCTGACAACAACGAGGCGTGCTACCGCATCCGGTAAGAGGCGGTTGAAAACGTGGAAATCGAGCTGGCTGGCTGACGTAACTTGCTGACTGCACGATTTTAATGTTCTTGGCAATACTTCAGTGATACAATGCGGAAAGTTCTCAACCTGCCGCAGTTTGTGGCGCTGGAGTACAAGCGCCACGACACATCTCTGAACGACAACTCGAGTTTCCGCAACACGACGCTGTGGCGCTCGGACAAGAATGATGGCAACAACCGTGAAGGCGGATCTAGCGGTGAGCGCGCTTCGACGGGATCTCGCTTTTCTCGTGACAAGTCCTCCACCCACCAGCGATCGGCATGGGGTGGCCGTGAGAACAAGCGCTCGTTTTACAAGTCCGACAGCACTGAGGGCGGCCACCACCGCAACAGCAAGTCCGGCGATGACAAGGGTGACGGAGAGCACTAGGCGCAGTCGTCGGCAGGCAGAAGACGCAGTACCACCGCAAGCACTAATAACTTGCGGGTGATGAATGAGCAGGTAGGTACCCACTGGAGCCCAGGCGTTCCTGGTGGAGTGAGAAGCAGCATGACATCAGACGCAGCCGCGTATTCGCTGAAGGCGATAAGAGTTTGTTGTGTGGTAAGCAGTTGGAGGCGTACAGCAAATACGACTCGAAGATGAAGACTCGGAGCAAGTCGCCTAAAAATACGAGCCGCCTGAAGGTCAGCCTTGTTGTCGGATCATTCTTGGTGTCGTGGTTCTTGTGCCTTTGTCGGCAGCAGGTGAATTCCTCTTAAGAGCTACTCCGTCGAGCCCAGCGTCACATCATGGAGCAGCAAGGACAGAAGATTCGCAATAAGGGCGTCGCTATCTCAGCGCTCATTCGTGATGGTAAATGCTGTCTTTATGTGCATGTACAATAGTGTTCATGAGTTCTAATGGGTGTTGCTTGGGGTTGTAGAACAAGAACGCTATCGACAGCATGACCCCCACCTCACAGCGGCACTGGATGAGGTTTACCACTACATGACAACGAAGATCGACCCGATCTTGACGAAAGTCTTGGAAGAGGTGCTGCTCTACCAGCCCGACCAGACAGCCGACTTCCTCGCAAACGCAGTGCGAGGAACTCTCAACCTCAAGAAGTATAATTACGTGGTACATATGTGCAAGGTGGCGATACTTGCTAGTGGCTGTGTTCAAGGCCCTCATATATGTCACTCCTGCTCTTTGGTGCTTGTCTAGGAGTTGAAGCGGCAGCTCTACTTTGATCGCAAAGTCCGGCATCTCATGGTCCTCGCAACCAACACCGCCATCCGTGAGCGTCCGGCCAATGTCCAAGAGTTCCTAGCGGAGCTCTTTGAAGCCCGCTCCAAATTCTACTAGGCAGAGAATGCCATGATACACGTACTAGGCACTTCAATAGAGCCCAACTTCACTCACCCTAAAACATTCGGATGTTGTCATTGATTGAGTCGAGTCTATCCAAGAACGATTGATCAAATTCAGTGTAGAACTTCTATAACCTAGCAGTACGTTGTGGTACATGTACAACGGCTGTGCTTCCAATCCACACTTTACAAGATCGTTCCCAGCGCCCCTTAGTTCTCAGCTCAACATGGCTCAATCGAAGCACGCGCTCGTTGTTGGGGCTTCGTCTGGCATTGGTCGTGCAGTGGCCCACGAGATCGCACCACTCGTGAAGACACTAACTCTAGCGTCTCGCTCCTGCCCGCCCGACTTGATTCCATCTATCAAGGAGAGGAATCCGGACATCCAAGTGACTCACGTCAAGCTGGACGTGTCAAACCTGCACGAAGTTCGACAATTCACGAACAAGTTCTATGACGTCTCCTTCGACTGGATCATTATGTCCCCAGGCATCTTGTCGTTGAATGGACGAACCGAAACTTCGGAAGGCCTCGATGTCAAGATGGCCACGCACTACTACGGACGGTTGGTTGGTTGATACCGAGGCTGTCCATGAGTAGACGGACTGATACCTTTCTGTTGTTCATCAGATTCATGATCATCCACGACCTGCTCCCAACGCTCGATCGTGCGGGGGTGCGGGTGCTCAACATCCTGGCAGCAGCAACTGGCGGTGAGCCCGACGTCAACGACTTGGGGCTCAAGAAGACTTTCACCATCAAGCGCTGCGCCGACTTCACCACCACCTACTCGTACGTTGATGTTCTCTTTGTCCTAAGAGATTCTTGCTTCACGAGCGCTGCCGTGTTAGGGACTTGATGGCACAAGCGTTCTCGGAGAAGGCGCCGCTCGCCAGCTTCATGCACGCGACGCCGGGCGTGGTCGCGACGTCCATTGCCGACAATTTACCATGGTACGCGCGCCTCCCAGCCAAGGCGCTTTCGGCGCTTGTTGCGCGGACGCCAGAGGAATGTGCCAAGTCCATGGTGCTCGCACTGACCAAGGACGAGTTCAGCTCTGGCTGGCACCTGGTCAGCAAGGACGGAGAGGCGATCAAACCGACCAAGTTCCAGACCGACGAGCTGAAGGAGATCGTGTGGAACCACTCGGAGAGCACGATCGAAAACGTGCTGGAGCAGCTGGACTACAGCAAAATGTAGGCCCAGCAGAACGTTAGTTAAACTGCAAGGCTTTGTCGTTCGCCTTACCGGCTATCGAGACCTTCCCCAACGGAATCAAAAAGTATCCGATCCCGTTTGCTGTTCGAACTCGGTCTCAGGACCGTTGGAGAGCCCGCACAATGCGGCGTTAGCAATGCCTCCATGCACGACAGGTGGGACCGTCGTGCACTTTTCTCTCACTTTTGTTTCTCCACTGACAGCGCCAAGCGTTCCTCCGTCTTGACCAATGCGTCCTGCTTCGAGTTTGTTGGTGCTGGTGGTGGCCGCCGCCACGCTCGACTTGGGCGTCTGCGGGTCCTACAAACCCGTGAACATCGCGACCATCGTCTCCAGTACCGACGACCAAGCACAAGACAATTCGTCGTCCTCGTCCTTAGCTGCTGTGTTTCCTGTGGACGGAGAGACGGTGGACATCGCTCTGCTGGCCAACAACACAATCCCAGACGCGTGGCTGGAAGGTGTCGCTGGTTACGCCGCTGCGGCGGACAATCGCGTCCTGTACGAGACCGCGAGTTGGTCTCTGATCGAAGACGGCACGGAGCAGGACAAGTTCGTGTCCTTTTGGGCCAGATTCCGGTCGCTCGACCCCCATCCGATGGCTTGGGACTTGTCGGTCTGTGCTATGGTGGCCGAGTGGGAAGATTCGTGGGATGATAAGAAGGCTGCGCTAACTGCTGTCGGCGTCGAGAGTCGACTGAGAGACACGTGTGGAGAGAACGACACCATCGCTTTGGCGTTCACGTCCGCTGCTTCGGACACTGCTGTGAAGTTCTTGGAAGGACAAATTGCAGTTAATGACGTGGTGGCTTCACTCGTCATGCACGCGCAGAACTCGGTAGACCAGGCTGCGTCCTACGACCGCATGTTCGTACGCCTAGCCGATGGACTGTGCGCTCGAGACGAATCCATCGCACAATCGGCTCAGAACCAAACAGGAAGCACAGAATCAACTGTCTTTAGCAGTGAACCCTGCTGGCCTCGCAATGGCATGGAGCCCGATTATCACTCAGCGGATGAAGACAACAACGACTCGGACTGGAAGCGCGATCTTCGATTCATCATTCCCGTCGGTGCTTTCGTCTTCGTGTTGGGTTGTGCTGGCTTAGTCTACCTTTGCCGAAAGAAGAAGACCGAGGCCACCACAACCAAAAACGCCTCCGCTAGCGCAACTCCGAAGGAGGAGGATAAAGAAGAGGTCTCTAGTCTGCCTTACGTGCTAAGTGTGCACCAAGTCGCCTAACTATAAAATGATGTAGCTGTATGATGAACTCTTTGCTGCGTTTTCTTGTAGTGACCGCTTCTACCAAAAACCAAACTGTCAGTTGGAAATCAATTCCCAAAGCTGTCACTTTGTCAGTCTGACTGAGTCGCCGCACACTTGTAAGCACGTGACAGGAAAGCACATCAGGCTACGCAGACGCATGTTTTGAGTGAAGTTGGTGATGAAATGCTGGAAATAACAATGTTTGCCTATGGATCAACGAGCAGCTCACCCTCGAGCGCTAATGGTAATGCTCTCTCCTGAGCTGCAAGTTCAATTCTTCATTAGACCCTCCACTGAAAACACTTTTGGCCCACCGAATGATATTGGCAAAGCTTAGCAGGAGTCGACGGACCAATTATGAGAAATTCACTTACTGTCGATACTCGCCATCAGTCCTGCAATCTTGCCCAGAATTCGCACCATGTTTTCTCGTTTCGGTGGCTCATTCACAGATGCAGCCAACTGGTCACGATGGATTGCCACCACGGGTGTGACACCGTCGTCGTCGTACTCGATCTTGACGAAAGCCCAGTCGCAGTAGTTTGAGACGATGCCCACGACACTTCTCAGCAAATGTGTCTTGACAATCTCCACAGCCACCACCACCTGCGCCAGTCCGGTTTTCATCTCGTTTTCCTCTTGGGCATCCTCTTCGTCGAAGTCCCAGTCGTAACCACGCGCATCTTCTGCATCCTGAGCTTGCATGACACACACGAAGTTGTTGTTGTGGGTCAGCACAAAGTCTGCACAACCAGCGATGTCTAAACTGCGCCGGTAGCTGTCGAGGCGAAGTCCGGGTTGGAGTTTCATAGGCGACTGCATCCCGGCGAGGAAGCTCTTCAAGATGGCGAAAAGTAAGAATTTCTTCTGGTCATCACTACCCGGATCAACAGGCACGCTACGCATTTGAACGAGCTCTTCGATCACTGCGGTGACCACGCTGTCCTCGACAGATACGTGTGCTTGTGTGTACACTTCTGTGCGGCACAAGTCACTGATGTGGTTCCATTCGACGGCTGCCAGATACGCAGGGTTGATGAGGTTTGGCCGATTCAATCGCGAAAGTAGCGGGTCCCAGTGTCGAGTTTGTCGGTGCAGCGTTCGTAGCGCTGGACATGTTACCAAAATGTTAATTGTCCGTCCGCGTGGAGCTCCTGCTAGAACGTACACATCTCGTATCTCGCCTTCGCTTCTCATCATAAAATCAATACGAGGTGTGGTCTCTCCACGAAACAGTGCATCCGCATCGGGCGATTTACAAGCGTGGGCCCAGTAGTGAAGCCACTCGCCGTCTTGTCCTTTTGCTAGGAACAGTTGAATGCCTTCGTTTGGGATCTGAGCCTCCTTTGCGATGGACTCGCGTAGTTTCTCCATTGATCCAGTGATGTCAACGAAGACCGAAAAAGCACCTTGTCGAACGCCAATAACAACACATTCAATACTTTGTGTGGGATCTATCACTAGTACATGGAGATAGCCTTGTTCAGCCTCGGCGAAAACGTTACCCACGAGAGTGTCTGCGTCAAGCTCCAAATCTCGGGTCATCATGTTCTCGACACCGCATGTTCCTCCCTCCAGCAATGCAGCCGTCTCTGTTGACTTGGTCGAGAGGAATATGCCATCGCCAGTTTTCGCAGCAAATAGCACAACTGCATCTGCACTCACACCCTTCAGCCCCATAGGAAGCTGCGACTTAATGGCCAACTTGAGATCTCGAATCTTGGCACCAGCATGCACATTTACGGTAAACGAATTCCCACTTCGTCCAGGAACCAACACTTTCAGCTTCATCTTGTTTGCTTGGGTCACTGTGGAAAATGCGAACGTGCGAAATACAGAAAGAGAATGAAAGAACCTACTAGCAGATCTCCAACGTCGCTCTCGTCTTTTATGAGTTTAATAGCGCTTGCACAAGAGATACTCCCACGCTGCAGCTTCACTTTCAACAGAACATAACTCAGAAGTCGTGGTGATAAGCCATCTAATTAGCGCCTCGTGCACTGTAACTTCATCAATCCACAATTCAGAAAGCAGCGAAGCCGATAACAGCACCAACAACGATGAGAGGAACACGATCTGAGTTTAGTTATCCCAAACAGAGTCTGCATATTCGTGCTTGGGGGCGCTGATTTAATGTACGCGCATCGGCACAATACATCCATCCCACAACAAAAACCTCGAATGGCTCCCGCGACGGGCATCGTCACCAGTTTGGCACTCGTCTGTACAATGCACGCAGTTTTGCAGATGCATACCAGCCCAAATGCAATATCCCAACAGCAAAAAGTAAAGCTCACAAATTCGACAGCAACGCACTGACCTTAGATTTCTTAGCTGAGCCTCCGCACCGCCAATTCTATGGGATAAACAGCCCCGCGGAGCGCTCAGTGCTTGTTTTCGAGCAGGGAGAGCAGGAAGGACGCGCTCGACAGTTTCACAGCGCAGTTGACACGGTCCAGGTCGTGACCGCCTTCCACGAGCCCCCAGTTGTTGATCTGGAACTCCTCCTCCAAGCGGCAGATGTCCATAGCTTCCTTGGCTGTGATGTGTCGCTTGAAGACAGCAAGTGCCGTGATCAGTGACTTGCACTCCTTCGTGAGCGTGCGAATGGCCGTGAGCTCGAAGTCGTTGAGCGACTCCAAGTGCGTGCGCACGTTTTGCGCAAGCTGCGCGTCGTGCGCGAGGCGGTCGATGCTGCCGTGGCTCACGTCCACTTCTCCCTCGAACGTGTCGCCGAACCACTTGCGGATGGGCTTCCACTTCTTCTGCTGCAACGCCACGAGCTTCTCCTGCTGGTCGGCCGTCACCTGGTAGCACACTGTGTCCGTGTGCAAGTAGTGCATCATCTCGTCGATGGTTTCCTGGCTGCTGGACGTGAACACGAGGTCCAGCGCCGTGGACGCCAGCGTCATGATGGGCATCGTGGCCGGACGGATGTCGTGGCGCTGCGCGTCCCATTCGTGGGCCACCGCATATGCCATGGCGCGTGTGGGGAGCCGCACAGGCTGCTGCCTCGGCGTCTTGACGGTCTTTCCGTCCAGCGTCACCGCAAAGAGCTTGCGGGGCTCAGCTCCAGCCTCCAGCGGCTCCTCCTCCACGTCCTTGACGCCCACGTCCTGGTAGAAACGCAGTACGCCCGTGATCTTGGGTCCAGCAATGCCGCCTGCACCTGCTTTAGCCGAGAAGGCGCGCTGCGAGGCCGTGGCCAGCGCCTTAAACTGCGTCCTGGAGCTGCTCATCATGGCCGCAGATCGGAAGTGTCTGGCACGAAATGGTGCGTACTTAAGGTGAGACGTACTTACGAGGTGAAAGTGGTGTACGGTTGGTGTGTGATATGGACACACTGCGATAGAGATAAGCATCCAGCCATGTCGTCCAACCCGCAGCACGTGGTGGACACGGAGGACGCGGCGGAGCTCAACCTGGGCGACGACTTCCGTAACGAGACGTGTCTGTCGAATGCCGAGGTGGCGGTGATTCTGGAGAAGCAAAAGTCCGACTACGAGACGCAGGAGAAGCAGCTCACCAAGTGCGTTTTTCGATTGTGTCATTCCGTCCTCCCCCTCACTTGGGTAGTTAGCAATTGGCTCAAGACTCATCGCTTGCTATTGGTGTTTTGTGGTTGCAGTGTCTTCCAGAAGACGTACTCGTACGTGCAGCGCTTCAGCGGCACCAAGGACCCCGTGGCCAATCAAGCTTCGGTGACGGAGCTTCGCGAGTACGTTATGGACATCTATTTCTATCCATTGGGATGAGAGTGGCATCTAACTGATTGGTTATGTGGTTGTTCATTGTAGAGCTCTGATGTCGCTCGTGTTCCAGCGTGAAGAGGACGGCGAGACGGTTGAGTACCGTCTCGAGGAGTTCGAGATCGCGTGTCTGTCCAACTTGAACCCGGAAGAGGTGGAGGAGGCCGTTGCACTCATCCCCAGTCTGCACAAGCGCTTTGCCGAGGACGAAATCGAAGAGATCCTGGGCATTGTGTCTCGTACGGCGGCCCGCATGTTCGGCTAAGCGACGTTATGCTTCATTCGAACGCGATGCAACCGGTTAACGTTAATCGACATGATTTCGAACGTAACGCAGTTGTCTCACACGTCACATTTTCCGTTACGAACAGCAATGCGCATTGCCCAAAATGACCGACCGCGCCTACCTGCCACGGCGGAAGCGTCGCCGTACGGAGCCTGCAGTGCCTTCCACAGCAGCCCAAGCATCTCATTCTATTGCTGACTCAACGTCTGAAGCCTCTGCAACACAAGAAGCTTCCTGGGCGCGTCAGGAGCGAGGAATTGTAGTCGAAGGAGAGACCCCAATCCCGCCTCCAGTCTCCAGTGTTTTGGACCTATCGCTGTCTCCAGACGCCATTTCAGTGTTGCAATTGCGTGGAGTGACTGTACCATCAGCAGTGCAAGCTCAGGCGCTTCCTTGCATCTTTCAAGGCCGCGATGTCATCGCTTTAGCCCCCACAGGAAGCGGCAAGACGCTTTGCTACATTCTGCCGATCCTCAGACTACTTCAAAGTCAGCAAAGTCAAGCTGGATATGGACAAGAACTCTACTCAACGTTTACTGTACCTGCTCCAGTGTCGCCATGTGCGTTGGTTGTTGTACCGACGCGGGAACTGGTGGACCAAGTGGTTCAAGACCTCTCTGCGTTCTTCTTGAACTCATCGACGCCTCCTGTAGTGGGGATTTGCGGCGGTGTTGCAGTAGAGGGACAACTCGCGCAACTTCGATGTCATTCAGGTGGTACAGTGACAGTGGTGGCCACGCCAGGAAGGCTGTTGCATCTTGTCCAGCGTCATCAGGAAGTGCTGTCGATTGGACACATTTCTCTTCTTGTAGTCGACGAGGTGGATCGAGTACTGGACGCGCCCGAAATGGAGATGCAGCTACGGGAGATTTTGCAGATTGCAAACAGTGCTGGCCGACAGACACTACTGCTCTCCGCAACACTTCCTGTCTTCTTGCCGCGATTGGCACGATCCGCGGTGCTGCGACCAGTTACAATTCGCGTTGACCAGGCAAACTTGCCAAGCCAAATGCGAGCTGTGCGGGCTTCATCATCAACCGAGGCCCCAAGCAATGCTTTGCTCGCGCTCTCCACGACTTCGAATGTGGTTCACGATGTACAATTCATGCGCCCCGCAGAAAAACCCTCTCGGCTGCTCAGTGTATTACGCTCCATCGAGAAGCCGCCAGTACTTGTCTTCTGTAATTCCCGTTCTAGTGCCGAGCGCATGGCCCGCCTACTGCGCAACGAGCAATTTCACGTGGCACCGTTGCATGGTGGTCAGTCGCAAGGTTATCGCACCCAAGCGTTGCGTGCCTTCCGGGCAGGGTACGTTGATGTCCTAGTAGCTACAGATCTGGCATCACGAGGGCTGGATTTACCTGGTGTTGAGCATGTCGTATTGTACGATATGCCTCTAACCATTGAAGACTACGTGCATCGCTGCGGTCGTACAGGTAGACATCCCGGTGGAGACAGCGGCTCTGTTAATGTGCCAGGGAAGGCAACGTCCTTCCTCACACGCGAATGTGGCATAGCTGTCGAGTTAAAGCACGTGCTGCAAGCTGCTAAACAGCCGTTGCCTCGTGAATTAGAGATGCCAAGAAATTTTCACCAGCCAGCGCTCGCTAGCCGTGCACTCTCATTCGAGGAGCAACAGTAACTCGCGTCCACGATCGGTGAATCACCGAGTATGGCAGTTAAGGTGGAAGCACAACGGCAGGCTCCAAGACTGTGCTGGGACGGTGCAAATTCAACTGGTTCGATCTTCATAAACGAAAAGGAAGCAAACGATCAGGCAGGTGGTGGCAAAATGTCGTTTGATCCTCGTCCCTTGATGGAAATGAAAGACGCGGCGGAGCTGAACCTGGGCGAGGACTTCATTAATGAGATTTGTCTGCCGAATGCCGAGGTGGCGGTGATACTGGACAAACAAAAGACCAACTACAATGAGCAGAACAAGACCTTCACCAGGTTGGATCCGCTCACACAAGTATGCAATGGGGTCTTCAAGTCTAACCGAATTGGCGTACTGTTGAAGAGCGTTTAAAAAGACTGAGTCTTACGTAATGCGATTCACTGGAACACGGGACCCCGTGGCGAACCAGGCTGCTGTCATCGAGCTTCGCGAGTATGTACAGATTTGGTTTGCACAATATTTATGTTTCTCATACATGGCTAACCAAGATGATGTATTATTGTAGAGCTTTACAGACACTCACGTTTCCGCACGACGAGAACGTTCACCAACTGGTGGAGTTTGAGATTGCGTGCTTGACTAACTTGAACCCAGAGGAAGTGGAGGATGCCGCAACACTGATCCCAAGCCTGCAAAAACACTTAACAGACCAAGAAATCGAGGAAATTCTGGGGGTTGTCTCCGGTATGACGTTTCGCCGAGCATGAAGTGTTCTTGTCGTTGGTTGATTTTGAACTCGGCAAAAGTATATTTTAACATGAGTCCAACAGCGATTTGGTTTTACTAACTCGTCATACCGATTCACGTCCACCATAATTCCAACTGCAAACTAAAGTTCGTATTCGCGGAAGCCCTTGACTAGCTTCATTATCTGATCACCAGCAAAACGGCCAAGCGCACCACGTGCCACAGCCAGTTCTGAAAACTGCGTGACCTCGTCAGTCAAGGGGCCAGGCGATGAATTATTAACATCACTCGCATCATCAGCATTTTTGAAGTGCTGCAACCTTTGGTACGCGGTCCCGGCACGCGCAATTGCGAAAGGCACTGGTTCAAATGTATGGTCGCCGTACTTGACTGGCGTGGTGTGGTCACCCGTGACGACAATGGTTACGTCGTTGTCTTCCTCTCCGCATTGAGCATGAATTCCCTCTAGTAGCAGAGAGATCATCTCGTCTGCGCGTTCGGTAAAGTGCACCTTTTTGGCCACGTCACGGTCATGACCAGCGTCATCCACTGCCTTCACGTGGACAAAGCCAAAGTCAAACTCGCCACCGCGCAACAACTCCAACGCAGTCTCAGCCTTCGATAGCAAGTTGGTGTGGTAGTCTCCTGTGGCTCCGGGGGCAGTAGCGATCTCAAAGCCCAGAGACATGCCCAATCCAGCGATGATGCACGTCGGGGCAATCATGAACGGGTTAAGTCCATGCATCTCAGTGAATGTCGGCACGTCAATCCGTTCGCCAGGGCCCCGCAGTAACACCACATTTGCTGGTGGCTTGTTTTCTGCTTCACGAGCCTTGTTGATCGGGTGGTTTGAAAGCCGCTTATGAATTTCGTCGGAAACTGCGTTCAGCACCTTGCTGGAGTACGCAGCCGCCGGTGTGTCGTTGAGCGGCTCCGACTTCACCAAAGGTAAGCTTCGCAGTGATAAAATGATAAAATGTTAGCAACAGAATTGTACAATCCGCTTCCTCTCAAGCACGTACTGGTCTTTTAACGGGTCCGTGCCCGTTATTTTGTCACAAAGTCCTGGGCCCTTGAAAATAATGCCACAGCGGTGTTCCGTGGCGTACTTGGTGGCCACAACCAGCCCTGGGAACTCTGGGAGCGTCAGCCCATCCAGAAAACTGCAGAGCTCGATGCCCCAGGACGGGAAGTTGCGGTCCACGCGACGCCTCTCCACAATGAGCTGCCCGCCCTCCTTCGTTTCGACAGTCGCGAAGTTGCACTTGAAAGCGACATCACCCATGCTCATTGGTAGGCCAGCCCCCATGGCTTCAAAAGAGCCTCGACCACGGTAGTGACTGCAACATACAGCAATTCAAAAGATCAGCAAAGCCGTACAGTATCTCCCCACTCTACGAGCTTAACCTACACGATGGGATTGTAGCCCATAATGGACATGTGGGCTGTGTCACTGCCGCACGCGTAGCCAGGCTCCACCGGGTCCATAAGCCCCGTCAAACCGCCGTCTACAGAGGAAAAAGACAGTAAAATAACGTTAGAAATGGAAATTTATCGAGGTCGTCTCTGGAGAGCGCCAGCGTACGGGCGATGGCGTCCATGGCAGGCGTTTGCGCCTTCTCCAGCGGCGTCTGCTGCTCCAGCTCTTGCAGCGACACGTCGGCCAGTCCATCGATGAGCACGAACACCACCGATCTCTTCTTCATGACGCTGACGTACGTCGCTCCCCCGATTCGATTTGATCGTATCCAAATTCGTACTTACGACAGTTATTACTACCTGGAAGTAAAATTAGGCTGGTAAAGACACCTCTGAGTAGTCATAATGGAATGAGAGGTCCCGGTGGTCGTAAGTGCTTGTCGTCCGCTGTCTACAACGGCCTTGATAACAATTTTTTGACTATGGTATGATAGAGTACCGGTAACAGGTTTCCGTGCTTGGACGCAACGACGCTGGGTCACGCCAAAGTAAAGCACACCTGAACAGGAGATGACTCGAGGTCTTGCAACACCACCTGAAGCACAGTCGTCAACGCTACTGTACGTAGAAGTAGGAAATACCTGGCTGGGATCGCAGTAGTAGGTCTTTATCTTCCTCTTCCTTCATCTTGGACAAGTAGTTGCAGTTGTACCAGTCTTCTTTGTTTTTATTTGCGTTTGTATCTTTGTGCTTGAGTCTCACCATCTTCAGACTTCAGCTTGTGTGTCTGACTGTCCTTGCAATCTGCATAATCTGGTAGAGGCACATGCACCAACAAACAATCGCACACGAGTTGGAAGCAGACGGAGGAATTCAAAGCGAGATGTCGTGCAGTTTCCGTGCAGGTTGCGTCGATGTCGAGTCGCTTGGTTGGTCGGCGATGCTTTGGTAACAGGAAATTGAGAGAGCCGCTACTCGCCGGCATGACAAGGCAGGCTTTTGATAACCTAGTCCAGTCGAGGAGAGCCCGAAGGCGAACGGCGGCCTTCATCCCGTCGCGGAGACGGCGATGCCGAGCGGCCCTTGGAGCGTCGGGGAGACGGCGACCGAGCAGCCGGCGATGCCGATCGGCGAGGTGAAGGAGACCGGCGAGGCGAGGGTGGCGCACGGGGAGAAGCTGATCGGCGGGGCGACAGGGAACGCGAGCGAGCCGCTGGAGACGCCGAGCGACGCGCAGGCGACCGGCCACGAGAACCCGAGCGCGAACGAGAGCGAGATCGGCCCTTCACAGGGGAACGCGAGCGCGAAGAGCGGCGTGCCGGAGCCCGACGGTCACGGGAGCGCGAGCGAGAACGCCCACGCGGCGCACGACGGCGCGGCGATCTTGAACGTGAGCGACGGCCTCCTCCGCGTTTCTCCGTCCTGCATGTATCAACCACAATCGATATCTGTCAGTCAAAATATCACGTAGCAGAGTTGGAGTCTTTCTGATGGATCGAACGCGCACCTCTCGCGCTCACGCATCTGGTCCGTGGACTTGCGTCGCTCCTGAGCAAACACCACGCGAATGTCACGGCCGTCAATGCGCACACCATCCAGGTTGCGACGCGCGTCGTCCGCCTCGCGCTCGCTGCGGAACTCGACGAACGCAAAGCCCTTGGGTTCCCTGTAAAAGATGACACACAGCACAATTCTGTCAGCTGCAACGTCCCTCCGTCCCTGCAATGGATCCGCCACAGCACGTACTTGGTGTAGAAGTCCTTGGGGATGTAGACGTCGCGCACTTCGCCGTAGCGCTCGAACTCCTTGCGAATATCCTCCGGTCTGTCGACACAAAAGTGGCAACACGTTTCGTCACATTCTGCGCGTTACACTGGGCCAATCTCGCTAGCAATTGCGGGGAACTGTAGCCAAGACGGGGAGCAAGACGGCGACGTACCTCAGACGGCGACTGATGTTGCGCACCAGCAGCGAGATGCCTCCGCGGTCGCCCATGCTTGTTCAGTCGGTCGGTGGTTTGCCGCTTTGGCTCGGGCGTTTTCCAGTCTGAAGACCTCGCCAACCATTTTTGGCTCGGCACATCCGAAGACAAATTCTGACCACTGAGGTGCGAGCTTTTTTGATAATTTTTCATTGGTGGAAAAACATTCCGGTGCAAAAATTATGTGACGTGTGCAACAAGTACGTGGTCGGCTTAGATTTTCGAGAGCACAACCCACCAGAGCGTGAAGCAGATGCACCCGGCGATCACCAGAGCCAAGATGGTGTTGTTGCGCATCTTCTTGCGGCGGATCTGCTCCACGAGCGTGTTGATGCCGGCGAACGAACTGCCCAGCGTCGCCACTTTGCCGTGGGACGACGTGAACTGTCGACGTTGGTTCTCCAGCGCGTTCTTGGTCGCCATCGCCTGCTCGATGATGCTGCTGGTCATGGACCGAGATGAATCCACGGCACGACGCTCGTTCAGCAGCGAGTCCATCTCGACGTCGTCCGAGTGTCCGTTGTGCGTTCTAATATGATGCAACATCACAAAGACATCAAGAACATTGTTAGCAAGGTTAAAGTGCTACAATATGACGTGAAGGGCAATATAAACCAAAGTGTACCTGTTGCCGAACAGCTTCTGTGCGTCACGTTTCTCCTGCAAAGTGCTCTACGCCACTCAGACACAAACATTAATGCACCCGTGAGCAAGCAGCAGCTCCCAGCACATCCACCACGATCTTCCTACCATTGAGCGACGGAACTCCGTGTTGAAGTCGAAATGGAGCTCGCGATAGCGCTGCAGCATCGCGTCCTGCGTCTTCACCGACGTCTTGTTCACCACCACATTCATCTCATCGATCGTATCTGACAGCTAAAAGTCACACTCTTTATCAGCATGTAACCCCTTCCCACTGCAGTCCACGCACCGACGCCAATCCACTGCAGTCCACGCACCGACGCCAATGCATCCTCAATATCCACCGCCAGCTCCCTCTCGTCCGCCGCCTCCTCAGGCGGATTCTCTACTCCAACAACAGTGTCAAACATTAAACCTCCATCCGTTTCCTCCTTTTCCACCGCCTTCCTCGCACCTTCGTCGTACGCCGCCGCGGAGCTGCGTGCCTGGGCCCTACTCACCGCTGTATACGCGGCGACCTTGTCCTCCAGCGTCCGCTCGGCGGCGCGCGCGCTACTGCGCAGATCCTCCCACGAGCGGGTCGGCGTCTGCATCATCTTCTCGAGCTTCTCTTGCTTTCAGTATACTTGTCCGAATTATACCCCGGGGGTACGCTCATCATAACCCAATCCACGCGGCAGATAACAAGAGGGTACGTTACCATGAAGGGCGCGGCGCGGAGGCTAGCGGCCGCCGTGGAAGCCATGCGCGTGGGCGGAGGCTCCGCGGCCGAGCAGCAGACGCAGCAGCGCGAACTGGTGCAGGCGCTGCTGGTGCTGCAGCGGCTGTGGAAGCCGGAGCTGCTCTCGAGCCCGACGCCGCCCAAGAAGCGCAGCGCCAAGAGCAACGCGGCGTTGTTCCAGCTGCTGCTGGCCACGCTCGTCGTGTACAGCGGCGGCCACACGGGCAACTCGAGCGCGGGGGCGGTGCCGTCGTGTCGCTGTCCTCGTCCACCGTCCGCACGTCCGAGAGCGTGCACCGCCTCGTGTGCGACCTGCTCGTGCGCTGCTTCGAGTTCTCCGTGGTGCCGGCAATCAACGACACGCTCGTGGCCAAGAACACGTCGCTGTACGTCAAAGTGTCGCTGGTGATGGTCGTGTGTCGACTGCCGGTGCAGGAGGCGCTGCAGTTCCTGCCGGACGTCGTGGCCTTAGCCAACAAGAACCTGCGTGCAGCGGACTATTACATGAAGCAGTGTCTGATTGAGAGCGTGGCTCATGCACTGGAAGGAGACTCGAGACGACTCGTGCCGTTCCACGCAGAGGCGCTGAAGATCGTGACCAAAAACTACCAGGACAAGGCCCCAGAAGTACGGATCGCGGCGGCGAGGTTGTTGCAGGTTGTGGCGGAACGCTCGTCGGTGTCCAATGCCGCGTCTACTGGCAGTGGGGCTGGAGGAGTGGGAGGAAGTCAAGGTGGAAGTGGCAATAGCAATGCTGGCAGTGCAGGTAGCGGTGCTGGGGCTACTGCTGCAACGGGATCGGGAGGAGGCCATGCTGGCGCAAATGGAGTCTCGCTGGATGCAATTTTACAAATTACAGCCAAGGGAATGGATGATGTGTCGCCAGAATCAAGAAGAGCGTACTCTGTTGTAGTGGGAACGGTTCTCGCCAAATACGCGACGTCATCGTCGGGAGATACAGAGATTCAGACTGGAGTTGACAACGGCTCGAGCGCGGGCTCGTCGAGGAACAATGATGAAGATGCAGGTGGACGAGCCTCGATCGAGCACGATACGCCTCCATCGAGTGGATCTAACAAGTCCAAATCAGGCTTTAAGCTGCACGTTCCTGGGATGACTACGATCAACTTGCCTTCGTCGCTTTCTCGACGAAAAGCCGCTACGGTGAATTTCTCGACCATTGCTAATGTCGTCCTTTACTTCAAGGACATGATAACCAGCAAGTATTTGTCCACCAATCCAAACCAAAGCCATGGGGGTATTCTTGCGTCATTCTCCATCGCTTTATGCGGGATGTTTGAACGCCTACCACCTGATGCAATCACCGAGACTCAGCTTCGCGAGGTTATGGATGCGATTCTTGCTATCCTTGATCATCCGTTTGCTCTTGGAGACTTGACTCGTGCGCGAAACGCTGTGGGCTTTGTGCTACGCTATGGACTTAACGGGTGCCTCACAGAGCGCCAGCAAGAGGTGCTGTTGGGTTCGTTTATGCAAAGGCTAAAGGAAGAGGTTCAGGCAGCAGAGTCGAACCACCACAAGATACTGTCTGTTTTAGTGGAGCTGAGTCATATGTTCCACTCGATGGGCGAGGCCTCTATTAGTCATGCACGCGACGCCAGTGATGTATTTCAAGGACTCTTGAGTCACGAAAAGCAAAGTGTTCGCTTTCAAGCTGCTGTTGCACTGTCGTCGCTTGTTACCGCAATTCCTTATCGGCTAAAACCAGTATTGACAAGCTGTCTTCAGGGTCTACGGGAGACTGCCGAATATTTGATGCGTGGTGGCTCAGATGTGGAAGCAATTGCGAGATCAGAGGCTGACAAAATAGACGATGGCCAAGAAGAGGACAGTGACGTTCAAAGCAAGACCCACTTGTATGCGATTCAAGGCAGATCCGCTGCAATCGCCCATATTCTTCGTGCTATCAAGCTCGATGCCAAGGGAGGAGCTATCTCAAGCGATTATGGATGATATTTACTCAATTTCCGAGGAGCTCGTTGAAAGCCAATTCCTAAGTGAATGCGCGGATAGTATCTGGCTCACTTGCACACGTGCTGGTTGGACAGTGGTGGGGAGCCTGGTGGCGATGAATGATGAGCAGTGGATGAAGGCTAATCTGGAAAAGCTCTTGAATTTGTGGCTGAAATCCAGTGTGCTGCACAATCGTGAATCAAGTCTCGAACTTTTACGCATTGAGGCGGCTGTGATTGCACTGAGCAGTCTCCTATCCAATTTTCAGGCACTAGTAGTTGATGCTGACAATGATGCAAATCTTCTGGCAAGTCACGTACTCCACGTCTATTTGATGGCAACCCAGGATATCTTGAGCAATCCTCTTAAGAGACGAGGACAAATCGCTCGGTATCGACTTATGGGCTGGATCATCAATTGCTTTTCGATGCTTCCACCAATTTACAGTGATTCGTACATCGTACTGCTGGATTTAATTGCCGAGTTCACAACGGCCCAAGCGCTGACAAGCCTCCGGCATTCGTCTCTAGTACCGGCAAAATCTACATACCTGCAAAGTGTGCTGTCGCCGGAGGACAAAGCACTCGACATGGTGACCCTCTCGAGGTTGGTACCAGGGGATTATCCATCGCCGTTGTACTCAAGAGAGTTGAATCACGCTCTTGGATTGCAGCAGCGGGAAAACGCTTTAACGGATACTGAACTTGAGGTTCAATATCTTGACACGTTCTGGAGATCAATTGGTGAACGAGAAGTTGAGGATGGTGTAACCAGACGCCCAAGTTGTAGCCCGTTCACGTATGTTCGGCTTGTGGATACAAGTGTGCTTTTGTTTGGCCGAATTTTCTATAGCATCCCAGAGGACCTACAGCTGCGGTGCCTACAGCACTACGCTGGTGCCTTGACCGATGTTCGCGTCGAGTGCGAAGTCAATGTTTGCTCATTGCTTTTTGCGGTGATTGCTGAAGCAAGGCGCCTCGAAAAGGCTGGTGCTTCACCAACTGCACCAGCCTCTCTATCTGCAACATCATGGCCCCTTCAAATGCAAACTATGCTGTGTGAAATGATTTCAAGTGAAAATTCAGAGGTTCGTCGTGGTGCAGGTGAGGCATTGGGGACACTGGCACTGCTTCTTGGGGAAGATCATTGCAAAGCTTTAATTATCGAATTGGAAAAACGTTTGGTGGTGGATAAACTCCCCCAAGGAGCGTCAAACACCACGTATGGCTCTAATGCTGACCTGGATGTGTCAGTTTTATCAGCCGGTGCAGCGTTTGCGTTAGCCTGCATTAAGCGAGTGTGTGGCTCGCGCATTTCGATCGATACAGGACTCATTTTCCGATTTGCTGGCGAATGTTCTCAACCTCTGCGCACGTGGATCTTACATTCTTGGAGTATTATACTTGAATCTGTCAATTCTACTGGGGGTGACTACGAGCAGTTTGTGAGCTCAACGTTTTCTCTTATGGAGGCACATGTACTGGCCGGTTTTGTATATTCCAAGGTGAATAAGCGCGGGCTGCGGTGGCAAATTAGCACGAAAGTATCTTTGGGACGGATTATTAACGAGGTGGTGGCCACACTTGGCCCCGAGCTTGGCTCTAGCGATCGATTGAACGATTTCTACTCTTATTGGATGCTTCTTCGTCAGGATGGCGACGCTCGTGTTGAACTTGAATATTTGAAGTTCTTGGAGCAAGTAGTCGTGTTCGCGCCGTCTCGGTTTCAGTCTGTCGATTTAAGATATATATTACGCATTGTGTCGGACACTGCTTTATTGAACTCGGCAATTCCAGCGTCGCAAGCGGCACCGCAAAACTCTGGCTCCCCCATTTTGTCTCCACCGTCTGGACCCGCGTTGGCTACTTTGGGGGTAAATGGAGAGCCCTTCGAGCAAAATGGTCTTGTCAGTGTAGGTGTTTTCACAAATGGTTGGAGCCGAAGTATCCTCCAGAACGTTGGTCTATCTTGTATCCGTACCCTGGTGGAAAGGGACCCCGCATTGATTCGCCGCCATAATCTGTTCTGCCTGCTCTTTTCGGCGCTTCACGTGGAATACAACGAGCTGCTATGGAGTTATTTGCCTGGCTTGCACGGCATGTGGGATGTGCTCTCTTTCTCTTTCGTTGATTCTACGGCCATGAAGCGGAATGGAATAAGTGCACTGCAGAGCACAGCTTTGGGTCTACTTGATGTTGAAGGCCAAGACCACGAAGGTGCCGAGCCGTGTTTGTGGGCTCTACTGTGCCGGAGCATTGCCATTGGCGAGTCGGCAAGCACGTTCGCGGGGGCTGGTACAGAGGAGCTTATGATGAGTCCAAAGGGAATGAACTCGAGTATTCAGGCAACGCAAAATGCTGAGGCTACAGGAGATGACGACACGTCAGCGTGGTCACCAACGCGGCCTCTTGATCTGCCAAAGATTGACGCTAGCTCACTTGCATCTGCTGCTGCTGCCGCTCAAGTGGATACATGGCGGGCAACGAAATCAAGTGTGGGTGAACTCGTTGCATTGATGCCTCCACTTTCTCGTCAAGTGCGCTACTTCGCGGTGGAATGTGTTCTGCGCGTTTTTGAGCTGATGCTGTCAACGCCTCCTTTGGCGACTGGCGTGGATCAGAACAAGCAACTTCACATTGATCTAGCTGCGTCACGCCGCTATTTCTTTGATATGCTCTCTGCTGGAGCTGTATCTGCCGAGTCCAACATCGGAAATTTCTTATGCATGTATTTGGACGAGTTTGTAACTCTTGCTTGTCACGTCACGACGACGTCAGCTGAAGGAGACGAGCTACTTATGTTTCAATGCGTTGGCGTTCGTTTGCTCAACGTGCTTGTCAAGAATTTCGCATCTGCTCGTGACCCAGAAGTTACGAATGGTGATGCTTATTTGTTAGACCCGTACCGTGCCCAGCTTTCTTCTGCTATTCGTCATGCTCTGAAACAAGTTCAAGTTGAGTCTTCGTTGTTGGTGGAAAAGGAAAAGGATGAAGAAGAACATTATTTCTACGCCCCACTACTTCTTGAAGCCCATGCTGTCGCTGGAGCCTGTGTATCAGCTCATTTAATTCAAGATAAGATAGGCTTGGGGCGCATCTTGAGAGCCGTGGTGACACCAGACTATGGCCACGCGCATTTTATTGGAGACGAACTCACGCGCATTTCCCTCTCGCTTGCGAATTTAGCATCAGTGGGAGAATTGCTGTCATCGAGCATAACCGAAGCGGTTGCTAAGAAGGACGCGCATTTTAGTGACCACCAAGTAATTTCAACGTCTCCTCTCGTGAAAGCAGTGACTAGTGGCTTGTCCGGAACCACCGAGTACTTGTTTAAGTGTTGGATGGATACGACATTTGCGTATGGTATTGTAATGCAAGGTTGTCCACAGTGGGTGCAGTTGGATGCAGCCTCATTATCTTCAGACGAGGTGTTAATTATGCCCGCTTTACAAATTCCCATTCCGCCTGTGGGTTCTGCTGCGAACGCCCCAACAGCTGTGTTAGCAGCCTCAAAAGCGCTACGAATGCTTTACAAACGATACTGGCCAAAGATTATTAATGCGATGGCAGCTCTGGAAGTCTACTTGCCCAAGACGGTGACCCTGAACAACTCAAGTAATGGAAACATTCCTAAGTGGTCTTCAGTTCTCTTGTCATGCGCGATCTTCCACGTTAACACGAACGCTCGCGATCGAATGGAGGATGATACGGAGTTACCTGCCGTTCTCCGAAGCATACCGTTGCTACTTCGAGCGTCAGCTGAAAATCCGCCTAAGCAAAGTGGTCCTTCATCCCACAATTTTCCGGTGCTTTTGACCACTGCACTGAACACTCTAGTGCTCGCCAGTAAGCGATGCGCTGGCCCCGCTCAGATCGAAGCTATGGACGCGATTTTCTCGTGTTTATCGCGTGAAAATCTAGCCTTTGCTCGTGAAATGTGCCGTTCAGAAGAAAATGGCAAACAAATCAGTGCTTCGCTTTTCGATGTCGTGGCGCAAGCGGGTTTGTGTCCTGCTGAGGTCGTTCGCCAACTTTGCGATGCGACTGAGCAAACTCGCCACGCTCGCGCTGTGAGTATCGGGAGCAAAGACACAAGGTCTCGCCGTAGCTCTGTTGCAAGCAGTGAGGATGCCAAGCACATGGTGAATGTTGTGCAGCTCGCTACCACTGGCATTGTGCTGCTGCACACAACTGAAGAAGCTCGAAGTGGAGTGGTGCGCTCGATATCCTTGGTGCAAGAGGCTATTTGCTCTGTTGCTGGTGGTTACCATTCTTCTTCTGTGAAGGAAGCAGTGGCGAAGCTTAATCGCGCTTCCACTGAATCAGTTCTTGCGCTGGCACGCACACTTGAAGCTAGTTCCGACTCCAGCGATGGGGTTTTGACCCGCATCAAGTCAACCATGCGCAGTACATTCGAGTTCCTCACTGAGTGGGTCAAAGAAGATATTCATACTGCTCCGGAGTTTGCACTGCAGATCGTGGCGAATTATGCTGCGAGTTTCCCGGATTGTCTTCATGTCGACGTGGGGCGCTTCCACGCTGAGGTTGCAGAAACTACTGCAGCAATGTTGGATCATTCACCCACGGAGGAGGATGGCGAGGCTATGAAGCAGCAACGTGCATCTGCTAATGCAGAACTGCTGCGAGGATTGCATGCAGTTGTCAAGAAGCTCGTCGATGTGCACCAGAACTCCATTGCCAACAGATATCTGGTGGCACTTGGCCCTTCCATCGTTGAGATTGTCGGTGCTGCAAATGGCTACCCAAACACTGCGGCGGAGCTCGCAGAGCTAGAGGAGGCAGAGGGACTCCTTCGCCTGTTGACTTCGCAGCTAAACGACCAGCATGGTGCCGCGTTTGTTCACATGCTTCTACCGCGACTTGCAGAAGTGCTCAACCACCCGACTTCTTCTGCATCTGACAACGCGATTCATGCACAAGTGCCCGGTATTTTGGCCCGCCTGCTTCTGTGTTTTGCGCAGACTCACGCTACTGCGTTCAAGGAGGCGGTGGCAGCAATGGCACCAACGTTGCGCGGCGTCCTGGAGTCTGCGCTGCGACTAGCTCTTACAGGTTCGGCTCCAAAAGCACAGTCACGTCAGTCATCGGCCCCCACCGCTAGCAAACTTGATTTGAGTCGGTTCGGCTAGGCATATACGCTAGAATGTTTCATGTTTCAATGGATCCCATACAATGTGTCTCCGTACGTGGTTGCTACGTGCGCTAAGGAGCACCTTACGTCTGAGGGCTCAGTGTGTTATGCATATGTGCAAGTCGAAAGAGTCTTCGAGTCTGATGTTGCGTCGAGTTTCTCGGTCAAGCCGACATTAGGTGGACGTTCACCATTATAAATCTCAGAGTGTTGTCTCTGGACGCGACGCCGTTGCAACGTCTTGTACTGCGAGTAGCTCCAGCAGGCTGAACAACACGGTGTGCACCAGGTCCATGCTGTACAACTGAAGAAGATCAACCAAGTCAAGTTAGCCCTCGCTAATTTACAAGCAATTACTCAGCTGAAGCTTAACTCACCTCGACGCCCCCGTCCAGGTCAACAGCAACCTCTTGCATCTCCACTCGCTCGATCTCGTATGTAGACAAGTCAAACGGTAGTGCGTCGACGTACAAACGCTCCGTCAAATCAATGAGCTCTAAATGCCAATGCAGCACAACACAATAAGTCACATGCACCTCCATCATACCGCAGCGAGCTCGTTGCGTACCTGGGACATACGTGGAGGGGCGATTGCCTCCCGGTCCGTCCTTGGTCTGCTCAAACAGTCGACGCAGTGTAGCCCAAGGCACCGTGAGCGTGTATGTCCGCACAACACCCTCTTCCTTCGTAGCTCTGTACTTGAGTAGTAGTGGCGCTCGCGAAGGTTCCTGCGCCGCCATGGAACTGCCGCGAGGGTCTTCTCCTTCCTGCTGGTTGTTCGTCTCCCTTTGAACACTTGGCCCGGGCCTCTGGGCGAGCAAACTAGCGATGACCCAGTTCCGCGCCAAGCGCTTCAAGTTGAGCTGCTGGATGTGCACCACATGCGTACTCACGACGCACTGGAAGCGCCGCTGCAGCCAGGAGCAGACCCAGCGCAGCAGCTCTTCGTCTCCTCGTAGCAGTAGCACCTGTTGCCTCTCGCGTCCCTTACGCGGGGCCCGCTGCTCCTCCTCCCTGGGGAAGTAGAGCACGAAGCCTCCAGTGCGTTCCGGCGCGTCTCTCTCCGCCGCTGCTCTCCCTGTCTTGGCGCGGCGTCGGTCGCGCTCCTCTCGGATCTGGAAGGCCACGAATGTGTCCGTGTTGCGGATGCTCACGCTGTAGCCGAACTGCTGGCCGCACGCCCGCAGCGCCGCGGCGCGCAGCGTCTTGACCAGGTCGTGCGCGTAGTCGCTGAGCTGCTCGCGCTGGAAGTGGAAGAGCGGCGACGCGCAGTGGAAGACCCAGCGGCGGTCCAGCAGCACCTGCTCCATGCTCACGCGCTCGCGCTCCCGACGCGCGGCGGCTTGGCGCGGCGTCTCGTCTTCTGTAGCTGCAGCGTCGCCGTCCTCGGGCGCGCGCGTGTACTGCGACGGGCGCATGGGTGAACTGTAAGCGGCGCGTAGCTTCTGCTGCTGGCTGGGGGTCACTCTGGGCGCGGGCGGCTCCGGACGCGAGTTCTCCATCAACGTCGCGTCTTCCTGCGTAATGGGACAGCAAAGCGTCATGGTGTCGTAACGGTTTATGAGGGACGCAACAGGTGGTAAATTCACGTAAATTTTTGATAGTGGACGGCGATGGCCGCGCTGCTGACGTCAGTGACCAAGTCCTGGGCGTCTGCACCTCACTTGGCCGCCTTAATGCTCCCGGAACGCAGTGGACTGGATGGACTAGACATGCGGCGGCTTATCCGCCCGCCAAGAGGAGGAAGATGAGGATCACTACCAGCACCAGGATCGTGATGTACAGCTTGGTGTTGTTGCTTTGCTTGGCTACCTGGATAAGGAGGATGACAAGCAAAGAGTGCGTCAGTACAGCGGTAGATAATAAAAGAAGCAGGCGGTGATGCCAATGTTTCGTACCCGTGCAGCGCGCGCGCCTTCGGACTCGAGTCCGTCCGTGACGCGGGACACATCGTCGTCGATCTCGTTCAGCAGCCGCACGTGCAGCTCCGTCTCGTCCTTGACAGTGAGGCTGTAGGTGCGCAGGTTGGACACGCCCTGGCCGATCAAGTCGAGCTGCTGGTCCTGGTCCTTCATGATCTGGTTCTGCATGCTCAGCAGCCTCGCCGGCGCGTCCGCAGACCCAGGACTGCAGCAAAACAGCAAGAAACAATCAGCTGCATTAGAGTCAAAGGCCGCAGAGTCTCTACAGCTACAGGACGCACCTCACGGCGGCGCGCGAGGTCTTGCGGCTGTTGTACATGTCCAGATCCTCCTTCTGGTCCTGCGCGAGCTGATTCAGCAGTCGTTCGCGCCGTTCGATCTCCTGCTGCGTCCTGCAACATCCACACAACCCCCAACATTAATTTATTCACGCAGGAAACGCTGCAAAAGCTTTTAATTCCTTACACGGAGGCGCTGGACGACCGCTTGAGCTGGTCAAAGTCCCTCTTGAGCCGAGCGACGCTCTGCTGCAGCGCGAAGACGCTGGTGCCGATGGCGCCCGAGTTGCCCGTGCGGATTTTGCTGGACAGCACCTGCTCTTGGCCGCGCGCGCTCTCGAGGCGGTCCAGCCACGAGGCCCACGCCGTCGCGCTCATGCTTCTGATTCTGGCGGAAGGATGTCTGAGGAATCTTTTTGTCGAATATAAAAAGGTGGGTAGAACGACCTGCTCTTGAAATGTGTGCATTTGGGTTTAAGAGCATTGGGACGCAGCCCACCCATTATTCAGCGAGCAGCGCAGGAAGCAATTGACGACCATGAGCCAGCGGGAGTTCGAGCGCAAGATGGAGGAGCACATCGAGGAGATGCGCGTGACGCAGACGATCGCGTACTTCAGCCGCACGGTGGAGCTGTGCTTCTCGGACTGCGTGCACGCCTTCCGCAGCAAGAAGCTGGACGACAAGGAGACGTCGTGCGTCAACAACTGCGCCGAGAAGTTCCTGCGCCACACCATGCGCTCGTCCGTGCGTCTGCAGGAGAGCTACGCCGAGATCATGCAGCAGCAGCAGGAGCAGCAGAAATAGAGCACAAGCAGCCACTCGCAACACTCGTGCAGTCAGTCGGTTCTAATGACACCCCACCCTAATCAAGACAAGACGTGCGACGGCGCTAACCGCCTTTTTGCATTCACTTGAGCACTACAGCAGACTCGACAAACGATCCACTATCTACTCAACCCCAATGCAATGAAGCAGCAATAGCCAAGGTGCTCGCTCTCAGCTACAGCTGCACTACCGTACTGAACTCGTTTATGTCCGATCCATTCAGACCCATTTCGTGGCCACGAGCCCAATTCCCCATTTTCCGCTGAAAAAATGGAGTCGCCGGGTCCAGCTGACAAGAAGCAGCGCCTCGGGTCTTCAGATGAGGGCGAGCCGGCCCCGACCCGCGGCTACACGAAGCGCGGCGACGGCTTCTCGGTGCAGGAGACGGAAGGTTTGCTGCAGGAGGTGCGCGACCACTGGCGGGAGGGATGGGACGCCGTGGCCGACGTGCACAACACGCAGTTCCCGGGCCACAAGCGCACGTCCGGCTCGCTCAAGCGCAAGTTCTCCAAGCTCTACCGCATGAAAGTGACCGACTCCACCAAGGAGAAGCACGCGCGCGCCGCGGCGCTGGCCAGACAAGTGCGCGAGGAGATGCGCGTGCAGCGGCGCAGTCTCCCGGGCGACCGAGGACTCAGTGAGGACCTCGTGGACGGCGTGCAGGAGGTGCACGAGGAGCTCCACGACGTCGAGATGATCACAGGCCAGTCGCCACATGCTCCGACAATTACGGACGCTGCAGTGGCTGCTACCGAGCACGAGCTGCGACAGACGCTCACGCAGAGCGCCCAGCTGACGCAGACTGCAGGGCTACGTGAGGATGCGTGGCAGTCGGCTATTAACCGTTGGCCTATTGCTGGAGAGAGACTGCGACTCTTGCGGACGCAGATCGAGAGCAACGAGCCCGGTTCGAGTCAGGAACTGGTGCAGACGGTGCTGTTGGTGCTGCTCGAGTCCCAGCACCAACGAGACTTGGAGCGCGAACAGGAACGCGAGGAAAGACGGTTGGGGAGGCAGCGCTGGCAGGAGGAAGTGCGCGAGGAACGGCGCAGACACGAGCAGGAACGAGCCGAGGATCGACGCAGAAACGAACAACTCGTTCAGGTCTTGACGACGTTTGCGACGCAGCTGGCGGCGCAACAGCGAGGAGGCTTGAGCTGAGCGCTTCTCCTCGTTGGTATTGACTTTGCTCGCAGGGCGTACGTGTTGAGGGACACCGAGTAATAGTGAATATGCCTTCGTTCCCACGATGCTTCTTCGTATCGTAGCGACTGGTACCAAGCTGAACGCCAAGCTGCCAGCAGGTAAGCTTCAATCTGACCCAGTTGTAGACCCCAAATTGCGTGGCTTGTAGTACGAATGATGCTTGTGCACTACAGGTTTGCAGCTCTAGCGTGAACCCGGCACGCAGAGCTACCTAGTGTCACCCCGGTGTAGAAGCAAAGTGAGTGAGAAGCGAGGGGGTGGTGCAAACCTCATTGATATTGTACGAGCTCGATGCAAGGACGAGTGCGGCAATTCAATTTGCAACACCATACCTATTGGAGCGACTCCAGCGGCGCTCGTAGACAACTGCATCGGCGTTTTCAGTTTGGCAGCGAAGAGGTCTGCAGATCCGTACCGCAACGCAAACGAGAAAGCCAATCCAAGCGGATCATTCCTCGTCTCGCTCTTGTTGGGCCGATCCATTCTTCCCAACAAGCATCATCATCATCTGCATGATCTGCTCGTGTCTGCGGCGGTTTTCGGCGCGCTCTTCGGCGCGTTCTTCATTGAGACGACGTCGGGCCTCACGCTCTTCATCGCGTCGGCGTTCGTCCTCCTGTCTCCGCTGCTCGGCCTCCTCCCCGCCGGCGCTGCCGTTCTTCTTCACGACGAGTGCGTTCCTCTTCCCGGTCCAAATCACGTTGGTACTGCGAGCGGAGAATGACCTTCAGCACGGACGTGAGCAAGTCATCGTTGGCTGAAGGCGTCGCTTCCGGAGGGAAAATGGCTGCCGGGTTCTGCCACTCCAGCTCCTGACGCGGCGTCCGCGCGCGTGCACGTTGAGCAGCCGGAGCAGGAGACGCCGCCGCAACGACTGAAGCTGCAACTGGCACCGCCGCAGGAGAAGACGTAATAATTGCGGAAGCAGGAGCCACCTCAGAAGCAGCGTCCACCCAGCTATGCTCAGACTCGGTGCCTCCGTCCTGAGCTCTCTCTTCGCTTGGTGGCGGTTGGAACGAAGCTTCACTGGGCTCCAATTGCTCGCCGTCGATGCTGGGTACTGTACCCGGAGCCGGTGGGACGCCCTCGATCATTTCCTTGTGCACCACATGAGCGAAGGTGATGGCCTGATGGTTCTTGGCGCCGCGCGGGGATGCTGGACCTGTAGAGCCGCGAAAACTTTTTCTTGAGCGAGTCGGCCGAGCGGTTGTGCTTGGCGAACTGCTGATTGTGCATCTGCGCCACGACGTCCCAGCCGTCGCGCCAACGCGCGCGCACCAGCTGCAGCAGTCCCATGGACTCGGCCTCCGTGAAGCCGTCGCCGCGGCGCTGCACGTGCGGCCCCATACGCCGCTTCGGCTCGGAAGTCTCCATTGCGTCGGACGTAAAGCGCGAGGCCATTTTTTTGAGGGGGACTAAAGAATTTTGGGTGGATCAAAACTGAACTGAATAGGCTCATAGTGAAAGCAAAGTGGGAGTGGTAAACTGGGTGGACCACCCGAAACACCCGCCGCGCCAAAAGCTGCGGGTTTTGAATTTGGTCGTGAAGTTGGTTTTGGTTATCAGTCTCATTTGGCCAAATTGAACGATGAAGCTGGCTCCTGAACGAAGTGGTCATTCGTTTTCCGTGAATGTGCATGCTGGTGCCAAGATTCGAGATCTCATCTGTGAATGAGCCACCGAAACGAGAAAACAGGTGAGTAGTCCAAGAAGAACAAAGTGATGAATGTGTTGCGCAGGCTTGTTGTCTGGTTTGGTATTTCAACTACGTCGCAACGATCCAACTTGCTATGGACGCATGTTGGCTTTTACGAATTCTACAACTGGGTTTGGAAATTATTTAAAAGTATGTGTGTAAGTGGTTGATCGCGGAGCATGGCAGTGCGTTTCTACAATTGAATTGAGCTCAAATGTTGAGATGACAAGCAGTTCATGTTCGAGTTGGAACGCGGTTTTTTGCGGAGAAGCGCTCACTGGCGATGGAACTTACACGGCAAATGACAAGTATTGACGAGGAACACGAGCGTGAAAAAAGTGTTTGATCGCGCAACACGAGTTTGAGAAACTGTCAACAACCCCACCTACCGGTAACTCGGATCGTTCATGTTCTTCGTCATGTTCACAATGGGCTTGTCGATGGGTTCTTGGCCTCCGTCACCGGCAGATTGCGCACATTTTCACGCTTGAGCTGCGTGAACAACCTAAAAGAAAATGGTACGTAGTACCCAAGACTTGTTTTACAGACGTTAGAAGCATTTTGTCGGTCTCCATCAATCTTGCAGACATTCTCTCCCCGTCTCAATCTCGAAAGTGGTTTGTAGCGAACACGATGAAGCTCGAGGTTCTGGTTCCTGGCCGAACAGGACACTCGTTCTATGTGAATGCGGACGACACAATTCGCGACCTCAAGGTTGTCATCAAGTCGTGGCCTCCCATGAGGCTGAAGGGTGTGAATGCAGATGAAGTTGTCCTCTTCGCTGCTAAAACAAATGACGGCACGTTCCTCTCGGTCAACTCGGAACAAATGACTGCATTGGTGCAAGGAGATACGCGTGCTGTCGAAAGTATGATGACCCGAGAACTCGAGCTTGACGCGGACGCTCTCGTGGGCAACGTCTTTGCTGACGCCGAACGTAACTATCTCCATGTACTAGTGATGGCTACCGTACAAAGAATTGAGTGTGTTCTGGTTGGCGTCCAAGATGCCGCTTTTTCGGTCTTCGTTGACATCACTGGGTCGATGGAGAAACTACGTGACACCATCGCAAAGGAGGCCCAGATCCCAAACGAAGGCATTCAACTGTTCCTAGCAAAAGGGCAAGACGATGAGTGGCTTAACTACTGGACTAATGTAACCAGTGCACCCGACAGGGATGCACTGCAAAGAGGAGAGACCACACCTCGTATTTGATTTTATGATGAGGGACGAAGGCGAGATACGAGATGTGTACGTTCTGGCAGCAGCCCCACGCGGAGCGAGGATTAACATTTTGGTAACAAGTCCAGCGCTACGAATGCTCCGCCGCCGTTCTCGACACTGGGATCCACTACTTTCGCGACTGAATCGGCCAAACCTCATCAACCCTGCGTATCTGGCAAGAGCCGAATGGAACCACATCAGTGACTTGTGCCGCACAAAAGTGTATACACAAGCACACGTATCTGTCGACGACAGCGTGATCAACGCAGTGATGCAAGAGGTTGCTGAAGCTCGCGCCCTGCCTGTCAACCTGACCAGAAGAAATTCTTACTTTTCGCTATTTTGAAAAGCTTCCTCATCGAGATGCAGTCGCCTATGAAATTCCAACCCGGTCTTCGCCTCGACAGCTACCGACATACTATCGAAGTTGGTGGCTGTGCAGACTTTGTGCTGACCCACAATGACAACTTTGTGTGCGTCATGCAAGCTCAGGATGCAGCGCGAGATGAAGGTGCACGTGGTCACGATTGGGACTTTGACGAGGCGGAGGCTCACGAGGAGTACAAGATGAAAACAAGACTGGCGCAGGTGGTGGTGGCCCTGGAGATTGTCAAGACGCATTTGCTGAGGAGTGCCGTGGGTATCGTTTCAAACTACTGCGACTGGACTTTCGTCAAGATCGAGTACGACGACAACGGTGTCACGCCCGTGGTGGCAATCCATCGTGGCCAGTTGGCTGCATCTGTGAATGAGCCACCGAAACGAGAAAGCATGGTGCGAATTCTGGGCAAGAGTGCAGGACTGATGGCCAGTATCGGTGAGTAGTCCGAGAAGAATGGACTGAATTCGTTGTGCAGACTTGTGGTCTGGTTTGAGAAGTGGACACATGCTGGCATTCACGAATTTTTACAGCTCACAGAGCAGTGCATTGCTGGTTATCAACACTAATATGATTCAAGCCAAATGCAAATGAAACTTACCAGATTGATTCACCGCTGTGTAGTCTATGTAGTCTATTGTGAATTCCGCCTAAATTTACCGATTCTGACCGGTTGACCAAATCGCCCCAATACAATTTTTCAGTCAAATGAAAAAGGCCACTGCGCATCGTATTAAGTACGCTAACGTACTTAGCGAGGTGGCATAGTGAATATAAGTGATTTTGATAGTTGGGGCGAATCGGTGCGCGATTGGTTTGAAGAACCGCGAACGGAAATTTCAAGTAGAACTCACAATATCTAAATGGGCACGCAGTGGATGTCGGCCACGAGGTGATACACCTTTGGGGCGTACGACTTGACTTTCTCCACGTGTTCGCACGTGATGGTCCAGTACTTGCCGTACTGCTGAGCAAGCTCGCGCATTGTATCCACCACACGCTGCTCCCACGCTTCACGATCCTCCACAGCCACGTTGTCGTGCACGTGGAACCATCCGCCAGTAGGTTTTAGCACTTGCACAGCTAGTGGCCAGGCCTTCTCACTCGTCGGCAATAATCCCAAGTTCACACGGTCTGCCACAGCTCCGATCGTAGGGGCCGACTCGCGGTTGTCGCCGAGATACACTTTGCATCTATCTGCAACATGGTTGCGCTCCAGGTTGAAGCGCAAAGCTGCCACTGAGTCCGGATTCCACTCGCAAGCGTGGACGAACGCAGCACCTCCGTGCACAAGGAACGGTAGAACATAGTAACCAATGCCGCAGAAGAGGTCCACAATCGTCTCACCACGACACCCGATTGTTGCCATGCGAGCCTTTTCAGTGACGTTGCCCGACGAAAACATAACTCGCGTAAGGTCCCAGCCATAGATGATTCCGTTCTCACGAATCTCGACCCAGCCCGAAGCCTCTTTACTGCGCTTGGAAGTGAGAGCCTTTTGGTTTACGTACAGCAGCTCCACGTGGCTTTGACGCTTTTCACTAGCATCAATAAAAGCTTTACGAGCAACACGAGAGAATGCAGGCAAGGTGGAAGCACAAACGTGTGCCCATATTTCGTCTGCGAATGGTGCCCACTCGGGCTCCAAGAATGAATCGCGAGGAATCAACAAGACATCGCTCACGAACTCGTACTTCTCCGGAATGGCCTTCACGATCTTGGTAGGGAGTTGGTACTTGCTGGCAAATGCGCTGATCATGCTGCGGATCACCTCATTGCGGTTCAGCCCGCTAGTCTTGCCAAACTTGTTTGCATATGCGTCTTCATCAGACACGATTTCAAGCTTTTGCAGCCCCGCGTCATTCGTCAAGGCAAGAAGCTCACGAATAGCAGGCGTGACTGGAAGAAGAAACATCGTTGACGGCTTCCCCTCGCCCGTGACGTGGCTTGATTGCGCAGGGGTTGCAACATGAACACGCCGGGTCTTGTCATACACATGTGCCTTCTCCAGCAACGTTTTCACCTTCTTCACTTTCCAATTTTCCCACGACAACACCAAGTGGTTTTTCATCTGAAGAGGCTAGTGCACACGCCGGCAGAGAATTGGCTGAGGTGGTGTTACCAACATTGGCAGCAGTTGTCTTGGGGGATGCCAACGACAACTGACACTGATATGATGACGAGTAGAATTGCCCGAAGCCAAAACATTGAAAGCCACCGCCCAAAATGTAAAGTGACTTGTTGCTCGGCATCCAGACACTGCTGTGCCCCACGAAAGCCGCATTTGCATGTTTCACTTCTCCAAGCTCCGTCCATTGTGACGCCTCGACATCCAACATGTACACTTTTTTGGTAGCTTTGTCCCCATTCGCAAGTAGAGATGCAGTCATGCCGCCAACCACAATGATTTGGTGGACGCTAACTGAGGAAGCGCTGGCTGCGAAAAGAGCCACAGGCTGACTTTTGTTGCTGATGTTCTCAAGAGCTCTCCGTTCCCAAGTTTCTTCGACAGTATCAAGGAGCAAGCATACACCACTGTTGCTGCTATCGCATGTTTCATTCTCGTTGCCGCCGTCCAACGTTGCCATGCCTCCCCAGAAGAATAGTTTCGTCGAGTTGACAACCGCACCAACGTGATCAAAGCGGCAGGGAATGCTGGGTGAACCCTCTGCGTTTAGGTAACATACTGCGGTTAGTGCACTTCAATTGTTTAGCGTAGGCTTAGAGGTTGACTTACCGATTTGACGCCATTGAGACGTGTTTTGAGTCAAATCAAGTGCAAACAGATCTCCGAAAACTTGTTTTGCATCGCGACCACCGTACACGTACATCACCGAGCCAACTAGAAAAAGAAGATCAATGAGCAGCAATTAGTGCGATTCGCGACTTCAATTCGCAATACGAACTTACCAACACAGCTGCAGTGCTTCCAACGTGGAGAGGGGCCAACACCTTGTGGAACAATCTGCTCCCATTGCTTCGTTTCAATATCAAACGCGTACAGGTCGCCCATGGGCTTCGCTGGACTAGCACGACCACCAAATACAACCATGCGCGTTCCTACAACAACAGCGGAATGATACATCCGCGCTGACGGGCCAGCAGCTCCAGCGGCAGCTTGGTATGTTTGCTTCAGTGCACCATCACTTGACGGTGTCAAAATCGTCACATCGGCCACTCGAGTCGTCGTGCCCGACGCAGTGGGGCCTTGGCCGCCGAACACAACAATGCTGTCCTTGCACTGCACACTCGTGTGTCCCACCAATTTGATGTTGTTCTCGCTCGCCACTTCCGTCCAGGAGCTCAGTTCCGCTGTGGAACTTCCTCCAGCTTGCTTGCTCGTCACCGGTTGGCAAAACTTGGCACAGTAGGCGTCAAACAGACGATCCGTTTTCTGCTTATTCGCCTCGAACTTTTGGTTGGCAATGTCCACGATCCACCGGAGGTACTCCTCGTTCACCAGCAACTGCTGCGCACTGCGTCCCAGCGGGATTTCCAACCCGTTCGCCGTCGTGCGGATCGCGCACATAATTTTCCGGTTGCCAAGCACGACGCCCGACTCGCGGAAGCCACTGGCGATGCCCCACTGGAGCAACTCCTTGGCCGCATCCAGGTCTCGACACACGACGTGCATGATGAACGGCTCGTGCTTGAAAATGATCTTCAAAATAATACCCCACCATCAGTTCAAACCCACCACACTGGAAACACTCACGAGTCTAGCCACGCACCATGTTGCTGGTGCTGGAATTGGCATCTGGCGACTGCAGCGCCGCCTTCAGCTGGTCGAACGTGATGGTGCCGTGTTCTGCGATCAGCCACTTGCCACCTTTGGTGATGAGGTCCGTGGCTGCGTCCGTCCCATTTCCAGCGGCCGCTTCCCCGCAGAAAACCGCGATGCGACCGGAACACGAGCTGCTCGTCACCTGAAGCAAGCAGCAAAACCCCAAAGATGAGCCCAATTCCAAGTGCCCAATAGACAATTAATTGCCTCCACCCCACGCACATAATTCGGGTGGTCGTTGATGGTCTTGATCATGTCCACGATGGGTTCGTCGATGCAGCCCTTGGGGCTCTTGTCCTCCATCGCCTGCAGCTTCCGCAGACTCTCGCGCTTGAGCTGCGTGAACATATTCACCAACCAACAATGAACCGTCACAAAATTACTCAAATCGAACTAAATAATTCAGACTAAGCTTACATACAAAATATCCATCAGAAGTTAGGATTATGAGTCACAAATTCCCTTTTTTTACATACAAGACATGGCTCCGCGTCTTGGGCTGCGCTGCGTCGGCGTGCGCTCGCCGCAGCGCGACGCGCCCCCGTCCGAGATCGGCCGCGTGTTCTTCAGCGAGTCGCAGTACGCGCGGTCTCCTTTCCTCGTGCGCGTGAGCTTCGACAGCGTCGCCTTCGTGCACCGCGGGACGAACGTCGTGGAGCGGCGTTTCAACTTCCCCACGCGCGTCTTGCACGCGGTGCTGGCGGATTTCTCTGCCCAAGTCTTAAGTAATACAAACGCTATTCGTTGCGGCGGGTCGGCGCCCAAAAGAGCGCGGGATTCGCCGCAACAGCCCCGCACGCACCCGCATTTGTGCGTCCTGGTGCGCTCCGACTGCGTCAACGTCTACACGGCCGCAGGAGAAGTGTTCGAGGTGGCGCTGCCCTTCCAGGCTAATAGACTTTTTCCCATGGAAGGGCGGGGCTTGCTGCTGCAGCGCAGTCCGGCGGCGCAGGTGCCGTCCACGTCTTCGAAACGTCCGCGAGACGCGGCGGCGGCGGCGCTGGCCAGGAAGAACCGACGAGCGAGCACCAGTAACAGAGGAGATGGAGACAGGTACAAGTACAGCTCGGGAGACAAGGGCGCGCCGTCCAGACCCAGGTATTTTACGCTCCGACACCCACTGGATGAAGTCAAGCCGGTGGCGCTGAAAGATGTGGCGAGGAGTGACGAGAAGTTCCTGTCGGACTCGGCGTTGGAAGCGGTGGATGTGTTGGAGGACGGGGTGACCCCTGTTCTAGTGGCTTTTCATCGCTGGGAGCAGAGATTTTGTGTGTTTAGGATGAGTGAGGTGGGAAGGAGTGGCGAGGATCAGTTGATGCCCGATGTCCGGGTGGTTGACGGCCCGACGTGGACAAAATACCGTGCTAGGACTGATTTGGAGGAGTTGCGGGTGCGTATTGAGCCCGACTGGCGGGCGACACCAGTGTGGAAATCTCCACGAGTTGGACCAGCGACGTCGAAACCGATGTTTCTGTCTCCGATTGTATCGCCGCCTGCAGCTTCATCTGTGCCACCATCGCCGTTGACTACAACTTCATCAGGAAAGGATTCAAAAGTGGCGTTTATCGCATCGGGTATCGATGGCTCCCCATTGCTCTGTGTGCTGGACAAAGGGTGTGGAACCCTTCTTCTAAAGCCACTTTCGCAGCATGAAAGTAGTACAGCAATGCTGGATGAAGCCGACGGTGAAGCTGGAGGTGTTCGTATCTTGCATTGTCGTGACGCTGTCCCGATCTGTCAGCAGAACAACGCAAATTCATTTGAAGCTGGAGAGTGCTCCACTAACGGAGAGTATGTTGCAAGCTCCATTGATATTGTGGTGCTAGAAAAGGATGGCACACTAATGTTATATCGAGCCTACCGCCCCATTTGCCACCTCGAGCTTCCAACTGCGGAGCAAGATGGCTCTGACGGCAGTACTGCAAATGATGAGACTTCAGCGAAAATACGATTAATGAGGATAGCTCAACTGCACTCCATTGATCGGGGATACGCATACGAACTCGTGTTTCCGGATGTATGCGGTAGCAACAGTGGGAAAATCTGGCGATGTGAGCATCCACTTAAAGTAGTGGGCTCGCCTCTTTTGCAGCAGGTTTTCGCCGTACTGGACTGTATCATCCCACCTACAGACATGTGTATGTTTAAAGCGCAAGTGCTTCATCGAGCTCAACAGAAGATGAGAACGACGATGGAAGATGATCAGCCTGGAAGTGAATGGCAGTCATTTAAAGATTACATATTTGACATGTTAGCAAGCCGCGCAGAGGGTATAACGGTAGTTGGGGCAGCCGGTGATGACGAGGAAATGCGTGCAGCTGCTTCTTCATCCACCTCATCTTTTGATGCGCTGTGCCAGAGTGAGTTTCATGGCTTGTACCAGTACGAACATGCAATGCTTTTTGCTACAATGGAAATTCCTGGTGTGGAGTCGACGACAGACAAATTTTCCAAGAGACTGGATATTAACCGCATTCACGAGTATCCAGTTATAGAGAAATACTGGGAGACAATGTTTGCGGGGCTTCATTTACTTTGTGAAGACCTGAAGTTGTCGGTTACTCTGTTAAAACAACGTCTGCAGCTTGTGGACTTGCTTCTGGAAATGTCATCGCGGCTACGTCTGAATTCATTTGCTGTTTATTACAAACAAGATAATTGTGTACTTCAACGGCAATTTGGAACGGAGACGGAGATCCAATCGAAGACACCAGGAGAAGATCTACTTTGCTTTACTTCCTATGGTTGTGTACCAGATTTGGTCTTGTGGCTGCAGCACAAAATCACAGCGAGATCGCAGGGAGTGGTAACATTTCCCTTATTGGAGGAGGTGTTGTCTCAGTTTTCACCTGATGGACCCTCTCCAGTGCGTTACGCGAACCCCTTGCGTCGCACAAGAGCAATTTGTCATGCATACGAGTTGCTCTTTCCAAGCACAGAAGAATCCTTTCAGACAAGCGCGTTCAACTTAATTGTTTACCTCACTCAGGATCCCATCGGTAGTTCGCTATCTCTAGATGACCTCCCGGTTGGTTTAAATTTTCCGATCGTGCAAGCCATTCGCTATGTGAAGCACCACCCACCACCTTTCATTACAGAAGACGTGTGCGCCTTTGTGGGGCGAGAGGATCTCAGTATCGCAAGTGCAGAAAATCTGGCCGATCATGTTGACCATTCTGCTTTCACACAAATTCAACAGCACCAAGATCCAAGGAGCAGAGGTGTTGATCTCACTGAGAACGATAGTCACGATGACTGCGACGGTCTTGAAGACATTATAAGTCGTAGCCAGCCGCTCTTCCCCAATGACCAGAGAATGAAAGAGGTTGCACGGTTGCTTCGTTCGAGTCGCCCGATTTGTTTGAAATTGGAGAAGACACCGGATTTATCAGATCTGGACTACGCGCAACAGCAGCAAGCTCGTCTATTACTTCTCTGTAAGCGGTCCATGGCGCTGTCGGTTGCGCGTGGCATGGTTATACTTGGGAGCTTTGATGTTTCTGCTGCACAAACGCAGATATGGCGACTGTCTATCCCTGCATTGCCTCTAGCGGGTCGTAAACCACCAGCAAATGCGATTGTGGAGCTCGATCTTTCTGGCTATGCCAAAGAATTAACGTATTGGCCTCAATTTCACAACGGCTGTGCTACGGGCCTACGACTTCCAGGTCACGATCTCTCAAGCGTCATCAATCGGCATTGGATTAAATATCACCGCCCTTCAGTAAACGATGCCCCACAGCGGAACTCAGCAGGGAACAGACAAGCACCAGCGGCCCAGTCGGTTGATTCTACCGGCCGTAGCCTGGATGAGGCATATGCAGCTCATGCAGGGTTATTGCTGGGAATTGGTTTACGCGGTCATCTCAAGTGTTTGTCCATGGCAGATGTGTACAACTACCTATCGCTATCGAATGAATTTGTTACTGTGGCGATCATGCTCGGTATGGCTAGTACAGCTGCGCATTGTCGGCGTAAGCGAAAGGAGAAGGCAACAGCAGCGAAGCCGAATACGAGTGCTGGTGAGGATGGCGAGATGCCAACACTTGACGCTGATCATCTCTTCTCAGGCTTTCCAGAACTTTCGTCATCAGATAAAACCCCGCTACTCGGAACGGGGCTAGAGCTGGCGCTGGAGAGATCCGTGTCCAAGATGTTGTGCCTCCACGTTCCGTCGTTACTGCCTTCTCCTTTCGGAGGGTTCTCAGTACCTGCGTCCACTCAAACAGCCGCATTGCTTGGGCTTGGTATTTTGTATCAAGGCACGGGTTATCGTCTCATGACAGAACTATTGCTTACGGAGATAGCTCGCTCTCCATCCAGCGCCCAATTTGTGGGGAACAATGGCAATACAGGTCTGTCAACAGCTTCGTTTGATCAGCTCGAGGGATACGCATTAGCAGCAGGAATGGCGCTGGGTCTTGTAGTACTCGGGCGTGGCCAAACTACAGCAGGTGATCCTGGCTTGGCTGACCTGAAACTTGAAGAGAAGCTTCACAAATACATTGTTGGCGGTGCTCAACAATATCAAGATGCAAACGCAGCTGGAAGCTGCCTGTATCGTGGCCGCCGTTGGCAGGTGTTCGGGAGCGGGGGTAATGGTTTCAATTCGGCTGTAAATGGCAACTCAACAGGAAACGGGACGCCAAACAGCAACACTGGAGCTTCTCCTGGTGCTGGCCGTGATACTAAGCACGTGAATGACCGCAGCGGGGCTCGGGGTGGAGGTGAACATGTCAACGTCGGGGTGACTGCATGTGCAAGCGCTTTGGCATTAGCATTCATGTACATGCAGACTGACAACAAGGCTGTGGCCGCACAATTGGTGGTCCCCGACACGCTGATTCTGCTAGACTACGTTCGTCCTGACATCCTCTTGGTCCGCACCGTGGCTAAAAACTTAGTAATGTGGAACAGCATTTCGCCAACAGTACAATGGATCGACCAGCACGAAGTCCCAGCGCAGCTCCTTCAAGCATACAAAGCGATTCAGCCTCAAACAAATGATGCGAAAGGGCAAGCGGAGAATCACAGTGCCTCACCAATGCATTCCGACCTCCACTCGATATGTGAGGCGTACGCGAATATTGTTGCAGGAGCGTGCATGAGTATTGGTCTGAGGTTTGCCGGCACAAGCAACATAACTGCTCGAGCTACACTCCGCAAGTACGTTCTGCATTTTCGTGAACTGAGAACGAAGTCATCTTCGTCTTCCTCGATGCTTCTGCGTGGTAGTAGCAACGTTGTTGCAGCCGCGACTGAACGAGCAACTGTCGAGCGGTGCTTAGCTCTGTGTGCCCAAGCACTAGCTCTGGTTGACGCTGGAACGGGCAACGTTGAAACATTGACACTATTGCGCTCAGTAACATTGAGGCAACGTGTGGATGCGGCAATGAGCTATGGCAACCACATGACGCTCAGTATGGCGATCGGGCTGCTTTTCCTGGGTGGTGGTCGTGCCACTATATCACGATCGAAAGAGTCTATCGCGGCGCTTGTGATATCTCTCTATCCGATGCCGCCGATGAATACGGCTGACAACAAGTATCATCTTCAAGCCTTTCGCCACCTTTACGTGTTAGCCGTTGATAATTCCCGACTGCTGGAGACTGTGGATGTGAACACAAAATCTACCTGCCCTGTCCAACTCCGAGTCGATCTTCATCCCGGCACCCCTCTTTCCACGGGCGAGTCGCAAGTTACGTCCATTGTGCTACACAGTCCGTGCCTCCTTCCGGATATTTCAACCATTAAACGCCTCGTTATTTCGGACCCAAAGTTTTATCCGGTTGAAATTCTCACGGGGCCATCAGCTGAAGAGCCAACGTCTTCGAAGAACGTCAATATCAGAACTGCTAATGCACTTCGACTGGAGCTCCTGCAAAGCAAAAATTTGGTCTTTTTGAAGCGGCGACAACGCAAGAACATTGGGGTCCTTCACGAGCTACACAATGGATCGCGTGAAGTAGGTAGCAGTGACGATGATAGAATTCAAAGCACCTTTCGGGCGTACTTCACGACAAGTCATGATGCTGACGATATTGAAGACGGTGAGGATGAAGATGTCATTGATTGGGGAAATAGTTGGTGGGCTTCACAGTTAAACCCACGCGCTCTGAAGCACGTCCGAGAGGAGGAAAAGTTGCTGATGCCGCCGTACCTGAATGCACTCCATGCTCTCTTTCGGCTGCAGCAAGTGCCACAATTGGCGTGCGCCACGGAAGTTAGTACACTGAGTTTGTTCAGTGAATACTGCCGGTTGCATGCACCATTGCCCCCAACAACTGGGAAATTGGAATCTGTGGGGAGATCAGGAATACTGGAGAAAAATACTGCATTCTCGGATTTTGGCGTGTGGCTCTCGAACCAGACAGAGGAAGCTCTAGGTGCACTTTGGCATCGAACTTCATTGTCAATTACGTCGCTGGCTTCTGCGCGAGTTCAACTACTGGCTGGCGCCTCAATCCCAGCAAAAGCTCCGTCATTAGCTGATGAGTTCTTTGTCAGTGTTCTGGTGCGGTATTTTGCTGGCCCATCGGTGGGGTCACTACCAATTGCAGATCAACATCATGATGGCGATAAAGATTGGAAAGCCAAGTTCCAACAAGTACTGGCGGCGTGTTCACAAGCTCAATCTCAATCGACGACAGCACCTGCACGATTCCAATTGTCTACGTTCCTCGAGCAGGAGGAACTTACAGAAGCCGAAAAGACTTTTTGGTTGAAACTGGTATCGTTCTTCCTGTTTTCCAACTAACAAGTCGAGTTCAGGTAATCAATCAAGACTGCTGCGTATGATTTTGCTAGTGTTATTTAATTTTTATTGTCTTGCAGGCTTGCGACCTAGAAGCTGCATGAAGTCGGCAACGACCTCATGATCCACCTGCAAGTGTGTTTTCCTATCTATTCACCCCGGATCGACGAGAATGAGAGTTCAATCTTCGTCAAGACCGGTGACGGCCACCGCCTGCAGTCCCTGGTCCGGTGGCGCTGCATCGCTGTCATTCGCGATCCTGGAAGCATGAATACATACGCACATGAGGCCTGCTCGCATCTCAAACAGAGAGTCTGCTCCCGCTCACCACTTCACCTTCTTGCAAGCTTCGTCCTGGTTGTCGAGGAGTGTCCGCGCAAATCCTCGCTGCTGCTACCTCTTTTTCTGTGGGAACTATTTCTCTTTTTTTTCTCCATGGCATGCCATGGTGTTCCTCTTTTCTTTTTTTTGCCATGCTTCACCACACTACTGCCTCGCACAACCTCCTCAATTCAGTTTGCCAAAAGTGATTTTCATTTTACGTCTTTTGCGCGGTGACGACACGGCTGGGGGAGCCGCCGCCAGCTCCACGGGTTTCTTCACCGCCTTTGCAGGAGGTGAAGTTATCCCTTGAGCCGCCACACCATTTGCCGACGTATTGGCAGAGTTGTGAGAAGCATCCAACGGTTTCCCGTCCGGGCTACTACCTCCAACCACAGCTTTGCCATCGCGATCACGCTTACCTGTCATTTCTGGAGACGCCGACGACACCATCTTCTTCGGCTTTACAGGGGTATTGTGGACGGAATCAGTGCCGTTTGTTGCCTCACCCCCGTCAGTTGCAGGGTCAGGACTGCCTGGTTGCGAAATACTGCCCTTCCCACTGGCCATCTCGGTTGCAAGTGAGGCAGCCTTCTGACTGCTGCTCAAATCTTCAACGCCATCTTCTTGTGAGTGCATACCCTCATCGCCCGAAGGAGAAGGGCTCGGCGCCGCGGCCTCTTCAGCCTTCTTCTCTTCCTCCTTTTTTTCTTCATGAACTCACGACGGGCGACACGTGCAACAGATCGCCCGCCCATGTCTTCAAACACGTCTTCCGGTAAAGATTTCCAAACAACTGGCGTAACTCTCACGTCCATCGTCGCCGTTCGTTTGTTCCAGCGGTAAAGATCGTTGTTCTTAAAGTATTCCACCGAGTTGTCGATGCTCACTTCACGACTACGCAGCTGACGACGGTCAATATCGAAGCCTACATAAAAGCAGACGCCGAACTTGCTGGGCTGCGCAGGAGTCCCGCCGTTTGCCTGATCACCTGCCGAAGCCTCCCCACCTGTCACAAAGTTTAGTGGGAATTTCTTGGTGAATGCGCGCAAACGGCAAAGCGCCGGGTTGAAAGCGAGAGATTCCACCAGTTTACGCATACGCGACTCGCAAAAACCGCACCAAGCCTGTTCCTCGTCCTGCTTCTCCGTGTACACTTCAACTGCGAGGTAGTGTTGGTGGACGGCGAAAAAGTCCGACGGCTCGAAAAGAGGCCCCCATTCCGAGCCGCCCTTGCTAAGCACATCCTGCACAATAGTCAAACCACGTTTGAACTCCTCCTTCATCACCGTAAGACTGTGCGTCGACACATTAAACGACGAGTTCATCGATGGGTATGCCGGTGTCAGGATCGGCATCACTTGGTATCTAACCAGAAACAATAACCCACTTCAGTCACTCACTTATAAACCACATCATAGAAAAAACAATCAACTTACCGGTTGTGGCCAGCGTTGGCGTTCCAAACTTCCAAGCCCAAGTTGGCGTCTTGGGTCTTGCACAACTGAATCGCGAGCGGCCACTTCCAATTGTTCAGCACCATGTAGAACCGCAGCAGCAACGTCGACGGCGCCGCGGTCGGGTACAGCTGGTTGATGAAGCACACCAAGATGCACCAATTGACGCCACCCAGATAGCCCATCTTGTTCGAGTACAGTCCTCGGCGTTTGGCCCATCGTCTCACGATCCGCAGGACACTGATGAAGCTCTCCCGGTTGGGCGTCAGCTTGATCATGAGCTCCGTGACTCGAGGACCATTGAGACTCTTCTCGGTTGCAGGGTCCACCCCCACCAGCACGTGGTCGTCCAGAATGTTCAAGTTTTCCGGGATCGAGTTCCTCGGCAGGATGGCAATTTGCAGGTCAATGTTAATCTCTTCGTAGTCGAACGTCAAGATGGGTACAATGGCTCCTTCAATGGCCACGAGGTTCGACACTTTAGGGTGTTTCAAGAAAATGTCCTTCAAGGACGAGAAAAAGTCCTCGCGGGTCACGTGGCGAGGCGCGACACAAATCGTGTCAATATCCGCGCCCGGTTCATTGACGCCCAGGCGGTACGAGCCGGACACGAGGATCTGGCCGCCGGCGTCCACCGCCATCTCCTCGGGCACGCCCTTGTCCATGCACACCTGCTTGACCCATTGGCGGAAAATGGAGCGCAGCTCGGCTAGAATCAGCGACCGGCGCGTGATGTTGGCGTCCGATTCCGTCGGGAAGTGCTCGTCCATGAAGCTCTGCAGCTTGGCCGACTGCTCCAGGTCCTTGGGCTCGGGCGGCGTCGCGCGGATGGCCTTGTACGCCTGCTCCAGCACGTGCGGCGCCACGGTGAACGTCGCGCTCTGCATGGCGGCGGCAGTAGACGAATGAAGGAAGCGCGGGGCGTTTCGGGCGGTACTTATCTGCTTGTGTCTGTCAGGGCCAGCGCTGTCTCCTCGCGCCGGCGCGGATTGGTGGATATTCAACCTCGATTTGATTGGCTTTTGAAACTTGATTGGTGGAAAAGGACAGTTGAAATTTGAATTCGAAAATGACAGTTGGAATTTGAATTTTCGACATTTTGCACTTGAGATGGACGAGATCGAGGTGCTGATGCCTCGCACCAAGTAGGCGCTTCCCTGGACGTCTGGGGGCGGTCGAAGGTGCTAATGTGTGTGTGGTTGTGCGTGTACAGGGCGGCGAACGACCGCGCGCGGGTGGACGCGGCCAAGCTGAAGCAGTACATGGCCACCAGCCAATCCAAACACAGCGTCGGAGCGTGCGGAACTTTATTTCTTTGGTATTTTATTGGTATTTTTACTAAAATAATGCTGTTTTTATCGTGGCAGACGCTCTGGAGTAGTGGTGCGCGGGGACGTCCGCAAAGACGCCGAGGGGTTTGAAGATATCGACGACTTCTGGGTCGACAACGACTCGCTGCAGGACGATTCCGTGGACGACGACGACGACTGTGAGATGATTGCTGCTATTTTTTATTATTTTAGAGGAGTAGTCTTAATGTTGTGTTGATACTGTGAAACAGCACTCACGCTGTCGGACAAGGAGGCGGCGGACACGTCGGGGGACATTTCTGATCCGAGTGAACATGAGGTGGAACTGCCGGAGATTGACAGTCCCACGTCCAGTGACAAAGAGAGTATGGAGATTGAACGGGGCTCAATCCCGTCGAGGAGAAGCAGTGTTCGCGTGGAGGAGGAGAAGAAGGTGGATGAAGTAGCTGCGTCGCCGCCGCCTTCCCCTGCTCGAAGCGATGTTTCGTTTGATTTCGGCGGCTCGCCGCATGGATCTGTGGACAAGGATATGGATATGGATGCCAATGCGAACGTCACGGTCCGAGGTAAGAAGGGCAAAAAGTCTACAGGGAATGATGAAGAGAAGGCCAAGACCAAGGCTCGTCGGCGAGAGTCGTTTGGCGGCGAGAGTGGGTTTGACGCAGATGTTGTAAGCCCGTTCTCGATGAACGACGAACCAATGACGCCTCTTTCAAATGGTGGGTGGTATTACCTGAATCGTGCATTTTTTTTCTAGCGCTGCATCATGATAGACTGACATTATATTCGTCCTGCTGCAGCGAGCGACCGAACGTTGAAATCGATTCCTTCATTTTCGGGAAGGGACTCGGTCTCACCACCTATTACGAAGGAGTTGTTTAAGAAGGGTGGGTATGGTAGCAATCCAAGTGAGACGAAGCCGAAGAAGAGGCAGACGAAACAGACCAAGAAGCCAAAGAAGGCTGCAGCTAAGGATGCAAGTAAAACACCGCGACTACGTCCAACCGGAAAATATGGATACCGGTCGACTCCGCCCGCGACTGACTCATCGATCCAGTCTGTACAGACCGATGACGATAATGACGAGTCTTTCCAGGTACAACATGACTCTGGTGGCGAGACTGGAGATGACAGCTTTTACAACGAGCCGGACGCGCCGACGCGCAAAACTCGAGACAGGTTACCTGACGCCTCGAAGATCTTGGATGACGACGAAAATGAAGATTCGTGGGATGGTAGTGGTCTGCGCCGATCTAAGCGGAAACGTTTCAAACCGTTAGCGTGGTTCAAGAGTGAACACATGGTGTACGAACGCACGTTTGTTGGAGTGGGTACGGTGATGCCAACGGTTGTCGGCATTGAACGCCTTGGTGCTGATTCTCCGACTTCAAAAAGAACGAAGGCTAAGCCTCCGTCGAAAAAAACGAACAACAGCAGGTTCCTGAGCTCGAAAGAGCTGCCCAAGGACGTGCGGGCTCGTATTGTGGATAGCGAATGGGCATCGCTTTACGACAGCCAGGCCGGCTGCATGAACGATCTGAACATCATCTGCCGCTCCAACGAAATTCGTCTGCGTAAGCTTCCCACGGAGGAGCGAGGTGGTGCGGTCGTCCACGCGTATGCTGGACAAAGTTTCAACCTCTTTAGTCCGTCCCCTTTTGCTCGGTGGATCTCTGGACGTGTAGTGCTGCCTCCCGGTGCGTGGAAGGAGCCGGAGGGTGTTGGTCAAGCGGTGCAGTTGTTCTACGTGACTGGATGCCAGCCCAAATCACTGGAGTTGGCGGTGGCGCCTGAGACGGATGACGACTTTTTCACCAGCAAGCACACGACCCACTTTATACTGAGCCCAGGCGACGAGTTCTACGTACCGTCTGGCAATGTCTACTATGTGAAGAACCACTCTGGATCCGCTGACTGCGACTTGCGGTTCACGATTCTGAAGCCGGAGGCGCCGCAAATGCCTTCGGACGACATCGAATCGGATGCAGAGAAGGAGGAGGCGAAGTCGGACTCGGAGTCCAAGCCCGAAGCACCTGAAACAACCGAAGCAACCGAAGAACCGAGCAACGAGGCCAACGAGTTGAAGCGCAAGCGAGAGGAGGATGCGGACTCGGATGCGGTCTAGAGCGGTGTACATTTGATCCAGCTAGTGCTAGCAGCAGTATCTCTTTTATTCGGTAACGTTGTTTCGCGTGAAAAGCTTTCGGGGGAGGCTCTCTCTATTCTGCAAGTCTCTATTGAGGTGGATCGTCTCCGTCGTGACATTGCTGTCACCACAGTTGGATGGAGAGCCGGAAAACTGTCTGACTCGTCCGGATAAAGCACCGGCTCCTGATTACCCGCCTTGACCTGCACTGCAACGTGAGTGCCATCCTCGTGGTGGTCTCCAATATGTAGCGACGTCTCCCTTCCAAAGTCTCACATGGCAATGAGACAATAATTGTCTTTGCAAAGGTGTTTTGCAGCCAAATGTCCACACGCTGGAACGGCAACATGAAGCTTTGCGTGGAAACGATGTGAATCACACCTTGTAATGCAACATCGTCAAATCGAGCGGCGATCTATGCGCGCGTACGCATGGGCGCCAGTTTGCTACGAAAGCAGCTGGACGAAGCCTCGATACGGATAGGGAAGCGAGCACAGCTGGAAGGCCTAAGAATAGGCGTGGGTCGTGGTTTGGTCTCTCCGTGTCAGAACAAAAGGATAGTGTTCGTGCACAGGGTGGAAGAGGTTGTCAGTGCCAAAGGGACCGAGTGTCGGACAGCCAGAACACCAGCAGGCACCGACAGACTGCGGTCTACCCTATACGGTTCAACTAGCGCTATCGGGTGTGGTGCTACCATCTCCAGATTGCTTATTTCACGTATTTGCACGCGTCAATCGACTAGCGATGGATCCTGCAGCTTCCTCGTCCAAGTGCGTTTGAAGAGCGTTGAATAATGGTGTTGGTAGTCTCCCTTGTGCTAACTCACGGGCTGTGATTGCGACAGGATGGACGAGATCTACGAAACTATAAAAGAAGGAAGCGTGGCTGTCCGAGGACATTTCATGGTACGAACAAGTCCAGCGTAGCATGAATTGGACAGCTTGATCTGACGTTGACCTTCTCTGTAGTGGCGCGATCGCTACGTTACTATAAAACCGGGCGAAATGATCATTCGTCGTCGTCGAGACGGCACGATTAAAGCCAAAGTGCGTGCGCAAGTACGGCTTTATCCACAGATATTCCTTCTCACGAACTTTGTTGTTCTCTGCCAGATCGATCTGCTAGACACCAACATTAAGTTGACGTTTCTCAGCGGCCAATCCTTGCTAACCATCGCCATGCACGGACGAGATACTGTTTTGGACTTTCACTCTTCAATCACGCGTGACGAGTGGATCAGTGCTATCGTGAGTGCACAAGAACTTCCTGGTTCAGATTGTGACGAGGACGGCGCCGATCTCCTTTCCGGCGAAGAAACAGATGAGGTTCACAAACGCAGTTCCATGACGAGCTTGGGGACTGAAAAGAGCGACTCGATCGACGAAGACAGCGAAGGTTACAATGACGCTTTACTTGCGCTGCAGAGTGTACGCGACTCAGTCATGCAGTGCCACCTCTCGATGAGCGCCGCAGAGACCGATTTTTTAATTAATCCTCGCGATACCCTCAAGACAGCAACAACCTCAGCAATGATTCCATCACTACGCCGAGCCCAAAGTGCGCAGCGAAGCGAAGAGGAACTTCGACAGAAACGACTTCGAGCACTGCAGACGATGATTGAAACCACGCCCCATGGTGGTCGTGTGGTGCTCTTGCACCTTGGAGTTATCGCGTCTGCAGGCATTAATGTTGGTGATATGCTACTGGCACTCGGAGAGAAGCAACGAGAAAACCCACGCCGTGGTTCCTTCACGCCTCGTACGTTAAGTGCCCAAAAGCACAACGTTGCCGCTTTTGTGCGCGATATTCTGTTCCACCCCATTTACTCCAAGCGCGAGGAAGTTAACACCGAGGTTGTTCAGGGACTCATCGACTTGTTCTTCCCACATTGTCGGCTGAGGCGATTTAGTGATGACACGGAATGGCAACAGGTCCAGCCGACAACTTCAGCTTCGGTGAACAACTCATCCAGAGTGACAGCAAAAAGTGAAAATCATGCAGACGTTGGTACATCTTCGACTGCAGTTCCGACAACCCCAACCGTAGCGCCACCAACTCCTGCATCGCGTCTCCAGCGACGGAAGCGAAGGAATCACTCGTTCCCGAACCTTGGTGGCATATCTCAACTCGCCAAGAGCAAGAGTGTGAAAAAAACTTCAATCGATGACAACGACAGATCAATTAGCTCGCGCAAGTTGGAGGAAGGCAGCCAACGCCTACGTGACAATCTGTCCGTGTTGTTTGCCCCCATGACGCCACATCCAGACAGCAAAGGGCCTGGTGGCGGGCCGACTCCTTTTGTGAGTATAAGTACACCGTTCGCCTCGGACTCATCTGATGAACTTGACGTAGTTTGCGAGGACGTGCCGCTCCCTCAACCACTACGGAACCTGTTGTGGGAAATGTCGTGCTCCGAGATAGCAGAGCAGCTTACGATTTTCCATCACTCACAACTCTCGAACGTGTATCCGTGGGAGTTTTTGCATCACCCCAAGGAAGCTGCCAAGGAGCTGACGGAGAATTTCAACCGGTTGGTGGCGTATTTCGTTTGGTCTGTGCTGGTGGAAGACTCTCCTAAGGAGCGTGCTGAGGTCATTGAGAACATTATCTCTATCGCGATGGCCGCTAGCGCTCCTCCGTTGAACAATTTCCACTTGGTTATGGCTTGCGTGGGCTGCCTCGGAGATACACCGCTCATGTCTTCACGGATGCCAATCACGTGGAAGAAAGTTCGTGCCAAGTACAAAACACGTCTAGGTGAACTACGGAGACTATGCGACCATACTGGCGGCTTTGAAAACTTGCGACGCAAGCAGAGCGCTGAAAGTGCAAGACCTTTGCTCGCTAGCGACGTATCCAGTGCATCAATAATTCCATTCATTGGAGTGATTGGAGTCATGCTGGAGCGATTGCGGTCGATAAACTACTTCACCTCAAAGAAGATGTTGGATCTGGAAAAGCTCGAGCGGCAGTACATGGTGCTCAACGTTCTTGAAAACGCGTTGCTCAAACCTGCTCCACGACCTTCTCGAGTGCCTCAACGCGGTAAGACAGCCCCATCAGAATCTGCGGCAGACATGACGAAGCGCTTGCAACACTTCTTCCAGACGCTCAAGATGGACTTTGCAACAGCTCGACTGCATCAACTCCGCTCCCAGCAAATTCTGACAAACGAAACAAGCTCGACGAGCACGGCATCGGCTTCTTTTGTATTGTCAGCAACTATCAACGGAAGTGGCCGAGGTGGAGCTCCATTAACGGCAACGGCGCTGGCAGCGAGCAAATACGACTCGCAAGGTTCGGTTGGTCCAAGTGAAGACTCTGGTTTGGCGTTCGTGTCCTTCCGAGATGTCTGTGTGCTGCTGGTGTCTGTCCCGGAAATGCGCGAGCGAATGCAGATGGCCCTTGAAGCGCTTTTCGTGGACGGCCGTCAGCCAGCGACGCACTTCCTGCGCAAGTTTTGGCTCGATTTCAAGCAGAACGTGTGGGTGTCAGGCGTAGGCCCAACGCTTCAAAGCGTGCGCGTGTGCGTGGCAGCCCTGTACCAGGAAGTCATGACGCACAAAATAACCGAGTTCATGCAGATCAGCGGACTGGACGAGAACTCTGCCGAGTTGCACGACATGATCTACGCGAAGGCCGTGGTGCTGACCGTGCAACCTATTTATCTGAAAATCGTGTCCAAGGTCAAGCGAAACTACGTCAAGGAGGACGCCCACGCAGCAGCTCGTTTGCTTCAGAGCACACCAAAAGTTGTCGTGGACACCAGCATGCCGACGATGCCGTGGAGCAGTTGTAGCTGCACGTCTCCTGTCGAGCTGCTGGATCTCGTTTGCCAGTTGGTGGCGTTGCCTCGCGCCAGTGCAGCCACCGCTGCGACGGACCACCCGCTTGCTGCAATTGAGCTATTGGGCGCGCTGCAGCACCAAGCGCGCCACACGTTCCTGGCCACGAACCCGGTGAGCAGCATGTACCTGATGAAGCAGATCCTGGACCCCAAGTATCTTCCTCTTGCACGTCGACAAGCGTTGGAGGTGTACGTCTCGGCGGTCACTTGGCTGCGCAAGGAGCAGCAGATCACCTTGGTGGAGCCCTAGCTTGGTGCCTTGGTCTAGCGTGTCTGAATTTTCCAGCGATTGCACGCTCGTAAGCCCAGAGCGAACGACAGCCTGGCAGCGACCGACAGTCCACCACACGCACGTTGATTTATGGCGGCGCATGTTTCCTATAAGAGTCATCATCTCCCCACTCAATGTCGGAGAGATGGTCAGAATATATTATCCCGCGCTTGCCACTGTACTTGCATCCTAGCTCGAACCATACACTGCACTGCAATACCTACTGAAGTGAAGTGAAGGTGGAACGTGTGTACACTCGGCGAAAAGTATCTTCTGCGGCACATTGTACCACTGCATAACCGGGGCGGACGTCCTTTCGTCGGCCAATGGAAGTCGTGCTCGCTCGATTCCCCTCCATATCTATTGGCCGAAACCCTGCACAGTGGCATCCCCACCACTTCCGCTCCATTTGCCAAATGGATCGTCGTGACGTTGTCGCTGCGGCTTTCCTGGCGCGGAACGAGCGCGCACTTGTCCGCGGGCCCCATACAATTCCCCCCATTGATACACCCCCAAGAGGGTGAGAAGCTCTCGACTGCCCCCAGAGAAAACCCCGTCACCTCCCACCCCATCTGATCCACTGCAGCCATTTCAAGGACAGTATCCTCCCTATTAGAACCTGAATCCCATGCGCCTGTGGACGCTGGCAGTCGCGGGTTGGCGCTTGCTGCACGCCGCGTCGGCCGCCAGCGCGTCGGGCTCCAGCGCGTCCTCCGGCACGCGCAACACGCTCACCACGAGTTGCAATGGCGGCTGCAGCAGCAACAGCGCGTGCGTCGTGGTGGGGCAGTCGTCGGCCAACGCCATCAACTGCGTGAACGACACCAACTGCGTCACGCTGTCCTCGGGCCAGTCGGCGCTGTGTCTCGACGCCTTCTCCTCGTCCGCTGCCGAGTGGACGTTCCAGCCCGCCGAGAGCAACGACACAGCAGGGGCCGGGCCTTTCGAGCGCGTGGGGCTCTTGCAATTGGGTGATCAAGTCTCAGATCTCACGTTCCAGAAGGCGACCGCGGACGAGGACCCGCTCGCCGGGACGCTGGAGCTGTCGTCCATGAACATCCAGCCGGACGCCACGCTGGACAAAGTCACTTTTCGCAACTTGAGCTTGTCCGGACTGGACAGCTCCTTGCCGCTCAACAGCGTCAAACGAATGTGCGTCGCAAAAAGGAGTTGGATGCACAGCAACGACAATTTGGACTGACGAGGTGGCTTATTCTGAACAGATATTTCAACAATTGCTCCTTGAGCAATATACCCACTGCTGCTGTGGCTGGAGACTCTGTCACCGTCATGTAAGAGCGCAGTAGATGCCTGTATTGGGGACTTGAACTGACGTTGTGGTTGTATGCAGTGATCTCGCAGGTAACGCCATCACAAAGGTCGACAGCGAATTCCAAGACGAGTCTTTCCCCAACCTTACCTTACTGTACGTACTTAGTATGCCCTGTTCCATGATGAGCGATCTAGCATCGCTAACTGAAAGATGATTGTTCGTTCAGTGCCTTATCATCAAACAGTCTGACGGACTTCAGCCTCAAGGCAGACAATTTTCCGGCGCTCACGACCTTGTAAGCTCAAGCAACATTCTGCGACGTTTTGTGTGTGGCAAGCTTTTGACGCAGTGTATTGTGTGCTTAGATATCTTCACGATAACTCGTTGGCTTCAGTTCCTGAAGTGGTGTTCAACTTGTCGACACTACAGTATCTGACTCTAGTTGACAACCCTATCAACGCGTCGGATCTCACAGCAGCCCAGTTTGCATTCCTCGCGAATCTGCGCATGTTCACTATTGATGGCACGACAAATACGAGTGCATGTCCGACCTCAGCCGTCCAAGCTGTGCTCAACAGTTCCTTCACATTTTGTGTGGGCAATGACGACAACATCGAGCCCTCAAATACGACAGTCACCAAGATGCCTGCGACGACGGTACCTGCAACGACTACGGATGATTCCTCGTCCTCGTCATCGAACAAGACATGGATTATCATTGGGGCGTGTCTTGGAGCTGTAGTGCTGTTGTTGCTAATCTTCTACCTCTGGTGGTGTTGCCGCCGGCGGAGAAATGAGCAGCCCAAGCTCATGAACAGCACAACGCCATCAATTGGAATCGGCATGGGTGACTTGTCTGATCACCCCTACATGGAGCTAGGTGTTCCTCGATCCACCAATGCCTCCAGTCAAACGACTTCGGACTTTGAGCTGCTGGCGTCCGTTGCAGACGGCTACATTGGGCTTACTCGGCTATCGTACGATGACGTATTCTTGCACAAGATGCTGCGTGTGAGCAGCCGTTCGGAGCTGTGGCTCGGCGAATACAAGCATGAGGCTGTGCTCGTCAAGAAGATCAAGAGTAACACGGCTTCAAAGGCGCTGATGCGGGACTTTGTGACAGAAATTGAACTCATGTTCGAGCTCAAGCATCCTCGCATTGCTGCTTTCCGGGGCGCTATGTGGGATGCGGATGGCACAGAACTTTGTGCTGTGGTCGAGTATGTTGACAAGGGCGCTCTGCGTGACTGCACCGTTAACAACGCCATTGAGTTGTCGGTACCGAAGCAGCATGCAATCGCCCGGCAGATTTCGGAGGCCATGGCTTTCCTTCACAAGCAGAACATTGTGCATGGTCGATTAAATGCGTTCAACATCCTTTTGGACAAGGATTTCTCCGCGAAACTAAGCCTATTCAGCATTTTCCACTACGTGAAGCTCTCTCCATTGGACAACGAGTGCAAGATCTTTGCTGCGCCAGAGATTCTACGCGGTGAACAGCCAACCGAGAGATCCGACGTGTACGCATTCGGTGTGGTACTCGTGGAAATCGACACGGGTGAAACGCCTGTGATGAATGCTCGGAGGCTATCGATGGAGCGGTCAGGGCGTGAAGATGCTCTTTCCCCAACTGCCAAGAAGATTGGATTCCGCTTGAGTAATCTTTGCTCTGGTGTGATGAAGGAAATTATCGCAGCTTGCCTGGAAAGAGACCCTGTTCGACGCCCATCAATGGCCGACGTGGCGCTAGCTCTGAAGACTGGCGCGATGAAGCTGTAAGAGCTTGCCTAGTTACCAAGACGGACAAGACAAGAGCTTCTCTGAAGGGCATCTATTTTATTTTCTACTATCCATACTAGCGTGGACGGCCAACCCACTCAAGCCAAACGCCTGTTGCGTTAAACGCTGCTGCATGAAGCAGAACTCGCTGGAAGTTGAAGACCGAACTTATGTAAGTGGGAGCAGGCATCCCTTATTTTTGCCCGACAACACGAAAACTATACTAGTCGCTGCTCTTGTGTACGAAATGCAAAAACAACATGTAGAAAGGTGGTGGTTGTGTTTGAGCTGTCAGGAAAATGTGACGGGTCTTCTTTCAGTCATGCGGACAAAGAGATCGATATGCCTCATCTGATGGTTCAAAAGTGTTGAAGGAGCAGCACACACTTGCGCTGCTCATTGCAAAGTGATGAATGGCATCCGCAAGCCATCATTACCCACGACGAATTTCATTTCGCTGCTCAACACAGGCGTCGCATCTGTATTCCAATTCAAGACACCGAAACGTGGGTCTCGTCTTTTCGGTGGTCGTGGTACTCGATCATGTCAATCCAACACGTTAGCAGACAGCTTGTCGTTGGCAGGAACACAGCACATTGCATGAAAAATTTGGATTGCCTTTTTCTACAAGCTCGAAGTGCGTCAAAACTATCGTGACAATAAATATTCAACGCGCCTCCCTACTCCTCCACTTTGCCCACGCAGAAGCCAATCCAATACGCGTGGTGCTGGGAGAAGTTCTCCTATGATTTCCTATGTGCGCGCTCGCAGTGGAGCGGCAACCATCATCATCGTCTCACAGGTTTTGGCAAAGCGCCAGTGTTGGCGGCTTGATGCAGAGAGCACACGTTGCCATTGCGTTCGTACGCAGGCTTGCGGCAACCTTCCACAACGCATCGTTTGCCTGTAAGAGCCACACGAGAGATGAAAAAATACACAACAACACGCAATAGCAACACAGCGAGAGAGAAAAGGGAGCTCTGCCTGTGAGTACGACACGACCAAGAACAAGTGCTCAAAAGCAAACCAGCTATGTAGCTCACCTCCTCCATGAGCCCAGCAAAGACCGTGGGAGACTGCCGTCTTGGTGCAGTTTTCTTCGCTGCATTTGCGGCCTAAATCGACAGCAACGCCCAAGTGAGTTTTGAACAGTTTGCATGCACAAAACTAGCTGCATGAAAGACGCACCTCCGCCATGCGACCAGCAAACGCCGCGAGACTTGGCACGGTTTTCACACCCAGCCACGGTACACTTCGTCGATCCGCCTGCAAACGTTGCGTAAGGTTAAATAAGCAAATCATGAAGCCACCTTTTTCAACAATCGTGCCTGCCTTACCGTGCTTCCAGCACACGCCCAAATTTTTAGCACTGCTCGTGCACCCCACAACTGCACATCGCTTGCCGCCCTGTTATCAGATCAAGTATTTGCTTCACCATTAGATCCCACCGCCATCAAGCTGTTGCAACTGTTGCAACGCACCCCGTGACCGATGCAGAGGCCGCGGTTCACCACGTATCGCGTGCAGTTCTCGAACTTGCAGATCCTCGACTTCTTGACCGCAGCTTTGGACGCCGCGGGCGCCGGCACATTGGCCGCCCTGTTCTCCGTGGCCGAGCCGTCCCGAGGGGCCCCCGAACTCACGGCAAGATCCGCTGCAATGCACACCGAGACGTCACGCGCTGCACTGCAACTGGAACCTCATGGTGTAAAATGCACAAAAATGCAATAAAATGCAACGTACCGAAACTCGACGCCTGGTCCTCGTCCGCGCCGCCGAGGATGAAGGCGAGCGAGCTCTTGCTGGCGACCGTCGCGGCCTCTTCCGAGTTCATGATGGCGTCGAGGCGGTGGCGGTTGGCCGCGAGCTGGAGCTGCTGCAGTGCCGGCAGCGAGGTCCGTTCTCTTGCTGCGTCCTCGTCGGTCGCCACTTGGTGCAGCCACGTCGCGCTCATGTCGACATCGTCCGAGTTGTTCATGCAGGTCGATGCCGGATACAGCAGCATCCAGAGGGGGAAGGTCTTGAGATAGGGACCGAAAACGTTTGTGGAGGACGGACAAGACACGCACTACACTGCGGTTTGGTATTTGTTTAATCTAGCGCTGGTCAACTTGGTGAGTTTCGTGCAGGCAGCGAGTACCCGTCAGGCGCTTGTTATCTGAATAATGCACGAGGCAGTCGCGTTCGATTCAAGTCGCCCTTCGCCCGGCAAGGCGAGAGAAAAGCCCCAAGCCCAAGGATGGGGTGATTGCTTTGCGCGCAACTCGGGACTCGCCGAACCAGTGGTGTCTGTCGGGCTCCGCTAATTGGCTTTCCATCACGGTACACCGCTCCGGCTTGAAACTACTTGGTGTTTGTATGTCGCGCGGTGAGGCCCAACGGATGGTGGCGGAAATTGGCCCCATTTCGGCCAATCCAAAGGGGGTACCACGAGCTTCGAAATCCAGCATACAAAACGCCAGAGAGTTCCAAGATCGCGGGCTCGTCTCTGCGGATCCGGATGCAGCAGATGCCCAGTTCGCTTCACTTCCGGCTCGCTCGGCGGAAAGCAGCATAGCAGCTCCATGCGGTTGGTTGCTGTCGGAGCCCTTGCTGCATTTCGATGAGCGAGGGCGTTGCATTTGCATCGAAATGAGCGACTGATTAGCGGACACTGCTGGTCTGATCGTCATCAACAAAGACCCAGTCGCTCGTCCGATTGTAAGGTGGCGTCCTTAGACAGACAGCTCTGACGGAGTCGCACTCGCTCAAGACCACTTTTGCATTGCATTTTACGCATTATAGAACCTGCAAAACCCTGCTGCCAATTACTCGGCCTGATGCCGCACGCCAGCCCGTGAGCAACATGGTCTGCTCGAGCAAGAGCGCGCGCAAAAATGCACCGATCTTCAAAGGACGTAGTGGCGCCGATCACGGTGTCCCGCTGTTCGCAGCGGTCGAGACGTTGGCTTGGCATTTGGTGCTGGAGGACGCCGGCAATGATGCTGACAGCACGAGGTGGACCCCACAGCACTGGCGAACTCCAGCGCGACGTGCTTCATCTCGACCCAATGCTCCGTGCATCTCGGACAGCGCGTGTGCAGCTGACGGCTCCGGATCCTCTGCAGCATTTGATCTGCAGCGGCGCGCACCTTTCGCTCCTGCTCAGCCTTGTCCTGCCTGGCTGCGGCGGTCTGCGCATAGCTGCTGGTTCCTGTAGAGACAAGCAACGAAATGTTAGTGCACGATGCATGTATCCAGCGCCAAAATGCACAGCACAGGAGAGAGAACCGCACCGATGCGCTGCCATCGCTTCAATTCGGCGTTTGCACTATCCAAGCCGCGCTGGATATGCTGCAACTGCCGCGCGGCTTGATCGAGCTGCTGCTGGCGACGCACCAGCTCGTTCTGCAGTCGAAACGAGTGGCTCGATGTCATGCGCTGGATCTCAAGGACACGATCGAGCTCGCTTTGCATCTTTTCCAAGCGTGATGCAGTCCTCGCAGGCAATTCACTTCGGATAAAGGAGCCGCGACTTCGCTTGCGAGATCCGTCTTCAGTCTCAGCCTCTCCGTCTCCCAACGAAATGTACAGACGCACCGCGTGCTTTGTTTTTCGGCGGCAAACTGGACAAGTTCGTTGGGTTGCCAACGCTCGCTCCACACACGAGTGATGAAAGACATGACCGCAGGACAAAGCTGCCAGGTTTTTCTGCAAGCTTTCTAAGCATATTACGCACTCGGTGGACGATTGAGCATCCCCACTCTCGGTCTTGAAAGCTGGAGATGACCGTGGTTGTTCATATGAAGCAGGTTGGCCTGGAAGCTGAAGTCGATGCGGCATTCTTGGGAATTCTCACAGTGGCTTATGCATGGATCGAGCCTTGCTATCGCATCGATGGGAGAAGACGAAAGAAAGCACCTCTCGCAGACTTCCGACGCAGTGTCCCGGTTGAGCATCGTGAAACATCTTTCAATGGTGATATTGTACTTCTTTTTTCAGGTTTTATTATGTATACTATCTCTGCATTCTAGCGAGCCTAAACGTGCAGCATGGCTGCAATGTAAGACGCGCTGGGGCGTAGCGATGGATCGTACTGTAAGCATGCGGCTGCCAGCTCCCGAACCATTGTAGGGCATTCAGGTGTGAACGTGAACATGCCTGAAAAGCTTGTGTCATCGTTGTTATGTGCACCGAGCACTGGAGTCGTACGGCGTCGGTTTTCCTCCAAAGCAAGACTTCGGGAACTTTGTAGCATACGCGAGCTGCTAGAGCTCGGCAAGATCTCAAGCTGGGTAGTGCGTCGTCGTGAGCTGTCCGAGTCAATATTTGTTGACACAACCGTGCCATCCGTTGAGAGAACAGTGCCGTTATCCGTATCAAAGTCGCCGATGTGCGTACGCATCCTCCACGAGCTTCTGATCATCTCGTCTGCTGTCTGGCAAGTGTCCAAGTGTGCAAGAAGCACACCGAACGCGTACATGTCTGAAGACGACCGGGACGGCTCGCCAATGAGAATTTCAGGAGCGAAAAAAGCCTTCGTGGTCGAGTCACAGCTTCGGTAGTAAGATTGGCAGCTATACGGCGAGGATCCATCCGTGGGGAGTGCAGCCTGTACGGGATTCAGCTTGCAACCCTTGCTAGGGTCAACAAATACGCTTCGGCCATTGAGTCCGTCGTACGTCAGCATGTGTTGGCTGTGCAGGTACATCAGGCCACGCGCGATCTCGGATGCCGCTTTCATCTTGAAGTTTTTCCAGTTTAGCTCGGAGCCAGCACTTCGGAGGTATGCTTCCAATGTGCCCAGAGTCATGTACTCGCAAACTGCAGTCATCGCATGCCTCTCATCCCACACCAAACCAGTAATTGAGAGCAGTTGCGGGTGACGCATCTGCGAGAGTGTCGGCACCATATCCAATGCAGCTTCGACATCATCATCACTAGCCTGAAGTTTAGTCACGAGAACCAAACTGTTGCAGTGCTCCGCAAGTGCAACAGTAACTGGTCCCGACGCCGACAACTGGTTCAGCATAACAACATCGGAAGACGGGATCTCCTTGAACGCGGCCTTGCGTAGACCGCCACCAGTATGGAACTCGTTAAGCGATGCTTCTAGCTCCGTAGTCTGGACAGTGCCATTTGATACACCTAATCGAGCCCTTAGACTTTGCAGGTTCGACTTGATCTTGTTATCGCCAAATACAAGCGAATCGTGTTGCTGCTGCTGCGCTGTCTTTAGTTTATATTTCCGCAGGAAGACAACACCTCCGATCACGGCAACCACTGCGAAAAGTGCAAGTCCCAGGACGACAAACAGAGAAGCAGAGCTACCATCGCTCTCGCTAGCAGTGGATGACGTGCTTTCTTCTTTGGAACCAGAACTGTTGATACTGCCGAGTCCATCGCCACTTGTGTAACATACGCTTTTGTCACCCCAGGATACAGCTTCATAACCTGTAGAGCAGCTTCCGTTGACTGTCAAATTCGCTTCAAATACTGGCAGATCCTGTAAAAACTGGAGCTGTGGCCGTGTGACGTGGGCTTCCGTGATAGCATTGCCTTGCAGGTACAAGGCTGACAGGTTGCGCATTTCATAAATAATGGTAGGGATATCCGACAGCTGATTGTCACGAAGGTCTCTGTTGAAACAAACGCTGCCATCAGTATACCGTCACAGCTTTCGAATCGGACGATGATGAACGTACAAGGTTGACACGGACGTGAAGGCGTGCTCGCCTCGTGGATCGAACTGAGTGAGTTTTGACCGCTGAATAATACTGCACACGAAACGAGATAAAGAGAGTGAGTTCGCATCGAGTGAGATGTCAGTGAAGTAGCTGATCACGTACAGAGATTGAAGACTATCCGGAAAGACGTTCGTGAGTATTTCATCGATATGAACATCAGAAATTGTGCTGTGCAAATAACAGCAAATGGTTGTCAGTACAAGTAGCGTAGCGCATGAGCCACAGCAAAAATACTCACATTTTCTGCAGCGCAGTGCCGCTTCTGAAAGCGTCCGACGAAAAAGAGAGCGGGACTGTGATCTGCGAGTTGGCCGTCGCGCTCACGATCGTCCTACAAAATACAACACGACACCAGCAAAATGGTTCGCGACCGTCAGCAAGTATGCCACGTGTTCTCCCCAATCTCCACGTACAAATTCTGCAAGCTCGACGGCAGCGTGAGGTCGTCGACGACCTGGAACACGGCCGTATTGGCCTTATCACTCTGTGGCTGGGCGATCGTCAGCGTCCACTCGGGCATGCTCCAGCTTTCCGGAGCGTCCTCCAGACACTGCACCTGGCACTTGCCAGAGGTGACGTTGATCTTGCACGTGTGCATGTTGGCGTCCGCACATCCCCGGTAGAAAAAGTTGCCGTCATTGTTGTTCTCGGCGCTCCTGTCCTCCGTCGTGGACGCGTAATTGACACACAGCGACGAGCTGCAGGCTCCAAAGCAGTTGCTCGTGAGCGTGTTGCGCTCCGGAGGGGCACAAGTCTCGTCCGATGCAGCGAGCGTCGTCGCCACGGCCAGAACGGCTGCAAACACCCGGACGCTCCACATTCCCCGCTTGTTTCGGCGCTTCCTGCTGCTGCTTTCGCTGGAAAAACTCTGCACAATTGCACCCTCGAGTGCTGCTCTGCCCTCGAAATCTGGGGGATGAAGAGAGTGTGTAAGTCAGGCGAATGAAGGCGAAAAGCGACTGCAACTGGACGCGAACTGGGGCTGGAGCGGCACTGCCACTGCGAGCATAGCCAGGGCGTCGAGCCAGTCTGTTGAACCGGATTCGGACACAAGCGCGCGCTGCGGTTGGTCGAAAAGCGCATCTGATAATGGTTCTGGTTGGTGGAAAAAGCGAGCACCCGTAACGGCGACTTTGACTTGGGTTCACTATGTCGACCGTTTTTCGCCGGTTTCCCGAGCCAAAAGTTCAACGTTCAGCTTACAACTTCGGTTTGGCGTTGGTCCTGCTGCTGCCGAGGAAGGCGAGTGCGAATGCTAGACGAAGACCTCGTGTTGATCGGTTGAAGCGGCCGCGGCCGATCTTGCGGCGTAGAGTCGATGCTCGTTCGTGCGGTCGAGCTCACAGTCGTTACCACGAGTCTTTCGTGGTCTTGGCGTTGACGATCATACAGCATACAGAGCCCCGGAACAGTGTACAGTACTGCACGAATGGATCGCCTCGTGTAGACCATTTACATCTGGGCGACGATCGTGCGGCTTGAAAAGCAGCGGCTGTCTGTGGTTCTTCGCTTGTGTGACGAAACTCGAGCAAGCGAGACCTCAACCACTTTGAGTCTCAAACTCGACGGCCTTTCTAAAAGGCTGCTAAGAGTAAAATCCTCATCAAAATGAACAACTGATTCTACTCATTTCGCCAGGTATCATTAGGGCTCCACTCACCCGTCCTAATATAGGACGGATTCTAAATTCGGACGAAATCTATTTTTTGCAACAGTTGTCAACTACAGACATGGCTTCGCTATTTTCAACTGCACCAGGTGGTCCCTCCTTGGCCAGCAGCAACGACGGAGAGTGAACTACCAGACCTTACACTCCAGCGATCGTGCATACCATTATGAGTGCGAGAAGGTTGCGCGAAGCGACCAAAACTTTTACACCTCGCAGTGCCGTCGGTGCGCCGCTAACTTGCTGTGCTGCCTACTCATCCTTCATACTAACGCGTGCTCTTAATGTGCAGGCACACCACGCAAAGCAATTGAAAGCGAGCACGAGTACTTGCGTCGATGTGTGGACCCAGTGCTGATGCCTCTTATCGAGTCGCTGCTGCTGTACCAACCAGAGAGCGTGTACCACTTCATCCACGACTTCGTAGACGAACAGAAGGCCAGTCGCTTTGAGCATCGTTCGCGGAGTGTGGGCTACGCCAAGAAGCTCACAAACCGCCGGAAAATGGCGGATTTCATGTCAACTAGCGTGATCCCCGTCATGGACGACCTCGCCAAACAGATCCTCCGCGAAAAGCCCAACTCTGTCACAGGTGAGTTGATTGACAAGTTTTGTTTGCGTACTTTTAACGCTGACCGCTGCCTCGTTGTACAAAGCTTTCATCAAGGATGTGGTTGCTGCGCGTATTGTGACTGAGACTAACGACGACCCAGGCGACTCGTCAAACCAGCTTGAAGCTGACGCCCACTTCCGCGTTAATGACCGTGTCTTGTGTCGATATAAGGGTCGGCCACGCTTCTTTCCGGGTATCATTACTGCAATCGATGACAACGGCAGTTTTACTGTTTTATACGACGACGGCAAGTCCGAAAACAATGTGCATTACATGTGTCTGAAGATGCATCCGACTCCAAACTCTAGCGAGACAGCATCAACCCGAAAACTGGTTGAAGGAGACCAAGAAAAGCCAAAGGTTACTCGCAAAATGGAAATAGTGCTACTGATCATTGGCATCGACGGAGGAGGAAAAACAACTCTTCTCTCCACTCTGCAAGGAGACCTCGACAAGGAGCATGTGCCCAGTGCAGGTTTCACATCTGCCAAATTTCAGACCGAGACAGGATCCGCTACGTTCTACGACCTTGGAGGTGGCCCCACATTTCGCAACGTCTGGAAAGAATACTACGCCGATGTAAGTTATTTGATTGTCTGTGCTCTCTGATGCATTAGATTGACTGTAATATGTTTCGTCTTGCTTAGGCCCACGGCGTCATTTTTGTGGTCGACTCGTCTAGTGAAAATTCTGTGCTTCAGGCGGCAAATGTGCTTGAAGAATCGATGGCCAACGAGCTCATGACGAATAAACCTTTGCTAATGTACGTGGTCAATCAACCGAACCCGGTCATTGTAGTTAACTAACCATCGTTATGGTACAGTTTTGCCAACAAACGTGATCACTCCGACGCCGTACAAGAGCAAGAGTTGCACGGTTTATTGCGTCTGAACAAGTTTCCTAGCTCCAATATTGTGCCTTGCATTGCCAAGCCAGCAGTCTACGGCGGAGCTGTAGACGAACGTTTGGAGACTGGCCTTGAGTGGCTCTTTGACCAGGTTCACAACGATTTTGACACTCTCCACGAGCGGGTACAGCGTGATTTAGCCCTGAAGAAAAAGCAAGATCAGCAACGACGGGAAGAGCAGCGGGCTCGAGTTTCGCGTTGGAAAGAGGAACGTGAACTGAATCAAATGCGTGTGCATGACAAGCCTTCCATCGAGGAACCAACCGCATCATCTGCAAAGGCTGCAGCAGATAGGCCGGAAGAGTCCGTGATATACTGCTCGAACTGCAGTACACAGCCAGCAGTGACGAAGTGTTCTGCATCGAAATGGATGCCTGTATGCGACGACTGCGCAACAACTCTGAGGAATCAGTTCACACAAGCGTGAACGATAAGGATTAAAACGATAACTACACCACAAAAGTAGAGTGTTTGGTCTTCTATTGAGCTCTCGTGGCACCTCATCCTCTGCGCTTTTTACCACCTTTCTTACCCCGACCTCGCTGACGCTCTTCCTCTTCTTCCTCTTTTTCCTTCTTTGAGCGCGCACTGTTCACGATCTTGTCTACATTCTCTTTCTTCTTGTTCTTTCGCATCTCCTTGCGCTCTCGACGCTTTTCAGCCGCCTTTTGTTCCTTTTCGAGACGTACACGTTCAGCCTCTTCTTTTAATCGAGCGGCTTCCTCATCGGCTTCCTGCTGTTCCGCATCATTTTCAGGCAGTTGCTGTTCATCATCTGCGGATGGCTGCGCAGGAACGTCATTATCGTGGCTTTCGGCCTCACTCTTCACCTTACTGAGTGCGATAAGTTCTTCCTGCAATGCTCGATCCAATTCATCGTCTAAAATACTGAGATCGCTGAAAACACCAAGCTCCTCCTCTTTCTCGCGGTGTTTCTTCGACGTAAGGTGGTTTTGCAGCTGCTTTGTCGACTTGAAGGTTTTGCTGCACAAGTCACAGACAAGCACATCCGCGTCCATTTTTTTCCGGAGCTTCTCGAGCTCCTGCTCAATATGTCGGTCGGCAACACGACTGGTCTCCAAATTGCTATCAGCCCACAGCTTCTCCTGCTGCTCCTGGAACGCGCGTCGCTCGACATCGTACGCCGCCTGCTTTTCACGCTTCTTCGCCTCTTCTTCAATGCGCCGCTGCTCCTTCTCCTGCTCCTTTTGCTTTTGGAACGCTCGCACGCGCGGGTCGCGACGACAGATGAAATCCACAAGCTCCCGCACTTCGGTCGTAAACGCCTTCTTCGCAACATCCCGCAGCTTCTTGTTCTCCTTCTCCATGGCCCGACGGACCAGTCTCGTCGGTGCATCAGTCGTTTTGTACTCGTCAACCCACGCAAAGCTGCGCTGCGTCGTGTAGCTCTTCCAGTGCTGATAAAAGTAGTTCACGTCGTCCATGGACGTCTCGGCGTCTCCGATCTTGGGCGCCGCAGCCGACTTCGATCCGTCGCCTCCGTCCATATCCAGCTCATCAATCTGCACCATAAACACCCACGTTAACATTTAAAAAATGCACCAAAAATGCAGCGAAAAATGCAGCATAATGCACCTTGGTGAAGAGGTCTCCGTAGACGACGTAGAAGCTCTTCTCGTCCGAGCCAAAGCCCGAATACACGGACGCACTGAAGTACCGGAACAAATTGAGGTCGTCCTCGTCTTGGTCCTCGTCGTTACCGTCTCCGCCGCGCAGAATCTGCTCGCGGTGCTCGTCGTACCATTTCTTCTCGTGTGGGTCACTCAGCACTTCGTACGCGTTCTGGATGGTCTGGAACTGCTCGGTGGCCTCTTCACTTGAAATGCCGTTCTTCTGGTGCTTGTCTGGATGCCACCGAAGCGCCTGGAGACGGAACGCCTTCTTGATCTCCGCTACAGACGCATCCCGTGCAACGGTTAGCACTTCGTAGTGGCAGCGCATGGCTCCAGGTTGAATGATGCACGACCAATACCGCATTCGTACTTACGAAAGTGCGTAAAACGGGAACTACAAAAAAGAGACTACACTAGAAACTGCTGTCAACGTCAACCTGCTTTCTTGTCAACAATGGATCGCTTTTATTCGGAGTACTGTACACCTAATAGAGAGTTGTGTTGACTAATGCAATAATGCTACCACGAATCAAGGGGAAGGACGATGGCGCGGCTGGGGCGTCGGCCGCGGCCTCCATGTGCGACTTGTGCGATCTGTACACGCGCAACGACTTGGACGGCAAGTGGACGGAGCTGGCAGAAGTCTACGACGTGCGTTAGATCTCCATACAGTCGCTACTAAAGCTATCAAAGTCTAACTTTCTGGATGTGTGTCAATGCTCACCTAGCAACGCCGCAATGTTGACAACTTCCGGGAGATTCTGGATCTGAGCAACCCTGACGCGCGGATGGGCGACCTCAATGGCTGGCACTTGGAGCGCATGGCGGTGGGCGAGTTCGAGCCGGGGGCGGGGGCCAGCGCCAGCGACTTGGCGGAGATCAAGCGCGAGAGTCTCCTCATCAAGCAGACGCTGATGAAGGTGCTGGCCAATGGCCGCAGCTTCAAGGCCAAGAGGGACGAGCTGGAGGAAGCCATGGCCAAACAACGGGAAGCACTGTCTGCTGAGCTCTCTGAAGCCAAAGACTTCTTGGGCCAATCGCATTTGCTGAATGCTTGCGACTCGGCCGCCATCGAGGTGAGTGAACCCGCACCGGTGGAGGAACGACTGCGTGCTACGGTGAAGCACCCAGAGCTCTCGCCGACTGTTGATCTAAGTGAAGCACCGTCGATCTAAGAAGGTAAAAGGACAAGTAAGGAACGGAAAACAGGGCGATACACGAGTGCATTCCTCCAGTGCTCTCCAAAATCGGTCACGCTCTAACTGTAACTTGGCTTGGAGCCACCTGCTCCGTTCTCACCGTCCTGATTGTCTGTACGCCGAACTGCTGCTTGCTACTGTTCTAGTCGACGTGCAGACGCTCCTCCAGATACTTGACGGCATCCTTCGTGATGACCAGCAGGTCCTTCTGCAGGATCGAGTAGACGTTGATCTTGTTCTGCGGGATCGTGTCCACGTACGGGATGTTGCGCGTCGCCAGCACGAAGCTCGAGGCCACTTCCTCGCCGCCAATGAACAGCGCGTGGTCCCAGCCACGGCCGCCCAGCAGCTTCTTCATCTCCTTCGTCTTGGTAACCTGCAAATGCAACCACCACCTGTCAATACTCGTCACAACACCAATAATTGCAACCCAATCACACCAACGTACGTCAACATCGAGCGAGTCCACGACGGCCAGCTTACCCTCACGGAGCTTGGTTGACAGCGCCACGCGCAACCCCATGGCGCGCACCTTCTTGGGCAGGCTGTACGAGAAGTCGCGCAGGACGGGGCCGTGCACGCGGTAGCCTCCGCGCCACTGCGGCGCGCGGATGTCTCCCACACGGGCGCGGCCCGAGCCTTTCTGCTTCCACGGCTTGCGCGTGGAGCCGCTCACCTCGGAGCGCGTCTTGGTCTTGTTGGTGCCGGCGCGACGGCACGCGAGCTGCCAGCGCACCACGCGCTGCAAAATGTCCACGCGGCTGGGCGCGCCAAAGACCACTCCGTCCATCGTGACGGAGCCCAAGTCCTGCGCGTCCTCCGAGAGCGACAGCAGCTGCATCTCGAGATCTCCGCTAGGCGTCAACTTGACCTCCTGCGCGGCTGCCACCACGCGCGGCGGCGGCTGCGGCTTCTCCTCCGCCAGCGACAGGTTGCCCGGCATCGTACTGGCCGCGCGCGAGAGGCAGGCGGCGCGCGGCGCCGACACGGACAGCGCCGCCACGCCGCGCAGCAGTCGGTTCATGCCCACGGTCGCCATCGTCTCCCTTGAGTCTTGATGTATTGATTCGTGCGGCTCTACTGGTTCCAAGGCCGCCGACCGTTGGCGCAACCTTCGCGCGACCTTCGTGATATGTACCCATTTGTGTACTTGCGGTGTGCAGCACACCACATTCCCACGTGAAGAGGATCATGGCGTCGCAGCGCAGAGGCTCGGCCCCGCGCGGAGACGGCAGCCTGGCCGCCATCTGCACGCTCATCGAGCGCAGCACGCTGGACCGCAAGTCCAAGCTGGACAGCACGGGGCGCGTCTGCTACGTACGACGCCCCCTCCCCCTCCTCATTTACACAAATAAGAAAATAGTCTAACTCTTTTTTTATACAATTCATTATTTTATTTTACGTGCAGGAGCTCAAGAATGACCCCCTTCTGCTGGACAGTTTTCCCATGGACCGACTCATGAAGGCCATGCGCAGACTGGTGTGCGACTCGGACACGTCCACGCGCGCGGGGGCGCTGCGAGCGCTGCGTTACGCCATCAGCAGCAGTGGCAGCATCAAACACTTCGTGGACCTCGTACGCTTTCTCTGCTGTAGCTTTTAGTTATTGCAGAGGATTTTTTATAATTATTGTGTGGTATGGTGATGCTTTTTTTATTGTTGTTGCAGAACCTGCCTGTGTTTGTGGTGAGATCGTTGGAGAGAGAGCAGAAACATCTAGCGGAGAGAGTCCAAGCGCTGAAGGTGGTGCGACGCGTGATGGAGATCGATGCGGCGCAGATGCCCACGGGGCTTGTCGCCTCCTTGGCGGCCATTGCAGGACACAAGGACGACAATATGCGTCGAGTGTGTCTGGAGACGCTGAGAGAGTTAGCGCTGTTGAATGTGGAGGTGGTGGCGGAGGCTAATGGCACCAAAACCCTGGTGGATGCAATTCTGGAGCCGTCGTTCCAGGACTTGGCCGACTCGCTGCTGATGACGCTGCTGCTCATTTTGAACGAGCCGTCGACGCGCAAATTTATCGAGCCTTTCGTGGATTCACAGGTGCTGTTGGCGCCGTTTACAGATACAGACCTACCAGCGGGTAATGAACGGCGTCAGCGCTGGATGGCCAGTCGTAATGCTATCGTGACGATGATGCGATCGTGGACGGGCATGGTGGTGCTTACGAGTAACCCACAGGGGCTGCAGTCGTTGATTCAGTTGCTCGTGCGACCTGTGGGTGAAGATGTGCAGAAGGCGGTGCTGTCAACGATTTGTGAAATCTTTTACAAGAAGACGAGCTTCGACAAGTCGGCAACTGATGCAGCAGATGCGCCGGCACTTCCAATTACACTGTCGAGTGCAGAGCAATTGCCCCTTGCGGTCAATCACAACTTGCTCGACAATTACACTGTCATCATTTTGCTTGCCATGATTCATTGCGGTATCCTGGAGGCGCTGGTGACCCTAGGTGCGGGTCCTTCCCGAGCATTGGCGGAACCTGCGATTGACCTGCTGGCGGACGTTTTGCGTATGGCTTCACGCTTGCTGCCGGACCAGCACTGCGCGTCTTTGCTTGCACTGCCCCGCCTAGTTTCGGCAACTTCACTTACAACGACCACCACGATGTCCCTGGGAGATCATGCGAAAAGTCTTCTAGAGCGTCTTCAACGCGAAAAATCAATTCGAGCTAGTGAGATGCTGAGCGAGCTCGCTAACGCTGTCGGCGCCAATTCAGGCAGCATTGCCACGCGCGGTGTATCGCTTGTCTCGTATGGTGGCAGCGGTGTCAATGGTGTGCAGCTTGCTTCGGAGTTGCTTCGTGATACCAACAGACCATCGAACCTTCTCGCTCTCCAGCAAATTGCAGGTGTTGTGCGTCTACCATCTTCAAGCGTCGGAGGTGGTCTTGGTGGGACTGGTAGTAGCTCTGCCAACTATGCTATTGCACCCCCTTCAACACAGCGTGGCACAAAAAGCGCGACAGCCCAACTAAAAGACAGCTTAACATCTCGAGAGCTGATGGTCCTTGAGCTTAAGCAGTCTCTGGATGCACAAATGGATGACAGTACGTTTAAGGACATGCTGCACAACCGTTCGCGAGTGCTGACGGACAAGAACTATAAAAACTGGAACTGGGATATCATTTCGGAGATGCTTGAAGGCCCTCTTACGAACCCGCAACGGCTTTCAGAAGCGATGAAAACCAAGTTTTTTAAGCGCCTTTCAGGCTTCTTCCGTTGCGACCAAGGCAACAAAGGATACTTTTCGAATTTGTACTGGATCCCAGATCACGTCCCTTACTTGCGCCCGGCCTGCCAGATGTACACGTTGCTGTTAAACCATCCCGAAGGGTTGCTCTTTCTGAAGACTGATCGTCGTGGCCAACTGCTCACTGAAATTTCATCTGCGCTGGAGCTGGAGGCACGACCTGAGGCTGCTATCGTCGAGTCACATATTGGTGTGCTGAAGGCGCGCATGTTCTCCCCTGATTATGTATCGCGGCGGATGCTGCGCGAGTACTTCACACTTCTAGGACTGATGAGCTCAAGCAAAGAGGGTCTCAAGATGATGGAACAGTCCAATCTTTTCCAGCGGCTTTACGTTATGGGTACCACAAAGGGGCACGATTTCTTGTGTCGCCTCATTTTGGCCAATTTGGACTATTCTGTTGACGGAAGTTCCCGTAAGTTGCTTCAGTCTTGGATGATGGAAGGCTCGAAGGCGCTGCGACTGTATGCAACCTGTTTGCTACGTGCGCTACTGCGATCCGAGGTCGCCGACTTTGATAAGTGGGGTATCGACGCCCTCGTGACGCAGCTCACACAGGAAGAGGAGGTCGCCAAGGCCGCACTGAGTGTATTGGAAGAGGCAGCTGAGACGCCTGCATGCCTTCTTGCGATGATTTTGAAGCGACCAATGAAGCTTATTCAGCTCAAGGATAAGCGCGCAGAGTCTTTGCTTCTGAGGTCACTTTCACTTCCTGAGGGTCTGAACTTCTTACGCGACACTGGTGACTGGATTCCACGTACTTTAGCTGCTTGGCGTCGCGAAAAACATATTTCGTACGTGCATGCTGTAGAGCATGCACTCTTCCGTGGCTTGCACCGCGATGCAGCTGGGCGTGAGCGTGGCTCGAATAGTAGCTCGACGAGTGCACGCCAAACCTGCTCTCCTACTCCAATTCCTGTGAACGTACCCATGAAGCGAGGTGGTGGTGTCGGACTCAAACCGCCTAGCGGTGGGAGCAGCCAGCGATCACAATGGGGACTGGATTGGCTTTACCGCATGCCGTGGAATATGGAGGTGAAGATTGTCGGACCTCCTGGAAGTGGTCCTCCGTCGAACCTCATATTGGAAACGTACATCGATGGTGCAATGCGTGACGAGGATGAAACTACTGGCATCGACGACGAGCTTCGCATGAACTCAATTCGTGTCAAGGGTATCGTTGTGGACGCACGCAATATGCCACAACCTGTGGTCGTGAACTCGCAACAAACGTTGCAAGCCTGTCTTTTCCTCGGCACTCAACCGGTGGATCGGCGCGGCTTCACAAAACCTCCCCCGCAAAGTAATGGAGGCTTCGTGTCCACTAGCGGATCGGCCAGCGGGGGTGGCTCAGGTGCTCTTTCAACCGACACGCAACAGAAAATGCTACGAGCGCGGTCTGCGTCAAACTCGGCAGGAGGGAGCATGGATCGGTCATCGGAGACAATGATGTCATCGCTAGACTTCGCTGACACCGGATCGTCTTCGTCAGAGGCAGCAAAAGAAGAGAACAAAGATTGGAGCTCATGCCAACCTGAGCAGCGCTCACCACAATATCTGTCATCACCAGAATGCTCACTCTGTGCTCCTGGTGAGCGGGCAGTATGGAATTTCCGTGTGGAGATGGACTCGGCAGCAGGCACCAACACCTCAAATGGCAGCGTGAAACGTATTATGCTCAAGTCGGTTGAGTTCACGCTGCAATTACTTCCTCTTCGTCCGCGCACCGTGCCACTGCCTGTACACCTTTACGGCGAGCTGGCAAAAACCAGCGCTGGCTGTCAGATCCTTCACGCATCAGGGCATTTACCGGAGTTCCTCGCCTGCCTACGCGATGCCGCCAGTGTCCCGCTTGAAAAGCGTGCTGCGTTGTGGGCCCTTGGTCATGTGTCTGCTACACCGCGTGGCTACGACCTGCTAAGCCACTACGCACAAGATTTCGTGGAGATGATCGTTAAATTGGCAACGGACTCTCCGCTGGTTTCTATCCGCGGTACTTGCTTTTTCGTGCTGGGCTTGCTCGCGCGATCACCTGCAGGCCGGCGGCATCTTGCGCGTTTGGGTTGGGACGCGCCCCGTGACGCATCGCGTACATCCATCGCAGTCCCGCAGAATTGCACATCTCTCTTTATGTGGCCGTCTAGCTCGTCAATTGCGTGCCCATTGACGCAAACACCTCGCGCTTCACCTCAGCAACGATTGCTGGTGCGCAGGCGTGACAAGATGTCCAACGATTGGCGAGAAGTATTGCGCTTTGTCGCGGATCTGAGTAACCACATCACGCAGAAGGAGGCCCATGTCTCGCTCAACAAGCTGCGTTCATCGAAACCTGAGCTTTTTGAGGAGCCGGTGCTGCTGATGTACGTGCACGCGCTTCTTGAGAAGTACAGCTATCGTCTAGCACTGCGTCAGTTTGTGCTCAACGCGTTCGACCGAGCAACCCTGACGGATGAGGTGCTCGACACGCTTCGTGCTGAAGACGAGGAGGAGCAGGGCAACCAAACGCGAACTGGGCAGCGTGTCCCGTCCGGACGAGAGCTGCGGAGGCGGCGCTCATCACCATCGATCCCTTCGTTCACAGCCTCGGTCCAGTCGCTCAACTCAGCCATGCAGGCAACGCCCGGAGCCTCGCGAATGTCGTCCATGCAGAACGTCCTCAACGGTGGCAACATGGGCGATCACCGTTCCACGATGCGTCTGAACGCGCACAACGACCCCATTGATCGTACTGTGCTGCTCAAGCGCAACCGCAAGCGTTCTGCTTTCTCGGAGAAGACTATTGTTGTCGGTGCACCTGAAGCAGCAGTGTAGGTTAGTCAAGATCAGCAGAGACCCCTAGACGATGCTGAGCTGGACATGTCACGCGTAACGTTTACCCATTTCGGTGCGCTATCTATTGAACTGTCTACAAGAACCTGCCTGAGGCCATGTCCATGAGCGAGTCGCCCATGTGGAGCACCTCGAGCTTGCATAGCTTCCCGTCCAGGGTTGTACACATGGTGATGGCTCCTCTCAGCGTCTCCAGTCCGCTCCGTTGTACACACAGCAACGCTGTGCTGGGTTCCTTACTACTGGCAGCCTTCTTGTCGAACGATAGGATGTCGAACTCACAGGCGGAGGCTCCTACGACGCCGAACGCCGTCTTCAAAGTGTTGTCCAGGGCGAATTTCAGGAGCTTCACGTCTCCCACAGGCATCGACCCGTCCTCGGAGAAGCTGGCAATGGGAACACACTGCAAATTAGGTACCACATAGTAGATTAAGAGCTCTAGTATCAGTTGAGACGTACAGAGCGACCTTGAGGTAGCTGTGCTCGCCACGCAGCGAGAACTTGTGGTGCGGCGTCGACGAAGGCGTCGCCATTGAGCTCTTCGAATTGATGTGGTGTGCACCACGCGAAGTCTAGTGGTGGACACCATGCGCTAATGTAGCCATGTGCACTTCAACTTGTTGATGGTCAAATTCAACACCGTTTGTTTCCCATTTCGCATTTCCAAGATAAAAGCGAGAAAACAGAGTCACAGGTATGGGCGACAGGGATTCGTCTTAACAACGAACAAGTCAAAGAAAGAAAGTCGATCGAGGGGGCATCTATCGCTAGCAGCAAGTATGAGCTCCGCACGCCCAACTCGACCAACTCGACCAAAAACTGCTCGTGAATTCGAGCCATCATGGATGCCCTGGACTTTGGTGACGTTGTCAGGCACTTCGATCAAGATGACGACGAGGTCGACCCCTTTGTCGTCTGCGATGGCGTTTCCGTTGCTGCGTTCAATACGTACATTGGCGATGGCGAAGGACTTCGGATTGGACTTCGATTCCTCGACCTCAGTGACGATGGGCGTATTTTGATTGTGGATTTTCCAACATCAGTGCACGAGAAGACTGTGAGATGGTTCGAGAACAAGTTCCTAGCTGCAACTGGAGATAGCCATTCGATCAATATAGCAGGTTCACTGACGGCTCATCAGGTTGGGCTCCCAAACAGGGAACCCGATGCCTCGTTTGGTCCGATGGGAACGACGCCAAACCGAACACCACCACCACCACCTCGTACGATTGCGGATTGGGTGACGCTGGCTGTGGAGGTTGGAATGTACCAGACTTGGGCAAGTCTGGAAAGAGCTGCCGAATGGTGGTGCGGGTATGCTGGAATTCAGTACATTTTGCTACTGAAGGTGAGTGCTCCTGGTACTCAGATCGCGTACCGCCTGTACGAGATCGATACACCGCAAGTTTTCCCAACACACCCGTCAGTGGCAGGGGCAATTCAAAGACGCAACAAACCAGGACCTGCTGACAAGGTGACTTTCAACATGTGTAGCAACGTCGTATCCTGTCAATTCCTGCAAACCAAGATCTCCCAAACGGAGTGAACGCGAATGCTGTCGTGGACCTCCGAATTGTTATGAATCTAGTCATCGATAGCATCTGATGAGTCGACGAGTCTCGTAGCAATCAAACCTTTAAGAATTTAATAAGTCTTGTGCGAGTCTTCTTCAGTGTACCTCCACTACTAGAAATCGAAGCTAGCTGCCGTTCAGTAGATTATCTGGTTGATGCGTTGTAAGTCTGATTGATTGGACAAGGATTTTGACACAAACGACTTCTTGGACGAGAAGAAGTTGTGCGATAGGAGATCGCAAGAAGAGAAGACCAAGAAATACACCAATTTTGCCAATTTTGCAGTTGTACTGCCAAAAAAAGACAATCGATCCCGGATTTCGCGCTGTCGACATGCAGCATACCCAACAATGGGGTGGGCTGTACTCACTTCAGCAAGTTGAGGCACGACAAGAGGATCTTTCTCTACGTCAAGAGAGGCTAAATAATGCGCTGCTGCAAATGCGTCAACAACATTACATTGCTGTTCGTAAAGAACGCCGGGAAGAACTGAGGTATTGGCCGATGCTAGTTCTGCTCGTTCATTGTGTCGGAAACAGATTTCAGCGAGAGAAGAGTTAATCGTGCTTATCTATCGAACTTGTTGAGTAGAGCTCAAGTACAGCGGCTTGAGGGACAGGTTCGGCAGTATGAGGTTGGGCAACTTGATGCTGTTTTGCACATGTTAAATTCTACTTCAGTTAGTGCTAACGATGTTGCTCATTTCCAGCTCAAAGCATTTGAGCCTGCTCGTCTGAGCAACAATTTTGGAGGTGGCGTGGAAACACCGTCTTGTGAACGATCAGATTCGTGTCTACCTGGATCAAGTGGGATTCTGATTGAGAGACTTGTGCACCAAAACGAGCAAATAATGGCTCTATTACTTTCCCAAAGGTTCGTGCTCTCGGATATTCCTTGCATAGCCTACTGTATGATACCTGCCTTATCTTTCGATTGTCTGCATGGCAGTGAAGAAAGCGTCTCACAACCTACGAAAAAGTTAACAGTAAGTAACCAGACAAACGGTGTCCAATCTACTAAAGAACCAGGGATTTCTGCTGGCCAGCCACAAACTGCCGACGATGTGCCAATGAAAAGGTTTATCCCTAATTTTCAAGTCACAGCAGCTTCTCTGTCGTGGCTTCCGGATTTTGAATGGACGGATGACGATGAAATGGTACTTAGACAACTAATTTGAAGGCCTGGTGCATGTACTCCGTCCCACTAATCTGATTTTGCTTAGACTCTAGGCAAACTCGAAAACGAGGATAGTGCCATTCCAGCAAGTGATACAGCTGATAGCAACAGTGCTAACGACGGTGAGGGGCCTTTGAATACAGCGGGCGAGAAAGCTAACATATCAAACGAGCAAAAAGCACGAGACCGCCTCGAAAGCCGTAAGAAATTGGAGGCACTTCTGAGTGCTTCTCTCAAAAATTCAAGCAGTGGTGCTCTACGAAAGCCGCGCTGGCGACTCGAGTCAGAAGCTGAAAGCGATGAGGTATCACCTTTCGAGCCCCAAGATGCTGAAGCAATGGAACCTATTCAAGTCTTTTGTTCTGCAGTACTTGCTGTCATTTACACAGCACATTTAAAAACGCTGTTGAGCTCAAATTCAACACTGCTTGTCTTCCTTTCCCATTTCTCAGATAAAAGAGAAGAATGACTGTCACAAGAATGGGCGACGGGGATTCGTCTTACTATCACCCAAATCAAAGAAAGAAAGTCGATCGAGGAAGCATCTATCGCTGCAGCAAGTATGAGCTCCGCACGCCCAACTCGACCAACTCGACCAAAAACTGCTCGTGAATTCGAGCCATCATGGATGCCCTGGACTTTGGTGACGTTGTCAGGCACTTCGATCAAGATGACGACGAGGTCGACCCCTTTGTCGTCTGCGATGGCGTTTCCGTTGCTGCGTTCAATACGTACATTGGCGATGGCGAAGGACTTCGGATTGGACTTCGATTCCTCGACCTCAGTGACGATGGGCGTATTTTGATTGTGGATTTTCCAACATCAGTGCACGAGAAGACTGTGAGATGGTTCGAGAACAAGTTCCTAGCTGCAACTGGAGATAGCCATTCGATCAATATAGCAGGTTCACTGACGGCTCATCAGGTTGGGCTCCCAAACAGGGAACCCGATGCCTCGTTTGGTCCGATGGGAACGACGCCCAACCGAACGCAACCACCACTACCTCGTACTATTGCTGATTGGGTGATGCTGGCTGTGGAGGTTGGAAGAACGCAGACTTGGGCAAGTTTGGTAACAGCTGCCTAGTGGTGGAGCGGCTATGCTGGCATTCAGTACATTTTGCTACTGAAGGTAAGTGCTCCTGGTACTCAGATCGCGTACCGCCTGTACGAGGTCAATGCACCGCAGATTCTTCCAGCACAACCATCCGCGGTGGGGGTAGTCCGAAGACGCAACAGACCAAGAGTTGCTGACAATGTTCTTTCGACATGCGTCGTATCTTGTCAATCCCTGCAAACCAAGGCCTCCCGAATGGAATTCACGCGAATGCTGTTGTGGACCTCCGACTTGTTATGAACTTAGTCATCGATAGCATTTGATAAGCTTCGCTTAGTCGACGAGTCTCGTGACAAACAAATCTTAACTCTCAGTCCATTGATGAAATCTCTCGTGAGTCTTCTTCAGTGTACCTCGGTGTCAGTTCAAATGTTTCTCTTTGTTTTTCTCTTGTTGGACTCTAAAACGATAAGGACGAGAGCTGGTCTCTTCCTTGGTAAAGTAACTACCTACTTGGACTGAGTGCGCGGGCGACGAGCGGTCTTGGGACGACGCTTAGCCGCACCTGAAGGTGATGCCGGGCGACGGTGGTGGTAGCCGGAGTTGCGCGATGCCTCCGAGTCCTCCGATGAAGTTGAGGCAGTCTCCTTCCCGTCCTCACTCAGCAACGCTCGGCGGGACATCTTGCCGGAAGCACCATCCTGCAGACACTCGAACTCCATCTCTTGACCCTCCGACACCACGTCGTTGATGTTGCTAACCTTCTCGCGCGCCAGCTCCGAAATATGCACGAAGCCACGCTGGCCTGTAGCCGACTCGAGGATAGCTCCGAAGTCCATCACCTGCGTCACGCGCATGGTGTAGCGCTCACCCTTGCGGAAAAAGAACGACCGGCCCTTGCTTGAGCCCTGGTTGTCATTGTCGCGACCGCTGTTGTCGTTACCCTTGTTGTTCGTGTTGTTACCACGCGAATTGGCAACACCCGACAGCTCCGTTCGCAGCCACTCGCGGGCCTTTTCAGCGTCCTCCGCTGCACCAACGACACGGACAATGCCTTCACGACGATCCACGATGCTCACCGAGACCTTGAAACGCGATTCCAGGTCCCGAATGTTGCTGCCACCGACACCAATCAGTGCACCGATTAAGTTCGTGGGGATAACGCACTCCAAGCTCATGTTCGGAATCGAGCTTCCGTTGACCTTGAGGTGCTCGCGAGGCTCGGCAAGTTCGTTGCTCATGCGACGAAGCACATGCAGGCGCGCTTGCTTAGCTTCGCGTAGTCCTTCCTTAAGCACCGGAAGCGGTACACCACCAGGAAGCTTCACGTCCAGCTGAAGTGCCGTCACACCAACCGTCGTACCTGCCACTTTGAAGTCCATATCACCGTAGTGATCCTCAGAACCAAGGATATCGGTAACCAACTGATAGTCGCCCTCTTCGATACGCTTCTCCTGGCCCGCGAACGGGTCGCCAGCAGTAACGAGGCCTATGGCAATACCAGCAACAGCGCGACGGACGGGGACACCGGCGTCCATGAGCGCCAGCGACACACCACACACGGTGGCCATTGACGACGAACCATCTGAGCCCACTACCTCCGACGTCATGCGCACAGTGTATGGGAACTCGGTCACAGAAGGCAGAACAGGCAGCACAGCCTTCTCAGCAAGAGCACCGTGGCCGATCATGCGTCGATTGGTGCCACCAACGCGGCCAGTTTCGTTCACGCAGAAAGGAGGGAACTCATAGTGCAGCATTGCATGCTTGAGCGGCGTAGGCGCGTCAGGCTCGACCTGCTCACGGGCCTCGTTGAGAGCTCCACGAAGTCGGAGACCACGTTCGAGAGGTCCCAACGTCACAGAGCACAACGTCTGCGTCTCACCACGAGCAAAAAGAGATGATCCGTGTGCCATCGGCAGCACATCAGCCTCCATCTCAAGCGGGCGCACGTTGCGAACCGGACGACCGTCAAGACGCACGGGCTTGTTCCTCGGGCCCTTCGTCTCTTTAGCGATTGTCAGAATGCGCTCACGGAGCACGCGCTGGAAAGTGTCGTGAGCAGCACGCTGGATGGCCGCATCATCAATAGGAGGTGAAGCAGTAGCAAAGGCTTGGCGCATGCCATTCAGCATCTTCCCGTAGACTTCACGCTCTCCCTGCTGGCGATCAAGCTTACCGACACGGCCACTGGCAATCAGTACCTCCGCATCCTTGCGGCCTAGCTCCTCTGCCTTGTCCCAGACCTCCTGCGGAATATATAGTGGAGAATACACGCGCTTGGGCTTGCCATGTTCCGCCGCAAGTTTCTTCTGCTCTTCAATGGCCGGTATCACATGTGCGTGCGCCAAATCCAGCGCCTCATCCAGACGTGCCTCCGTCACTTCGTCGCCAGAAGCTTCCACCATCACCGCACGTTCGTCAGTACCGGCGTACAGCACATCAAGCGTCGCCGCCTCGCGCTGAGGCGCCGTAGGGTTGGCCACGAGCTGGCCATCCACCTCAACAACGCGCACACACCCAATCGGTCCATTCCACGGGATGTCGGACATGCTCAACGCCGCTGACGCCGAGTTGACAGCCACCACGAGCGGGTCGTTGTTCGGGTCGTAAGACTGCACCGTGGCCAGCACCTGCGTGTCTTCGCAGAAATCGCGCGGGAACAGCGGACGAATGGCGCGGTCCACCACGCGAGACTGCAGCACCTCTTCGTCGCTGCCCGTGAACTCGCGACGCTTCATGTTGTCCGGAATGAGTCCCACAGCATGCGACTTGACACGGAAGTCCACCGTAAGTGGCAAAAAGTCTCTCTGTGCAGTGCCACCATTGGCTGACGGGTTGCCATTGCGGTCGCCGCTCACCGACGTCGTAAGGAGCACAGTACGGCCACAGGAGGCGAGGACAGCGCCGTCCGCGAGCTTGGCGAGCTTCCCGACCGTGTAGGAGGTGGTATCCGAGCTGCCGACCACGAGCTCCTTCTCCTTCTCCTTCTTGGTCTGCTGCGTCTTGCTCGGCGTCTCCTTGGGCTCCGCCGGCTGCGTTTGCTTCGGAGTCTGCAGTTTGGCAGCTTCCTCTTCCTCTGGTGACGGCTTCTTGGCGCCAAACAACAGGTCACGCAGTCCCAGGAACGCGCGTGACTGCGGCGCAGCTCCTGCCACACGAGGCACGCGCTGGTGAGCTGCAGAGACGGCGGCGCGGCGAGCGACAGCCGCGGCCGGGAGTCGACGAGCAGCACTGGACAGCATCTTGGGCAATTGTGTGGCTCAAGCAGCAGTCAATGATTCTGGTGTGGTGCACGTCATGAAGGATGTACGCCACACCACGCGAAACCAACCAACCGTCTCTGTGCCGCTATTCGACCAATACAAACCGTGACCATCACAAGTAATGTTTCTGTAAATTCGAGTAGGTTTATTCGTATTTAGTCACTTGGTACTGGTCGGATAGCAACTACCCAGGTAGAAAGAAGGTGACCCACACAATCGAAAAAGCGTCCGCACCAGCGAAGACGCGTTCCCTCCCTCCCCCATCGCTTCCAGCCCCTCCGACTCAGAATGGGCACTCGTGTATACGTGGGCGGCCTTCCGCGCGACGCCACTTCGCGCGAGATCCAGGACGGCTTCAACCGCTACGGCCACGTGTCCAACATTTGGGTGGCTCGTAACCCGCCTGGCTTCGCTTTCGTGGTGAGTTTGAGCTTCTTCTTCGCGCGAGGCTTCGCATGATGGCCCTGTCCTCCCTCTCCCTCCCTCCCCCTCCCCCTCTCCCTCTCGGTTCTACCTACGTCGGTAGCGGCTCGGCGACGCGTTTCGCGCTCTTCCAAGCGGCGGTCGGTGGCACGATGTGTATAGTTTGTATGTGGTGTATAGTATACATGTATAGGTGTATACACTGCCGCTGCTTCCCGACTCCCCCGTGTGAGATGATCGTCGTCCGTCTGCTGCTTTCTGTCGCCGGCTTCTACTGCTCGAGGGAGAGATAGACGTCGCTCTGCTGACGATGGGTGAGCCATCATGCCTCGCCTCGCCTCGCGTCGCGCCATCATCTTCATCTTCGCCCCAACGTTCCATACCAACCAACGCGTCGTCCCTCTCCATCCTGCTGCTCTCCACCTCTTCTAGGACTTCGAGGACCCGCGTGACGCTGACGATGCCATTCGCTCCATGGACGGCCGCGACTTCCTCGGTGGACGGTGAGCTGCTGTCTGCAATTGGAGGCAATTGCTACTCTGCAATGGAGCTAACTCTTTTTGTGTACTGAATTGTAGCATTCGTGTCGAGCTTGCTCGTGGTGGCAGCCGTCGTGATGGCGGCGGTGGCGGCGGTCGTCGTGGCGATGACGACCGTGGAGGCTACGGTGGTGGCCGCGACCGTTTCGACCGTGGTAAGCTGCAGCAGCTATTGGCGTTGCTAGTGTGGTTTCAAGTCTAACTATTGGCCATATTGTATTGAACAGGTCGCAACCCGCCCACGCGTACTGACTTCCGTGTGCGTGTGACGGACTTGCCGCGTGACGTGGACTGGCGTAATGTCAAGGACTTCCTGCGCACGGGTGGCGAGGTTACCTACTGCAACGTTGAGGCCGATGGCTCTGCGTACGTGTTTTTGAGCTTGGTGGACTGATGTTTATCGTATAAAGTCGCTGACTCTTGCTTGATTTTTCCCGTTCATTGCAGTATTGCTGAGTTCCAGTCCAAGCAGGACATGGACGACGCCATCAAAAAGCTGGACGACACTGAGTTCCGTGGCAGCTACGTGCGCGTTGCCGCCGACGGTGGTGACTCCATCCGTCGCTCGCGCTCTCGTTCCCCTGCACGTGGCCGTTCGCCGAGCCGTCGCTCGCGTTCGCGCTCGCCTGCTGCGCGCAAGGACTCTCCTCGCCGCTCGCGCTCCAGATCGGCATCGCCTGCGCCTGCCGCTAACTCGCCCTCTCCCCGTAAGGAGTCGGCTTAAGCAGATGCGGATCGAAGAAAGCTGGAGATCTGCATTGGTGCACACGCTTGGCGATGAGAGCCAAGAAGGTCTTCGCTCGCTCACGTGTACACAGTGGCTGGTATCCCGGTCAGCTCTGTTTGTTGCCTAGCGTCCCAAGACAAACACATTAAAAGATGGCAATAGCTTCCGTCTTATCAATTTTACTCTGGCGTATCCTGCACTCAGTTGTGGTGTCATTCTCAGAGTGCCGCAAAATGAATTCGCGTGCATGCTAAGTGAAATCGCATGCATGTCAAACACCATGGATCTAATCGTGTGATTCACACGTTTCTCCAGTGTTATTTCCTCATACTCGTAGTAGGACTGAATCCAAGATCGCGAACTCTGTAATCTGCTTGAACGGAATCCAATCACTCCATTCTGAACACGGCACCTGTACACACGGTGGCAAAGAAGACCGAGAAGGCGACCCGAACGACAAGAAACAAAGAGACCTGCTGATGAAGGTGATGGTATTTGTGACTCCTGTAGCTTTTCGCTGCGTCCACCCAATGAGCGAAGTAGCGAGAAAGCTGTTACGAAAGACACCCCTGCCGTGCCCTGCAGGCCAATCCGCTGCTGATCTCCTCTACAGCGGACCAACCACCTGCCCCCAACGCTGAAAAAGCTTAAGAAGACCGAGCTTTATTATGCGCCGCACTTGCACGATGTCACACCCTAAATATCCTTGCGCTGGAGTCCTGTAAAATGTCACCACAATAATGTCATCGTTAGTCGCATTGGTTCCTGTTCTTCTGGCTGTAGCCTTAGCTGTCGACTGCGTACCAGGAGGCAGGGACTGCGTGAGCTTGTCGGCCTTCTCCGTGTCCGTCACACAGAGCGTGTACAGGTACTTGGAGCAGCGGATTTTGAACTTGACCACCTTGTCGCTCTTTTTGATCTTGACCGAGCGGGCATCTTTCCTGCGAGCCTTCTGCAGGAAGTCGCGGATGTCGGTGATCTGCTTCGGCTGTGAGGACAACACACACGTTGGGGTGGGCGTACGTTAGCGCTGTCTGTCTACGGTACCAACCGCCGTCGCGGCCACAGATCGATGCGAAATCCTACCATTTTGTTGCGTTGGTCTTCTAAACTTAACTAACAAGCACTAGCCCAGTCCACACCGGGGCGGAGGCTGCGCACCATACAAAGCGCCTGTCACGCGCCGTTGGTTGGCCAGCAGTCTCCTTCCGTAAAAACTATTTACGCCTCGATGGCGTAATTACCATGTACCCCCTCCAGGGTTACGCTTCTGATGTGGCGCACACCACTGGTTAAAAAACCGCTCTATTGCTCGGGAGTTGCCGACTTAAAGCGTCCATGGCGTCCAAGCAGGAGTGCCACATCTGTCTGGAGGAGCTACGCCGAGATCTGGTGGCCGCCCCGTGTGGCCACGTGTACCACCACGTGTGCATCCTCCAGGCGCTGCAAGTGAAGCCCCAGTGCCCCATTTGTCGCCGTCGGACGGGCGATGCAGACCTGGTTACGCTCTATTTCGATGTCCCCGGCGGTAGCGACGCCTCGAGCGACGGATTGCAGCCGCTGAAGGGTTCGGGGGATAACGTGGAGCTCAATGCGCGTATCAACACGCTCATGGAGCGCATCCAGTGGCAGAACAAGCAGCGCGAAGGCATTTTGGACGAGTTACGCAGGTTACGCAGTCAGAGTAACCAGTTGCTGGCGGACAAGCAGGCCCTTGCACAACGCGTGGGAGGGCTGGAAGCCGCCAAGACGGAGCTGCTGAACAAAGTGGCGAGGTATCAGATGGAGCTGAGTCGCCTGACGGAAGCGGCGCGAAGGTCGAGCGTGAACCAGAGCATCATCAATTACCTGGACACGTGCGACGCGTCGGCCATGGAGGACGAGATCCAGAACCCGAGAGAGCTTATCATGGCGCTCAAGAAGGCGTGCAAGTTCCGTCATGACCAGTATCAGAAGGTGGTGAAGGAGAAGATGAGGCTCAAGGAAATGCTGAAGAACTCCCAGACGCAACCGCAGCAAGCAGGAAACGCGGCAAGGACGGGGAAAGCTAAGGTTCGAGCGGCGTTAATGGCCTTTGAGACCAAACGTCCGTATGCAGCAGATACCGGAGGAATGGACTTCGGAATGGGAGGTCAATTGCAGGTGATGGAGACCACCAAGAAGAGGAAAATCGACTCGTCGTCCATGGCATCCAATCCGATGCGTCTAATGGAGCAGGGCAATGATGTGGTGGGCTTCACGCCCCGGTCTGAGTCGGCGGGGTTCCGCGCGAACGCCTACTCGGACGTGTCGATTCGCCCGCCTCCGAGTTCGCGGCAAACATTCGGACGCAGCAGCTTCAATCCGAACCAGTACGGAGCCTTCAACCTGACGCCAGCAAGTCAAGCACCCGTACAGATGGCGGGGTCCCAGGCTGCTGTATGCCGTCGTGGCTACGATGAAACTGGCAAGCTGACCAACTTCTTCCTGCCTTCGAGTAAAGAAAGTGATTCACGGTCCATGCCTCGGAAGAAACCCATTCCGAGCATGCAACACCTACTGAACTCACAACCAAGGGCTTCGGGTCAGCAGCAGCGCGTGACGAGCAACGACCGACAGGAGTACGCACTAACCAACTGGCTGCGCAATAATTAAGGAGCGAAGGGGGAGGTGACGTGAAGACGCAAGAAAGCTTTGGGGCTTGCGTCCAGCACACCGTGTAACATACTATTTGCGATGCTAGCAAGCTTTTAAACTTAAGATATTTTGCTTTTCCTTTAGCGTTTGGCATCAGAGCATTGGAGCTGGAAACGCAGGCTAGTTAGTGTCGCATGCAAAAGCACTTGATGCTCGTTCATGACCTTGACAATCTCAGCGTCTTCGCTTGGGAAGTTCTTGTCGGAAATGAGCCGACGACCAATTTCCTCTATCGACAGAAACATTGTCTCAGAGCTACTACCCCCGTCTTCTTTTACTTCTTGCTCAACAAGTGCTGGGTTGATACTGTCCATAGCTGCAGCAGATAACTCAGAGCGTTCACTCAGGTCACCAATTTTGTTGCTTGTATTCTGCTGAGAGGTTGGCAAAGTTTTCGATCGCCTCCTTCCAAGAAACGAAATTTGTGCTGACTCTGGAGGTGATGGCAGTGGCGATAGTTTCTTGCAAACACAATACAGAAGCGTCGCTAAGCTGGCCAGATTCGCTGATGCCTGCTTGCTAATTTTCTTGGGACCAATTCCGACGTTCCAAGGCTGCAAAATGACATGTGGGATCAGGATCCGGACAAGTAGAAAATTGATCAGCACCACATTGAACCGCAAAAAGCCACTGCTTGGAGCAGAAATTGTCTCTCCACTTTCATCCGGAGCAATCAAATCGGTTCCTTCAAAGTCCATTCTTCTTGTGGCACCAAGGGCATCAAACTCGAGACTTCTCCGCTCCTCATCAAATAGCTGGTACTGGAGCGAAGAATTCACATGAAGTATGATCAGTACTACCAGTAACTATAGTGATAGGCACTACTAAGAAACGCACACTGGTCGGGAAGTAAACGCCATCTGTAGAAACCCGTTTCCAGAAGTCCAAAATGCCAGACGGAACCTCGTTCTTATCAATCGCTTTGCTCAGTGCTTGCAAAACTCCTCTCAGACGCACTTTCAGCTTTAACAACTTCACTCTGTCCACTGTGGATTTTACTGATGTCTCGCTGCTTACGACAGGTAAAGCTGGTGAAGGAGAGCGGAGAGCTAGGATCCCACCAAATTTCTGGGCGAAACCTCGTAAACTTGAGGCTGTAAGTCCATTTCTCGTGCTAATATCGACGTCTACGCTTGAATCCTGGAGTAGAGAAAGCAACGGCGTTCTTACCACCTTTCCAAGCCACATGCGAGTCGCGTCAAAATACACACGTAACATGGATTCAAAGTCCTAAACATTTTTTGTCAGAGATTGAGCAATACGCCGACATAGTGAGAAGTATTTGTGCATGTGCTGACCGTACCCGTGTAGCGCTCTCCTTCTCAGCCATCTTCTTCGCCATCAGCAGCTTTCGTAAATATGCTGTGTAAATGACAGCAAGTACTGCAGAACGAAAGACTTGAATAGGTTCCATTGCTTCAGCATCGTGGGGCTCGAAAGGGGACACCTCATCGCTTTCAGTTTCTGACTCGAGTCGCCAGCGCGGCTTTCGTAGAGCACCACTGCTTGAATTTTTGAGAGAAGCACTCAGAAGTGCCTCCAATTTCTTACGGCTTTCGAGGCGGTCTCGTGCTTTTTGCTCGTTTGATATGTTAGCTTTCTCGCCCGCTGTATTCAAAGGCCCCTCACCGTCGTTAGCACTGTTGCTATCCGCTGTATCACTTGCTGGAATGGCACTATCCTCGTTTTCGAATTTGTTTAGAGCCTAAGCAGCATCAAATTAGTGTGACGGAGTACATGCACCAGGCATTCAAATTAGTTGTGCGAGTACCATTTCATCGTCATCCGTCCATTCAAAATCCGGAAGCCACGACAGAGAAGCTGCTGTGACTTGAAAATTAGGGATAAACCTTTTCATTGGCACATCGTCGGCAGTTTGTGGCTGGCCAGCAGAAATCCCTGGTTCTTTAGTAGATTGGACACCGTTTGTCTGGTTACTTACTGTTAACTTTTTCGTAGGTTGTGAGACGCTTTCTTCACTGCCATGCAGACAATCGAAAGATAAGGCAGGTATCATACAGTAGGCTATGCAATGAATATCCGAGAGCACGAACCTTTGGGAAAGTAATAGAGCCATTATTTGCTCGTTTTGGTGCACAAGTCTCTCAATCAGAATCCCACTTGATCCAGGTAGACACGAATCCGATCGTTCACAAGACGGTGTTTCCACGCCACCTCCAGAATTGTTGCTCAGACGAGCAGGCTCAAATGCTTTGAGCTGGAAATGAGCAACATCGTTAGCACTAACTAAAGTAGAATTTGACATGTGCAAAACAGCATTAAGTTGCCCAACCTCATACTGCCGAACCTGTCCCTCAAGCCGCTGTACTTGAGCTCTACTCAACAAGTTCGATAGATAAGCACGATTAACTCTTCTCTCGCTGAAAACCTGTTCCCGACACAATGAACGAGCAGAACTAGCATCGGCCAATACCTCAGTTCTTCCCGGCGTTCTTTACGAACAGCAATGGAATGTTGTTGACGCATTTGCAGCAGCGCATTATTTAGCCTCTCTTGACGTAGAGAAAGATCCTCTTGTCGTGCCTCAACTTGATGAAGTGAGTACAGCCCACCCCATTGTTGGGTATGCTGCATGTCGACAGCGCGAAATCCGGGATCGATTGTCTTTTTTTGGCAGTACAACTGCAAAATTGGCAAAATTGGTGTATTTCTTGGTCTTCTCTTCTTGCGATCTCCTCTCGCACAACTTCTTCTCGTCCAAGAAGTCGTTTGTGTCAAAATCCTTGTCCAATCAATCAGACTTACAACGCATCAACCAGATAATCTACTGAACGGCAGCTAGCTTCGATTTCTAGTAGTGGAGGTACACTGAAGAAGACTCGCACACGACTTATTAAATTCTTAAAGGTTTGATTGCTACGAGACTCGTCGACTCATCAGATGCTATCGATGACTAGATTCATAACAATTCGGAGGTCCACGACAGCATTCGCGTTCACTCCGTTTGGGAGATCTTGGTTTGCAGGAATTGACAGGATACGACGTTGCTACACATGTTGAAAGTCACATTGTCAGCAGGTCCTGGTTTGTTGCGTCTTTGAATTGCCCCTGCCACTGACGGGTGTGTTGGGAAAAGTTGCGGTGTATCGATCTCGTACAGGCGGTACGAAATCTGGGTACCAGGAGCACTCACCTTCAGTAGCAAAATGTACTGAATTCCAGCATACCCGCACCACCATTCGGCAGCTCTTTCCAGACTTGCCCAAGTCTGGGACCTTCCAACCTCCACAGCCAGCGTCACCCAATCTGCAATCGTACGAGGTGGTGGTGGTGGTGTTCGGTTTGGCGTCGTTCCCATCGGACCAAACGTGGCATCGGCCTCCTTGTGTGGAAGCCCATGTCGACTCACTATCACTGAGCCTCTTCGTCCGATCAGGTATCGGCTTCCAGTTGCAGTTAGGAACACGTCCACGAAATATCTCCCAGTCGTCTCGTGCACTGCTGTAGGGAAATCGACAATCAAAATACGCCCATCGTCACTCAAGTCGAGGAATCGAAGTCCAATCCGAAGTCCTTCGCCATCGCCAATGAACTTATTGAACGCAGCAACAGAAACGCCATCACAGACGACATAGGGGTCGATTTCGTCAGCGTCTTGCTCGAAGTGGTTGGCAACGTCACCAAAGCGCAGGGCATCCATGATGGCTTGAATTTCACGTGCAGTTTTTGGTCGAGTTGGGCGTGCGGAGCTCATACTTGTTGCAGCGATTCGATCGACTTTCTTCCTTTGACTTGTTCGTTCTTAAGACGAATCCCCGTCGCCCATACTTGTGACACCGATTCTTCACCTTTCTCGTCAAGTTGCCCAACCCACTTTTACCGTTAGCTGGAAACCTGTTTCAGACACAACGAGCAAAACTAGCATCGGACATTTGCCGGGATTCTCTGCGAACAGCAATGAAACGTTGTTGACGCATTTGTAGCAGCGCAGTGGTCAGACTCTCATTACGTAGGGAAAGAGCCCCTTGTTGTGCTTGAACCTGCTGGAGCGAGTACAACTCACACCATCGCTGAGCGTGCTGGATGTCCACAACTCGAAATCCGGGATCAAAGTTTTGCAGCATTACAGCTGCAAAACTGTGTATTTCTTGGTTGGAGGGAGTTTACTTGATCAAATCTCCGCAGTTACGTCCTCTTGCTGATCAAGGGTTTCAGATGCGAATGTTTTTGTCGCATTCTTCTCCTCTTCTGTCTTTTCATCCGCAGCTTCCTGGTTTGCGATCTCTTTTCGCGCAGCTTCTTCTCGTCCAAGAAAATCGTTTGTAAACGACTGCTGCAAGTCCTCAATCTCGTGGAGGATCTCCAGTGATTTTTCCAGAATCTGTGTGGTAGACTCAAGCGTATTCTTTGATGCCTCCAAAGTCATGTTAGTGAACAATGTGTTTGTTTTATAAGAGCCCTTCGCGATCGTCGCTTGGACCCCACGGATCTGGAACACGAACACATCATACAATCAATTTAAGAATGCTGCAACATTAAAGAGCATCGTCACCGAAGATCATTACCTGGTCCGATAAATCTCGTACGCGCTTTGAGATGTCCCCGTAGCGACATTTCATCCTGCCACAAATCACTGGCAACGAAGCCTCAGCATCACTGATGTCCACCACACCTGGGGTATGAATTCCTTGTGCTGCAACTCGATCTTCCTCCGGAACGAACGTAAGCAACGACGCCTTGAACGTGCACATGCCCGTTTTCTTTAGTCCGTACAGCTTCGTATCTGACTCTGGGACACTGGAGGGAATGAGTTCCACAGTCATGGAATAGCGATCGTTGTCCATGCACTCGTCTCCGTCGTCATAGATCATGTACTTGTAGTTGAGCGTGATGGGATCAATGTGCCAGCCGCGGAAAATGCTGCAAACACGCAAAGTACAACATCAGTCTCTCCTAATACCAGCGTCTAATTAATTCTACAGTACCCGAGAATAGTGGGGATCTCCGGCTCCTTCTTTGATGCTGGTTCTTCCGGCTCCGCAGCTGCATCTCCGCCCTCAGTCGTGTCCGGCACGCCCGCAACCACTTCTACTTCCACCTCCACCTTCTCCTCGAACTGTGCCTGGATAGTGACGTTTGCCAAGTGGCAAAGGTCCAGTGTATACCTACCAGAGCGTTAGAAAACCTGCCATCTACGCGTACTATGGTGTCAATGAGAGCCTTCTGCCTACGCTTTGCCTGGCTGCATCTCCCTCTCCTCTCGAACACAGGCCAGCGACTCGAGACCATTGACGAATGGTCCTATATCAGCAATAAACGTTAGATGGTCTTCAATAATTGCTTTACACAAAATCAAACTCGCCTTGGGAGGCTGGAAACGGATCGCGGGACGGCACAGGCAGCAGCTCAGGCGGCGCCTCCTCTTCCGGTCGTGGTCGTGGGATGACCCTGATGTCCACCTTGGGCCCAGCCGCGCACAGCTCGCTGCTCAGCGCCACGGCGGCCACTACGCCGGCGAACACACTCCTGCCCCGCATTCTCGCTCGGCTTGCGTGGCAATTATGCGTTTGTGCAGGCAAAGCTGGATATATTGGTATCATAAATTGTGGGATATGTTACCTCACAGGTTCTATCACAATTGACAGGGAACAAGCTGAAGTGCAGAGTGATGGTCCCTAAGTTGCACTTGCAGTGCGGAATGTGCAGCTCAGTGCGGAATTTGCCGCGTGGAGAGCAAGACGAACAAAAATGCAGGAAGACGACGCGGCGGCGGCGATCCTACGCGGCGTCCAGACAGCGACGGAGGTCCTAGCTCGTGCTGGTGAAGCAGGTGAGGAGGACCAAGTTACCTCAACGGATGTCGCAGTCTTGAAGCAAGTACTGGACCAGCTGCAACGTCTTGTTCTCGACGTGGGGTCCCATCGCGTGCTGGAGCTGTCGGGGATGCAGTTGATGAACGCAGGAGTGGAGCTGTACAACGCGCCTCGAGCTGCTCTTCGCGTTCTGACACAAGTTGAGAAATCCAAAGTGAGAAAGAACACGGATGTTTCGAGCTTCCCAAGGACTTTACTGGCAGTCACACGGTTTGCGGCTGCGAAGATCATGGGACTCTCATTGGTCTGCTCCAGAAACGGCAGTAGTCTGGAGAATGGAGCGCGGACTAATGTGCAGTTCATGGATGAATGCGTCGACGTACTGCGATCGTTTGGGCGAGTGGGGATGTTCATGTTGGAGAGCGCGTCAGTGGACTGCGAAAATTGCGAGGAATATTTGGAGATGGCGAACGAGGCTTTCTGTTCTTCGATGAAACTTTGGTCTCGTATTGGTCTCGCTCACTTGACAAAGTTTAAACAAGGCTTGGAGCTCGAGGATATTGTGGACGACTTGTGGGATTTTTGCGTCGATCACGTGCGAGTACTACGGCTGATTTCACAGCGACCTGACAACCTAACCGGAGAAGCTCGAGATATCGTATCGCTACTACACGAATTGAAAATGCTGGCTCCATACAAACTTTCGTATGCCAGTAGCTTGCTTGACCTGATGCGCAGTGTTAGCGATGAATACAGTCAAAGTGCTCAGCACGAAGTTCAAGTGGCTTTTGCAGAAGAAGCGCTGCGCGTAAGCGAATCACTTGAAAACGAAGCCGACGAAAACTTTCCCGAGCTGGTTTTATCGTTTAAGCAGCACATATTGGTGAACTTGCTGCGGTCCTTGTGCGTCATTAAAGACCTCGAGCGAGCAGAGGCGTGTTTTCAGCTCATTCCAGCCAATCGAGATCCCAAAGTCTTACTCATCATGGTTACTCTCTACGTCGAGAAAAAACAATATGACAAAGCACATCATCTGCTTCTGCTGCTGTTTCAGCAAGATGGCTTCGATGATGCAATAATTGGAGCACGCACCTACGCTCAGGGGCTGTCCTTTTCCAGCAAAGGAATGGATATTTATCGGCACCTAGCAATAAACTATGGCGATTGTGCGCAAGCCATCAATGTGGAGATCGCATGCAATCTTGCGTTGGAGGAAAACAATCGCTATCTAGCGGTGACAGAACTCAAGCGCATCGGGCTCGAATTGCTCGAGATTGAACAGTACGAATTGGAACTTGGACGACCAGATTGGCACACTGTCTCACTTTGTCATGATGCATTTTCAGGCAAGGAGGAGGTGGTGACAGCAGCCTTATTCAGCGGGTACAGCAAACGATATTTGATGCTCTTCAGATTGCACTCAATTCCAACCAACACGAGGTAACTTTGCAGCTGTCAAGTTGTAGCATGATCAACACCAGCTAATTTTCCACTTTGTAGGACTGTTTGAAGTGGGCGGATGCGGGACTGGCTTCGGCCTTAACGTCACACGACAAAGCCACGTACATGAGGTAACGTAGATTCAAACGCATGAACACTGCAACGAATATTGATTATAGTAATGCTCTACAGGATAATGTCGCGTTCATACCTCCAGTTGAGACGGTACACCGACGCTGAGGAATGGGCAGAGAAGGCCTATGCGATAGAGCCAACAAAGCGATCTCTTTTCGCTGTTTTCCAAGTGGCACTACAAACAAAACATGATGTTTCGAAAGAAGAGCTGATGAACATTATTGAGCAGCTGAAAAGCAGAGATGATTTCGAGCTTGAAGACTTCCTTACCATGGGAAAGTTGGCTGACGATCTTGGCCCGGCAAGGGAAGATATCGTAATGCACCTTCTCGACGAGATTTGTCGCGCAATGATGCAAGCTGAGGAAATTTCACCGAGCTTACCCAGAGAAGTCATCCTACAAAACGCTGCGCAACTGTCATTCAACACTTTATCTCGTCAAGAGATCGATGATTCCAATTCTGGCTATGGCGATAAGTTCCTGGCATACACCACCGCACTGTTGCAGCTGTCAAGACCAGATATCACTGGCAACTTAGGCCCTTCTTCAGTGTTTGAGTGGTTTTATAGAATGAGGTACGCCGCAGGTTTGTCCACCATAAGCTTATTTTGTGGACTCACAGGAGACTTCAATGGCAACAGCTTTGATATTGCCAAAAGCACCGGAGACTCCAAATATTTTATCGTGGCGGCGGATATCGCTCAACGGAGCGACGATCTATACGGACAGCAGTCTCCACTCATGCAGCGAAGTCAGGTCTGCTTGCTGGCTGCTGTAAGTTCTGACATTAAAAATATCGAGACACTGGACAAGAGTAAACTCCAGCAACTTCTTGATGTGATCAAGCGCTTCGAGAGTACTGCTTCTGAGACCATATATACCGCTGATGTGAAACTTTATCTGGTACGAAGTACGTCGTTGTTGCGCTATTGGATCGTATTCACACTTGTATTCTTGTCAACAGGCAAAGGCAGTGGTAGCGGTGAATTTGAGGCTCTTTGATGCGAATACAAAAGCACTGATTGATCTTTGCAAAGCCACAGTGCGCAGACCCTCTGACCTCATGCAGATCGGAGGTGCGGAAAATTAAGATGATTTCTTCTTTTGCATTTTCATCAACACTTTCCTGCTCTGTAGATCTGGTGCTGTATGCAACAAAATTCATTGAGGCATCTGAGGTACTGTGTACTAGATACCAAGTATTTAGGATCAAAACGTGAGCACTATACTCACGATTGCAACTTACGCAGGTTCGAGATGCCTACCGGGCTCTTGCCAGTGACATATTCAGCTACGGGTAACTAGCTGCCTTGTGTTTAGTTGTGTTTGAACAACGAATCTCACCCAGATTTGCGTGTATCAAACAATTGCAGTCTCCAAATGCTGGTCCAAGAGGATTCTATTGACTCGAACACGCTGTGCTATCTGTTCCGACGGGTCATATCACTAGCTGAATCAAAAACGAAAGCTTACGAATGCTTCGAGCAACTGATCCAGTTCATGGACATGACGAATGTGCCGCTGTCCGGAAGCTGACATGGAGTGCTTTGTAGCCAAAGCGTGGAATCTTGTAAGTGTTTAGCATCGCGCCTCAAAACAACTCTGAACTTACATACGCTGCTGTAGGGCGTGTCCTGCCATCGCAGCAACAATGTGGAAGGAACCCTCAAGTTTATGAAAGCCGCTCAGACTATTATGCGTACGTACACCTGATGACCTTTGCCTGTCTAGATCAAAGGCTAAAGTCGTGATGGTTGTCTGATGTAGAACACAGCGAATCTCTTGTTGAGAAATTGGGCACCGATCTAGACGCCCAGTACCAAGTCGCATTGAAATACAGCTCCCGATCAAAGATCGGCGGGTAATCGTCACGTGGTAGAGAAATTTAGTGCCCAACACGATGACGACTCTGTCGGACAAAGAAAGCAGCTAGCTATTACTTTCGCGGATTCGTTATGCTTCGTACACATCCGGCTGAGAGCCATGGCTGGATACCCCGCCAACATGCGTCTTTACAGCTTCCATGTAGGTTCGCAGAGTAGGTAACTCCGTCGTTTCTTCTTTCTTCAAGACCTTCGAAGCCCACTTACGCTCAGCATACTCACAAATCTGGACGAACAAAGGCATATAATGTAAGAATCGAGTTCACAAGTTTTCGCAAAGCTGGCAACCCAATATTCGCACCTCTTTAATATCTCGGCAAGAGAGCTGCGATGACACAGTCGCCAACTGCGAGAGTTCGTCGCCCGAAAGCTGCTTAGCATAGCTAGAAATGAGCAAGTAGGCAGAGCAGCACACCACACGTTAGTTTCTAGCAACCAACGATTTCGTCACTACGGCAGCTCACCGAGCAAATACAGCACGCCGGGTCTTTTCATCAGGAAGATTGTAGCGAATACAAAGATCGAAACGGCTGATCAGCGCAGCATCCAGATCCTGCTTTCTGTAGCACCAATCGTCAATACGAGAATATGTCAGGATCCTCCAATTTCCAAGCAGGTGGCTGGCTAGAGGCCAATGCACTTACCGGTTCGTAGCGCACACAACCGTCGTCTTCTTAGCAGACGCAAACCCCTCAACCTTTTGTAGCAACACGGACAAAATTCGGCGCGAAGCTTCGTGCATTGTTCCACCAGAGCGGTCTCCAGCTAATGCGTCAATCTATCGCATCAATATGCAAGTGTCAGTAAATGTTCAGCGTAACTCGCTGACAGTGATACGCACCTCGTCAATAAAAATGATGGCGCCGTCGAGCTTCTCGCACGCGTCGAAGATGGCGGACATCTTCTTTTCGCTGTCACCATACCACTTGGACACCACACTCTCAATAGGAATATGGATCATTGGAATCCCAGCCTGCTGAGCAATAATACGCGCGCTTAGCGTTTTGCCAGTACCCGGGGGCCTTCAAATAGCACTGCACGTGGACGATTGCTTTCGTAGCGGCAACGGGTTTTCTGCGCAATGCGCTCATAAAGTTCCGGGTTCTGTAGCGCCAACACAACGGTGTCTTCAATCTCCAGTTTCACGTCTTCGTATCCAGCCTGACGGTGCATGATTATCATTGGTAAGTTGCTTGCACTTTATCGCTATGAATACGGTTTGAAAAACATAATACGCACCAAACTTTCCCAGGTTAAGCCGTTCTCACTTTCTGTAGGCTCAAATACGTCAATACCAAGTCCTTGAAGCTGCTGAATTGCTTCCTCCTACAACCAAAAGGTATCACGTGAGCTACTCAAACATACTGCATATTTAGTACACACAAGAGAATTAGGTACAAACCTTGCTGTCAGGTGCCGCTGCAGTGGTCGTGGTTGGGTTTCTTCCCCGCCCAACAAGTGCGTTTCTACGCCGTTGCTCCAGATCATGGCGGAAGAATGCGTTCACGTTCGCGTACGAGTAAATCTCCTTGTAGGCGCCAACAACAGCGTCGATCTCCCTTTGAGTCAGAAACTCATCCTTGTAGAACACAAACTTGGACGTCGCTTGCAGTGAAGACGTGTCACGCAAGAATTGGAACGACCCAGAGCCGTTCGCGTACAAGTACGTCACAGCAGGTTGCTCATAGGACTCCACCACAGACTTCTTAGCACTTCTGTCCAGCGGCACCGGCATCACTTCCACCGACTGCTTGGACCCGGGCGCTGCCTTCTGCAATTGCAATAAGAACCGACCAAGGATCGCTTCCTGGTCCACGAACGTTGGGCACGCAAACTCGATCCGGATCGTCGACACGCCATTAGGAGCATGAATCCTCGAAATGCCGATCTTCTTGATCGGAAACGCCTTCGGGATTCGCGTCTCGGAGCTTTTGAGCGTCGTACGGAACTCCGACACTTGCTGGCGAATGGTATCCACCGCTTCCGCGTACTCAAAGTGCTGCAAACATAGAAACATTAACACAAACAAAACAATTTGACCAATCCAATCCTATGCTAAACCCAATAGAAATCCATTGCACCTTCTCCTGTTTCTTGTCGGGAGTCGTTTCTAATTGCGTCGAGTCCGCATTCATCCCCACAACCCCAATGAGAGCTGCAGCACCCGCGAGAACTGCGAATCTGTTAGAAGAGGCGTTTTCTGACGCTGCCACGACGCTCAGAGGCCGCAGCGCACGGCAGGGAGGCGCTGCATTGCGACACAGAGAGGTCCCAACGGTCGCTGGGAGTCTGGGCCCGTTGGAGGCCGCCACAGCGCGCGCCAAGAGCTTGGCTGAGAGTCCTCTCGACATCATCTTCGTTGCAAGTTCTTGGAATGACGGTGGGATGCGTTTGAGTCTAGTGAAGTAACGGTGAAGTGGACCTTAAGTAGAGTGATCACTTCAACTTGGATGGGAAGCTCAGTGGAAGCTCTATATTTTGCACTTGCATTGTGTTGCTGGACTTGTGGTGGAAGCTATGAAAGTCAATGAAATCATTTGGCTAACGACCTCCGCGTACGAAGACTTTTCTGGGCGGGGTCTCAGCTGCTTTCTCCTCTACCCCTTCACACCGCTGGCGGAAGGTGGCTAGCTGTCGTCTCAGAGTACTGATCGTTTGGGCTTTTTGAGCCAGAATCTGTCGAAGTGTATAACCACTTGGTTAGATAGGCAACATTACTTTGATAGCATAATAGCAGGAACCCGCACCTCTTCAAGACGCGAAACATACTGCTCAATACTCGTCGCGTCACCCGTGGCGTCGTTCTGAATAGCTGCCAGCATCGCACCTTCTTCAGTGAGCAACTCTGCATTTTCCTGAATTCAAATCATGAAATTGTTACCATTAGATACCGGATCATAGCAGTTGCAGATGGAAGGGCAAACCTGAATCGCGTTCATGTGCGTATTGAGCAAACTCTCCTGCTCTTCATACAACGTCTGAACCTGCCGAGTCGCACGTTCACATTTTTTTCCCATGTTAGCATTATATTCAGCAAAACAACATTGTACATCAAGACTAACGTACCACTCCTTGCCATGCTTCTTCAGGATACCCGCTTTCCCGCACAGGTTCACCTCCACGTTTATCTTCTTGTACGTAAAGCCATGATAAGCACACGATTAGAACTATGCAAAGCCCAATCCTGATCGATAGCAACGTACGCGAATGATGCCGACGACTAATGCGCAGAATACTCAAGTCGTCGTTCAAATCAGGCCCCGATCGTGTTCGGTGCGATGAAATTGTAACAACGTCCCTATCGCCACCATCACCGTCGCTCCTGTACTTGTCGCCATTGCCCTCAACCATGTCCTCATCATCGTCTTCCCCATATTCCTCTTCTTCTTCATCATCGTCTTCTTCTTGCCGATACCCCTCTTCGTCGTCGTACCCATCTTCATCATCCCCGCCTTGATTGGGATAACCGTCATCACCGTCAAGATCTGCTATCAACAATCAATCCGCTTCGCGTTAGCCTTTCCAATACCCTGTGACAGCACGACAGCTCTCGTACCCTCTTCAAACTGGACGTCTTCGACTCCTACAGCATCGGACTCTGCATTCTTTTCGTCAAAAACATCCGCAGAAACACGCTTCTCTTTGACTCGATCGGCATAGCGAAGAGTATTAATTGTATGGTCTGAGGACGAGGCGCACGGAGAGACAGCTGCAATCATCACCGTTCTGTCAAACAGATCATTCAGTTAGCTGAGCTGGTTGTCTCCAGATATTATTGATTCGGCGTACCTCGCTTTGGCGTTGACAAACGAATCTTTTAATACTTGGGTAAGCTTGCTCGCTCGAAAAGGGATATGGGTGCCTCGGCCGCCACTATCCAGCGCTCTGTAAGCACAATGTAAACAATTATGAGAGTTAACAAGTTGCTATTGGACAGCATCTCACTTCGAGCAGTACTTTCCGGAAGCATTCCTTTAGGGCCAGCAAGCTTCGATTGATTTCCGCCGACTCCAATCGTCGCTGGCGATTGTGATTCTTGGTATCTTCACCGCGCTCACTACCCGCAAGATCAATCAACGACAGTTTGCCGTGCAGTCGTCCTGTTCCTCTCTCACGAAGATTGATCTGGCAGATGCAGTGCGATCGCGATGACACATCGTTCATCTCCGTGGCATGCGTCGTGCGGAGGCTGTTGCCTTTGCTGATCACTTGCAGCAGCTCCTCCGTATCCTGTGGTTGCACCTCTTCCAGATCCACAATCTGCACTTCGCCAGCACCATCCTCTCGAATCGTCAGCACCTGGCGATGCAGCAAGTCCTGACAGCGTCCGCCATAGATCTCAAAGAAGCTCACGCAAATATCCAACGGATATCCGCGCCTGGCAAAGTCGTCGGCCTGCGCAAACACATCCGCCGCGATCTGGCTCTGGATGCCTTGCATCGTGTGCGTCTTGCCGCTGCCCGTTTGTCCGTACGCAAACACAGTTGCATGGCCTCCATCATGGAACACGAACTTCACCAGTGGCTGCGCAGTGTACATGTACACGCTCTCGTTCGTCGCGTTCTCATCAAAAGTCTACAACAAAATCACCACCATCAGTACAGCTCCTCCACCTCCTTCTCCACCTCGTCCGTACATGATCAAAGTTGAACGCGTTGCTGTCCAGGTACTTGGTGATGCCGTCCACCTTGAGCTTGCAGTAGTGCACGATCGCCATGGGGTTCAGACACGTCACGGCGTCGTAGTCGTGTTTCTTGACCTCTTTGGCGTTCACCGGCCGCTTGCGCACACAAATCGTGATCTTGGTGTCTCCTTCCGCCGCGTGGGGTCTGCTGCGGTCCTTGTTCTGCTCTCGGAAGGCCTTGATCATGCGCTGGAAGTCCACGTCGCCTGGGTGGCCCATCTTCTCGTTCAGCTGACTCTCGCGTTCGCGCTCGCGCTTGGCGGCCGCCATGGCGCGGCGTCGGTCCTCGCGGTTCCGCTCGATCTCGGCGATGGCCTGCATCGTCGGCTTGGTGCGCGGCGTCGTGGAGGGCGCCCCACGGGCTGCAGCGCCGCCGCGCGCATTGGTCGCCCGCCACGCCATCCGACGTCGGTTAAAACGAATTATCAGATCCCACTTCAATTTGATGCAGACTCAGACTCAGAAAATAGGGCTTCTGATACCGACCCATTTTGCAGCATGGGAAGACAAGCGACCGAGTCCAAGCAGCTGGAGGCGGCCGTGGCGGCCGTGCAGGGCGGCGCCATGTCGCTCCGCGAGGCTGCGCGCAAGTTCGACGTGCCCCGGACGACGCTGCAGCGCCGTGTGCAGCGCCACATGTCGCAGATGCCCGAGCCGTCGAGTGGAGAGCGCGAGAATGTCAAGTCGGAGTCTGTGGCGGCGGCGGCGGGCGATTGCCACGCGCAGAGCGACACGAGTGGCGAGGAAACGGGCGAACAGAGTCAAGTGGAGTGTGAGGAAACTGCAGAGAAAGTTGAAGTGCGTGGAGAGGTTTATTTAACGGGGTGCAAGCGGTCTGCGGAGCACATTGAGTCGCCTAGACAAGGTGGGATAATTGCCTTTGATGTGGGTTTTTAAGTGTTCTGATGGGTTTATTGCTGTGTTTTTTTAGGACCACGCAAGGTGATCAATTGCAAGATTCGGATGTTGTGTACGGCGGCTGGAAGCGCGTTGGATGAGCTGAGTAACAAGATGATTCGGGAGGGCAAATGCATCTACAAATTGGGGTTGGGCCAGTCGCCGTTTCCCATCCCGCAGTGTATTGTTGATGAACTAAGGTGGGTGAAGACTGAGGATTGGCGTGACGGGTTGAAGCTGACCATTGTTGCAGGGCAAACTCGCATCAGCGGGATTATTTGCCGGTTGCAGGGCTGCCGGAGCTTTGTGACGATATTGCTGCGTGGGGTACGGAACGATTACATATCAACTACTCACGAGACGACGTGTTGGTCGGGCCGGGAACGAAAGAGCTGTTGTTTGTACTGCAAACGGTGTATTATGGAGATCTTTTGCTGCCCAACCCAAGCTGTACGAGTTACGCCCCGCAAGCTGCTATTGCAGGGAGGTGCGTGGCTGAATAAAATGTTCGTACGCGTAACAAGATGCCTAACCTTTTTTAATGTGTGAAGAAATATGATGTGGTTGCCGACTCATGCAGAAGATCAATTCGTGCTGCGGCCAGAAGTGCTTGAAGCGCACTGCGCGAAAGACCCAGGTGCGTGCAGCCTACACTTACTGTAGGCTCATATTGCAGAGGTTCCAAGATTTTTTGACTTCGTGCTGTTACGTTGGTTGTCAGATGCTCCGCGGATTCTCATTCTAAACAGTCCTTCAAACCCCACAGGCTGCGCTTACCAGGCCGACGAGGTTCGTGCTTCTACCGAGATTTCAGCAAAGTGAAGATAGTCGTCACCTGATGTTGTGTTTAATGGTCATCTTGCACCAGTTGGAGGCACTAGCAAAAGTCGCAAGGAAGTACCGAATTCTCGTTGTCTCTGACGAAATCTACTCCGAGCTGCATCACTCCGGCACCCATTTGTCGCTCTCCAAGTACTACCCGGAAGGAACCATCGTGTCAGGAGGACTGAGCAAATGGTGTGGCGCTGGTGGTTGGCGCATGGGCTTTTGGCTGTTCCCACCAAGCGTGGGGTGGCTGCGCAGCAGTATGCTCGTCATGGCGTCCGAGACGTACACGTCCGTTGCGTCGCCTATCCAATACGCCGCCCGACGCGCGTTCGTTCTCGAGTACGCAGCACGATCCAGCATCCTCGCGTGAAAGCGACACCAGAGCCCGATTCTAACAGCTTGCCTTGTTCTGCTCTCTCTGTGGTTGTAGTTGCGTCGAGCTGGCATCGTACAAACGCAAGTGCCAGAAGACGCTGCAACTCATCGGCCGGTGGTTCTCGTACCAGCTGCAGAAGATGGACGTCGAAGTGCAGGTCCCCGAGGCCGGCTTCTATCTGTTCCCATGCTTCCGCCGCCACCGCAAGGCGCTCGCGTTGAGAGGCATCGCGACGGACGAGCAGCTGTGCGCGCAGCTGTTGCAGGATACGGGCGTGGCCATCTTGCCGGGCTCGGCTTTCGGGCGAGCACCAGAGGAGCTCTTCGCGCGGCTGGCGTTCGTGGACTTCAAGGGCGACCTCGCGCTCTATCTCATCGAGAGCATGGTAAGCAACGATTCCTCGACGCAATGTGAGACTTTTGCCACCGAAACTCCGCTCACCCCTATCCGTCTGCCTCTGCTTTTGTGCAGCAAGATGACCCGTCTTTGGAGGCCATCGAGGGCTTCATTCAGTCGGTCTGCCCCAATCTCGACATCGCTATGCGCAAGTTGGCGGCGTGGATGGCTCTTGCTCGGCCGTCTGCCGCGCCCGCAACGGCCAGCGCCTCGGCCGGCGCCTTCTAGAGCGGAGAAACCGGTGGTGCGGTCGCCTCGCCGTTGCCAACTGCTGCTCGCCCACGCTGGAATTTTTGTCTGCAGCTTGCGCGGCGCGACGCGAATGGCGCAATGGCAGCCGTGCGTCAGGATCCCACTCGAGTCGCGACGTACGTCAGCGAAACTGCAGTCCCGCCGTTTCTTGTCAAACAAGATGGGATCTTATTCGCACAGGGAGTTCGGTCGACCTGCTTCTCGCTTTTTTGCAGCGCTACGCTCCACGGTCCACGGAACTTGGTTTCGCTGGCTGAATCGAAATGAGTCGGTGCCACGTTGAGCTTCCGGTGTGGGGCTGGCGACTTCTACATGGAGCGATTTGGGGCGAGAAAGTAGCGCCATGTCGCTGCCATTCCATCCAACTTGGAAGCCCCAGCAAGAAAGCGGCGTCGTGGCCATCTACCGCCATAATAAGGCAAGGCAGTATACCGCCCAAGTCCATCGTAGGTTTCGTCCGATCGATGATGACGACAAACCAGCTAACACCGCTTTCAATATGTGTAGCAAGGTAACTCATCCAATTTCACAGGTTCTTGCAGATTTTCCTTCCAACTACGCCTACACGTGAATTGAATCGTATTCGAAGATAGAGGTCTGCTGGAAAATCGCACGCACTCCTCCGCCAGGTACAAAGCCACGAAGAGACAGCCCGATTTCCATACTTCCACACAACACAAACGGCGTTCAGTCCCCCTTACGTCCGGCCGCCCCCATGCCCGCGGTCGACGAGTACGCGCGTGCACGCCACACGCCGCCCACGGACGCGCCGGCGCGCTCCCGCTCGGCCGCCGGCAGCGCGCGCAACCTCAGCGCTACGTTCCAGCACCAGGTGCAGGTCCGACCGGGAGCCAGCGCCGGCAGCGCCGCCAGCATGCGCGCGTCGTACCATGACCCGCAGAGCAAGAAGAAGCGCCACAGCAACAGCAAGAAGAGCGCGCACATGCGCCACTCGCTCACGCACGTGCAGGGCTCGGACGCGCCGGCCTCGGGCCGCTCCAGCGCGTCGTCCACGTCTGGCTCGGCGCTGTCTCCGCCGCAGCGCGGCTCCAATTACCTCAATATCCACACGACGAGCAGAGAGCTGAGTCCGCATCATCAGCTGCATCCCGAGTACCCGTCGGTGCCTCCGTCGGGCGACGACATCCTCAAGGTGGAGATCCCCAGGTGGAAGTCCAAGCTCACGACGGACAGAGCCGACAGACTGCACGTCCCTGCAGGAGCCGACAGCGCTGGCAACTCGCCCGTGGCCAGTGGAGCAGGCAGGTCGTCCACGTGGAACGGCAAGGACGGACGAGGAGGCCACGGAGGCTCCATGGGGGCGCTCGTGCTTGGACGAGATCGAGATAATGGCTCCAAGAAACGCTACACGGTCTTCCAGGTCTACGTGCACTTCCAGTCGGGCGCCATCCGCGTGTCCGAGAAGAGATACAGCCACTTCCGTGAGCTGCACAAGACGCTGAGGAGGAAATACGCCACGGTCGGGAAACTTTATTTCCCGCCGAAGAAGTTCTTCATGTCGTTGTCACTGCGCGTGATTGAACAGCGGCGTGAAGCGATCGAGACGTACATGAACGCAGTGCTGACGTTACGGCCACGGCCGATGGAGGTCGTGCAGTTCCTCAGCACCGGCAGCAGCTCAGTGGATGACGAAGAAGAGGATGGAAACAGCACGGACGGACCTACGCGTGGAGTGGATATGGTCTCTGCTCCGAAGCACGTGCAGTCCACGTCGACAGCTCTGGGGACGTCTTCGCGGCTCAGCGGCAGCAACAGCTTCGCCTCGGAGGAGACGGCGAATCATATGGTGAATATGCAAGACTTTGAGATCCTGAAAATGCTCGGAAAGGGGTCGTTTGGCAAGGTCTACATGGCACGAGAGCGCGGAGGAGACGGCAAGATCTACGCGATGAAAGTGCTGCGCAAGTCGGAGCTGGTAAAGCGCAACCAGGTGGGACACACCATGATGGAGCGCCGCATCATGAGCTCCATCGACCACCCTTTCATTGTCGGGCTCAAGTACTCGTTCCAGACGGCCAGCAAGCTCGTGATGGTCTCGGACTATTGCTGCGGAGGCGAGATCTTCTTCCACCTCAAGAAGTTCCGGTCCTTCTCGGAGGCGATGGTGCGCTTTTACGCCGCCGAGTTGGTGGCGGCCATTGGTCACCTGCACGAGCGTGATATCATCTACCGAGATCTCAAGCCCGAGAACATTCTTCTAGACGAGACGGGCCACGTTCGACTCACGGACTTCGGTCTCTCCAAAACGGACTGTACGGATTTTACAGGTGCCAAGACGTTTTGCGGCACCCCGGAGTACCTGGCACCTGAGATGCTCATTAGCCGCAAGAAGAAGACGGAGTACGGCAAAGCCATCGACTGGTGGAGTCTCGGCACCCTCATGTACGAGATGCTCACGGGCTGGCCGCCTTTCTTCGACCGCAATATTGAGCAGATGTGCACCAAGATCATGAAGTCTCCGCTCAAGTTCCCAGCGCATTTTGGCCTGAGCTCGGAAGTCAAGAGCCTCATTTCGGCTTTGCTGGAGCGCGACCCGACCTATCGCATTGGCTCGCGTCCAGGTGCTGGTGTGGAAGATATTAAGAACCACGTATTCTTTTCTAGCATCGACTGGACGTTGCTAGAGCGTCGTGGCATCAAGCCCCCGTTCAAGCCACGTGTGCGAAGCCCGACGGACATCCAGAACTTCGACCGTGAGTTTACGAAGGAGTTGCCTGACCATGGTTTCTTGCAGCAGGATAAGCGCCTGGCCGTGTCGCCCAAGAACGAGTTCCAGGGCTTCTCGTACACACGAACGGAGGAGCCGGCAGCATTGTCACGAGAGTCAAGCAGTAAACGGGAGAAGCGCAGGTCAGGACGCCGGTCGGAGCCGCGACTTAGCGAAGGGTACGTACGAGGGAGGCATTGAAGCCGCGCAGGACGTCGAACTACTCTTCTGGGTCTTCGTAGCGGTGCCTGATTCTCTCTCTTGCGTCTTGGGTTGGGCCTTGGGTGTTGCTAGAGTCGAGCGCCAGTCCCAGTCAGCGGCAGATCAGCAGTATCCTGAATTCGGCCTCGTCGGCCGCGACAGCACGGATTTCGACACTGGTTGTATCTAGAGCGCGTGGATGCCCGGTCCAGCAACTGGCCGCGCCGCGCACTCGTCATGTCCAGTACAAGGAGACAGCAGGTGGGCAACACCATCAAGTACATTCAATGCTATTTTGTTTCTAATTTAGACCTGGTACAGGTACGGAGCAGATCCGAGTCGAGTTGTTCGCTGGGAGACGCAAAGTACGTTGTAAGAAAATGAATGAACCTAAAGATTACATGAGATTAGCACACGAAGCCACTGACCGATATATGGCCCAAACGTGAAGAGGTAAACCCCTTCAGCAGTGGCAGCAAAAGGCCTCAACAGCCTGCTGCCACTCGTGCTTGCGATCATAACCATAGAATACCGGCAGCATCTTGCGCATCGTGTGCGAGGTTTTGTGGTCCTTAAAATTGTACACGCGTTGCCACTTACCGTCGACGTTGGCATAGCGGTGCGAGATTTCACAGGATTGCGCTGCTTTCGAGTCAACAGCACAACCGTCAAGTTAGTTCAATTGTAAGATACGGCGTGGCTCAAGTAAATATGCCTACCATTGCACGCGGCGCACAAATCGTAATCGCTGCAGACAGCACAGTTAAATCGTGCTCCGGTGAAGTCTGTTTCTCCACACGAGTCGCATATAAATCCCAAATGGCGGCCTTCCATGATGTAGCGCAAGGTAGCAACAGCATCCTCGTGACACTTGCGAAACGCACTGCGCACACGAAACTTAGGAATGTCCAGCTTCTCGGCCAGGTTTTCAACCACTTCCAGCGTTGGAGGTACCAGCTCATCACGGCTGAATAGTTGTTGTGCTTCTGCATATCGCTCGAGTAACAGCTCGTACACAGGACTCAAGGTGACAGCAGGTGAAGCTCCGTGAAACCCTTGAGGCCTTACGCAAAACACCACAATATCCGCCTGGTGCAAACTTGCGTTTTCAGCTGACGCGTGATACGGAATCATCTCAGAGAGAACATTGGGGGCGATCTCTTCTCGGAACATCTCCAGCTGTGAACAACTCCAACCGGTATGACGAGCGACTGCCTCGTACAACACACTAGGTGCCAGCCCTGCGCCTTCACGCTTTATTTGTATACCTGTGCTTTCAGAAGATGGTTCTTCAAAAACTCGAATTTTTCCGATGTAGTCCAGGCGGTTGGCTGGACCTGGTTGCAATAACTTCACAAACATATAGCCTTTCGGGGTCGCCAATAAATCCTTTTCGGTTTCTTCGTCATCCGAAGACAGATCAATTGTGAGATCGTTCGTCACGGTGTTGTTCTCAACATATATCTGGCAGAACGAGTAGGCATCGATGTCAACTCCGTCACAGAGCAAGCGACCGAAAAGCGGTCGGTCTTGCTGAGATTTGTCACAGGCAAGCAGTTTGCGTGGCCGAAGTGCCTGACCTGACACCACAGGCTGGTTAAAGCACCACACTCGCGTCTTGGTCATCGCTTCTTCTTCCCTGTAGTCCCCGAGCACTTCAGGAAACCGGTCGTAAAGTGCGACTAGTAAGTCACGTAATGAGCAGCAGAAAGGCAGTTCCAATTCCGCCACGTTTGTAAAATCGACGAGTCCAAGTTGATGATGTTCCCGAAGATCATGCTCAAATACCACGCGGAATGTAATGGACATGAGGCGAACCTGGGCCGACACAGTGAGGGTATCGGGTTCAGTTTGAGCCTCTGTACCATTACTTAGAAATCCTTGTTGAGGGTCGCGTAGCATCGATAGTGAGCCAAGAGAGTGCACTCCCCAGTTATTAAGGTGTCGGTGGAACTTGTTGTCCGTTAAACATGAGTGCCACTCGAGTCGACGACTCGGATCCCGTGCGTTCTCCACCTGCAACGAAAACACTGCGCACGTGAGCCAATCCGGTGCGCGCCTAGCCAAATCAGTGAGTACAAGGTACACACTGAGTACACGGTCCTTGTACTGTGCTTCGTTCGGGTTTCCATTTGGGAACACCCACAGACAGAAGCGATGGGCTCCAATAGTGAAGGTATCTGACACAACCTTGTCCACGCTCCTCATGGCTTCCACGTCCGTGAACTTGGGCACCATCACGGATATCTCTGCTCTCTGTTCCTTGGCATGATTTTCCTCGTAGCAGCGTCTCCAAGAGCCTCCATAGAGCCTCACCAACTAAACACAAATCACAAATCACAATAACACCCGTAACTCAGCTCCCAGGTGTCCTCTCTCCCTCACAAAGCTCTCAAAAGACAGCATTTCACCCGTACATCATAGTCCGGAGCCCCAGGCAGTTGTGGCAGCATCTGCGTCCTCAGCGTCGGCCATTTCTTCTGGCAAATCCTCTTCCACATTTGTCGGTCGAACGTGAGCGCTCGAAAGGCTCTGCACGTGGCGGCACAGGCCAGCAGCGAGTGGCCGTCAAGCTGCGCCAATGCGAGCGCTAGCAGCTCGTCCGGCAGCGCGCGGATGTCGCTACAGAGCTCGTCCATGTCCACGTCGTCCAGATCCAGACTCTCGTTGTCCGTCTCGCCCGCGGAGCCCTCACTGGCGCGACACTGGAGCAGTCGCGGGTGCTGCGCGCGTCTACTGCTCTTGCTGGACGTCGGGCGGGAGCCGCCGAGCCACTGGCGCTTCTTGGGGCTCAACGCGCGAGCCGACGCGACCATCGGAACGAAAAGGAGATTCGAATGTGGATCCAGAGAGAAAATGGGCAAAAGCGTGGAAACTATGATAACCCAATCTTGAAGTTGGTGTGCGGGAACATAGAAATGGGAATATAAAAGATGAGAGGTTACTTTATAAAGTTACAGAGAGTGTGTGTATGAGATGGATACACTTTTGGATTGGCATGGCGCTGAGCCGGAACTTCCGCACGACGTACTACAAGACGCTGGGCGTGCCGGTGGTGCAGCACATTGTGGACGTGGACGCCTCGTTCGCGGCGCTGCTGGGCGACAAGGCGGTGAACGTGCCGCAGCTGCTGAAGCTGGCGCTGGAGTTGGGCATCGCGCCGCAGTACCGCGCTCGTATTTGGCTGCTGCTGCTTGGGCTTCTACCTCCGTATCCTGCCGTCTGGACGTTTGCATTAGCAGAACGACGCGCCATGTTTGAGGATGTGGTGGAGGCGGCGCAGGTTTTGCAGACAAAGGACGCGAGAGATGGAGACGAAGCTGGCGGAGGCGTCTACGACTTCTTGGGGCTGCTGGAGGACGGAGAGGAGACGAGTGCTCCGTCCCTGCAGGAACTCAAGAGATTGGTGCACTTGCATCGAACGTACTGGAGAGAAATTGCGGCGTGTGACGCTCTGTTGCTGTATGGGATGGATGACCCCAACTTCTTGCTGGGGGTGGCCACAGTTGTGTGTGAAGTGCTGAGTGACGAGGCCGAACGGTTTTGGTGCTTTACGAGGATGATCGAGTTGTTCCACGATGGACTGGAGCTCGTGGACCCTGTTGTGGCGCTGGATACGCTGTACAACGCACAACTTGCAGAGTTTGAAGTCGTGTTTCTCCGGACCCTCGACGTCAAGCGGCGGCGGCTAACTGCGGACGGATCTCTGCATCTGATCAAAAGCGGACACGAAGACGAGCACGGGCGTCGAAGATGAAAAATTAAATAGCGATCAACTCAACGAACCTACAGCGGCTTACGCGAATCCTTCGACGTACGCGTCCTCATCGTCGCTAGCGCTCTCTGCAACCTGTCGCTTTACTGCAGTCTTACGCGAACGGCGGCGTCGCTTTGTTGGGGTTTTGGGCTTTACCTGCGGAGCTGTAGGTTTGAGCTCTGTTTCAAGATCGACGTCCAGCTGTGCTTGGTCTTTGCGGGCTACGAGCCACGCAGTCATAAAAAGATTCCAGTTGGTTTGGATTGGATCTTCCGCCGAGAACAAGTCGTCGACAGAAGAGAGCAAGAGCTTCTTGGGGGACCGCTCTCTCGCTTCTGCAGAGTTGTCCGCTGAGGAGGGTTTATACGTTGCGCACTTCTCATTGTCCAGCTTGTACTTGGCCTTCAGAGCAAGTTTTAGACGAAGCATCACCGCAAGAGCGAAAGCAATGCACCCATTCATCTCCAGAGCGACCAGTTTGGACGCGGTTAGAGGACGCAACGGGCGATAGTCGTCGATTTCCACGAGCGAGAGATTAGATTCTTCGTCCTCCAACAATTCGGGCGCCACACCTGCCGTCGCAAACGTTTCCTTGAGATCCTCCAGCACAGTCCTTAATGTATTAACGAGAGCATGATGTGAGATACACGTAAACAGCAATACTTGACAAGAAAATCTTACGTACCCGAGGCGAAGGCTTGCGTAGCGGTTGATCAAATAAATAATGTACAGCGGCTCATCCTCCACTTCATACGGTAGTGTCGAAATGATTTGTGCCAGGTAGCACAAGTATTTCAGGTTGTCTGCAGAGGTGCCGCTGTTGGCAGAAGAGGGTTTGTTGTTCGGTTTCTTTAGCACGCTACCCTGGTCAGTGAATTGGTTCACGAGCGCCTTCAGGAAGAGGGACCTCACTGGCTTGAGGCAAGTCGTGTACAATCGCCCAAAAAGACAAAACTCTTTGCCCTCCTTTTCATCTTTGTCGACTCTCAAAGCTGTGGCAGTACCGAATACTCTCAGCTGAAACGGGTAAGAGTCCCGGATACCTTGCACGGACGGAGTGAGAAATTGACTCGGAAACCTATCGTGCACCGCTAGTAGCTGAGAAAAGGCAGCATCTCGCACGCCTGACACTCCATCCGTCTCCAGCGCCACCAAGATCGGGATGCATTGTAGCGGATTCACCAATCCTTGTGTTAGCAACGCACCAATGCACCCGATGGCTTCTTGCCGAATTTGCGCAATCTTTTGTAGCGATAACAACAATACGTTCCCTAGCTCCGCTTGCATAACGTTGCCGATTAGCGCAGCGTCGGCTTCCTGGTCACCTTGAACTTGCTGTTCTTTGCTTTTAGATCGATCCATTGACTGCGTCGCAAGGCCATTGCCGAGGCGCTGTTCTTCGTAGAGTAACAGCTCCTTCATGCTTACAAGGCAATGCAATGTCAATTTCCCAGGTGCTGCAGTCAGCAGGAACTTCAGCAATCCATCTTGTTGAGCCCGCAGAAACAAACGTGGTCGTATGGGGAATAGAAAGCCCATGCCTTGCACAGCTTTGGCCGCGCATGCATCGTTACCAGGTTTGCGGACATACTCCTTGTACAAATCATAAAGCAATTCTGTGATCGACCCAATCTTCAGCACTTTCGCTTCGTTTGTAAGTTCCACGTGATAATCAATGTCAGTCGCACCAACAATTTTTCCTGCAGCAAACAGTGCTCGCTGAAGTAGAAAATTATCCTTTTCCGATAATATGGCAAGCGAATCCTTTTGCTTGAACCCTTGAATGATAAGGAAGAATCGCTCCAGCAATTTAAGGAGCAACACAGGGGCCTTCTTTCTGGTAGTAGACAATGTTGCTAGGCACTTGACACTCGGAACAACAACACTTGGGGGGATCCTAGCACAAGAACCCTTAAATCGTCTTCCAGTCTCCCAGCTAGAGTTTGAGGGGGCCTCTTGACACGTAAGATATGGTCAATCATTGACACCGCAAGCCTTTGGATCTTAATATCGTTCTCTTTCAAGTACACCCGAAGAGTTTCAAGATGGCAAGCCAACAGTTGGGGCTTCGCTTCACAAAACGCTGCCAACGCCTTCATGCACGACAGAAACTGCAAGTGCCCTTCTCCTACAGAAACACCCTGAAGGAACTTACCTTCCTGAAGGTCCATGAGGCAGGCAACAAGTCCACCAACAATTTTCTCGGATCGATGTCTTGCTATCTCAGCTTCATTCTTACTCGATCGTGATCCCTTTTTCTTTGTGCTGATAGTTCTTTCCCCCAACAGCCTCTTCAGCAATTCGACGAACCAACTCAAGTTTGGCACGCCATGGATGACCTCAACGATAGTCGCGACGATTTCCGATGAGTTGTCGATCTTGGAGTCATTGGTCTTTACTACACTCGAAGGGGCCACAGTAGGGGTTCGGTATGCAGACCATGCTTCTTCGATTGAGTTGGCGGTGCTTCCATCTTCAGCAACAAAACTCACATGTCCTTCAGAGGTTGATGAGACAGCGTCCTTATCATTGATCGTACTTGCAACAATTGTCCATCCAGGAGGCAGCGTGCATCCATCACCAAACTCGCCCAGAGGGTTAGAGAGACGGGAGGAAGAGAGTTCGGCTCCAAACCACACTTCTTGAAAGGTATCAATGATGAAATTCTTCACGGCTTGATCCTCAGCAGCATCTCCAACTCGTTCAACCAAACACTTCATGCAAGCACTCTTGCGGCGGAGCTCTGATTCCGAGATTGCATCATTCGATCCACTTTGAACTGATATCAGTACCATCTTGAAAATCTTGCACACGCTTTTGCGAACTTTAATTCCTTTGTCTCTTAGTCTCTGTGCAAGCACGTCGAAATATTTGTCGAACTGTTCACCATGAAAGACACCATCAGTATATAAGATTGGAAGAACACACCGCATGCACACACAATCCTATCGTACCAGTACGGGTTGGAGCAGCACGTATGTTCCGATCAAATCCACAGCAGCTTCACGAACTGAAGGTTTTTCATCCGAGCAGCACATCTGAACAACTGTTTGTACTCCAGTTTCAGCCATCAGCATTGGATCAACGTCAACAATTTCTCTCAAGCATTTCATGACCCTAGCTCTCAGTGTTGGGCTTCCCTTCGAAAGCAGAGCCATAAAGTGCGCAAGCAAACTATCGAACAAGCCGCAGAATCCACGTTTTACGACAAGGTGCAAGCTCGAGTTCATCGCCAGCTCAGTCGTCGGAGCAGCCACCTTAAACGTCGAGTCCACGCCTCCCTTTGTCATATCCCACAATGACTCCCACAGTTTTCGTTCCCGCTCTCGATATTTTGACTCAGTACTGCTCCAGTGCAGCTCTGACTCCGAAATGAACTTCAAAATAAGCAATTTCTTCGAATCACTTTGATCAAAGCTGTGCCGTTGAAGATGCATCACCACAATATGCTTCAGCGCCATGAGCTGAAGCCATTCAGTGTTGGCACTCAGCAATTTTCTGGATTTAGTATTCGCAAAAATTGCTGTACGCAGACTGCACATATGCTCATCAACAACTGCAACAGAATCACTGTCATCTTGGAGAACGCTGTGCTTGGCCTTCTTCTGGTAAAGCTTGATTGAAGCACATATTTTTCCGACCAAATTCAGCGCAGCTAGGCTATAGTGTGATTCTGGACTCTTCAGTTCTTTTGAAATATTAGCGTGTAGAATGCTTGCCAACGAAGAACTCAGCACTTCAAGAAGCTCTTCCGCGCCTGGCCATTCAGGCCGCACAAACATTGCCAGGAGGTCTTCAACGAAATTATCCAAGACCACACGGTTATCACGCTCTTCAGATTTTTTCCAGCATGCTGCGAGTAGCTTCCCAACAAACGATTGCACACTCTTTCGTGTTTCCTCTAACACGGCTACTACAGCACCATTTTGGTGCTGAGTTTTTTCATCAATGACCGTATCTGGAGTCGATGAAGGTTCAGTCGAGTCTTGCACCATTTCAACGTCTGCTTCCGGTATCCCGAGTTTCACAGCTGGAGCGCAAGATTGAATCATGGATATCACTAGTGTTGATATTTGTTGCACTGTATCACTTGAGTTTGGCAACTTCACTGTTCTTAGAGTACGCTTGATGGTAGGCAGCTTTACCATGACTCCGACTATATCGCCAAGGAGCGAGTCTCGGTGAAACGGATACTGCAGGAAGATATTTCGAAGCACTGCTAAACCACTTTGCTGCAGCGATGTGGCATAGGAGCTGTGCTCCAGAGCAAACAGCTCCACCATCGATGAAGACAGTGGTAAAAGCCACCGGTCGGCAAGCTTCACACCAAGAACAAGTGCTGCAAGGTGATACATGAACTCGCACATGACGTGCATGACACTGCTAATAGCCTCGCGAATGTTTTTGTTGGTTCGTAGATTTACGCGAGAGGAGCTGGGTGCCTTACCCGCTACTGACTGGCGCCGATTCCTTTCATTTCCCACTGTTGTCGACGCAGTTGTAGCGAATGTGGTATCAATGCAAGGAAGTAACAGTCGTCGAATAACGTGGTGCATGAGCTGAAAGCAGTCGTCAATATTCTCCTCGGAAAGAATTCGGCGGTCAATCTGCGGTGTTGTCATCACAATCAGCTCACAGATTGCGATATCAAGCGAGGTTGCGAGACGTCGGACCAGTCCATTATTTGCTGTAGAGAACCGGGACATTTTATCTTCAGCACTAGGCATCATTGCCGCGAGAACGTCCATCGTCAGGCCCAGTCGCACCTGCTTATCAAATGCGTCCATCAACGAAATCAGCAGTTCTGGATCCAACTTATTAATCCAGTTGTTTTTCTCCATAGCTTTTAGCGACTGCAGCAGTAACTTCACTTCATCCGACGAGAATACGTCCTGATCACCACTGTCAAAATTCTCCTGCTGCTGGCGGTACGTGGCCATGTCAACCAATTTTTCCAGTAACTCCGCATACTTCTCAACACTGTCAGCAGTGATCTCAGCTTGAGTAAAAACTACCGGCAGCTCATCTTTATCTTCCATTTCCACGTCCACAGCTTCTTCAGCATTCAACTCATCCAGACAATTTTGCAGCTCGTCACTTTCATCCTTCATAGAACTCCCATCATTTGTCGCATCTACAACTGATCGTCTCTTTCTCGGCTGTTCAATCTCGGACTCATTCTGCAGCTCCAGACGTCTCTTCAACTTGTTCGACGGTGATGGTTTCAGACCATGATCCGCCCCAGCTACGAGCGTCCACACACATGCAACCACGCGTCAGTTTCCAGGGCCACATTGCAGCAGCTTTCCTACCCACATGTAGTCCCCATTACTGTACAAACCATTGAAACATCCCGTCTGCACCACCGCTTGCGCCCACTTGGGCATCGAGTTCAGCACGTCCGCGTCCATCTCCGTCGTCTCACCCGCAGCGCTGCATCAAAACAATAAATTATATAAATATATTTAGTTATTACATAATTTATACTATTTGTTGAAGTTTATTATGATTGTACCAGAGTTTGCCGGCGTTGGCGGAGCGGATGAGCGTCGCCAGCCGCTGCGGATTGAACGCCTCGGCGCCTGTCACGGACTCCACAGCCGCAGGACGCGCCGTCTCAAGCGCATCAGCCGCCGCCGCGTCCTCCGGCTCCAGATACAGCGGGAAGACGAACGTCCCGCCACGCATCGTCCTCCAGAGTGAGTGCGCACTCGTGCACTTGGATGCGGTATGACTTGTCCTGACCGTTAGAGCGCAAATAGAAACGTGGTGTGTGCAACACCACATTACTTTGTAGCCATTTCTAAATGGCTCACTCTGAAGAAAGCGACCAGATGGTGGTGCTCCACCACAAGGACTTGGATCGGACGCTGTGGGGGCCGGCGTCCACTACCGGTCGCTCCAGAGCAACGGACGTCGCGATCTACATGCAACTAGTGGGTTTCTAACGCTTTAGAGTGGGTGGAATTGTCTGGAGGTTCTCGTTTCTAACGCTTTCGATGGATTTGTCTGCAGGGTTTAGTGACGGTATTAGGCGTGACTTGTGCTCTGGACTACGACAAACCGGAGACGGTGCGCTTGGGAGCAGCGGGCGCAACTCTGTTGGTGTATTTCCGCAGTACTGCATTGGTATGACGATGGGCTTCAATTGTCCACTCTATAGAAATATCTACTGGAGTGCTAACATGGCGTAGTTTGTTCGCTTGATGCTCTTTGTATGCGCCATCGTGCTGTATGGAGACGTTCTCGTGCCGGTGAAGCAACTTGCAAGGGCTGGAGAAGCGCTCCCGTTGCCGACGACTAAAGTGGTACTGCACTCCGTTTGGGTCTGGAACACGGTAAGTTCATGCTTTTCCATGTCTCAAATGCACACATCGTGGTTAATCTGTTTGCTTGCCTTTAACTCAACAGCTCCGCATCTTGTACACCATCTTCCGCTCAGGTGCTCTCACGTCTGGTGGTCGGAAGAAATGTCCGACGTATAGACAGCGTCCGAAGGTCGCGTGAATACCAGCTATGCTGATTCAGTGTGCTCGTCATGATGTCCACCTCAGTCAGTTGTACACCCCAATCGAGTTGGCGTTTCTGCCAGATACTTAAAGCTACCCGGAACTCGAGACTTCTGCCTTTTTGAGCCAAGCAAACTGAAAACTATAGTCTGCACCTGCAACAAATTAACATTTTCACCATTGTCAGTGCTTATTCGCAGAGCTCACTAACAGGTTCAACTATCTGACGTACCAAAATGCACAAGAGATGACTGGACCACGTACACGACCCACAATATCAGTTTCGACTGAATCATTTTCCATTGCGTCCGAAGCACGAATGCCAGTTGGTGGACTGGTGAGTACCTCATTGTCTTCTGAAGAACAAGCGTTAGCACGATGATCGAGATAAGCTCGAGAAGACTGTACAGGAGCACGTTTGCCAACGTGTTTTGCAGCTTGTCTGTGTCCATGTGCGCGAGTTGGGAATAGTAAATTCGGTTGGGAAGATATGACATGGCAGCAACGTAGATGGCTGGAGTATCATCAATAGTATCGTCAGTAGGTGCATGAACCTGAGGATGAGAAATGCACAACGAAAAACTCACAGTAGACAACTGGGACGATGACTTCAGTGTATTCGACGAGAATCGTGAACTCGGCTAGATGCATCAAGTCCAATACCTTTCTTGTGTATAAATTTTCCATGACGACCAAGTTGTCTTGTACGTTACCTGCGACTCGGTACGAAGGATGGTCAGGTACTCGTATCTCTTGAGATTTCGATGTCTGCATGGGGATGTTTCGAAATTGATCAGGACTTTTTGTTTGGGAATACCCTGTCAGGTCGTGAAAAGAAACCCAGCAACTGTTTTGGCTGAGCGTTGGCGTCTTTCTTTGACGGAGAGCTAGGTGGGTCAGGGACTTGTGAGATCAATTGATCGGCGATTTACAATAGTACACGCTCGACTCAACGTATTTCGCGATCTACTCGGAGCTAATGCATGTCCAAAGACGACAGTTTCGAGCAGATTAATTCGCCTGTCAATCTGTTGAAGTTCCCGGACACTCCGCATGACAGCATGGAGAGAAAGCACCATGCGAATAAAGTCAACAGTCATGATTACGACCACTGTTAGCTTTGACGTCGTATTCTGCATTGAGAACGACACGAAGAGAGCGTTGAAGACATCGACATTGAAGACGACGATTTCCGGCTGCATATCCGTGTTAGACCGGATGTAGTAGCTGATTCCATTTTTGATGGCCATCTTGATAATTATCAGGACGAGAGAAAACGACGCTTGCAAAGCCGACGAAAGGCTTGTGAAAACGTAGATGTAAAATGGGTAGATCGCGATCATTGACATCTGCACCACGAACATTTTTAATCCACTCACAATCTGTGCTTGCAAGGCACTACTTTCACGAACGCGGCGGCCCCAGCAAACTGAGAAAGATCCAAGCAGCAGCACCATCCACACGGGTGCACCCAAGACCATAAGAAACGGAACAGGGAAGCCGATTAACATTGAGAGCGAGTAGGCAAATACGATAGTTCCTGCGCTCACAAAACCAGTGATGCCAATTTTTTGTTGTCGAGACATTGGCAATACAGGTAACATTTCACAAAACTGCACGACAAACGACGCCGTGTAGAGCGATATGATCAAGCATGCACGCAGCCAGAAAACCACATTGGCATTTGTGCCAGCTTCTGGTGGATCTAGCGGTGTTGCGTCGGCCAGTACAGCCGCAATCAGACAAGGTAGAGGCGTTAGCAGGACAAGTAAAATGATCTCCAGTGCACAAGCGTTCTTGTTGTACTTCTGGAGCGCCATCAATCTGTCATGGGAGTATTGTCCACGCATCTCAACCTGCAGCGACCTCCACGTGTCAACAATCCGTGTGCATCGTCGGAATCGAGGGAGCATATTCGTTGCAACAGCTTCGAGCACAATTCTCAGGAATGATGCGTTGACTTGAGCCGCCGACTGTGTGCAGACCTCGCAGTCGAACCAGTTTACCCAGAGCTTAAAGCAACTATAATACTCAGAGCAGGCAAGAATAATTCGAGTTTAATCGAGTAAATATAGACGAACTAGCTAACCGCTTTGCGAAATGAATCGAGCCTTACACTTTGAAATCTCTATTACATTTGAGTTTTAAAATTTGGCTTTAGGCAGTTTCCTCACCCAGTGTTTTGTGTATTTTGTGGACGAGGAGTGCTCTTAACGGATAAAGAGTATTTTGCGTATTTTGTGGACGAGGAGTACTCTTAACGGATCTTAACGGATAAAGAGCACCGGGTCAAGCAGGAGACTGGGGTGGCAGTGATGATTGATTTGACGGGTGAATAAGACTCAGTGATGTGGGTGTACAGAGAGATGTGAGCAGTGACGGAGGATCCACGTAGGCCTAGAGGGATCGGGGGCCGTGGTTAGCGACCACGGGGGCTGAGGCTGCCGGATTGTCGGTGCCGTTGGCCGAGGGATGGTACGGTCCTGGAATGTCCACGGGCACCTGGAAGGGACTGAACCCCACATCTGTATTTATCGGATACATATCGGGTTACAGATAGGCAGGGAGAGCTGGCCCAAAGACCTGCCCGAGGTTGCAAGCCGCCTAATAATTGCTCTCTCCCCGACTGTCTCTATTGAGTTTGATCTCGTGACCTCTTCTCCTAGGCTTAGTTCCCACCCATGTGTCTTATCTGCTCCCATTCATGTTGGACAGCGTAGCAGCAGCGTACGACGACAATTTTGTTAGGGTCCTGGTTCCGATCTCGAAATGCGACACTTTCTCGGATCCGGATATTGTCCTACTAAAACCAAGTGAGTTATAATTATCCGGACAACGGAGCTCTTCAAACTCAGACGATCTTTCACTTTCCAAGTTGCCACGTACCCTGCAAGTTGTTTTAGCTGCACCCTCGTCATGTCGTACGAACTGTTCCCCCCTGCGCCTCCCACAGCTCCGTCGGCCTCTGCGCCTCCCCCGCCGCCGCTTTTCCGGTCCACGGGCGACCTGCAGAAGCTGATTTCGCCCCATTTCGTGGCCCCCGAGGCGCTTCTGAAGCCGATTCCGACCAACGAGTGGTGGGGCAACTTGCTGGCGTGGGACGGACAGCGCGAGAGCGACGCTGTGTTTGCAGGCCCGTACACGTACAAAGTGGTGCAGGGCCAGGCTGGTGGCATTGGTAGCGGCCTCTCGGTCAGCTACTTGCTCCAGTACCGGACGGACGGCCCCATCAACGACAACGGAGCTCCTCGTTTCTATTTCTATCCGCCGACCATTAAGAATTGGGTCTTTTCTGCCGCGGAACTGGCACAGCAATCGGGTACGCCACCTCTCAGTATCCAGGATTGGGATGACATGGGGGTGCACCTCCGTATGGCAGGGATGAACATGTATTTGGCCTTGGGCACCGCCTTCACGACGGTGGAGTATCAGGATATGCAGGTGCAACTTGGCACGGAACATTGCATTGTTGCTATCGATGGAGCTCCTGCTCGAGACGGCCACCAGGTGAACGGGATCAGCTTTGTGGTCTCGCTCAACAATGGACAGCAGTGGGTGCTCTACTTCTTCTCCAACGCCGGCGGTAACACGTCGCTGGTGTTTAAGGACAACAAACTCACGACGAAGTCTAAGTTTACAGGAGTCGTGCAAGCGGCGTTTGTATCGACCAGTGCAGTGCAACCTGCGGTGCCTCAGGACGACCACAAGATTCTGCAGCTCTACCACGCAAGTGCAGGGGTGTACCCGAGAGGAGTCTCTGTTCAGACGCTCAATTCGGAGTCTTTTGCTTTCAACTGGCAACTTGTTAGAGCTGCAGGAAGCAACCCTGGCGCGCGGTTCCTGCACTTTGCACTCACGCACCTTCAGGCCATGCTGGATCCGTCCACTGCTGAAGCCAAACAGGAGCTGGTACTACACTCTCACACCCACGGGCCCCTGTTTGCGTACGCGTTGGTAGCCTCACCGAATGCCACTCCGACGTGGTTGTGTCACGTGCCACAGGCTGAAAGCCAGGGTGTTGAGACGTGCACAGCATTTTACCCGCCTCGTGCTGGTAGCCTCACTCGCGAAGAAGTGGAGAGGCTCAACTTGTGCCGTGTTGTCACGGATGAAATTCATGGAGATTGGTCGCTGCCTCATGAAGGAAGCTACTACTTCAAGGGCAAGGCACTGCAGAAGTTTGGGACGATGTGTCTCGTTGCGAAGCAGCTTGCCGACACCACCAATCCAGAAATGAGGGAAGTAGCTCAACACGGTATCTCCAAACTGCAGAAGTTGCTCACGGACTTTGTGAACAATCAGTCCGCGTTTCCACTCGTGTACGACACAGTGTACAAGGGAATCATCACCAGTGAGGGCATGGCTAGGAACGACATGAACGTCGATTTCGGCAACAGTGTGTACAATGACCACCACTATCACTATGGCTACATTGTGACCGCAGCCGCTATGGCCCTCTACTTGGATGCAAATTGGCGCCATTCAGCTGATGCCGTCAAGGTGCGAACATTCGTCGACACGTTGATCCGAGACGTTGCAACCTCGACGCCTACTGGAAGTGACCCGTATTTCCCGCGCTTCCGGTATTTCAACTGGTGGCTGGGTCACTCGTACTCACACGGTGTGACCCCAATGGCCGATGGTAAGGACGAAGAATCAACCTCGGAGGAGGTGAACATTCTCTATGGCATTGCACTGTACGGTCAAGTGACGGAGAATGCTGAACAGCAAGCGCTTGCAAAGTTGATTCTGAAGGTCTATGTGCGTGCCGTGAACACGTACTTCTTGCTTCGGAACGGTGGACCTCAAATCCACCCAGCAGGCTTTGCGAAGAACAAGGTCACGGGTGTTTTCTTCGACAACAAGTGCGACTACGCAACGTGGTTCAGCCCCAACAAGGAATGCATCCACGGCATCCAAATGATTCCTGTGTCTCCGATTTTGGAAGTCTCTCGGCCGTCCCGCTTTGTCCGCGAAGAATGGGACGAAGTGCTCAGTAAACTGCCCATCGTGCACGATTGGAAGGCGAATCAGTGTGGCTGGACTTCGCTGCTTTTTGCGAATTACAGCGTTCTTGATCGCACCAAGGCTCTCGAGGTGCTGTCCCAGTGCCCGATGGACGACGGACTCAGCCGCGCTTGGGCGCTATACTACGCGGCCACCCGCCCCCCACCATCCTGCTAAGTCGAGTCTCGCACGCCTCCAGTAAGTCGATGCATCTTGTCTCTCAACTTCCTTTACTTTCGTGATTAATCACATCTCTATGTTTATCAAAACTGTTGTACCTTTTGTATGCTTGTTTCCATCACGAAGAGGTCATTGCTTGTAGTAGTGATTGTGCCAGACTGCTTACAGCAGGAGACACTCGCCGATCACGCAACGACACCAAACACCTAAGACCGTGCACATGTTAGACCACGCAACAAATTTCCTGGTATCCACAGAGCTGAGTAAGTACCTGTCAACGAGACGTTGAATCTCTGCTTCAGGAAGTGTTCCGACAAAGGAGGGCAGTTTGCCTATCAAGGCCCCCACCACCTTTAGTCCGCTCATTGCAACAGATTCACTCTGTGTCGACTCCAGACGAGCTGCTGTGACCTCGAAGCAGTTTCGAACAAGCTGCAGATCGGCGTTGTTTTCCATGAAGAGCAATTCGCTTCCCTTATACAAGAACTGAAATATGACCTGTAGCACAAGGGAAAAAGGAGGAAGCGCTCAGTGGTTTCCAAACGAATAAAATACTAAGAGCAAGACAATCATTTCGTACCTGCAGCCCACCGGCAGTCACACTGTCTTCAGAACAACTTTCGGTTGCTAGTGCAATGCGCGAAATGACCCCCTGTGTCTTCCAGCTTGCGAGAACATTGTTACTCGATCGGGAAATGGCACTGGAACAAGCAAGTGGTGTTAGTAGGCTTTTTGAACTGCAAATGATGTTCATACGTACCTGAGTAAAACGTTGCAGCAACAAATGCGAACTTGAAGTGGTAAAACACTGTGCCAATCCTCACTCCATTCACTTTCAAGCAGGTTTTGCACACGATAGCCAAGCGCTTCATGACAGTCTTCCTTCACGTGATCTTTCTCCTCCGTGTGCCCGAAGATCCAAAATATGAGAAGGTTCAAAAGCGACGAAGCACTCTCAGCTGTCACCTTCTGATTGTCCTGCTCCCATTCGTCTTCAGACAGTCTGGAAAGTATTAATGCGAAGCAATCAATACAGCCACGCTGGAGATCTGTGAGCAGCGATTCATCTGTACCGGAACTTGAATCCGCCACACACGGGATTCTCATGATTTTGACAAGCACAGCAAGTGCTTTCGAGGTGGAATCTTTGTCATTGTGCACGTATGTGTCCTCCGAAAACACCCTGTTCAGGTAGTAGACCATTAGCTTGGCGGTCACTAGCCCGCATACACTCGGGATGCTTTTCGCGTCAACAATCAGAGAACAATCTTGCTCGAGGTGCGGTGTTGCCTCGCGCAAGTAAGCAACCAGATACGCGAACACGAAGGGGAAGACGAGAGGCGGACGAAACTTTGCCAGTATCTCCGTTGCAAGCATCTTCACCTCCTTGAACTCCAGCGGATCCACAACGGAGCGGGCCAGAATGTGAAAGAGGCAATTGCCCGTCACACCCATGCCGGTATCCGAGGATGATACATCACTATATCGATGGCGGTCGACGTACTCGTTTAGGTGGTCCAAATCTTCGCGTCCGCACTGATCACACAACCACAAATGTTAAGAATATAATCGTCAACAGCGAGGTATTGGATACTAGTTACCAGCAGCGACGTAATACAATCGTATCCGAATATCTCTCGCGGCAGCATGCGTAGCGCCAGAAGTGGAGCCAATCGCGAAAACAAAAGCCCCTCAGTAGCCTTTGTGGAAGAAGAGGACGTGTCATCAAGGAGATCTTCACTCAAGCGCGCCAAATTCTGTAGCATTCACGTGTCAACACACGAATCAAATCAATTAGAACGGGTGCAACCATAATGCTGCAGTATGGTCCAAAGCCTACCATCATGTGCATTGCAAGCTGCCCTCCAATCGCTTCAAATACGTCCTGATCCACCCAACCACACGCCACAAATTGGCGTAGAGCTCGGAAAAGAAGAGGATCGCGTGGGGAGCCGAAGATTTTGAGGAAGAGAATCCTCAAGACTGCTCTCCGTGCTTTTGTTAGTTGCACATGTTTGCTCCACCTGCGAATTCAAAACATCAAGTTAAACCACGTTTGAAGATCGCCATCATGAAGTGATACTCTTACGAACCCGTTAGGACCAAAGCACAGCAATAGTAACCTCTCTTGTACCCGTTCTCGTCCATCGTCTTCGCTGAGGCTTTCTTTTGCCCCGGTGTAGTAGTCGTTCCAATAACTGGGCGATACAGGGACTTCTGACGTCTTCGAAACCTGAAGGTTTCCAGACTGGCATGCATCAATAAACCATGACGCAATGCTTTCTAGTGATTGCTGTGATGACGTCGCGAAAAGATACCCAAGCACCGACGTCAACTTCAGATTTTCCGTGTCTCGAACACCGATTTTACACAGCTCTGCAATGCAAGCAACTCGAGGTAGTGACGGTAAACTAGAAAGTGCCTAGAGACATCAACATGTGAGGCTCCATTAGAAAAACACATTGTAGTACCGGATCCACGATTTAGTCTGTCTTACCAATCGACAAACATTATAGTTTTCGTTGTCAACGAGACGTAACACTGACGGCGCAAGCTGGTATCTGTTCATAGAGGAATACAATGAAATCTTCGTTAGCTGGACGCCACCTCATTGATCTGTTATCGACAGATTCCCTACCGCCAGTGTCGATAGAGCGGTACTTGAGTTGTTGCACCGTCCAGTTGATAAATAAACGTGTGTAAGAGTGAGATGGCATTCTGCAGAGCAGTGGGGAACGCATTTAACGAAAAACATAAAGTTAGACGTGGCAGTATTCAAGTAGAAAACTAAGGGTAACAGCGTGATTACCTGAATGCTGCTAGAGCGGTAATCGTCCAGATTCGCTACGAGTTCCGTAATAAACAGCTCTCTCGATATAATGAAGTCAGCAACAAACAGCTCGAGCTCGAAATGAGTTTGAGACGATTTTGTAGACATTTTGGAGGAATCGAGGGAGGCTGGCTCGCTGTCCCAAAGATGGAGTAACTGCGAGAGAAATTCTTGCTGTTCGTTACGGGTGGCCAATAGACCGAATTCATTTGCAGACAAAAGAGCACTTCGCAGAACTTTGAGGATGAAACTAACTGCAGCCCCGTCGCCATTTTTGATACCCGTGGACAACCCCATGACGAAGAAGAAAATGAAATACAGCTTCATTTCAGCTTGGGAGGTCTTGAATGCTTGTAAACAGCCTTTACCTCCACCACTGAAGTCCACCAGTAAGCACACGTAACGAAGTTGGGCGTACTGTACTTCGCTGCTGGTTGTGAGTTGAGCAAATCTTGTTTTGGGGTCTAAAGCGCTTAGCGACCACTTTTCCAGAACGCGAAAGAAGACTGCAGCTGGCTGGTTCGTTCGAATCTTCTCAGATATGTCACTACGCGTACACAGCAGTGGGACGGCAGCCTCCCAGTGCCAACACATTGTGTCTAAAGCTGCCATCGCACTTGAATTCACCCCAGTGGAGACTACCCTTGTGCTTCCTTTCTTGGTTGGCAAAAGAGTATCACATATCGTAACGTACGATTGAAGGTGCTGGAGTGCATAGCTGAGAAATTCACGTCGTGAGGAGTGAAAATGCCACTTTCGTAACGTGGCTAGGAAAAATCGGATGCCATTCACCATTTTGTGAACCACCTCACTGCAAAGAGCAATTTTCTTTGCCGATTTGTCCGAGAGCATATAGTGTGCCGCGGTATCTCCACACAATAGTGCAAGCGTTTCCAAGGCTATCAGGGCAAGTTTCGATGGTTTTACGCGCCGCGAATCAGTGACACTAAGTGTTCCTCGTTCAGCAATGCCACGCAGAGCATCCAGAAACGCTTCAGCTCGATCACCCAACAGAGTTGTGCTACTACCTTCAGGCACGAGAGTCGCCATCCTGCGACGCCGACTTTGTAGCAACTCGAACAGTCCAAGGCAAGCAGCGAGCTGATTCTGTTTCTCAGCTGTCGGCTGGATCCATTCCAGCAGCAGGTCCCGGACAAAGTCACTCCTCGGACTCGCAGTAGAGCTTTCAAAATTCACCATCCAATCCAGCAAAACGTGCAGCTTTTCCGCCTGCGGACCCCAAATGCAGCAGTTTGTGCGAGACGCCGTGCAATCTCGCGTTGCATGCATAATAGCAGTTCCAGCCACAGCACACACCAAGTTCCGACTCGACTCTGGATCTGCTAACTCATTCCGACCATCGTACGCGTTCACGACTGTCGCCTGCAACACACCAACACGGAGCCTCAAACTTAGGACTTCAGTTGCACCACCTACATCACGTTACCACGGCCAAATTCCCCACCAGAACAGCTTGCAGTCTTGCAATCCGCTTGTGGTCTGACAGAGACAACACTCGACCCTGCATCATCAATGTTACAATGAATCAGCCGCAACCACAACACAGTCAGCACTACCGTTTATTATACAGCACAAATCACCACCTGAGCAGTGCGTTCCAGCGCGTTAACTTCATCTCCGCTGGGTTTTATCAGGGACTCAGATCTGATTCCAGCTTGGCTCGAGTCAAGACTGGCGATTGTTGCCTCTATCTGCACAACCAGAGCGAATTAGAACCCGTAAGTTGCATGGTTAGGTAGAGAACTATACGTAGAATTACGTGAGCCTTACGTGGAAGAGCTCGCAGTCCTGTAGCACGCGCAGCAGCCGCCCCGCGCTGTCGCGATCGCGAGTTCTGGCCGCCATTTCCATTGTGTCAAAACTTTCGACACCGTACTCTAATTTAGTGTGGTGTACGTATTATCCCGACAGATGGCTACAGTTGAAGCAGAGATGGCTACACTTGAAGGACACTTGAAGACGACGTCGTTGCAATGATACCAACTCCATTTATACATAACAGAGAGCTAGAGCTGGTGGCTTCCTACCATTCGGAAGTACAGTACGGAATTGTCTAGAGTCTTACAGTGTCAGGGTGTTGTGGTCGTCATGCCGGACTTTGTCCACGTCGTAGTAACTCGCACTGTCGTCCGAGTGAGCGCTCAGGAACGACTGGTTGGACGACTGGTTCGAGGAAGCCGATCTCCTGCGGTGCGACGGGTAATACATGCCGTCGTTTGAGCTTGTGGTACTCACTTGGCTCTGGGCATTAAAGTCCACGTGAGATGTAGCGAAGTTGGCCGTCGACTGGTAGCCGTACGAGTCCACCGAGTCACGCACTGAGAATGCAGAAGTGGTCACACCGAGAGGACCGAGTTCGTAGCTTTGGCCCTCGACATCGTTGGTATCGCTTCTTCCATCCTCCTCCACGCTAACCACAGTCTTGGATCGACGCTTGAACCAACCGCTGCTGTCACCGTCGAAGCTGTTCTCAGAATCATTCGAGAAGATCGACATCTTCGCTTGAGGACTGCTGCCGTAGCCACCACTGGTGCTTTGGCTGGGAGGAACTGCTGCGCCCATGGCAGCAGAGAACGTGTTGTCCTGCTTCGCAGAAGTCTGCGTCATGCCTAAATGGCTGGTAGTAGACGACACAACCGAGTCCGAGAAGTTCACGAACGACTGCTCCATAATAGCACATGAACTGGCTGAAGAAGCTGCTGGGGTGAAGTGCTGGCCCATTGTCGACGCTCCGGGAGCGAATTGCCGGCGAGCCACCGATGGAGCAGGTTGCGCGGCTACAACGTCTCCATCAATGTCAATGTCCACGTCATCGATGTTCACATCCTTGTGCAGGCCATTCTTTCGCGAAGACGAGTTGCTGACACCAGAGTCCGTCCCGGAGAAGCTTCCAACGTACGCGTCGAGGGGTACCGTCGACGGACGCGAGCCAAGACCAGAGCCTGACATTGTCGCAGCGATTGCACCGCCTCCTCTTGAAGATTGTCCGCGCGATGACGGCGGACCTCGCGAGGACGATAGACCCCTGGACAGGTTTTTTTGCCCTCGAGATGAATTTTGTCCTCTTGACGAAAGTTGTCCTCGCGACGAGTTCTGACCTCTTGACGAAAGTTGTCGACGAGACGAGTTCTGTCCTCTTGAAGATTGTCCACGTGACGATTTGCTGGTAGGTGACGTTGCATACCCCGCTTCATCACTCGTGTTCTTCGTACCAAGGTACGCTGACAGCACATCGTATGTCGGAATTGGTGCCTCCGGAATGGGAGCGGCAGCAGGGGCAGGAGCTGCGTTATTCACTTCAAAATCATCACCACTTCGAGTCGAGCCTCCAAACGAGTACTGCTGGTTGCGAGAAACTGGTGGGCGAATCTTGCCCCCGGAGCGGCTGAAAATCGGAACAGGTTCCGGGGCAGGCTCCAGCATCGGCACGTTCTCTGAATGTCCACTACGCGAACTCTGCGTTGTACTGTAGCCGGTCATTGCACTCGTCTGGGCTTGGTACTGCTGTGGTTGGTATTGTGGTTGCTGGGTGGTCTGTTGCTGCTGTTGTTGCTTGTTCTCGTACCAATCCAACCCGCGGCCTGCTGGCGTAGTCTCTACTTGCTCGTAATTGCGAGCGTTGGTGGACGTGTGGTTGCCAAACTCGAGATTGATATCAGTGGCATCCAAACTGGAGTTGTCCTTGCCGTCCTTCTTGTGACGACAAGCAACAACCATCTTATGGATGATCGTGTATGCTTGGCGGATGAACAGTAAGAAAAAGATGAACATGTTCACTCCGATGATGCCGTAGGCCACGTTATCGCGCACATTCTGCGGGAAGTAGTCGTCCCTCGCCACAATGAGCATGAGGCAAATGAGAACAACCTTCAAGAACACAGACATAATGCCAATGTAGTACAGGAACCGCAACAAATTCGGCTGGCGAATGAGCAGCAGGATCAGATACACCATTGTGATTCCCAGGATGCACAGCAGTTGAGTCGTTGCATCCCGAACAACACCGACGATGGCACCGGTGAGGACTGCGAGCAGAATGCGCGGAATGAAGAAGAAGCGATTGTCGAAATTGTACTCGTCGTAGTAGACGCTGTACTTGCTGCTGAACGCTCGCTGGTCATGTTCATAAGTGCCGACATCCTTGAGCTCGTCGGTGTTGTTGCCAACGACGATAATACCAAGTCCAAGAGCGCACAAGACAACCGCTGCAAGTGCAAAAATGCCAATCGCGTAGCGTGAACTGGAGCCATTTGCCGAGTCATTCGATGATCCCTCCGAGATGAAATAGCTTCCAGCCATGGCGAACATATACTGCGCTAACAACAACGCAAGCACGCCGGCCCAGATAACCTTCCGATACCACTTGCGGGCCACTTCACCGATCGATTCCTTCTTTGCGAAGGCACCCATGATCAAAACGAACACAATGTACAGAGCATGCAGAGCCGCAACCACTACAACAAACGTCACGAGCGTGTAGAAGAAGAGATCGTCCGCGTCCACGCCGATGAGAGCAGCGTATCTGGCCGGCCCGGACTCTCCAGCGGCCGCCACGAGACCCGTCGATCCTGAACCTGAACCCGCGAGTCTTCGCGTGTCTTCATCGCTGCCGCTTCCACTGCTGGAGTCATCGCTACTCCCCTTAATCAAGTTAAAGTTGGTCCACGAGAGCTCCTTGGAGAACTGCAGCAAAAACGTCGGCGCTCCTTCAATTCGTAGCTGGCTGATCATACCTGCGAATTGCGCCTGCTCCACAATGTGCGTCATCTCGTAGAAGCCTCCTGAAAAGCTCAGCGCCGCAGCTGCACTGGGCATCGCGGACGCCCAGAGCATCGAGCCGGTGCCAATGACCGCTGCACCTGCTAGCGAGGTGGCAATGACGCCCGAGGCCGTGCTGCCGGCCTCCGAGTCGAGGAAATGCTTGGCGCCTGTGGTGTTGGTGGGCCACTGCGTGTTGCTGCCGAAGACGCAGCCGGAGCACGAGTTAGCCTCGATATAGCTGGCGTTCAGGTCGCCAATGTCCACGTCGGCCGAGAGGTTGAGCGCCTCGCGGATCTGGTCCTCGCCCCACGGGATCGCGTACGTGTAGAAGAGCAGAGCGAGCGCGGCCAAGACGGCGAGCGGCAGCAGCAGCGCGCAGAGCTGCGAGAGCGCCATGCAGCCGCAGCACTTGGCGGCGCAGCACAGCATCCCCATGCGTGGCTTCGAGTGAGTGAATCGCGAGTGTACTGTACGAGGACAGCGCTCGTGGTGGTGGACCTGCTAAAGCGGAACTGGCTGTCGACTTTGACGCGCTTTGGGACTTGCTGGATGAGGAACAGAGGGCGTCGAGCTTCGGATGGGACGCGTCGAGCTTCGGATGGAAGGTCGGTCAAAGACCCGTGTCAAAAAGGCAAGTGTTCAGCTCGAGAACGCCTTTTCCACCAATGGCAGCGCGAGAAAACTATTCAGACACCCGTTTCGGTGCCTTTTGCGGTGTGTGAGACGGGGCCGTTGGAGCGACAGAAGAGCTCCTGGAGCTCCACAAAGGATGCACTGCGGGTTTTCGGCATGCTCGTCCGCTTTACGAAGAAGATTTGGCAGTTGCCTGCAGCAGAGGTGACTATTACAATACAAGCTGCATCTAGTTTCAAGTTTTTCTAAAAGTTTGGGGCAATGTCTGGTTAAGCATGCCAACGTTTACGACGCGGTCTCCGCTCCAATGATCGAACAGCAGACGTTCTTTTACTCGATGCCACTGCTCCTCTACTACTGTATCCGCCAGGCTTGACGATATTGTAGCAGTCGCCAGCTTTTACCAAGAAGATCGCCGCTTTTGCCGTCGTAGTAGCCTTTGCGAAGAGCTCCTTCAGCTCCTTGCTGATGTTGAGCATCAATCTGCAAAAACTCTCGGACGACGAGAAAAAGTATCGACGGATTGACAGCGCCCAACTGGAATTGCGCGCTTCAACAACGTCACCGCATGGCTGGCCGATGCCTCGCCGATGCGGCGGCAGCGCCGTGTGTATCGCCCATACGGAATCCGAGATGATCCGCTCAGTGAATATGTATCCATGTGTGGTGTACACAAATATGATGGTTCCATCTATAGTGTGCGCCACCTTATTCGGCTGCACACTCCAATTTCTAAACAAACTCCTGGACGTTTCTAAACACTTCGGTCATTTCTAAACACAGCCATGGTCAGCACGACGCACCCGTTTGAATGGTACGGCCGCGTGCAGCGCTTCAACTCCGCCACCTTGTAGTCTCTCGCCACGCTAACCTTGTCGATGTCCCTATGTTCTACACAGTGAGATCAGTCTCTCCTTCCCAGAGGCTGTGGACGCCCAGTACGTGCTTCAGACGCTTGAGGTGGACGGCGAGCTGCAGCCGGACAAAATCCACCGGACGTTGACCCTCCAGGGCTCGGAGCTGCACGTGTACGTCTCCTGTTTAGAAATGCATTTCTATTTGAGGTTGAGTTGTGGAGGATTGCAGCTATTTGGTGCTGACTTCATTGCTGTTTACTGTGGCCACTACGTGGGTGGTGGTGGTGCGCTGCAGCCACTTCGAAGCCACGGAGATCCGACTGCTGCGCGCCGCCGTGTCTTCGTTCTACGACATGGGCGTGCTGGCTGCGCGGACGTTGCTGGAGTTTAAGGAGTAACCGAGACGAGAGGAATAAACTAGTGGTGTCTGGTCGGTTGTTTGCGTCGAGAAACTACTAGAAACGAGTTGGAAGCGCAACGAGTGGCAATCAATTGGAGACCTGTCCCCCGATGACACGTTTGCTACTGCTGACAGGCGTGGGGCAACGAGTTAAACTCCGTTTCCGTTGAAGACGTTAACGGACGAACAGTGAGCAGACAGCAGGGCTCAAGTTGCGCAATGGGTAGTGGAAACGAATGCATCTGGCGTTGAATTCTGGTCCCTGGCGATGACAACGTGCAGTTATAATGGCAGCCAGAGTTCCTCGCTGCGAATTGATGCCATAGAAGCTAATCGTTGGTGCAGATAATCTTTGGAGCGACGTGTATTACGGATTGAGCTAGTTGTGGTGGTTGGACATTCCATTCTGCTAGTCGAGAGAGCCACAGTGCACGAAAGCAATAACCAAGTGTGAAGTGGTATTGGACAGTGGTGACGTTGGCTTGTATCCTAGTGGATGGATCGCTCCATTCAAGCTGCGGCATGGACTGTGGCCCCATGTTTCAGTGCCAGATGCAAGGTCAGGATGGATTTTGCTCGAGAGGACGGCGAGGAGCTTGCTTACTTGGTGCACTCGTTCCGACACCATTTGCTTTTCGCTGCACAGTGTTGTCTCTGTACTTGATCACTGCTGTCCCATACAGTACTGAGCGGACAAATCCAAAGTCTCGACGGCGGTGAGCTCCCGCCATGTTGACGACCACAACTCTGCCGTGGAAACCAAGTGTCGACTGCTAGTGATCCAGCGCATGAACTTCTGTTGGTTCCGTTGGTCTTGCAGCTTGGTGGCGTTGAGCGCGTCGCGAGCGCTTTGTGGCGGCGGTTTTTGGTCGGCGTACTGGTCTCGTAACGCGGAGTGGAGTCGTTGCGGCACTCACGCTTCATTTCTCCGGACGCAGCGCTATTCATGCCGGTGGAGCTGACCCCACGGATAAGTGAACCCCACGGGAAGTGGTGGCTCCATCTCACAACTCAGCTGCGGCTGCGATGGAGTCGAGATCGCTGTTTTGATACATTACAACATGCGGGCGATCGACAGGTGAAAGTGAAGGCGGTTAATGTCCTCGTGGTCAGACCTGCAGCTGGAGGACCTTGCGTAGCAGTCGTCCTCGACCGCCGCCGGCAGCAAGCAGGTATACCGCTTGTATAAGACGATTGCTGTCGTAGTTACCTCACTGAACCTTGCGAGATTCGGTACATGTACGTATATCTGCTGTCTGGGATCCTAGCCGCCAAGCAGTTGATATATGACCACCCACCCCACATGAGACTTTGTCAAAGAGCTATTTCCATACAAGTTTGACGACTTGAGCTGGGGCCAAGCAGCCGAGGGCGTTTTTCTGAAGCGGCCTGTGTGTAACGTGCAACTTGTCGGCAACTTGTGTCACCGAGACGCCGGGCATAGCCAGCCGTAGCCGTCGGATGTCCAGCAGGCGGGTTTCTGGGCTGTGCCCAACACTCTCTGTCCCTCTCCTGCTTATTCAGGGCATTCCCGAATCTGCTTGCTTCGGGAGACCCTCCGTCCACTTGCAGTGTCAATTCCGTCGACAAGATGCCTGCTTTCTTCGCCGAAGACTTGGCCATTGACACCCGAGAGTTGGTAGAGCGGCACGTCGCTGAGTCGTTCGCTAACCACCGTCCGGTGTCCTTCGACGACTCGCTGGGACGCTCGCACCACAGCGTACGCAGCCGCAACTCCATGCCGGCGACGCTGCGACTGTCGTCCGACTTGGGCTCCAGTCGCCTCTCGAGCTTCGGCAACATCCCTGGCCACGAGGTCATCGAGACCAGCGTCCGCTTCCTGGGCGTCACGCGCGTGGACACCCACTGCGAGTTCCGGCTGCACGTGAACACTGGCAAGGAGAACTTTGTGCTGCAGAAGCGCTACTCGCAGTTCCGAGACCTGCGCCAGCAATTGCTGCTGGACGGCAAGACGGCGGCTTCAGCGGGCGAGAAGGGACGCAATGGCACGTGCCGCAACGGAGCGTGTCTGCAGCTCTCGCAGCAGCTTACGATGCTCAAGTTCCCAAGACGCAAGATGAAGTTCAAACTGCACCGGGACGGCGACGTCCGAATCGCCAGGGAACGTCAAGCTCAGCTGCAGAACTTCGTGGAAATGGTGCTGGCAGTGTACCGGTCGGCGCCCAAGCGTCAAGTACGATGCTGCGTCAACTCGCAGTGTCGGGTGCTCAAGGCCATCCGATCCTTTTTGGACATCAAGGACTTGGGCGAGGACCAGCTTGCCGACTGGAAGTCGGCCAGCAATGCCAGTAGCAATGGTGGAGTGCCGATCTTGGACACACCACCGTCTACTGGGGAGACGTCCACTCCGTCTCCGGTTAGCAAAGAAGCTCGAGGCTCGAACGGGTCGCCGATCCCTGCAAGGACATCGGATCTGTGCTTAGAGGACCTGTACACGATCACAGAAGACACCGAGCACGCCCACGTCTAGACGATGTGGTAATGATGGAATGACGGTTGTAGTCCTAACGTCGACAACCAATCCAACCAACCTCCCAGCCGCCACTTGTAGTAACTTATTGTGCGATCAATGCGAACTCGCGTTCATCTGTAGCCCAAGGCGACTAGACCCCACTCCATCGGTGATCCAGGAAGATGTAGCAATGGAATCCTAATAATTTACGTTCGCATTGAATCCGACATTACCAGATCTACACTTGAGCCTAGCGCTCGACACCTTTCGCCTTGAACAATTCCACGATCACCGTGGAGACTTTGTCCTCGTCGTTGCGGAGCCCGCCCATGATCTGCGAAGTTTTGCCCCACTGGACGTTGCTCACGAGTGCCTACACGTTTGTCCGTTAGTCCGTTAGTGTCCAATGTACTATCCGTTAATCGATGGCGACTGGGCTGCAACCAATTGATCAGTTACCTGCTCACGCGTGTTGTCAGTGTAGCCTCGGCCAGTCGAACTCGTGTTGTCGTTGCTCCCAGCGCGTTGTCGTGCCCACTTCATGAGTTATGAATTCGTAACATACCAACTATGTTAGGCGTGCAAACTTCATCATATGAAAGCACGAAATACGTACGCTGAGCCAACTGCCATCGTTTCCACGCGAACGACGTGGAGAAGGCTTTGGGGTGTCAACTAATGGTTTTTGTGCCCATCGTAGTTGGCCAGAGGAGACGCCGGAACGCTTCGCTCAGTTTGAGCTCCTTCGCCTGACCTCGGTGATAATGGTAAGTTTGGAAGACAGAAGTTCGGCTCACGCGCTGATCGATAGCCACCGAGATCCGGTCGTGGCCCCATGATTGGAATGTGCTCTTCCTCGTGCCTCGTGAGAACGGTATCCACCAAGTCCTGTTTGTATTGGTCCCACTTGGTTTCCTTGCGCAAGTCTCGCATGACACTGGAGGTATCAGCGCGTGCCGAAAGACTCATGACTTCCTGCCGTAGCATTTGTTCTGTGGTGGCGTCCTTCAGCACAATTTGCCGGAAATCCACGCGATCGACACGATACAAAGTGGTTGTCGGCGAAGAAACCAAGACCGAAAACACCGCGTTCGTGACACCTAAAACAGCCTCGTAGAAACCAAAGTAGTGCTGACTTCACATTGGGTAGGATAGCGTGAGTGTCAGTAAGATAGTTGAGTTTCGTACAATCACTTCTCAATACTACCTGCAGATAGTAGATATTTCAACGAAGCACGGCTTCCTGCCAGAATGTTTCTTTTGCTCAAAACCTGAGTAGCGCTTGACCAGCCTGCACTCTCCGTGTTTGATGAAGTAGAAGTTGTCTTCGAACGAGATCAATAAAAACTGAGATTAGAAACCAAGAAACAAACGATTGCAAATTCGACTTACTTGCGGGCTCGCCTTCAACGACGACGACATCGTTGTATGTGTGTTGTATCTTCTCCATTCGGTCGCAAAGTTTCAAGATGCCTTCGTCTTCCCAATGGTCCAGGCAAGCTACACCTGCCAAGAATGTCATTTTCTCGCTACGAAGTCATGACAAGCACAAAGTCAGCTACAAGGCCACGTATACGTCAGTGTTCTTCTCAGTTGATACCGGAGTTCTCGTGATAAATTGCAGGCTCTTAGTGCCATGAAAGTGTCGCGATCAATCTGCATGAGCAGTGTAGTTTCCGTGGCCACAACAGAAGCTGTTCGCTGCTGCTCTTCGAGAAGTAACCCGACATCACCGAATACTTCAAGCGGCTTCATCGTACGCACAACATACGTTGCATCATGCGCCGTATCGAGTTTTCCACCAGGGTTCAGGAAGCTTGAGTGCACGCGCGCTCGGTTCATGATCTCCTCGAACTCGTTCAGCGTAGGGGCTGCCATTCGTGAAAAGTCCATCACAACACTCATTGTGCCGTACATGATGCAATAAAACGCATCGGCACGATCGCCAATTCTGAAAAGTGCATCTCCGTCCTCCAGTTCAATGCCTTTAGCGGCTTTCAAGAACCGAAGTCTGTCTCTCTGTGGTAGATCGCGAAAGTACTTGACCCGTTGAACTGTGAAGCAGAACAATACAATGTCATAATGCCAATGTGCAGGTGGCACACTCGCGTCTTATGCACGTACTGTATTTGTCGAGAAAGTCGTAGTCAGTTTTGCACCTCGCCACCTCGGACAGCAGAAGAATTCTCCTCAATTTGGCTCGCACCTCTGGAAGCTCGTGGTTGAGTTGTTCCTGCCCCTTCACCCTCTTCGACAGCCTTGGCAATAGTCATACACAATATCTAATCAATACAGAGTAGTGGTTATCAATTGATTCACTGCGCAATAAGCCCACGCACATGCTACAAGTCCAAGGATGTTGAAGGTCTAGTGTAGCCATCTATAAATGGCTACGTCATTTCTAATGAAGTCCTACTTTAGGTTTGCATGTGGTCTACACTAATTCCGACTCCCATTATGTCGACCACCTCACTCCCATACAAAGTCGAAAGGTGAGGGCAGCGTCACATGGGCGCATCTGCTGTCTGTTCATGCTTGTGCACGCGCTCCCCCAGCGCCTTATCGCAACACCTTCACCATGTAGTGCTCTGTCTCACCTACACGTGCATACCTTTTCCTCGCAGATTGCCGTCGTCTACCGCCACCAAACGCCTTCCTAACGAAACTCATGGATCCCGAGAATAAGAAAAAGTGTGTGGACGTCGTGGAGCACTTTTTCAAGCTCGATAGCTGCGGTATAATACCATTTCTATTTGATTTCTAAACTGCAGCCACTGTCTGGTCGGCGGTAATAAACTCATGCTCATTCTGTGGCTCTAGAACCTTTCCGGGAGCGTGTCAATTGGGAGGAATGGGGACTCTACGACTATCTGCAAGTGGTCAAGGAGCCCATGGACCTGGGCACCATCCGCAGCAAACTCAGCAAGAACGAGTACAAGAAACCGTCCGAGTTTGCGCGCGACATGCGCCTGGTGTGGCACAATTGCAAGCTCTACAACCAGGACGGCTCGGATCTCTATCTGCTGGCGGATGAACTGACCAAGAAGTTCGAGGACCGGGTTAAGACCATGAAGCTGGACGTGGGACCCGTTCCGAAGGCCGATAAGAGCATCCCGTACGTTGCAGAGCTGTATATACTGAAGGAGGAGGGGATGCTGTTTTAATTTGCTGTACTGTTGGATAGAGCCCCGAGTCTGGAGGAGAAGATTCACTTCAGCCAGAACATTTACAAGGTCCCGAGCAAAGATCTGAATGTGGTGATTGAGCTGCTGGAGGAGCAGTGCCCCAAGGCACTGGACAAGAGCTCGCCTGATGAGCTGGACATTGTTGTCGACCACATCGACAACAAGACGTTCCGCGATCTGGAGAAGTTCGTACTGGAGAAGGTACCCGAGGGCAGTCGCGAACCAATCGCCACCCCCAAGTCGTCCAAGAAGTCTCGGCGGCCACCTAGCAAGAAGACGAAGACCGATGCGTGAGCGTACCAGATTTGCCTTAACTTGTCGTTGATGCCGTGCCATAGCCGTTCTGGATGCAACGAAAGAGGGGAAATGGCGCGTGTATTTAACTGCATCCAGACACACAGTGAACATCGACCCTCGACTGCCGACGGTTCGTTAGGGTACTTAGTCATCTTCTAATCCCATTAACCCTTCTTACGTGTCCTCGTGTCTACTTCTTCTTTCGAAGCAAAGATGCAAGCCGCGTCTGCCGTTGGAACGTGGCCTCGAAACTCTTTCGCTTCTGCTTTAGTACGGGTTCGTCGGGTACTTCTCGAACCACGACCGCTGCTGGTCTACCGCCGAGCCTGGTAAAGTCTAGTGGTGGCACAACCATTTTCTGCGTTGGTGAAGCTTCATCCGAGACTGCCGGTACGTCAAGCTGGACAGGAATTGCTCCTGAAAGTCGGTTTCCTGCCTTAGCTCGAGTAGATTGCCACTGCAATGGGATGAACGTTGGCAAATTGGGCTTCAATGTCGCTCCAGTGCCGTGCGAAGCACTTGGGAGCGGGGCTACTGGCTGCTGCTTCGGCAATGGAATGTTAAACTTTGACGGACGTCGAATTACTTTGCGCTCCCTGGACGCGAACGACCGCGCTGTATTCTGACGACTCGATTCAGGTTGGTTCTGAAGTGAACGTTTGTACTCGAGCAGCTCTTCTTTGTGGAGTTCCATCAGCTCTCTAAATCCCAGTGGAGCAGATTTGAAGTTTAGCATCTCGAGAGTGCAAGAAGGCCCAGCAAGTATGTGTACCTGAGTGAAGGCTCATCGCCGTTGGAAGTGCTCCAGTTCTCCCCATGAAGTTTCTTGCCAGCCTTCATGAGTCTGGTCCATTCCTGCAAAGTAAACGAAGTTATCAAGTTGTACGATGGGGATCGCAAGCTTGCTCAGCCTCACCTCCTCGTCGTGTCGACTTGTTTCCACTCTGGACGTGACAATTTCTTCAAGTTCATCATGGTATCTCAATTGATCTTCTCGAGCTGCGAGCTGCTCTTTGAGTTTGTCGATATATCGTCGGAGGTCCTCTTTACGCTTGCCGATCTGCTCCAGTACGCCCGTGCTCGACTGTTGAAGTTGCAATGGCGGGTGATATTCTACATGTAGTTCACGGCAATAGCCTCTTTGGTTACGGTGCGAAATGGTGCAAAGGCAAGTGTTCACTTAGGCGTACGCGTCCTTCGCTTGCGTTTCTGCATCTGCTGCTGGAAGAAGCCCAAGACGAGCAGCAATAGCAACACGCAGCCGATGATCAAGCCTGGCGTGTCGATCTTGGCGCCTGCCGTGCCTCGAATTTGCGGCATTTCACTAGTTTACAAGGCTGCATGCACCACTTTGGAGAAGAAGACATCAGCATCTACACACGTTGATGGCAATGCCATATTTTTAGGCAGCTTTCTTATGACGACTACGATTGCTTCCTGCGGTCCAGTCACGACCTGAAACCAACGTCCTGTAGATCGTAAGACACCCCCAGCCTTGAAGGTGCTTGGAAGACACGAGCTTTTATTCCGACGGGAGTGGTGAGTTGACTTCCTAATCTGTACAACAAAATAAATAGCACGACAGCGCAGCTCACACGTCGGCGACGAACACGTCTTCCTCCACCATAAAAGCTGCTGCATCGAAGCTCACGGCCGGCGGGTCCACCGGCATGGGCGCGAGCCAGTAGTCACTCAAGTCCAAGCTGTCCCAGCTCTCTCCGACGTCCACAGGGGACGTCTTGCCCTCCGGAAGAGCGGCCAGCGCCTCGAGTCCCGACGTGGCGTCCAGACTCTGTCCGTCCTGCAGGATGCGGTCCAGCACGTCGTCGTCCACTGCGTCCGGCAGCTTCTGCAGCTCCGTGGCCTCATTGCAGCCGTCCAGCAGCACGAGATCCTGCAGGGACCACGTGGCGAGACCTGCTTTGGACGCCTCCTGCTGCTGCTTCTCCTCTTTCATGGCCAAGTGCGCGCTGAGCGGCGCGCGGCGCGCGCGTTGCCGCGGCTTCTTGTGCGTGCGCAGGCGCTTGCCCGCCGGCTCGCTGTCCGCCGAGGCCTGTGCGCGGGCCTTGCGCTTGAGCTCGAGGCGGCGCTGGTTCTTGTTGGCCTTCTGGCGGTGGAAGTCGCACAGGTTGTGGCGCTCGCCGTTGCGCTTGAGCGCGCGCGGGTGCCAGCACTTCTTGCTCGGGTAGCGGCACATGGCGTCGGCGTCGTGCACGGGCGAGGCGGGCGCGTGGGAGGCCATGGGGAATGACTGGGGAATCTAAAGGACTGAGTGGGCAACGCACGGCAAAAGGGCGAATGAGGCGCCTCCTTTGGAGGAAGATACGCCAACTGCCTCCCCATCGGATATGATGGCTACGCGAGTCATTTGGATGAACCAGATGCCGGTGCATAGATGACCAGAGCCAACCCATAGTGAGCGTGTGTGGATTTTCAACCAGAAAAATCCGAGGGGGAATTCAAGTGAAGTGACGGCGGAGCTCGGGCCCGGAGCGCCATTGACTGCCGGCAGCGGCTCCGGTTTCTGCAACGCACGAGTGGGTGGATTTCAACGCCAGGTGTGTAGTGTTTTGCAGAAATGCTGGGACAGTGCACCTCCGTCGTCGGGTAATCCGCGGCGTGCTGCGTGTTGATGCTTGCAGTCCAATCCATTCGACAGCGGAATTGTCTCGCAGCGAAGTCGAAGCTCTGCAGCTCGTCACGAGGAGAATATCCACGATGGCAATCAAGAAAGTCTGGACTCTTGTTCAGAAGACTTTCGCTGGTACAAGAACGGCACGTTGAAGTGCATTTCGCTGCTAGACGTTCGTTGGAAGGTGTGCGTTCATTCAATTCACTTAGGTTCGCTGTAGCGTTAGGAGAGTCTTACTTTGCGGTGGGTGTCGTACGGTTTAAATGTTGGTTCGGGTCACGAGCGACGGCGCTCGCCGGACGTCCGGTTGCCACGATCTCTGCAGCGACGTGGAGCTCATGAGCCCTTCGCCCGAGCGAGCCACTGCAGTGGCAATAGGCGGCAGCAGCAGTGTCGGAGCCGCGACAGCCGGTTCCGGACTGAGCGGCTCGCGCTGCATCCACCCTCGCGTCTCCATGGCCGGCTCCATCTTGGCCACTCGGAGCATGGCTCGAGGGCTCCTCGGGAACGGCGCGGTCATCCACGTGGGTGACGGCAGTCTGCTGGTTTCACGCCACGGGTCCATTTCGTGGCTGTACGAGTTGGCGTTGCCCATGGCCACGAGCCCCGCTGCTCGCTGCAGCTCCAATAAGGACGCAGTGGCTCGAGGCGGCGGCCGAATGTACTGCGTCGTAAGGGGCACAGCGCCCAATTCCTGCTCCAGTTTCATGGCGATCGACGCGCGCATGCGCATGCGACGCTCCAGTTCAAAGCCGCTTTGCAGCGGGAGGTGGTGCGGCAGGCCCAGCGCGGCCTGGCCGGCCTTGCGCTTCTTGTCCAGCCGGCGCTGGTTGCTATTGGCCTTTTGGCGGTGCATCTCGCACAGATTGTGGCGCTCGCCGTTGCGCTTGATGGCGCGCAGGTTCCAGCAGCGTTTGCTGGCGTAGCGGCACTTGAGCGAGCTAAACTCGTCGTCGGTGGTCTGCGTGGACATGGGAGTCGAGTGAGAGGAGTGGAGTCGACTCGGGCAAGGCGAGGCAAATTCAAGAGTGAGTGAGCTGGGTACTGCTGCGCTGCTACAGTACTGTAGTGTGGTGTCTTCAAGGTGAGATAAGACTGTTTCGGCGTCGACTTAGGCGCCGAAAGTTGACTTTGTGAAGGCGGCGACTTTTTTCAGAGCATACAAAGAAGGAGATAGATGGTGACTTAGAGGTGAACAGACGTTGCGGATGTCGACTTAGCCGGCACAGAGTCTCTTTTGGTGGAGGAGCCGTCGCGGCTGATTTGCGTTCGGAGTGTGCAGCCTCCGTCGCTGGCCCCGCCTCCGGACGCAATAATGCAAGCTCGCTTTCCAGGCTTTCGCTGCCAGATCGTCATTCTACGGTAGTCTAGTTGGCGTGGCAGCGATCAAAAGTCTGCTAGCTGTAGTTGTCCAAGGATGAACACCTCAACTCAAAAGTTCATGAGATACCTTCCAACCGTTTTGGCGATTCCTATGGCCTGATTTCCTGAATCAGTTTCGACTGAAGCAATCGTGGTAGAACGCAGCAGTGCAGTTGCGAGAAAGCGGAGCAAGAAAGCGGAGGAAACGCTGAATAAGCCCCATCTGATGTCGTCTGTCGGCTGAAGTTGCAGGCTGAACACTCCAGGTGAAAAACCATCTCGGTCCCTGACCGAATTGGAAGACATCGCTGACTCAAATCAGTGGGTGGCCATGAGCGTGGCGTGACGGCTTTCATGCTCTATGTGTTCGGCCCTTTGGCGCCATGCAGTGCTCGGCGTCTATACTGGCGCCAGCTTTGCCTTTCCTCTCGTGTTGATGCAGTTCGAGTGTTCACCTCGTCTTTTACAGAGCTTCAAAATTTGCTGTTTGGACCAAACAGAAGGAAGTTCTGACTCATGCTTGCGGTAGACTTGCGAACTTGAAGTGTTGACCACGTTGTCGTACTACTACTTTACAGCAGGAAGGCGAATTGAGCCGGAATCGCTACGGATTAACAGCGAGAACGAGCCTCTTGAGGCCGGTACAAGTCGCTAGAATCTGCTCCGTCCAGCGCAGCATCGCGTGGACTTAGCGCTCGCTCCGGCTGGCTAGCGAGTCTCACGTCGCGTGCCGCACCTAAACACGCACTAGTACCGTCAAGAGCTAGCCGGCGCAATGTGTCGAGTGCGGCATCTCGTTGTGACGTCAATGTCTTCAAACTCCAACCAACAGAAGACGAAGCCGTGTTCGTTGTCCTGCAACTCTTACCCACAATTGATCCCGAGTCCTTCCACGATGCAGGGCGAACTGTCTTCCAGCACCTAAGAATCTTCGGCAGAAGTAGTGGCAACATCTGCACGGAACACTCAATGTGCTAGGCCATTACATTGTACTCGCATCCCAAGGATCCGGGCCGATTGGTTTGTCATTCTGCTGATACCATTGATTCGCAATCTGTGAACTCATTTAGGCGAGTGGGCTCTGTGTCGCTAGTCGCAAGGCTCGCCACAAAACCGGAGCTCAAATCATCACGCGAAGCAGTTCCGCCGTTGCAAACTAGGCTGCGACCAACGATACGATAATAACACATTATGTTATCGGAGTGGATATCAGCTATCGAGTGACAAATTGGACAGGATCGCATAGGCATTGGTTTGAAACTGAGACGCGTGCATATCTCCTTGCTGGCTCATAGGACACCAAGTTGTGGTGGTGATGATGTTCATTCATCTACCCACCTCGCGCATATTGCCGTATGTCGCGTAGCTACTCTAACGATTGAAGCTGCATCTTGCTGCACATTGGGCCTTGACAGACCTCCTATGTGATTCGGAAAATTGTATTTTGCCTACGACTTGAGGACCGAAATGTGTGGTCTAGCGCGACGTTCTTCGTGTCAATGAAGCACGACAGATACAACTCCTCTCTATCAAGATGTACTGTAGTAATGCTGACTTAAGCCACTCAAAGTACTACATCTACTACCATAATCAAGCTAAGTGGCCACTTCAACTTCACGCATACTGAAGACAACTGTATCCAGCTTCAACTTTCCCCATAGAAAGCTTAAGTGTATCTTCGAGACACTGTAGATACAGCATATCTCACTTCAATGTAGCCTCAAAAGCAAGCGGGTGTATTTTGGCTGTGCCAGCTAGAGCAAGCGTGGCCGTGAACGGTGCAAAGGTTACATCGGGTTCACTGCTAGTCTAATCCACTCCAGGAGTAGGTCTCATCTGACGTCGCCGGCTAAACTTGCAGGTACAGCAGAGGGTAAACTGTCCGATCATTACAGGAATCGTGGAAGATATCTCCGAATCCATTTTGTGGTTGCCGTCGACGTGGCTAAAAGGAGCTTTCCAGCGCTCTATCCTTTCTTACTTTCTCTGACGGTAGTGCAGAGCTCTCGGCGCATTTACTCGCGCCACTATTGCCTTTCCTCTCAGCTTTTGGAATGAGCTGCGTTTCCAGGCTGGTAAAGGATCGTAGTCAGTCTTGAAAAAAAACTCGTGGATTGAGTTGAACAGATACGCCCAACAATGTAGCGTATCTGTTCAACTCAATCCACGAGTTTTTTCGGACGAGAACGGATGAAAGACCAGTTTCACTTCGTGAAGCTTACATGTACAACGTGAGGTGTGAGTCCAAAACCTGGTACCTTACTGTGGTTTGCCCTTGATCAAAGGGCCGAATCGTGGCCATCCGCCATCTCAAGGGTTATATGTACGCTTAGATCAGAATTTTCGCTGGTCTCGGACTTGGGATCGCCAGAAATTGAGGCGGATTATGTTAAGGCCAGCGATATGCACTTGACCTTCGTCATCGTTAGTGTATCGGACGTGTCTAATCAATGGGTCTAGAAAGTATGTTAAAATGATTGGTCGGCGACAGACTCAATTCCAGCACTTTTTACTTGCGCCAGTAGTGTCTTTCTTCTTGGTAAGCGAGCCCCTGCGCTTGAAATAGGTACTCGTCAGATCACAACAACGTGCTGCATCCAATTACATCCCGCCGGATCCTTCTTGAAACTCCAAATGCGAACCTTCGCCATTCTCACAAGCGTCTAACGAAGATCGCACCAACTGGTAGTCATTCTGCCATTGTTTTTACCAAAGAGTAGACTGTATAACGAAAGGATGAAGACTGTTTGAAGTATTGAAAAAAGTCGTCCAACTCCGGGCCTGGGATTTCAACCAGTTTGTTGAGTTATCTCAAATGGGACCATCAGTTCCCATGTACCGTTGTCGTCTGTTCTGTAGTCACGATGATACATCGGACTTCATGCAGCTAGAAATCAAGACACATTTCGTCATCGTCGGTGTTTTCAGATGTGTCAAGCGAGCAGCAACAATGGATTGTTGAAATCAAAAGTGGAGAGACGACGATGGCGTCAGACTCAACTCACAAATTCATCACGCAGCACGGCGACAATTGCTTGGGCCAAACTTCTATTAGCTTACGGGTGCGATCCACGTTGCTCCAGCGAAAGGCCGGGTCTGGTTAGAATATAGTGGATGCACAAGCATTGACGAGTGATCTGGGAACGAGTGTTGGTCAACGACAGTATTTTACCGTTAACCACAAGGTGAGAAATGGGTGTAAGCAGGCAACCCACCTGCAATCGAAAGTGTAGATAAGTGCTTCCACTTCAATTGTCGATATTGTGAATTCAGCCTAAATTTACCGATTCTGGCCGGTTGACCGAATCGCCCCAATACAAATTTTCAGTCAAATGAAAAAGGCCACTACGCATCGTATTAAGTACGCTAACGTACTTAGCGAGGTGGCATAGTGAATATAAGTGATTTTGAGAGTGGGGCGATTCGGTGCGCGATTGGATCGCACGGAAATTTCAAGTAGAACTCACAATACGCACAAATCATTATGTGTGCCGTTTGTACGTCGATGTACATGTTGGGTCGTGACGTCGGCTTCATAAACATCAATTCCGATAATTTTTGGGCTCGAAAGTCCGCCACCGTGAAGGAAAATCGATCAAGTCTTGTGCTTTTTTCACCCGCGTAGAAAGAAAAATACTCAAGCCTTGCGAGCGGATGGCGTGTGCACAACAACAGAAAAGCGCACACGTGCTGCTGTATCATGATTCCAATCTCTTGGACGGTATTTACTACATTGAATCACTATGATGCGATGAATTTCGCAGATTCGTTCGTCACTTAGACTCAACTTCTTGCGGTTGCGCTAGATGGAGGAGGATGCAGGTCGTCCAGAAACAGATGATTCTTCTTGACAAACTCCAGATCGAGGATGAAAGTTTTGTACGGCACCAAGGCCGACTCATCCTGGCACTCCACAATGTACAACAGTTGTCGAGACTTTATCTTCAGTTGGCTTAACGAGATCCCGGCGTGCTCAACGAATTCATCATAGGTGAAGGCCATTTCGCAACATGCACACGTAATGTGTCGTGATGTGCCCGAACTGCGACTAAAAGCCAGCCAACCAGATTTACGAGGGAACGAGTCGCCTGGCGCCGGTGTTCGTGACCTTATGACGCGGTCTGCAAGCCTGCCATCCGCCATGCTCATCACATAACTCGGTGAAAGACACACCACCTGCGCCACGAATTCAAAGCTTGCTGGATCGGAAAGACGTGCTACAATCGAGTTTCTGTCACCACGATGCTTCGGACGCTTGAATAGAGCAAGTGCGCGGAGCCTGGATGGAGCACTGGGAGATTCGCCTGTGACTGCTTCTGGGTTTGATACAATGGCGGAGGGTGAATCCTGCTTCACAACGTGGCTTCTAAGAGTCTTTGTTGGCGTGTTGGACGCACTCTGACGCTGGGACCACAGCCTAAGAGCCGGCAGAAATTTTTCGAGTGGTGTATACTGCGTAGTGTCACGATGCTGAACAAACAAAAACGGCATCGGATCCTGGCTGACACACTTCGGATCCTTGACCAGGCTACTGTCTGTGTGGTGCACAAACTCGGAGTAGAAGAGAAATTTGTCACAACAGTCGCACTGAACAACAGGAGCCTTCTTCGGTAGCCACTTGCACTTTCCTGTCTTCATGACACCAGATTCTCGAAGACTTGATGTTCGTGAGCACATAACTGGAAAGCACCAACCACCCGTTTTGTCATCTCGTACCACTTGTACTGCACCGACAAGATCATCCCCTGAAAGCTCGAGCTGCTCAGGCTCCCCGATCGGTTCGTGCTCAACCTTCTGTACTGGCAATTGAGGTATCGTTGGCTCACCACTAACCAGATTTGGTAAAGAGTGTAGCTTTTTAGGAGGCTCAAATTCCTTCGGCTGGGTCTCAGCAGCATCACTTCCAGATTCATCGCGCATTTCCAACTTGGGCAGTAGCCCACCAGCTTGTTTGCCCTCAGCTTCGAAATCTTCAGTAATTTTCGCATTTGAGTGTTCCTGTTTCACCGCTTTTAGGTCTGTTTGCTGCTGCATCTCATTCGTCTGCTGTTGCTTCACCACGTTGTTGGTAAACAGTCCATGCGTTTGAGAGACCTCGGATTTTGTTGGTTCTGCTTGATGCTCATCACTGCCATCTACCTGCATCGGTTTCCACTTTTGTCACCGCGTCGGTTGATCCGGTCACTCTATCACTAACCACACTCGAAGCTTCTGCTTTCACAGCATCCTTTTCTTGCTTCAACGTTTCCCCGTCTGGAGACACACCTCGCGACGTTAATTGTCGTGTGGTTTGTGCGCTTAAAACTTTCTCATCCGGAGTGGCACTACTTCCCCGTGACCGTCGACTGCGCGATGTCGAGTTTGAACGACTCGGCGTCGGCGCTGGAGCTGGCGGCTTTCCAGGAGTGTGTTTCTTTGCTTTCTGGTCTTTCTTGCGCTGCCTCTCCAACTCCATATCGTTCATCATCTGCACCAGCTTTCGCTGACGGTAATATATGATTTTCTCCGGTTGAGAGCAAGTCGGGCAATCACAGTCCCACAAATACCCTCCACCCTCATAGAAATCCAGGAACGCAGCCTTGCACGAATTGCACCGGAAGATATTGCCACGACGCTCCGGCGCTTCAAGCTGCAGACGCCCCATCTGTTCCAAGATCGGCACATTCGTATCCACAAATGGTTTGAAAGCATTCACGAAGCACCCCGGATGATACACCCGACGGCATCCATGGCAGTGCATCTGCACACAAATGTTGGTCACCTTCTTGCAGAACTCGCAAGTGCGTTCCTTGTCTCCTTTTGCCTCCGAGTCGCTCACCTTGCTCTTACTTTTCCCCTGCTGCTTGCTCTTGGCTTTTCCTTTACTCTTCACTTTCAGTTCGGGACTGGACGTCGTGAACGGCAGTGGCGGCACGTCTGTGATGATCGGCGCGGCCTCAAACACCGCAGCTTGGCGGCGTTTCTTGCCTCTCGACGGCTGATCAGCACTAGCGTTCTCCAGTGTATTCTGTGGCACCTTTTTGTTCGAAGAAGTCGCAGAAACTTTGAATCTCTTGGCTGCAGGTCCCGGAACGTCTTCCGTCGTCCTCTTCTTGACACTAAACTCCTCGTCCCCTACAGAACTGGAGGTGATGGCTACACTGGACACTCCGACGGCCTCCTGTTCCTCCTTGACTTGTTTTGCATGGGAAGGTCTTGTATTGACGTCTTGGGTATCACTTGTGGCAGGTTTCAGAGCCTCCTGGCCGCCCAGCACCTTGGCCAGCGTGACGCTGATTGGCTCGTCCTCTTGCTTGACTTGTTCGGCCATGGACGCGTTGGCTGCGGCCGCGGCGGCTCTGGGGCGGCTGGCTCGGACTTGGAACGCTTCGTTCTTCGGCTCCTGGGCGGCTGGAGAGGCGGAAACGGCGGCTACAGCTGCAACGGCGTCTTCAGGAGGTGATGCACGTGTGGAAGGGACGGTTGAAGTCGTCCCCACGGGCGCCGAAGCCTCCGCCAGCGACGACGTCATGGGGGAAGAGCTTCTCCAGTCACAATGAGCCCAATCAACTGGGAGAATATGATGCTGGAAGAGAGGTTGTGTACAGATGGTGTGTACATGGCTACACTCATGTGAAAAGGATACTTTATTTTCCAAAAACGTGCTTTTATGAGCAATAGCAACGCTATAATAACCTTGAGGATTTTGCTAGTCTAACAACGAATGCAGTGTTACTGCATTCATTTCTCGTAGTGTGTATTATTATGGGTTTTCATTCCTGGCAATTGCAACGGTCGGTGGGTGAAACTTCCAATGCAAAGGTGGCAAGCCAAGGCATTCATTGCACTACCCAGCGAGTCTTCCGTCGTTGCTTAGCAGAGTCCGCCTTCTGATGAAATGGTGAACAAACGCAGCAAGAGCAGGCGACGAGCGTCCTTGTCAACGCGCAACGTCCAGCAAACCTCAAACCCTGAGCGTCGTCACAGTGAAGCTGCAACTTCATCTACCAAAGCCAGCGAAGTGAGTTCTGCGGAACCTGTGGTCGAGAATGCCCATTTGTTGCCTACCCCACTGAGGCCGGTTAATGATGGAGATGTTACAGCAATGGAAGAAGGTGGGCTCAAGAATGGCAAGAAGAAAACCGCTCTCATGTCGCCACGGCTGGATGCTCAACTTGGTGGATACCCACCGGATTGTGGCACCAAAGAGCTCAAGTATCTATCGTACGCCAAAGTGGTACGTGATCGCGGAACGACCCACCCAATGCGCTACTCAACTACCCGTGTGGATGCACTGGGCTTTGCCATGCCGGAGCGATACCCGTTATTCTCGACAAACTTCGGTGCTCACTCGTTTCATCACCTACCGACTGATTCGGTGGTGCTAAGCCAGTATGGTCTCGGAGTCGCGCTTTACTTCAAGTATCTCAAGGTTATCACGTGGCTCTTTCTTCTGCTGGTCGTCATCAGTGCTCCTGCCTTAGCCGTTTACATTGTAGGCGGTGGCACCTCAATCACGGAGCTTACTGCTCTCGCACGTCAAGACCTTCCGTCTGTGTTGGGTATTACGAGTATTGGCCATCTCAGTGAGGCCACCAGTGTGTGTGACCAAGCGCTGGAGAACACCGAGTTGTCACTAACCTGCTCAGCAGGTGAGATTGGATTTGTGAAGGCAGTGTACTCGACTTACGATACTCAAGGGTCCTGCTCATGTCCTGAGCGCAACAAAGTGGCTGAAGGTTCTGGTAAATGCCGAGGCGATGCAGATGAATCTGTTTGTCCAGTGGACGGCCCGGGGTGTTTTCTAGGCACGCACCCGGTCTCTCTTCGTCCTTGTTGCTCCTTTTCACAAAATACTACGACCAAGACGCCACTATTTGATGACATGCGTATTCAAGCAAACGAAGGTTGCGGATCTCGCATGGCTCAACAGATCGTCGAAGGAATGTGTCTGAGCAAGAAAAGCTGTACGCTAAATGTCAGCGAGGCGGTGACTTACGCGTGGGAGCCTGATACCAACTACGGGACAAATTGCTCGACAACTCCGACGATTGTCACCATTGACGGCGTCGCTAACATCACCAAAGAGTTGTGCGAAGTGCATCTGAACGATGATAGCGACTACTCCAAGTGCGATGCCCAGAAATCCCGAGCTCTTATCGTGTACGGGAGGTGCTTCACAACGCGTGTTGACTTGTCCAGTGCCTGGAGCCTCAAGATCATCGGCTGGGACTCAATGAGCGTACGTGAAAAAAGCTTTTCGGTGCTTCGTGGACTAACAATCGGTTTGCTTTTTAGCGTCGTGAGTTCTTGGAACTAGCAGTAGGATGCGACATCGCGTGCAGTCTCGCATTCTTTGGGGTTGTCGTGTGGCTTCGACGCAAAGAGAAGGAAGCCGTCAATCGCATTGCTCAAAGCCAAGTCAAAGCCCAGGACTACACCGTACAACTCGTGAACTTGCCGCACCACGACGACCTGAACCTGCTTCGGCAAGAGGTAAGTTCGGTCATTATTCGAGGTGTTGCCATACCTTCGTTCATTCTAACTCGAGTTTCGTTTGACTAGATTCGACTACATCTTGAGGCAGTCCTGAGTAACTCACCTCCTTTTGCCGTGGAGATCGATCGTGTGCGTGTTGCGGATGTCCAATTCGGCAAAAGCGCCTCTCGTCATTTGCGATTGCTTGGTCGTCGTGGAACTATCGTGCGCCGGCTCGAGATTGCACAGCAGCGGCATGAAAAACTAAAGCTGTTAAATGGACGACTGGATGAGCGCGTGTACGCTAGACGCGAAAAGAGGCACTTGAAGGCGATCAACAAGCTGGAAACGAAGCTACGCGGCTTTAACGTCAAACTCGAGAGGTGGCATGCTCGTCAAAAGCAGCGCAATATCTCTCAAGCTGTCACGGCTTTCATAACATTTGAAGAGGAGGAGGGATTCCACCGCTGTTTGCAAGAGTACCCGGACCTGGGTTGGTTCCACCGACTTTTTCAGCCGTACTACAAACGCCTTCATGGCAAACGACTTCGCTTTCGCCCCGCTCCCGATCCGACTGACATCATTTGGGAAAACCTGCATCACCCGTTCTTCGAGCGAGTTTTTCGACAACTGGTACGTTTTCAAACTCTATTGTGCAGGTAGCTAGCTGCCTTAGTAACTCGCGTTGTGTTTTATTTCTTTACCAGGTTGTCGCGTTGATCACACTCGCTGTGTTATTCCTCAGCTTTGTATTGATTTTCGCCGCCAAGGAGCAGAAGACCAAGCTTGACAGGCAGTTTGGCCGACCTTCAAGCTGTCCTGTGAATGTTTTGAAAACTGACGTCATTCAAGACGAGCAAAACAAAATAACGGGTGTCGTACCGTACAAGGCGCTCGTCGAATGCTTCTGCAAAAAGTTTCCTCTCCTCTCAGTACGTCACAGTTTGGTTGCTGTCCCTTTTTCAAGCTTTTTTCGTCAGGATCTGACTCTTGTGGTCTGTACTTTTGTGAATGATCAGCTCTTTCCGAAGCATGATGTACGAAAGTTTTCACAACTCAGAGACAGGAGAAGAAGAAATGTTGTGCCGGACGTGGGCCACAACATTTGTGACGACGCAAGTGTTGTCTATTGCCTCGGTATTGCTGGTCGTTGCTGTGAACCTCCTTCTGGCGCGAATTCTCAACGGTTTGGTCGCCATTGAAAAGCACCACACACAATCGAGCCTTGTGGTGTCGCGAGTCACCAAAGTCTTCATCGCGCAGTTCTGCAACACAGCGCTGTTGATGCTGGCTATCAATGCCAATGCCAAGTATTTTTCAGCTTCACCGACAAGCACTGGAGGCTTCTCGATTGGCGCACTGCAGGTGCTGGATGGCGAATATTCAGACTTTTCAGCAGACTGGTACAACGACGTTGGTGTGGCGCTCATGCTCACCATGATCATTAATTCGTTCAGCACGCACGCGTACCTCCTAGTCCAGTACATCGTGCTCAAAGCTCGCCGATTCGTTGATCGAGGATACTCGTTCGATCACTCGCTCACAAAGCAAGACACACAGCGCGACCTCGAGGCGCTATACCGAGGACCCAAATTTGATCTCGCTGCACGATACGCTCAGTCGCTCACCTCCATCTTCATCACGTACATGGTAAGTCCTCGTCGTTTTCGTAGTCCCCACGCTACAAAACTAAATGATTGTTGCTACAGTTTTCAGCAGGAATGCCTCTGCTCCACTTCATCGGATTTGGTGCCATGATCATGACGTACTGGGCCGACAAATTCAGTAAGCGGTGTCTGTTGTTACGAGTGTAAAAGGCCTAGCGACTCACATTTTGGATATTATTTTGTGAGCAGCTTTTCTTCGCATTGCTCGGTCACCTCCTCTGTACGACGGCCAAGTTGCCACTGCAGCAGGGTCTCTGCTTCCGTATGCAGTGCTAATGCACTGCCTCATCGCCATGTGGATGTTTTCAAACGACCGCATTTTCGAGGCTGAAAGTGACGTGTCCGAAGAGGATTCCTCGGATAACAGCACTACAAGTCCAGGTGACGGCATCCCGCTTTTCGACTCAGCTCACCGAGGCCAATTGATCTCCCGAGTCACGCGTCCGCAAGTAGTTGTGCTTTTTGCCTTTTTCGTGGCTGGATGCGCTATCGTGGTAATGCGCACCGTGCTCTTTGAGTACGTTCCGGCACTAGTACGCAGCATTTTGCCAGCTCTCTCTCGGCTATTGGAGAAACCCCGCGTTGCGAAAGGCATCCCCAACTACTTTGATGGTACGTTTCTATGTGAACTAAAATGCTCCCAACAATCTCTAACCATTGTCGGTGCTTCTAGCCATTCCGACACCTTGCCTGCAGGAGAGATTGGCTGTCACGGGCGGTACACAGCAACTCCTGAGACCGGACCTTCGGATCAAATACGAGCGTGCTCTGGTTAGCCGAGTCGCACAAGAAGAAGTTTTGTCCAAAAAGCGCTCGGTGCGTTCCATGTCATCGACGGAGCGCTTCAACCAGGCAAATTGGATCGTCGGATGCCATTCCTATGGTATGTTGTGCTGATGTTTCCTCCAGGCAGCGTTGTACCTGTCTGACACGTTTTGTTTCCACTTCAGCTATCAGCGACAATAAGGAGTACGTCGCGAAACTCGCCATCGACTCGCACCTTTCGGAGGAGATTCCACTTGACCAGATTTTTTAAGACAACAACGTTGAAAGAACTGCCATGGCTGGTATGGTACACGCGCTCGACGCTTATTAGCGGCTTATTTTGTGAGAAAGCACATCTTTCCCTATGCACTTCCTATGAACTTCGTCTTGTCACCACTTGCACACGACATCTTGAAAACGCGTACGGTAGCAGACTACCTTAATGTCTTGGGGGATGGAGAGGAGCCATCAGCAGTTGACGACGACGGGGACGGCACACGTAAGCCAATGTCTGAGAGATCGGACACCTGCCCTGCACGCGATTGGCCTCGAGTATTGCTGCTTCGATACATACCCAGCGCCATCTCGGTCTCGCCAGGGCAGTGCGAGAACGCAAAGCCCGTGTTGCGACGAACGAGACGCGGCGAGTCCAACACGACAGCAGCGTCTTCACCCTTCGCCAAACGATTCCACTCGCGCATCAGATGCGATGGCTCAGGGTAGAACAATACTCGCCCAGCCTTGGCGATGTAATTAGGTAGAATGGCGACAACCACAGACAGCAACAGTCCAAGCCAGAACCACGCTTCGCTAACCAGCTGGCCAACCACTCCGTAGCCCACTTCAGTGTCGTAAAAGTCGGCTTTGGTCCATCCGAACACGGCGCAGAAGAATGCGGTGAACAGGTAGTAGAACACAAGAGTACCAATGGTAGCCAGCACGTTTGTCCGCGTCCAGTTACTCGTCATAAGTGCCACTTGCGCCGTCGACGCTGAGATCAAGTACGTGTATGACGCTACACCATTTGCCCAAAGGCCGAGGTCCCGCTTGTCAAAATGGAGCTTTGATGAATCACTCGAGAAGTACCAGACGATGGAGCCGTTTGAGAAAAAAGGAACCGCGTACACCACGTAAGCATGCCACGCGCCCAAAACGCACCAACCGAAGAAAGTCAGCCAGTTGAACGAACGATTCTTCAAGCCGTTCACATACAGCGTCGGGTACTGCATCAGCACTGCAGGAGATACATCCTGGTTGTACATGGCAATAATCACAATCGGAATTGTCGTGAACAACGCGTTGTAAAGCGTAAAGAAGATGCTGAAGTACATCAGCAAACCACTGTACATCGTCTCCATCGCCAAGAAGAAGTTCGACATCGACAGAGCCACGTTTTTCATAAACGAGAACAAAATAAGCTTGGAAATTCTCTTGTAGCTGTAGTTGCCGTGGACCAGAAGAAGACGCTTCAAGTACTGGAACTCAGCGATAGAATAGTCACTGGAAAGAACGGCTTGGCGGCCCTCTTTGCCACTGATGCCAACACCCACATTCGCCGCTTGAATCATTGGTACGTCATTTGCACCGTCGCCGATAGCAAGCGTAATGTTGCCAGGCGAGAACATCAGTGTGGGTTCTGTAACCAGCTTCACCACTGACGCCTTCTGGGCGGGTGAACAACGACAGCAAATCACAGATTTGCATTGCGTAGCTACAGCCAAAAAGAGGTATTTGATGTCATCGTCTAGCACCAACGCAAGTGTTTTGCCGTCAATAACCATGGCAAACTCCAGCTCCTCGTCAACAAAGTCACCGCTGCTCATGCTGCCAGTACCACCGGTCATCGCATCAGTTTTAGGCTCAAAGTCATGATCACACAGGCCACGCTCAAAGCTGTTCTCTGAAATGTCGCGGTTCGGTAGAGCGGGATACACTTCATCGTAATGGGCAGGACTGTCGGTTGGGGTTGCGTCGTGCTCGCGTCGTGGCAAGCGCCTCCGCTTCTTTCGGGCCTCGCCTTCTTCATCGCGTCCCACAAGTGCCAGCTTAACAAGATCCCATAGATATAGGATCGCTCGCTTCAAAGCCTCCCACAACACACTAACCGCAGACGAAGTCTCATCTGATCCCCACTTGTCTTCCACCAGGTCAACGTAGAGTTCTTCTAGCCGAGTACGAAGCGAACCCTTGTCGCGCTGGCCCAGTACAATTACATCCATGTTATCATCGATTACGTGCGATGACATGCCAATGCTGAGAGCAGTTTCCTTCTTGTCGCCTGTAAGTACCCAGAACTTGATTCCAGCTTTACGCAAAGCGCATATAGATTCCTCCACACCGTCCTGCAGCCGGTCCTCGATAGCAGTGGCGCCAAGTAAAGTCAGCTTGACCTCAATGATAGACGAAACCTTGGCAATTTTTGCGGCACGTCCCTCCATCGAGAATTCAGCTTGTCGATACAAGTTGCTCCACTGTTCATACTCCTCCTGTGTCAGCCGACGCATAGCTGTCGTCAAAGTTCGAAGGCCTTCCGACGCATATTCCTGAAGATGACCACGCGTGACGTGTGCCACGCCTTGTGGCTGTGACTTGGAAAGGAGATCGAAAATGACATCGTCAGCACCCTTGCAGTAAAGCACAATGCTTCCATCAGGGAACCGCACGATCACCGACATTCGTTTACGATCGCTGTTGAACTCCAGCACATTCAGAATCTCGAATGACACGGGCCTTCCTTGAATGAGGGTGTTGCAAATCGGACCATCCCGCGAATCGAGCACGTACCCGAGGTCACTTGCCGCTAGCACAAGCGCTTCTTCATCGGGGGAAGAGGCGTTGTATTTGATAGTCGGAGTCACCACCGAACACGAGTCACTACTGGATGTAGGTGATACAGGAACATTAGACTCGGGGATCACAGTGTTGCAAATCGTAAGCAGCAGGAGGAAGTCGTGGATCTCTTTCTTCGTCGAGTGGTTCGAGTTCAAACGTGCCATTAGGCGACTGTCGTTGAACCTTGTTCCCGGGCGGACAGGCTTTGTAGGGTCTACCTCGATGTCGTTGTAGCGCAAGCCAGCAACCGTACACTTTGCAAAGATCATCTCGTTGCAAGTAAGCGTGCCAGTTTTGTCCGAGAATATGTACTGAATCTGTCCAAGATCTTCGTTGATGTTGCTATTGCGCACTTGAGCTGGCGTATCCGTCTTGGCATCATACATCTCCAAGTCATTCTCGATATAGCGTGCGTGAACAAATCGCACACCTTCCATCGTCACATACATTGAAAGCGGGATCAAGTTGTTGAACAAAATCACGTAACTCAAGAAGATGTAGCCGTTCGAGTCTTCCTCAATATACCACGGAGATGTTTCGTCAGCCAAATCAAGATTCCAGTTGTTGTTGCCCAACGTGCATGCAATCGAAATTCCAAACAGCAGCATCAGCACCAGCACAAACATTGTATCCAGGGTCTTCTCCACAAAACTTCGTTTTAGTGGCACAGCCGTCGAGTTCATCTGAACCTTCGTCTCCTTGCCCGTGTAAATGACGAGACCCAATGTCCATTCAGAATTGCGGCTCTCACTGCCACGCAGAATCAAGTTGTCCATCGTCAAACTTGATTCGGTGTCATCGTTGTTGGCATCTGCAACTACGTTGTCTGAAATCTGGTCAAGTCTCAGTACACCATCGAAATAGAATAGGTCCTTGTTGGGCACGTCACACTCCACCTCCAGCTTGTACTTCTCCAAAAGCTCCTCTGCGGTCAAAAAATGCTTCGTGCAACTGGCGACCTGACGAATCTTCAGGTTAGTTTCGCCATCCAAGTTGGCCGTCTCAACGTAGCATCGACCATCAGGTCGACTCGTCGCAAGCAAAATGCAGTCCGCCGGAACCTGATCGCCGTCCTTCAGCACCAATACATCTCCCACCTCGATGTCTTGCCACGTGCCATCAATGTGCATCACCTCGCCCACAACATCGCGACGGACAATGTGCGCCGGCCTGGAATTTACCATAGCGTCTCCCTTTTGCCTACGCAAGTCTTCACTCACGTCCTTTAGAGCAGACGTTGCGAACACAATGAGTAGCGGCGTCAGACTAGCGACGGGGCTCACCGGGGAAAAGTCGAAGAAACACAGCGCCACCACAATGGTCGTGTAAAAGTTGGCGAGTCGGCTGAACTGCATCTTGAGAAAGACGAACAAAAAGTTGTAGTACGTGTACTTGCTCGTGACCATGAGGTTGGAGCAGAAGACAGGATCCTCCTGCTGCGTCTCCGCCTCCTTCATCCGCTGCTTCTTGGTTTTCAGCGCGTCGGGCAACGTCAATGACGCGCCTGACTGACTGCGTCGCAACCTGTTGTTCGGAATGCCAGGCCCCACCACAATTTTCCGTCTAGCCGACGGTCCAAGGTCCTCCTCCATCTCGTGCGTCGACGGGTTAATCGACAACGTCTGGTGGAACGAGTTGGCTCGTAGTGGGGACGGCATCATCGTGGCGAGAGCTGCACGGTCGCACTCTCGCTGGTTCTGCACGGCTTTGACAATACGGCGGAGCTTCCAGCCGTACATGAAGCCCGTGATATTGAGCATGGTCAGCAAAATGGAAAAGAATCCCTGCATGAGCACGGACGTTCCGCTGCTGACACTGTTGAGTTTGCCGTTGTAGCCCTTGTAGTACCAGATGACGTCCACCAGCAGCGTGAGTTGCATGCCGATCTTGTAGCTGAGCAGGAATTTGGGCACGAGGAACTTGGTGCCGTGCCAGCCCAGCACCAGCGTGATGTACAGGATGAGAACGGGCACTGTGGCCTGGAAGCTCAGTCCTAGAATAATGGGGAAAATACGCAGCGAGTTGATGATCGTCTGCGAGACCATCGTGAACTTGAGGCGGCGGCGGGTCTGATAAATGGTCATGCCCTTGAGGAAGCAGAAGACCTGCTCGAAGAGGTTCCACAGCTTGGTCTCGGCGTTGGGTTTCGTGTCGGACGCCACCGAGTCGGCCATGCTAATGAAAAATGCGTCGAAAAGTGCATCGAAAAATGCACAACGAGGTGATTAGTTCATCATCGAGTTGCATCTTTTGCATTCATGCAAAATGGGTCTTGTTTTAGGGTCGAGGAAAAATGAAATAGGGTCGTACCTATCGGCGCGATACCGCAGCGAGATGATGTTGCGCTGCTCCTCCTCGTTCGGGACGCCCGTGAACGTGTTCACACGTCGCAGGTTCTTGTGCGAGTTGGGCTGCGACTGCGACGTCGGCGGCTGCGGCGCCGCGCCGTCCGAGGACGAGGGTGGCGCCGTCTGGCCCATGTCCAGCGTGTAGTCCGTGGAGCTGTCGGACGGTGACGGCACCGCGAACTCGACGCGCATCTCGTCCGTTGGGAAGTGCCCCAGGAGCCTATTCTTGAGCCGCAAGGAATATGGAGTCGTCTCGAGGGCACGAGAGAGGCTGAAGTAAGCAACCCGCGCTGGCTTATTGTGCTGTCGCAGTGAAGTGGCTGCTAAGTGGCGCTGAAGGAACAGACGGGCGCAAAACCTAGCCCTCGTTTCGAAAAGTGTAATCAGGAGCAAGAGACGATGCTGTTATGATGTAAGAGAGGGATATGCTGTAAAAGGGAGTGAAATGCTTTGATTTGAATCAGGTAGACGATGAAGTGGTAGGGTTTTATTCTTGTGCATGGTATTGTGATTACACCTGAATCCAGGCCCGCGCTCTGCCGCTTTGGGCGAATCGCTCGAGTCGTTGTGGTGAGTTTCCATCAAGCGCGACGTCGCCTTTCAGCTTGGCCTTTATGACTCGGCAATGTGGCGACTGCTTCATGGTATTTCGTTCGACGAAATTCATCGTGGTAAGAACGTTTTCCCGCGCCAGGATTCATCGGAGGGATCCCTTTACTCCGCTTCGATTTGAAGGTCCACCGCCGCAACTCGATACCAAAGGCAGGAATCTCACCTCTTCACGCGAAATCCTTTGCTTCAAACGGTTGCCGTCAAGATAAATTTTGCATCAAGACGTTCAACTGTTGATTCAGGAAACCTGTTGAGAAATGTGGGTCCTTATTTCTGGTTTGCTTTCGCTTCTCAAGTTTGAACAATGGACGCCAGCACTTATTCAAGCGGCAGTGCTAGGCCACTTAAGTCCATTCATACCAGCTTATATGCAGGTAGACGAGTCCACTCCTGATTAGGAAACGGCCGTTTCGGCAGTTACCAATCCACACAAATGGCTACACTCACTTCAACTTGAAGTCGTTCATGCCAGTGCAGGTCTCCGTTGCCTCCCAAAACGAACCGTGGCCAACGAGCAAATGAATTCTATAGGATTTACTTCACTCCGCGTCTGTCACCTTCCAACGGATCCAATACCGGTCTTTTGGGTCCAAGCTACTGAGCAATTGTGCCTCATGTCGTGCACTACACGTGACGTCCCTCCTCTCCAATGCGTATTCCTCGTTTTGATTGCAGTGCAGCACAATGAGCGAAGCCTGACGCGTCCGGACGATTGCAGTCCCCACTAAAAATATATGACGTCACGTATTGCAACCGCCGACACTTTCCAAGCGGCGGCACCTCGGTAGCGATGAAGCAGCAGCAACACGGACAGATCCAGATCCTGCGCGACACGGTGCCTGCTGTGGATCTGGAGAGAGAACCTCGTACAAATCGGTCGTGGGCTTGGGTCTGTTCTGCGCTTGTGAGCAGAGACAAAGACGAATGCTGCGTGCCAGTGGTCGAGACGGTGATCGTGGACAAGCAGCAAATCTGGGCCTGGTACTACGTGGACGCGGGTATTGTGCGTCGCAAACCGCAGAGTAAACTCACGCCGCAGCAAGTGCATCGCGCGTTTGTACAGTTCGCGAGTGAAGTGGGTGGACAAGAGGTTACGTTGGACGAGGCCACTCGACCCATTGCAGCGTGCTGGTTTGAAAAGAGCGATACACCCGGTGCCGTGCCGTTCCTCACTGCGCCAGATCTCTTGGCATTTTTGAACTCGCTCGGGTCCACTAGTGCGTGCACCGCGGCCATCAGTACCTTCGTTCGACCGCGTGGCGAGCTGGATCCGGTTTGTTACGCCAATCTCGAGCACGAATTCACGTACGTAGGTTTTCATGTCGTTCGCTTCATGGTGAGATTCTGATTGATCGTGCTTCATTTTCCCACAGTCTCCAGAAAAGCGGTCGTGCACAGGGTAAATTGTTTTGGTTGGCACTCGGCGGGCAACGAATCGCGAGTAAGGATGTCAAGTTGAACGCCGCCGTTAACGAGTTGGTTCAAAACTGCGTCAGCTTCGTCGAGAAGAACATAAAATGCCGCGTAGCGCGCTGTGTCTCGCTCTTCATCGTCGACGAGAGCGGGAAGCTACAACTATGGCGAACATCCACATGTGAAACAATTTCTGCGGCAGCGGCTTTGCCTTCTGCACCAACGTTTCCTGATGCACTAGTTTCAGCATTTCCAAGTACTTACGAAGGACCCCGTGCCATGAATGAGCGATTAATTGCTCGCGCCCGTGCCGAAGGCACACGAGCTCCTGATGAACGGCTTGTGGACGCTATCATGGCAACCCCCGCACCCCATATCAACAGAATTACGTCGCGTATGCTACCTGCTGCATCCTCCAGTGCACGCTTGGATCCGCTCGGAGAATCTGAAGACCGACGCCGAGCGAACCTCCAGCTTCACAGCTCAACGGACTATGACGAGGTATTGTCGTTCCTTCCAGCTACGTTTTCACTGACTCGAGGACGACGACGCACAGTATCAGCAGCTCACCTCATGTCCAGTCAAAAGCGCGGTTGTTGCGGCGATTTCTGCAGCATGTCCACCGTGGAGCTGACTGCTCGACGTATGGAGCGCAAGAAGAAATCGACGTTGAGCGAGCAAGCAGGTCACGCGAGAAAAGGCCGACGACGAACAAGTGTTGCTACTGCCACCGCTGCTGCAAATGCTTTCATGGAGGCTCGTCGGACGGACGATTTGCTAGATCGGCTAGCTGAGCAACGCAAACCATTGTCACCACAACGTCTTCAGCGTGCCGAGACACTGCAGCCTCAGCCACCGACTCATACCATTCCGTTCAAGCTCGTTGCTCAGACTCGGGCTGAAAAACAACTCGTCGATTTGTTCATCCGGAGGTACCAGAGCGGTGAAGACGGCGAGTACCTTGCTGAAGCCTACTACGGAGATGGCGAACCCCTCGGAGTCACGTTTCCAGGATACTATTACCGAGACGTTCAAGTGTGTTCCAACTGCTACGAGTTTTACACTCTGGTTGAAAAGGTCCGAATGAAGGCTTTAGATCGAATTGCGAGGCGTGGGAAGCAGAAGTCGAGTCCGAATCGACGGAGCCCAGGCAAACAGGATACCAAACGTATTCAGGAGCATTCAATTATCGAGCGAAGAGAGGAGGAAGACGACGAGACTGACGAAGATGATAATAATGACGCTGAGAACTCGGAATCGGACACTTTGCAGCATGTGTGGAAGCAAGTGTGGAAGCAAACTTCCATCGTGGCCGCAGCAATTACCAAGAAGGACGCTGCTGAATTGTACAGCTTTGTGAACCCTCATCCAGCCGTTGCAATGGTGTTAAGTGGTCTAGGTGCTTTACTTTTGGGGTCACGAGGTGGAGACTGGGGTGAGCTCAAGCGCGTGATTTCACAGGATAAACTGCTTTCGCGGTTGCATCGAGTGAATTTGGAGGAATTGTCTGAACGGGCTGTGATGCAGGCAGCAGCTCATGCTCGTAATCCACTCTTCACACCGGCCCAGATCGCACCAATTAGTTCATGTGCTGCAAAGTTCTGCGATTGGATTCGGACGGTGTTGCAAGCTTATGCATGGAAGCAGAGGTCGCACATGCAAGACCCGGAAACCCGACGATTGCTTTGCTTCCTCAAACCAGACATCCTCCCAGTCGGAATTGTTGCTGCGCAGCTTGAAAACACGCAACGCGAAAATGGGCGAGCCAGGAAAACCAAGAAACATGATCCGAATAATGATGAGCCTTCATCGAAAACGCGGCGCCAATCTCAGCAAAAGCAAGTTGCTCGACGAGCTATCCAAGCCCAGCAGATGTCGCGCCTTGCAGCACCATCAGGACTTCAAGATGGTGTGGGATGCAGCAATTCTGACACTGTGTTTACCTGTCAGGATGGAGTCACGCAGATTCCGTATGCAGTAATTGGACAGCCCATCGGTGAGACCGTCAAGTGCAACCTCGTAGTGTTTCACGACTTGTTCGACACACTCGAAAGCACTCGCGTGTTTTTCCGACCTATTGCAGCACGGAACGTCGGCTCTCGAGCGCTGTTGTTCAATTTTCCAGGCCAAGCTGGAACTGCTTACGCAGTTGATGACCAAGCTCGAGAAGAAGACAAACTCGTCTTGAACAACATGTGGCTTGCTCGCCGCGTGCACGAGTTACTCAATTTCTTGCAAGACACGACTCAGTTTATCACAACTGGTGCTCCTTTTCACATCGTGGGCTTTGGAAATGGTGCGAACGTAGCCACGTGCTACGCCGCGCTTCATGGCAAAAGCTACGATGGGTATTTGCAGTCACTTGCACTTTTCAATGGCTTTGCGAGTGTTGATGCACAACTTGCTGCAGTATTGCACAGCGCAGTAAATGTGTTCGCATGTTTGCCACCAACCCGTCCAGACTTGCCCGTGTCGTTCTTCTGCAAATTCCTCTTTTCCGAAGCGTACTTGCGCAAAGTCGGCATGAACTTAGCGCTGAGTATATACACGGCTGTGACAAACGCCATCACGCTTGACGGGCGTATTCGCCTATGTCGAGGTGCTCTGCGTCACGCGGATCTAGGATCTCTGCTTGCAGAAATTGACGTACCGCTTGTGCTAGTCCAGTCAGTTGAAAACACGCTGGTATCTCCCACAAACGTAGACCCCTTTCTCCAGGGACGTGCAGGTGTGCAGCACGTTTGGTCTCATCAGCAACCACATACGAGTGATCTACGCTCTAAAACTCGTGCACAGATGAGAAAATCGCTGGCCACACCAAATAGTGCATTCGTATCGTGGCTTCGGGCTGGACACGAGCTTCGTCAGGAAGCCAAAAGCTACGTTACTGAGGTGATCGAGATGCTAGTCAACTCCCAAACCGAACTTTCAGATCAGGAACGAAATACTTCTCAAGCAGTACCGCTGGAGGGTGAAAACTCTAAAAACACAGCAGCACGAAAAGAATCAGCAGTTCGACAAGACATTCAGGCTTCAACAACTGCTGTCGAGCTTCGAGCTGCTGTACAAACTTCAGATGATCCAATTAATTCAAAACCCACAGACCCAGCAAGCAATTTGCTACCAGCAAGTACGCAACACGCCAATAAGTCGCCGTATGAGCTTCAACTAGAAAAGTCCGAGCAAGCATTTCAGGAGGCTCTGCGAACACACGAAGCCCAGAAGACAGCGTACGAAAAGATAAAAATGCTCCAGCAACAGCCGAAAGAGTCCTTATCGGAATTCGTCGACGAGCCAACTACCAAGATGGCAGACTTCCAAATCACTCAATCTGTTGTGCCTATGGACGTGCTGCTTCCTCCCGCTTTACCCGGCGTGGTAACTCTTTTGCACCAGGAAAAAACTGAAAATGACGCCGATCAAACGCCACCACAGTCTTACTCGAACAACGATAACGATACTTCCGGGATCGACGCCGACATTGACAATGTTCGTGCCAAGATCCGTGCTGATGAAGTTCGTCTTGAAAAAGAGGCTGAAGACCAACGTCAAAAACATCGCGCTGCAACTGAGGAACGAATGGCTGCTCTACGTGAAGAGCAGGAGCGAAGACGGCGAGAATGGGAGCAAGAGGACCGCGAGCGCCTTGCAGCTCTTGAGGCACAACTACAGACTCAACAGGCTGAACGACTCGCAGAATCTCAACAGCGAGATTGGGAACAACTCGCAGACGACCAAGCAGTTCTCGCTGTAGATACCATCGTCACAGAGACCACAACGTCGGCACCAATTTTGACGCTTGAACCTTCCGTCGAGATGCCGAGTCCGTCAAAACTCGCAAGTGACTTGTTGGCTCCGTCCGTGGAGGAGACACGACACCAAATTCAAGCGCAACCAGAACTACCGAGTATGTTTGACCAGCTTGAAGCAGAAGAGCAGGCTCGAAAACGTCGAGAGCAGAAACGAAGAGCCTATGGGCCTGGACTGGTAGCAGGGAGCCATTTGACTGGGGAGCAGTACGACGAGGTCCGGTCATCACTCAAGCAGGACTTCCATGAAGATGTCCGAGCGAACGAGTCCAACATGAAGCGTGAATTGCGACGACGACGTGATGCTCAGGCCACTCGAGCGCAGAAGTACGTCCGCCGCTTCTTGGCGACAAGACGAGTAGATCGGATACGTCGTGAAAAGCAGCAAGAGCGCGTCAAAAACTTTGCAGGTGGTGAAATCGTCAGGATAGCTCGTGGTCGACTAGGACGTCAACGATTTAGTACGATACTCGAAGAGAAGCAAGAGGCTGCAAGGCGATTGCATGCAACAATTCGCATCCAGACCGTCTTCCGAGGTTTCTCGAATCGCGTAGCATACCGAGCAAAACTTCGAGAAAGTAAAGCGCGCTTGCTGGAGCGCGTGTATCGTGGTCACCTCGGACGAAAACGTGCTCGACGACTGCGCGAAGAGCAAGAGCGCCGCCGATTTCAGGACCGAAATGCTGCCAAAGTGCAGGCTACATGGCGGATGTACGTTGCGCGTGGCAAGTTTCTCACTGTTCGGTTCTCCGAGCTGGCAGCACTTGAGATCCAGCGGATGTATCGTGGACTTCTTGGTCGACGAGAAGCTGCGCGCAAGAAACAATGGCGAGATGCACCACCTGGAGCCGAGAGACTTGCACTGGGGCTTCAACTCATCGAAGGTTCAAAGCAGGCGTTTGAGCGACAGCAGAGCGAGCTGGATGCGCTTCATCGCGCACAAGAAGCAGCAGAACGTCAGGTGAGTATTGTGCACAACGAACTTGGCGAGGCTGAAAAAGAGCTGGCTGTGCTGGAGCGCGAACTGCAAGAGATCGATCAGCTAGATGCCGATGTACGCGAGTTGACACACGAGGCAGAGCGATTGCACGCTGGCGGTGTTGAAGGATTGCTCCGCAACCACCGATCGTCCTCGCAGCAGCAACCACTTGGAAACGGAGTCCCAGCTACATCGTCGTCACCAGACAGCAGTGATAGTGCACCGTACGAGCTTGGAGCGGAAAATGTGCTGGAGTCGAGAGAGGCTCTGAAAAAGCGCCAAGCCGATGCGTACGCGGTGGAAATGGCGCTCAGCATCAAGCGAAGCGAGCGTGAGAAGAAAAAGAGGGACCTGGAAGCTGAATTTGCCGGCGCATTTGCCGAGGTGCAACGAAAGCGAGAGGCCTTGGCTGCGCTGGAAGAACGACTCGCTGACATGGAGCAGACCCGCATGCGAAAGGATCGCGAATTTGCACGACTGCAACGACACCTCATGGAGTTGCTGGAAGAGCAAAAGCTGGAGCTTGAGAACTTGCGTGAGAAGGGTATTGAACTCGAGACAGCCACTGCCACATCGGCTGCCGCGGCAGCAGCAACAGCAGCCAAGGCGCGTGAGCATGAAGCACGATCGCAGGCAATGTTCGAGTCCACGGAGGAGCTCATGAAGTTCCAGTTCATGTCCATGTCGTTGTCGTACTTCAGCTCACTCAACATGCTCAAGAACTTGCGTGATATCAACGCCGACACCACTGCATCGGCCATCACTACCACAGCGGAGACCGCTGCTACTGCTGCTGCCGCGGCGGCTGCTGCCAATATCACGCCGGTCACTGCGGCTCTCGCAAAGAAGAAAGCGGGTGGAGACGCCATCAGCAATTTGCTAACGACGGTGGCCCAGCGCAAGCAGCACGAGTTGGCACAGCAGCAACGTGAAGAGGATGAAGCCTTGGCACCAGGAAAACAACAACCATTGCCCGAGGAACTGCGCGCGTGGACTGTTGACGATGTGGGTCGATGGCTCGACAGTTTGTCATTGCCGCAGTACAAGGCTGCATTCCGTGAAGGCGCTGTGGACGGTGAGTTCCTCATTGAACTCCGCGCCGAGGACATGGCTGAAGTGCTGGGCGTCTCACACAAGCTTCACGTGCGCAAATTGGTGACAGCACGGAACAAACTGCTGCCTTTGACGGCGGCCGAACGCGTGCAGTTGGATGCTGTCAACCACGAAGCAAATGCTGCACGTGCACGCGGACAGGAGCCATCAGCAGGTGAAGAAGTATCGCTGGAGGTTGACACGGTGTTCTCGCAGGCGCGCAACGGACGGATGAAGCGGCTTGTCGAAAGTCTGGATGCAGGCTTCCCCGTCGACAGTGAGGACGACAAGGGCAACACGTTGTTGCTACTTGCATGTCAAAATGTGAACCAGCGCATGGTAGAGCTCCTGGTCACACGAAGAGCCAATGTTAATCACCGCAATGCACAAGGCAACACCCCGCTGCACTTTGCGATGGCCTACGACGGTGAAGGCGCTCTGGGCGAGTACCTGATCGCACACGGCGCCGACGACACCATTGAAAACAACAGCGGCCTCACTCCATACGACGGCCTCACAGCGGAGTAAATGACGAACTTCGCATCAAGACAAGTTGCTATAGACATTCGCGCCAGCTCGCATCGTTCGCGAGCTCGGACGCTATATTTTTGTGTTCCATTCTGCTGGTATACCAATGAAGCCTTCCGCGATGCGCATGGCGATTAGATAATACATACTACAGCCCTCGTTTCCACAATCGAGGTGCTCCGGCAATTCCTTGCAGCTCCGCGGTCGCTTGACGAGGCCCTTGTTATTCTGATGCTGTATCGTCATCTTAGGCGTCCACCCGGGCCTCAGCCGCACCACGTGCGTGAGAGGCCATCATGCGGTTAACGGCATTGACGTAGGCCGTAGCCGACGCCACCAGGATGTCGGTGTTGGCACCGTGGCCAACAAACTGGCGGTCACGCGTCACACCGGTCTGCGCGTTGACGTGCTTCTCGTCTTCAGTCTTCTCCTCCTCTTCCTTGTCCTCCTGCACACGCACAGTCACCTCACCCAAAGCGTACGTGCCATCGGTCACACTCTCGACGGAGAAGTCGTTCAGCTTGATGCTGTCCATGCCAGTAGCGCGCTTGATAGCCACGTAGATGGCATCAATCGGACCAGTGCCCATGGCAGCCTCGCTCACCTCCTGACCATCCTTGTGGGCAAGCGTGACAGTGGCCGTAGGCTTCACGAGGTTGCCGGCAGTCACGTGCACGGACTGCAGCGTCCAGAAGACCTCCGGCTTAAACAGCTCATCCGAAACAATCGCCTCCATGTCGGCATCCGTGACTGTCTTCTTCTCGTCAGCCAAGACTTTGAACTTCTCGACGTAGTAGTCGAGCTCCTCGGGCGTAAGGTTAGTGTAGCCAAGCTGCTGGAGACGCTTGCTGTACGCGTGGCGTCCCGAGTGCTTGCCGAGCACCATCTTGTTCTCGCTCAGACCAACCGACTCCGGCAGCATGATCTCGTACGTGGCCTGGTGCTTCAACACGCCGTCCTGGTGGATACCGGACTCGTGGGCGAAAGCGTTGGAGCCAACGATGGCCTTGTTGGGCTGGATCGACATACCAGTGTAGTGGCTCACCATGCGGCTGCAGCGCGTGATCTGCGTCGAGTCCACGGTCGTGTACACGGGGAAGTGCTGCGGGCGGGTCTTCAGGGCCATCACCAGCTCCTCGAGAGCCGTGTTTCCGGCGCGCTCACCAATGCCGTTGATCGTGACTTCGACCTGACGAGCTCCGCCTTGCACAGCAGCCAGCGTGTTGGCCGTAGCGAGACCCAGATCGTTGTGGCAGTGCGTGGAGAAGATGGCCTCGTCAGCGCCCTCCGTGTTGTCGATCAAGTAGCTGAAAAGCGATCCGTACTCTCCCGGGACTGTGTAGCCGACCGTGTCGGGGATGTTGAGGGTCGTGGCGCCGGCCTTGATGACCTCGGCGAGCACGTCGCACAGGAAGTCGGGGTCACTGCGTCCGGCGTCCTCCGTGGAGAACTCGACGTCGTCCGTCAAGCTGCGCGCGAACTTGACGGCGTCCACGGCGCGTCGGATGCACTCGTCGCGCGAGATCTTGAGCTTGTACTTGAGGTGGATGTCGGACGTGGCCAGGAACGTGTGGATGCGGTGCTTGGGCGCGTGCTTGACGGCGTCGTAGCAGCGCTGGATGTCCTTCTCCATGGCGCGCGCCAGGCCGCAGATAGCCATGGGCTCGCCCGTCGCGCGGTTGGCCGTGAGCGGGCCGATCTCCTTGGCGATGGCCGACACGGCGTCGAAGTCGCCGGGTGACGAGATGGGGAAGCCCGCCTCGCACACATCCACGCCGAGCGCGCTCAGGCCGCGCGCGATGTCCAGCTTCTCCTTGAAGTTGAGCGTGGCGCCGGGCGACTGCTCGCCGTCGCGCAGCGTCGTGTCGAAGATCACGAGACGCTCCTTGCCGGCTTCGGCGGCGGCCGCGTTCGAGAAGGCGCGGCGCGCGTTGGCCCGGGCCGCGCGCTTGGCGATCGACTGCATCATCATAGTGGCAAGTGCGTTGGCTCTACAGCGGAGCGAGAGTGAAGGTCACTGCTGCGCTCGAGATGGCGGAATGCGGAATGAGCGGCGTGTGTTGCAGCTGGCGCGGGCGTTTGAGCAAACACGACAGAGCCTGCATCAAGCTGCGGCAAGTTGATGCACCACCAGCACCAGGACCCGCGATCTTGAAGGCTGGCCAATCGCGACGCGCGAAGGGGAGTTTGAACCAATGGGTGGGACGCGTAAAAAGGGCGTAAAAAGTCGTGCGTGACGTAAATAATAATCTCTTGGCGCGCAGCGCTCCACGAGACAGGCAAAAGCTCAGCAAAGCTGTGCCGGTGTCTTGCCGGTCGAGCGCGGTGATCACGGTGATACCACCGCCACTTCGCCACAAGAACGTGATAGCTGATGTCGTGGTGAGCGTGCGTCGCCCCGTCAACACGTTTCGCTGCTGGGGGCGACCAACTCGGAGCGTGGTGGGGAAAACGGGCCTTCGGTGATGTTCAACCAGGTCAGCACGGACCTCGCGAGTTCAACATGGATAGCAGGCCATGCACACGACATCGAATGCCAGCTCTGAGCTGCAGGCCACGCGATTGTTTCCTGAACTCAGACGTTGACTCCTGCTTGCTCTCCTGGCTGCAGCCATCTCACGGCAGCATTAATAAGCTTAGCCATTTCCGCGTACATGTACCTGAGGCTCAGAACCAGGATAGGAACAAGCTTGTGGCGCCCAATCCGAGGGCCCTTTCCTTGAGGCCTCATCAGATGGTTGCCTTCAACCTGGGCTTCTAACACACAGCGCCAAGCGATAGCGCTGCCGGAACATGCAACCAACACAATGAACCAAACAAGCAACCAAGGTGCTGCAGCCACACTGCGGCACTGGTGCTGGACGCGCAAGGTCAACGTAGCGGCTTCGTGTACCGGTACCGTAAGCGCGGTACATGACATCGTCGGCTCCCATTGGCTAATTCTCCCTCCGACCGTTACGCCGCAGTGCGCCATGTTGCGTTGAGCACATAATCAGCTGAGCCCTCGAGACCTCGTAGTTGCTCTTCCAATGGCGTCTCGGCCGCTCGACGTGCCCCCGGGGCGCCCTGCTGCCCGCTCCCCAGTACGGCCGAACGTGGCGCTGCGTTGGATGAACTCGGTTGCACCAGCGTCGGACGTCTCCAAGACCGCGCCTTCCCCCGTGAAGAGATGGCCTCCTCCGTCGAAAGTTGCTGCCCCGCCTCATGCTACAGCGATCACTCCATCGACGCCGACACCTGAAACTGCGAAGAAGAAATTGGTGTCGACGGGATTTCAGTCTGCCCGCGCTGTGTTTGAAGCCAAGAACGCTGCTGCCGTTGCTGCTACTCCACCGCCAGCACTCACTCGTCGCCGATTGACGTTCCCCTCTCCACCTGCACCAGCAGTCGTGAAGCAGAACTCAGCATCATCGGATTTGTCCAGCTCTTCATGCAGCACAGTAGAGTCCGAGAACGACCGCAAGCTAGAAGAGCTTTGCGAGGAGGTGAAGAGAGTCTCGACGGTTCGGCCGAGTGAGGTCAAAAAGATAGAAAAGGAGTCAGTTGTGGCTTCCGCTGCAACCGCTGTAACAGCACCGACTTACCCAGCGCCGAGCTCACCAATTCCGATGAAACAAGCTCCTCAACCCCAAAGCCCTGTATTGATGGGTACAACAACCGTGCCAGCTAAACAAGAGCTGTCAAACAGTACCAAGTTCGATCCGTTCCGACTTCTTTTTCCAGTTGAAGTGGTGCCTAAACTCCCCGATGAAGTGGCGTGCCTCTATGATAGCGCTGCTATCGAAATGCAGAAGAGTATCAAAAAGGTGGTGCGCAAACTGCTCAAGAAAAACAAAGCTCGACAAGAGGAGTTCAGGGCCAATTCCCGGCTCTTTGGCACTGATATCATGGACTCTCACACCTACTTGGACACGCTGATCAAGGACTTCGGCGCTATTCGTGCACTGCAATTAGTTCCAAGCTTGCTGAGTGTCCAGCCCGATGCCCTAAAGAGCAATGCACTCCTTCTGACCGCCAAAAATTATCTATTGCGAAACGAAGATGCATTGGAGCGTGAACTACGGACCTTGCAGAATACAAGTGCCAAGGAGAGCACCAAGACGGATATCGTGTCCACTGATGATCGTGTGTCCACCCAGCTCGCGGAAGCTGACACACTGCAGAATCGATCACCTATTATCGAAATGCCAGTGAAGCATGTCCCCACTACACCTTCTACGCCGGCAGCAGTGCCCGACCAAGTAACCCCTCTGGTTAACGCGGCTCAATCTAGTGCCCAAATCTCCGTGACTGGATGTGCTCATACGACAATCGTCAAGAATACGACCCCAGAGTTTCCAGTTTCTGCTTCCGAGGTTGTTGCTTCACCGGGCGTCATGCTGGCGCAGAAAGAACCAGCGCCTCCTAAGCCTGCGGAAGGGGTGGTACTATCCAATGGTGTTCTCCAACCAGCAGAACCGATGCCAGAACCTCAAGAGGCAGCACTAACTGGATCGCCACCACCTGTGATCAATGTTGCGGTGAGTGCTTCAAGTCCGACATCGACGACGCTGCTTACTGTACCCAAGATTAATGCCGATCCAGTCGTCAAGAAGCGCACCGAGTTCAGTACACCCAGCGACAGCGAAGAAGAATTTCGCCCCGAAAGCCTTTTCGGAGAGTCTATCAAGCCGCAACAGATTAAACCCAAGGAAGCTGTTGCTGCCACCTCCCCCGTGTCTTCGACGCATAGTTTCGACGAAGCAGAAAGTTTGTTTGGGGAGCGTCTATCTTTCTCTTCTCATACTAGCACCGGCCGGCGGAAGACTGTAACGTGGGGCGAGACCCGAACCGTGGTGGTCCCTGTGGAGCGTGTCTCGACTGTCAAGATGAAGCCCGCCCCGCTCATTTTCGGCCCCGCAACCGCTGCCGCCTTCGACTCGGACTCGGACGAATCAGACTTTAGCGATTGAGAAGACCATCGTGCGTTCTGTGACCTGGAAAATGAAAACTACCGTGTAAATAACTGTAGTGTCCATTTTGTTTAGCTTGTCAAAAGCAAAACCATAAAAAAACAACTACAACTTGCCCTTCATGACGTTCCATAGTCTCAACTATTCCAGCACACAGGTTCCGGTTCTCAATCAGTCGACAACAGCAACAAGGTCAACCAGGATGTCTTCGCCTCAGATGCAGCCTCGGCAGCGGCCCAGCAGCGTCGCGAGCCTGCACGGCGACTTCCGCGTGGAAGTGCTGGGCAGCCAGGAGTCTCTGGACTTGGATTGCGGCAAATTCTACACGGTCCGTAGCCTGTTTTGCTCCTTCCAGCTACTGTATCACAACATCTCACCTCACACTGCTGTAGGAATACATTCTGCGGTGCTCGTGGATCGAACGCAATGGAACGCCAGAGGTTTGATGAATCGCAGCAATGCAATGGAGGCAGGAGACTCACGTGGACGGCGCTGATGTGCAGATATGGGACGTCGTGCGCCGCTATCGCGAGTTCTGCGCAGTCGACATTTTGGTGCGGATCTTGGGGCCGTGCAATGGCTGCCAACCCACTCATAAGTGCGATCTCTATTGCGTTTGTGCAGCTACGTGAGAAGTATCCGTCGCGGGCGCCCATGTTCCCGTACTTGCCGAGCAAGAAGTACATTGGGTCCTCTCTGTCCGCCGACTTTGTGGACAAGCGGCAGCGAGATCTCGGCTACTACATGATGTCCATCCTGCACAGCTGTCCATTGGTACGGTAAAACTTGCACTATCGTCCCTAGCTGCTTACTAACTGACTGCACCAATGTACTGCGTGCAGCTCGTGCAAGACGAGATCATTGACTCGTTCCTGGACATCAAGCGACACATTCTGGAGCGCGCGAGGGAGGAAGCGAGCGACAGCCGCTCGTCCTCCACCCCCACGCACACTACAACCGGTACCGGCAGCAGCAACGGCGGCATGAGCCCCATGCGGCTGCAGCTCTAACCCCAACTCAATACACTAGGATCCACTATCGCAAGTCTCGTTCCCTCACCAATTCGTCTTGGAGAGAAGGAAAGTATACAAACTCTTATACAATCGGTTTCGAGAGGGTCTCACGAGTTAGTGGCTTGCACACCCACAAGCTCGCTGCGGACCGGCCTAAACGTGGCGCGACGCCGGGAGAAGTTTCGGCGCGTTCGTTACCGTACGCAGGGCAAGACAGGGCAGGGAAGATGGCGCTCGCGGACATCATGTCGGTGGAGATGAGCGCCAAGTACATGGACTCGAGCAGCTCGTCCAGTCTGTCGTCCGACTCGGACGACGCGCTGTCGTCCTCCAGTTCGTCCCTCCTCTCGTCGTCCAACTCCGAGTCGGACTCGGACGCGCCTCGGGCGTCCGTGAAGAAGAAAGCGGCGCCTCGACCGCGTGCAGGGAAGAAAGCGGACGCGGACGACTCGGACTTTGAGGAGGGGAAGAAGAAGAAGAAGAAACCGGCAGCGCCCAGACGTTCTCCAGTCAAGAGCAACGGGAAAGCGGCTCCGGTGGCTGCGCCGCCGAGTCTCCCACCCCCTCCGCCGCCACCGCCACCTCCAGCGGAGGATTCGTCCAGTAACAGCTCGTTTAGTTCGAGTTCCAGCTCGGACTCGTCGGATCTGTCGGACTCGGAGACGCCGCTCCCCCGCCGCTTCCTCCAGCGAGTGGAGCAATTTCTGCAGCGTCAAATGGTGTTGCTGCTGCTGCTCGACCACCGAAACGGAGAGCGGCGACGAAGAAAAAGACGGAAGCGAGTCCGTCGTCGTTGAAAGTCACGCTCAAGCTCCCACCGGGGTTTATTGCACAGAACGGGAGTGCAGCGGCGACGAACGCACCCGCAGCTTCTAATCACGCGCAGATGAGCTTCCACACGGCAGATTCAATGCCGAAACGCTCACGGACACCTACAATTGCAGCAAATGCACGGAAAGCGAAAGCATCCGCAAGCTCGCGGTCTGCCAAGAAGAAACAGCCAGCAAGTCGGGTGCAGAGTGCTCAGGGTGTAGTGGGTGCTCCCCATGGGAACGGAGTACCTGCTGCGGCGCCGATGGCCACAAGTGGTCCTGCCATTTTGCCCAAACTGATCCCCACTGGGCCAACAGAACCTTCAGGCGAGATTCGAGGTGCGAAAGAGCTCTCGCTGGTGGATCCTTCTCTTGTTGGAGACAGACCTGAAGAAACGATCGAGTCCAATATTCCGACACATTTCGACGACCCTTATGCACATGGAGGCGATACACTGCGTCTTCTGGATATGTTTTTCTTCTGCGATGAGAATGGGTACGCCGACACCTTCGCTCTGTGTTCGATGAAAAGTGTATATTCTAATAACGTTGATCGTTGGTTTCTACAGCAAGGCTATAAGTCTCGAGATATTAGACCGACCTAAGGACCAGCGTCCGAAAATCATGGGGTTTGGAACCCTGGTAGAACATCTGCCGCTTGCAGAGCGACCACTTCCAATTAGACCCATTCTTGCGTCTCCCGCGTTCCCGTCGCGCTCTAAGAAACGCCCAAGGGCGGATTCAGCTTCGTCGACCCCAGCAAAATCGCCATCTTCTAAGGCAAGAGCAAGACCCAACATAGGTAAAAGAAATGTTGCTGCTGCTTTGAACCAAGATGTGTATGCTGTAGTACTAATTGTTGTCATTATGCTGTCACAGATGGCACGGCGAACGACAGCAAGCGCCCAAAAATGGAGGACGAAACCATGTATCAAGGCGATGGAGAGTTCGAAGACGAGGAGAGCGAGACCACTCAACCCGTGGACTCCGGTATATTCCAGCGGTCGACTGTCTACCGCTTTCCTAGTCCTATTTTACCCGACACGGTTATCTCAAATGGACGGGCAATCTGGCTCGGATAGTGGCGGCAGCGATCTAACCTCAGATGACGAGGATATTCGTTCTGGTCGAAGTGGATCTGGGTTGGCTTCCGAGAACGACAGTGAGCTCCTCTCGTCTGCGACTAGCAGCTCTAGTGGAAGTGGAAGCGACAACGATGGAGGGTCGGGTAATTCTTCGCCGTCGTCTGCGGGAAGTGGTGCCGAAAGTGGGGAAGGCTTACCGACAACGAATCGACGCTCGCCAGCTACAAACTCTGTGACTTCTCAGGCTGCTCATTTACCGCAGCAAGTCGCCGAGCCAGCAGACCTCCCCGTTGGCAGACCGCAGAGGCGACCGAGCACACGAGTGGATTCCAGGAACGCGGGCTTGCCGGCTGATGTGGTCGAGCTCATGCGGACCGACCAAGCTGTTGAGGTCAATGCCAAGGGCACTCCGGATGTACTTAATTTGATGGAGTGCGGCTTCCGACACCCGTCAAGCTATTCACGGACTCGAGTTTGGCTTCCTGAAATTACGGATTGGTGCCTGGACTACGCCGAGGGGGACCCAACGTTGTGGGTTGTCACGCCTCACTCTTGGTACAAGATTGCTGGGCCTTTGTCTGGACTATTACCTCACTCATCGTATCGTCAGACTTTCAAGCACGTCCGCCATTTATTTGAGGCGAGCTATCTTGTGGCATACGTTCTCAAGGAATGGTTGCCGATTAACAAAAAAGTTTCCTACCGAGCTACTCTCCAGCAGATTATTGAGCTGTCTTTGAACGGCAGGTATCGAGTGGTACGGACAGTATATATGTTGGTGGTGTGAGGGTCGTGGCTGATCATCTAACTTTGATGTTGTTGAATAACACGTGTGTTTGCAGTCTGCCTGGTTTCTTGTAAAGAACTACCCGTTTATTCGAGCCCAGATTTCCAATTTGTTCCCGGACAAGGAAGTGTACCTGAATTCTATGTTCTTTAAACAGCTGCATCGTTTGCACGAAAATTACACGCTACGTGTGGCAAGACATCAAAAAGAAATGGCGGAACGTGAAGTTCGACGCGAAAAGCGTGAAAACGAACGCCTTCGAAAGAAACAGCGAGTCGAGTATGAAAGGCAACTGATGAAAGACGAACTCGATGAAGAGCGAAAAGTGAAAGAGCACGATTTGCTATACCCTGTAGAGGATCTGCGACTACTGGAAGGGGACGCAGTTAATGCCAATAGTCTACCTTTGTCTTGCTCGAGTCTAAAGGGCGTTGAGGGCCCACTTCTTGGCGAGCTAATCATGGCTTGGCAAACGATCAGCACTTTCAAGGATTTTGTGGGTCTTGAAGCGATTTCGTTGGAGGCACTTGTGGAATGTATAACGACCAGTTGTGACGAAGGCACCCATGTTGGATTAACTCGGATTTTTATGGCGTTCCTCCGTGTAATCTTGTCGGAAAAATCGTTCATATCGCTGCTGGACGACCTTGCCGTTGAAGGTAACATCAAGGTTTCGGATCTGTTTGTGAATTGCGAAAGGACTTATGGAATTTGCGAGCGAGCGTACGGAGACATGTTGAATGCTGTCACTTGGCAAGAGATCCTTCGTCAGTTGATGTCGAAGGACCTGGGAATCGATCCATCCATTGGTCATGCAGAACCATTAGTTGGGTGTGAGATTGTCCGGCAGACTCTATACATGCAAACAAACTCGACACCGTTTAATTCTCCTGTGGATACGACTGTTAAGGGCCTAGAGGACTACTCTCAAATCATTAAACAGCCGATGGATCTAGGTACTATCAAGAGGAAAATTGATTCGGGAGATTACGAGGGGCCGGGCGGCTATGAAAAATTTGCTGAGGATATTCGACTAGTGTGGGATAATGCTGTGCTGTACAATGGTGAAGAGTCAGAAGTAGGCCGTGCTGCCTTAGCATTGTCGGACGTGTTTGAGCAAGATTACGAACGTTTCGTGATTGGACGTGTTCGTGCGAACCAGAGCAGGATCGAAGGTTGCAAGAAAGCGAAAGAATTGCTGCAAGATCCATCTGCAAAGAAGCTCAACACTTTCAAGTACGTCGACGTGGTGTACGGCTTGTATTGTTTTGAGTTTCACGAGCTTCCGACGTCATACAAAGTTGGCGCACTTTCATGGATTTGCTCGGAGTTCTTGACCCTTTCTAGTATTCGAACCTACATGGCATCTCAAGTGGATCAGGAAATGCTGATCCACAAGAACCATAGAAAACGCGCAGCAGATTTGGACGCTCGGAGAAAGCACTCCGATAAAATGCGGCGTGAAAGGGAGAATGCTTTTAGAAGGGATTGTGCTAGTCAAGGCATACATCCTAATTCACATAACGTTTTTTCGGAAGGTATTAAGCGCAGACACGAATTCATCGGCAAGTTTTTCGAGGATATACAAGTGGAGAAGGCAGAGGATGAGAAGAACCTGGAACAAGAGAAAAAAGTGCAGGCGGAAGAAATGACAAGTGAACTTAGCTCAGTTGTTATTCGTGAAGCACCTCTGGGGAGAGACAGATATCACAATTCGTACTATATGTTCAAGCACGATACCAAGCCGCGGCTGTTTATCGAACGGGGGATTCCGGAGATTTTGTGGTTTGTGACAGCAAAGCTCAGCTTACGACAATTCTGGAGTGGCTAAACCCGAAAGGCATTCGTGAGTTCAAATTGTTGACGAAACTGCAGGAGGTGATGGATAAGCTAACTGCTGCCTTCGATGAAGAAGAAGGCAAGCAGGATGGAGACATTGCCACAGAGATGGTGTGGAATACTAAGGATGGTATTGAGCTGCAAATGTTTCCTCTTCCGGGTGGCGGCATCAAAAGTGAAACTATGACTATTACAGACACGGACAAGGTCATTAAGTCACATGACGTTGCCCGCAAAATGCTACTTTGTTTGAAGCAGCACTTGGAGAGCACAAACACCTTGCCTGATTCATGGGAAGGCTCGGAGACGTGGAGTAACCGTGTCGAGGAAGCAAAGACATTTAAAGAACAACTTGATCTGTTTGCTGAGCTGGAACATGCTGCAGTGGTAGCTCTGAGATCGGGTGTGGAGACAATTCGATCGTCGTGGCAGCGAAAACGTCATGAATGGCGGTTGGCACTCGAGGGTTCATGTACATATGCGCAGCTGGTTTTTCTTCTTCATCTACTGTTAGAGGAGTTTATTAACGTGGAAGCTTTCATGGATCTGCACATCCGACTAGATCGTCGTGAGTGGCTGAAGCTTCGACCTAAGGAGACTCGAAACTTTATTCCCGAGGCCGGAAAGGTTGTTGTGTACTTTGGAGACGGCCACTTGTGGGCGTTAAAAGAAGACGAAAAGAGCAAGAAAAAGCGCTTCACCCAAAAAAGCGATACTCCGATTCGGAATGCGACTATGATTTGCACGGTGGAGAAGGTGTCTTATCACCATGGCGGCGGTGACCCATATGCATTGGCGGTTTTGAAGCCTGTTTCGGATACGGAACAACACGAATACGTTCGCAAGCCTGGAGAACTTTTATGCCCCTTACCTTCGCGAGAGCAACGACTCGCGAGAGTGTTTCTGCGAGTTTTGGCTAAGCTCAAGATGCTAGCCGACGCTGGACCGTTCCTGGAGCCCGTGTCAGATCGGGAGTTCCCACAATACAAGGAAATTATCCCGCACCCGATGGATCTTGGCAAAATGACCGACAAAGCAAGTAACCTCGAGTACAAGAACTCGGCTGAGTTTATGACCGACCTAAGACTCATGCGCGACAATTGCCAGCTCTTTTGTGAAGGCCGCTTTCCGACACTACCGCCGTTAGCCCACAACTTGGTGAACGTTGCGGATGGGCAAATCAAAAAGTGGAGCAAGGAGATACGTGCATGCGAAGATAACTCTGACGCCTCGTCGTCGGTGAAAACTGACAGCGCACTGTTGTCGGAGGAGAAGGAAACAGTCGGACACAATGAAGAAGGCAAGGTGGAGCTGCCGAACCGTTCGATTATGACCATTTTGCGCCTCGAAAATCGATTGCCCGAGTACATTGTGGATATTAGTCGTTACGCGTGGGCTGTGAATCGTACGTGGCATTGTGGAGAACATTTCCAGATGCTGTTCCGCAACCCCCAAGGGTACCCAGGCGAGTACTACGGAGGCGTGACAGCAGGATCGTTGCCGTTTGATGACCAAGGCATGCTACCATGGGAGGCGCTGCGCATTACTTGGGATGAGGACGATGGGTCGGATGACAATCGCATTAACCCTTGGTACGTGACTTGAATTGAAATAATGGCTGGGATGCTTGACTGGTATCTCACATTTTATTGTTGTACTACCTGACTAACAGGGAAGCGGAGTTTCCTCGTGGTGGGAATCGGGCATAGATAGATAGATGCTCCAGGATCCCGGTTTTGTCTGTGCTAATCAACGTGCTCTGCACTAGCAAGTGTTAACAAGTCAGCCCAACGATGCGGATCAGCATGACTCTGGATGGGCAGTGAGCAGTATCAAGGTGCAAATTGAATAGTATTGTCGAGTCATGACGGAGTTGAAGAGCACCTCCAGCCCCTCACGTTGCGTGTTCTCTATTAAGCTTGTTTGCCTGACACATGTGGTCTATTGCTTTGTGGTAAGTACAGAAGCTGGATACCTACAGATGAGTGTGTGGCCCAGTTGCACAGTTCGTGCTCCGTTTTTGCATAGCTGCGATTGAAGACCGCCGGATAGGGAGTTGAGTGCCTTCCCGCCTCTCGTTATTTCCCAGTCTCACAGCAAGAGAGGATGTGGACGCTCTCACAGCATGTATCAAGCCAACAGAACGCTGTCCTTGTTGGAACCGCTTTCGTTGTTGCTCTTGTTGGCTGGGGGGCGCTCGCTCACGCACTACGCACCCCAGAGCAAAAGACTGCGGATGAAAGCTTTCGACGGATTCACCGACCTTCGTCTACGCTGCCTGTACTGGGCAATACGCTGGATGCCATGTTCTACCAAACAGAACGCTTTGTTGACTGGATGGCCGACCAGAGCGCACTTGCAGGCAGAAAACCGTGGCTCATGAGCATCGTCGGACAGCCTCCAACTTTCGTGATCTCGTCACCTGAAAGTTACGAAGACTTGTTCTAGAACCAGCTCCACGTCTTCGAGCGCGGCGCTACCATGTCGTACATTTTCAAAGACTTCCTAGGCGAAGGTATTATCGCTGCAGATGGCGCTAAGTGGCAGCACCAACGCAAAACAGCCAGCCATTTGTTCACAAACCGAACGATGCGCGAAGTGATGGCGAGGGAGGTCCATGACAAGTGCATCAAGCTCCGCAATCTTTTGGATCGCTGTGCACAAGAGCAGAAGACAGTGAGCTTGAAGTCTCTCATTTCTAAGTTCACAAGCGACGTATTCACGAAAATTGGGTTCGGTGTGGAGCTGCACGGGCTGGATGCCAGTAAACTGGACTTGGAGCAGGAACACCCGTTCATCCAAGCTATCGATGCCATGTCACGTCTACTGCAGCTTCGCTGCCAACAACCGATGTTCCTTTGGCGATTGAAGCGATGGTTGAATGTGGCCGAGGAACGGGAGGGCAAGAAAAATATGGCTATCATCACAGCGGTCGTCAAGGACGTAATGATGCAGTCACTGGCTCAGAAGGATATGCTACCAGCTACCAGTATGGAGGAAACCGAGCTGCGGGACCCGAAGACCCTAACCAAGGATCTTGTCTCGTTTTTCATGGAGTTTGGGCTAACGGATGCTCAGCAGCTTTAAAACATGGCCGTCAACTTTTTCTTCGCAGGCAAAGACACATCTTCATTCGTGCTTTCGTGGTTTGTGGTGATGATGAACCGGTACCCGGAGGTGTTGCGTAAAATTCGTGAAGAGATTCGCAAACAACTGCCGGAACTGCTCACTGGAGAGATTGACACACCAACGATGGAGCAGTTAGGCCGACTCAAGTACCTCGAAGCCGCAATGTGCGAAAATCTGCGGTTAAACACGAGCATGACGACACGTTCACCCAGCCAAGATACGACTTTGAGTTGCGGGACGTTCATTCCAAAGAACGCAATTGTGTACGTTTGCCATTACGCGTCTGCGCGACTCAAGTCATTTGGGGTGAAGATGCTGCGGAGTACAAACCCGAGCGCTGGCTCGACCTGGACACGGGCGAGCTGCGTCATTTCTCGCCTTTCAAGTTCGTCACGTTCCTCGCGGGCCCACGCCAATACATTGGGATGCGCTTTGCGATGCATGGTGGCCGCCATGCTTTGCAGTCGCTACGATATCCAGACCGTCGAGGACTCTTTTCATCTGACGTACGAGCTTTCCACTGTGTTCCCAGTCAAAGGTAAACTATTGTGCACAGTCAAGCGCGTCACGCCGAAACCTTACTGAAGTATTAGCGGCCAAGACCTACACATGTAGCCATCTCTGTTGAATATGTAGCCATCTCCTGAATATCTGCACACAGTTTCGCAAGTGTACCGCCCGAAGCGGTACCGCCTGTCGTTCCTACGAGCCATCCGTCAGTCGCCATAACCCCCTGAATACCCTGTAGCAATGGCCGAAGTGCAGGTGTCTCGCCGCGACTCGGCGGCGTCCGCCCCCGCGTCCCCCGACGAGCTGCTGCGCCGCGTGCTGGACGAGGAGAACCCGACGGTGTCGGCGCCGCTGGTGTCCGCGCTGTCCGTGGACGCGACGCTCGCGCGCTTCGCCGGCTTCATCACGCGTGTGGAAAGCGCGGAACAGCTTCCCGACGGTCCCAAGGCCCAGCAACTCGCGACTGCCGACGCCGCCGCCGCGCGCCGCGAAGGGGAGACGACGGACAACGTGACGCCGGAGCTGCTGACGTCCTATCGCGCCACGATGCTGCTGACGAACGACGACACGGCGGACGCGCTGCTCACGTTCCTTGGGGACAAGAGCCAAATTGATCACACGCTGTCTGTTCCCCGTGTTCCAGAGCGACGCCAAGGGCAACTTGCGCCACGCCTGCAGAGTCATCGACCACCTGCTGCGCTTCTATCTGGACGACGTGTACGATGTGCTGGGCAAAGACGCCAAGACCGTGCAGAGGTACATGGGCAGCATGCTGCCGTACCTCGACCACGCGCCCGTCGCCGAGCTCTTTTTGACGCTCGTGTGCAAGCCGCACAGCGCCGCAGTCATGCGGTTCTACGCCTCCACGCCCCCCAAGAAGTGGGCCTTCTTCCGTGCACTGTCGGAGTGGAAGGTGCTGCTGGTGCTCGCTGACCACGTGTGCAGCGTCGAGTACGGAGAGACTCACACTATTGGAGCCGCCGATGTGTTTGTGGAACTGCTGGATCGTCTTGCCGCCGATGAAAATGGACAGTTGCTGCTCCAGCCGGCGGCGTACTGCCCCGAGCTGCTAGAAGGACTTATTCGTGCAGCTGTGGAGCCGGAGGACAGCAAGAGCAAGGAGCCGCAGAGAAGCGTGGGCCAGCGCACCGCGGCGATGAAGTGCGTCTTCCGGTTGTTGCAGAAAAGTACACTGGAAAAGGTGCAGGGACCACCCACCAGCCCGTACCAGTCTTTTGGGGCTACTATTGTGAACTTGGTGCCTAACCAGTTGGGACCGCTGCGTGAGAAAATTTACGAGCTTGTGGAGCAACACTTGGGTGACCTTTTGAAGTATTTGATTCAAAAGTATGTGAGTCAACAGAATATTGAGATGCCTGACGAGGAATCTGGAAAACCGTTGCCCGACGGAGCCGTTCGTCATACTGCGTATGTGGTCAAGGTGCCGTTTACGGAGCTGCGCCTCACGCTGGTGGAAGCACTGGTGGAGATCGTGGCACACAACCCTCGATTGATGAGTGAACACTTTGACGCAAATGTTTGGCGCGTGCTGGTGACGTGGTTTTTCGAGTATTCTCACAACAATCTGTATCACGCAGCTTTTTACCAGCTTGTCTTTATTGCGCTGCGTACCGACAATCAGCAGGCTTTGGAAGTACTTGTAAAGAAGTTGAAATTGGTTACGCTCTTGGTGGAGCACTATCGTGCCGACGGTGATACTACTAGCAACAAAGGTTACATCATGCAGATTTGCAATGCGATTCGTCTACAAGCTGCGTCGCAGTCACCTGAAGCCTTTCTGCGCAACTTTTTGCAGTCGCACACGACGTGGCGTGGATTTGAGCAGGAGCTGCGCGAGCAGACTACGCTGTTTTGTGTGAACGGTCTAGGCTTTACGGTTCCTCAGGCAATTCGTCCGGGGTACCAAAAAGATTCCTGGCAGATGCTGAATGAAGAGCAGGCTGGCATTGACCACGGATCTGAGTTCGCGCGCTCGCTAGGCTTTGTCGATGACGTGGCATGGCCCGAAGATGATGTTGCAGACGGCAACAAGAAGCGCAAGAAAAAGAAGAAAGGCAAGCGGAGTGCGAATCACCCGAATCATGACGCCGACGAAGCGTACAGCACCGATGATGACTCAATGCCAGAGAATGTTGCGGCGGCGGCTTTAATAGCTGCAGAGGAGGCAGAGTTGGCTGCAAATGGATCTATAGGCTCTTCGAATGGGGTGGGTACACCCAAGAAGAAGAAAACGAAGAAGAAAATCCACAAGAAATAGAGCTCCGCATTCTTGTGTTTTGACAGGAGAGCAGGTAAGTTAGGTAGAGACCGTGGTGGTGGGGTGCCACGATAGCGAATAGGAGATGTAGGTAGCTGGAGGCCGGGATTGTTCATTCGTCGAAACACGATTGACCAGCACAATACTGCAAATTTGTTTGGTGTAACTTGGTCTCTGAACTTGCACCCAGCGCTTTAATTCGGCTTTTGGTGCATGGTCTCGAGGTGTTTATCTTGGTGTCGTCGGAACTCTTGCAGCTTTTCCATAGCGGACCTGTAGAACGAGTATGCGGTCGCTGGTTTCGAGTGGACCGATAGTTTCTGCAGCACGAGGGCAAAATGACAACTGCGCGCGAACGGCGTCCAGACTCGGAACCGGTCGGGCGCGACGGCATTAGCCACTTCGAAGATGGCAGGCCACAGCCGATGCGTCGAGTCCGTGAAGATGAAATAACTACCGGCGCTGCAATGAGAGAAAAGCGAGCGGAGAAACACGAAGCCGCTGTCCCGCAGTAGACAGAAGTTCTCCACGCACACGAACGAGAACACGTGCAGTTGAGTGCTCTGCAAGGACTTGGACACCTGGTCGTTCTCCGCGGCGTCCACGTCGAATGTGATATCGCAGTGCTCGAAACTCAACGAGACATTGCGCTGGCCAATTTGGTCCAGCGTTTGCCCCACCGCGTCGATCGCACTCTTCCAACCCGGTTCATTGTCGTACACGGTGGTGTGGAAGTTGACTTCCCATGCACGAAAGTGTTCGCGCATGAAGACGAGTCCGAGCGCGTCGTACCCTGGTCCTCCACCATACAATGCTATGTTCCAGCACTTGGGCTGCTTAACGCGAAAGAGCTCCGACCTCAATTCACTCAGCTCTTCAGTCAGCAGCAGGTTGGGTAGGTTCCCACAGCGATTGATCTTCTGCTGGATGTAGCCACTCCGAGCGTGAGCGTTCTCGAACGAAGGTCGCTGTCCGGTGTTGGTCGACAAGCACAACCCTTTCTTCAGCTCCATTGTTTCGACCATTGCAGCTGCAGGCAAGAGCTTCAATAGAGGCGGTAGGAACGAATGGCACTCGTGTCGGATGAACGTCTGCCACGCATGTCGGAATGCTCGACTGCGGAAGTTCCAGACCGATTTCTTGGGATGCAACTCGAGTTCAATCGCATCAGCGAATTGCAGCCAGGTGCAGGTGAAGAACCATCTCCTGCTCACTGCACGAAGCTTGCGACGCTCACGCAGAGTCAGGAATGACACCACGAAGTCTCCACACGCGGTGTCCATTCCTTGCAAATGACCTATTTTTCAGCACAAACCATGCGACGTGTGAACAAATGTAGCCATTTCCAGTCTATTGTGCTTGACTTCAACCACGCCGACAACAAAGCTGAGCTAAGGAGCTTCGTATTCTAGCTCGGAACTGCAGATAGAAGATAATACATTAGTAGTGCGAAATATATCAACCAGTGAGAGTTTACAACGCACCGTGTGGTTCATTCCATAAGCGACAGCATTCATTGCTCCCTGGCAACAGCAAAATAGGTAAGGATTGATAGGTAGGTAGTTGTGACTTGATTGTCACGTACCTGCAATGGGGTGAAGAAGCTGATAAAATATAAGAGCGGAGCGTTGAGAAGGTGGTTTGGCGCCACTGCCTGGTAGGCAAATGCGAAAACGATCCACACGTTCGGGAGGAAGAACGCCCAGCTGTAGAGCAGAAGTCGGTAGTGGATCCGAGTCTCCATTCTTGTCGACAAACTGTCAGTCTACGTGTTTTCAGGTCAGTATTAATGCTCATCGATCACGTGGGAACTAGTTGCGTTGGCTCACTTACCATTAGGTAGAGCAGCATCACGTACGTCACGAGGTTGTGCAAGAAGATGAGAGCAACAGGGACGTAGAAAATGACGAGCTGGACGTAGAATCCTTGCATGCTCCACTGGTCGTCACTCCACGCCCGTACCCAGCACCATGGCCGTCCGCTCTCACCTATCAGCGTGGCACCAGATAAGGACTGCACATACAAATGGAGCACAGTCTACATGAATCATAAGTCTGGGCAACTACAAACAAGGCGGAGGAGCTGCTCAGAAAGCTTACAGTGACAGGAATTCCCCACGCTACGAGGTGATACCGGTCTTCGTACAGTTCGGGTGCTTTGCATGTTCGTGCCAGGAGCTGAAAGAGATGGAAGGTAAAGCACGCACTCCAGAAGCACGACGCCAACTGAAAAAATACCAGTGCGTAGCCCTAAGAAAAATATACAAGACGACATTAGTTTATCATGAACATTGCCATTGCTTGAAGAGTGCAGACCTGAGCGGAACACATCATCGCCGTTTGATTTGCCACCGACCTGGTCGTATCTTCACCAGGAGTTGGTAGTAGAAATATCATGAGCCATGCACACGCAGCTCCTGCATCCGATATGTGTAAACAGAAGAGCAGTCTCCGTCCACATCTGCGTGACTCTTGATACACGACGAAATGCACGATCATGATCAGAGCACCAAGCAGTGACACTCCAGCAGAGACGCCGACCAGCAGCTTCGACGTCGAGAATTCATGCACGGCTTGGAGCTGCTGGTCCTGCCAGGATGCATCGTCCATAGTCTACAAACTGTAGAAAGTGACCATTTAAGTATCGGATCTCGTCGGAAGAAACGTGCGGTCCTCATCGCTTCAACCGTGACCCTTACCAAAGATCGTAGCAATGCACATGGCTTCACTAATTTGCTACGTGCATTAGCTTTAACTATTTCTCTTTGTCTAGTCCGGCGTGAAGGTGATTCCGCCGTCCTTCTGGCGCTTGCCACACAGACACCCAAACAACTTGACGCATGGCAAGTCGTAGTAGTACTTTTCCTCCGGGTCGCTCAATACGCGATAGGCCTCCTTGAGTTTCTCGTACTTGTACGGCTCCGTCTCGTTGTTGAAGCGCTTCACTAAAGTGTTGTACGCTGCGTCGATCTGCTCGCGACTCGCAGTCTTCACCAAACCTAGTTTCGCGTACATGTCCTTGGCTCGCCACATGCCGATCTCGTAGAATTCGAGCTGCTTTCGCAGTGCTTCCAGGATACGCGCCTCGCAGCCGACCCAGTCGTGCATGTGCCGCTCACAAAACTTGTGAGCTAGGATCTCCACGTAATGAACGCATCGTTGGCCTCCGTGAGGCTCGGTCTCACATATCCAGTCGGACTCAGGACGCACATACTCCAGTGTGTGCGATAACCCAGCGTACGTGGCTTGAACGGAGAATAGTGTTCGTCGTGGCTGCATTCGGTTGCACTCGACTCGAGTGCTGTTGCATACGACCTCTAATAGTGTCGTGTTTAAAGGAGCCGTCTGGAACAAATCGTGCTTTTCCATGAACGCGTACACGACATCGACAGGTTCTTGGCCTTCCAAGATCTTTACGTCACCAAGTTTGGTGCTAGCCGATTCCCATACGGGAATATTGAGGAGCATTGGTTCGGCGCGGGTGCAATTCGGGCGCTTCCGAGGCTCATTGCACACCTCGATGAGGAACTTCTGTCGCTGACGCAGTGTCAGGTTACGCATCAGGCCGTACTCGTAAATCACGTCAGTGGAGTCATCGCCGTCGAAGAATGGCAGGCGTTCGCGTTGACCATCAGGAAGCGTGTACACAGCTTCGTAGAGAAGTCCGACTTCGCGCGTACACTCGAGTCCGCTTGCCTGGCACACTCCAGCTACAATACTTTTCTTTTCTTCTGGACCCAGCTCGTGCTTGTTTCCAAATCTCGCTACAGCATCGGCAGGCTCTTCGTTTGCAAGAACCTCTACGATGCCTAGTTGCGATCCGTTTTGTGCAGCCACGGGCACTCGAAACACCACAGGCGCGTAACGAGAACATTCTAGCTGCTCGATGCCGTCTTCGTCACTTTCTTCGTCCGATTCAGGTTTGGGAGGACCACACAAAGTATCTAGTAACACGTCACGATCTCCAGGCGCCAAGTTATGCTGCTCAGCGAACTGATACACCACATCTGCAGGCTCCTGTCCCTCGTAAATGTCCACATAACCCAAGATTTGCCCACTGCCGTCACTCACTGGTGTTGATCGTAGAAGTGCCTGGCCACGAGTGCACAAAATGCCCTCACGAGTTCCACAAAGCGCTTGAAACAAAGAAACTTGCAGACTCCGGGTAATGTTTGTCTGTTTGGAGAACCTGTGAACTGCATCTGCAAGTTCCTCATCTTCTCGAATTGACAAAGTTCCAACCGTTGTGCCATTCTCCACATCTATAGGGGCCGAGAAGACAATGGGCTTCAGACGCTTACACGTCACGTACTTGTCTTCGCACACCTTCCTCACCAGATTCTGCCGAAACTGTTTCTCCACCTCATGTCGTAAGCTAAAGTCGTAAACCACATCTGCTGGCTCTTGCCCTAGCGGAATTTGCAGGACTCCAAGTTGACGAGACTCTGCCGCTCCTTCATCTCTAGTTGCAATGCGTTGCGAGTATACCAACGGAACTCGTCGCTGACACTGGGTATCTCCAATCGCCGAGCAAGTCACATCTAGGAGCTGCTCCATTGCAGGCAGCGGCAGCTTATGATCCTTCACGAACTTGTAGATCTGGTCCACGGGTTCCATGTTGTCGTAGATTTCCATCTTGCCGATGACTACTCCACCATCTCCAGACACAGTCTTCGAGTGCATCAGTGCGTGATACTTGCTGCATGCCACGCGGGGCGCCGAACACACTGCATTCAGTATCGTAGCTCGTCCTTCTCGTCCAATATCATGCTGCAGCGCAAAGGCAAGCACAACATCCGCCGGTTCGTCACCTTCCAGCACTTGGAGATCTCCCAGAACGCCTCCTCTGGGGTCCGCAATCTGCGTTGAATAAACCAACGGTAACTCGCGATGACACACAACGCGAGGTCGTTGGCAGATCTGCACCAGCATGTTGTGTCTCCAGTCGATCGTTTGGCCATGGCGAGCTCGAAAAGCTTCCAACGTGTCCACTGGTTCCTGACCCGACAGCAGCAGAAACTGTTTGTGCGCAGGCGGAGGCTCCAGAGGCAATTGGACCTCGAGCAGAACTTCCAGAGCCATGCAGGACACCACGCAAAGTACGAGGAACGCCAACCATGGAGTAATAAGAGGTGGACACAGCGTTAACCAGCGACCATCACGCTGTGCTGGCATCGTCTGCAAGAGCTCAATTGATTCGCGTCTCTTCGACTTGGATACCCTGAAATCTGTGACGAGGTGCAATCTGCGACGTGGTGCAATCTGTGACGTGTGTAGATATGGCTACAATTTAGGATAATGCTCGTGTTATTATAGTGTTAGGAGTCGATTCTAGGCGAATCGGAAGGAATAGAGGTAGTCTACAACTGCGGACATGGTGATTCGCTCCTCTGGCTCGTGACAGCACATGAGCTTGACCAGATTCCAGTGCAACTCGTTCTCAAATCCCTGAGCTGGCTTGGGCATCGACATTTTTTTCACAGTGATCGCGTACTTGATCCCCGCGTCCGGGTAGTTGTTACCCCAGGGTTTCTCGCCGCTAAGGATCTCAACGATGCACATGCCAAACGCGTAGACATCCGAGTGGATTGTAGCTGGAGACTTGCGCTGCAATCTTTCCGGGGCTTTCCACCGAATTGCTCCATGCACGTCAACGGGTTTGTGTTCGCCATTTTGCTGACTAAGCCCGAAGTCGATCAGCTTCACCTTGCGATCAAATCCAACCATGATGTTGTTGGCCTTGAGATCGTCGTGCACTAAACCGTGCTCATGCAAATACTGGAGTCCGAGAGCGGCTTGGTACAAGCACCACAGCTTGTGTGATTTATCGGCATCGGCTAAATACGCGGGGAGCGTGCACTTGGCACACTCGCACACAATAAAAGCTTCGCCGACATGGCATGCTCCATACATCTTGAGCACATTTTGACGATTCAGTGCTGCCCAGTGCTCGACTTCTTGCATGAACTCGATCTGCAGCTCCTCATCCGATTTCTTTTCATCGTGAATTTGCACTTTTACAGCCACGTCAACACCAAGCCATTTTCCTTTATAAACATCTGCAAAGCCGCCACTGGCAACGTAGGAGCCAAGCTGCACATGGTACGGCGGGATAAACCAAGGTGGAAGTTCCCTATAAATCCCATTTTGCCTAAGATTCATGGATGATCTCGTCATCCTGAGCAGCATATCGGGCGAATACGAGTTTCGTCCTCGCTGGCTCTCGAACTCTAATAATGTGGCAGCCTCTTCCGTCGCCTTAGTACCAGGAGTTTGATTTTCCAAGTCGTCGAGCAGCTCTTTGAACCTTGCTGCGTGGTGCTCTTTGGCACGGTTTATCTCCTTTTTCCATGATAAATGATTCGTCGTAAGCTCTTGAGTATCCGAAGTTATTTGTCATATCATTTCGTCAATTGCATGGTGAACACACAAAATCGTTTGACGCTCTGTGCGTGCTGCACAGAATGCAGCGATTTCGCTTGCGCAAGGTTTGAGACGCTTTTTATGAGTCTTAGTTTGGTCTTCGTCGACCTCCATTGGACGAAGAAGCTCCAGGAAATCCAAGAACTGGCCCAGTATGCTGCCGAAGTCGTTTAGTATAGTTCGGGAAACGCTGTCAGTTGAACGCATCTGGAGGTACATGTCTTCGAGGCAGCGGTAGGCGGATCCTTTTCCTTCTGCGCGATAAACAGGAATTTCGCTGTACAGGTCTCGAATTCGACGCATAATGCTCATGATGTTTCGCTCCTGACTTGGAATTAAATAGGTGTCAATGTCAGCATTTTTTTTTTTTAAAAAAAAAAAAAAAAAATGTTGGACAGTGCTGGATGCCCGTTGAAAGAAAAGCAGCTTTAAGCTGCTGTTTACGGGCATCCAGCACTGTCAACGAAGCACTTCAGGCGGTGAACAACGTATGCCAAATTGACTTGGCTGGGTACTGGAGCACACATGCCCTTCAGTAGTGTCCAAATCTCCTTTTTGTACAGATAGCGCGGACATGTTGGCGGAAGCCGATCACGTTGATCAGACTTCAGTGGTCCGAGGACCAACGATCGACGTGCCGACAGGATTGCTATCCCAAAACTGAATATGTCGGACGGCAAACCACTTCCCGGTTTTTCACTTGAGGTCTCGTCCACCGTACAAAAGTTCACGCCACAAAAGGACAGCGCAGTTTGAGCTATGCTTTCAAGCACATCTTCAGTGCCAGTAGTCCATCGTTGATCCGGCAAACGTACTAGGCCAAGTCCAGACAATAATCCCTGCGAAGTGACAAATTTTCTTACCACGAGTTTTTCCGGAGAAAGGTTTGAGTACCCCAGGCCTTGTTCGTGCAGGTACTGTAGTGCAAGCCCACAACCGAGAAGTGGTTCCCAAGAATGCGCGTTAGCTCGGTTCTGTTCCGTTGGTTCATGTACAAAGAGTGGTTTTGCCCCAACATGACACGCCCCCTTCAATTCAGCCATATGAGGATGGCACAAACTCGCCCACACAGAAGCTTGTCGAATACACGCCTCCTCCCAATGTTCTTCTGGATAATCATCATTGCCGTAAGCGACTGTGACGTGAACGCCATGCAAGAAATGGTTCCAATGGTGCATCGTAAGCACTTCAGACGGAGGTAAGAACCACGACGGCAGCTCCCCCAAAACTACCCCGCTTCGACATGCAACCAAAGCGTAGACATCCTCAATGAGAGATACTTCGCTGTCTGTCAGCGTATCGTAGTGGTTTGTGAGGTCGTACTTCATGAGTGTAAGCAGCCCCAGTTGCTGTCGTTCATTGCCCAGCTCTGCACTGACCCATTTCTTGTCCACCATCCATTCTCGAAAGTCGTGGACACGTTTTTCACGCTCGGTTTCCAATTCCTGTCGCCAATCTGGCCAACCGGTGGCAGCTTCCACTGGAAACTCGTGTAAATACGCGTCCAGTACACACCCAAAGCGTTGAATCACATTGACGATGTAGCCTGTGGTTGCAAGTTTCACGAGTAGACGAGTTTCAGCTTCGTAGCCACTTAGCTCTGTCTGAAGGTTGAGCCCGCGGTTCAAAGGCAGTCGAGAGGCGTTGAGCATTTTGAAAGCGTTCAGTCGGGCCGTGAGGTTGTCACCTAGTCGGTCCTTAGTCGGGAACACCGTTGGCAAGCAATTGGTTTTGTCCCATCGCGTACTGGGTCGACGAGACCGAGACGTGGAATTCAATGTCATGGAGATAGAGAGAAATGGAGACTGACGAGTGAGACCAGCAAGATACCTGTGACTATCCATTGACCCACTGATTTTCCAACTGGATTCAGCGTCGTCGTGCTGGACACTACAGTGGGGTTCTTCTCTCTGCTGTAACCATGAGAAGCGAAAACTGTAGTCGGCCCCTGGAATACAATCGCAAAAAGTTAATACACCAATAAAAAATACACATACGAGTCCATGTATGACGCACCGAAGTGAACGAGAGAGGATTGAACCACGTAAACTACCCAGAGCACCAACTTGGACTGCACCATTCTCCACTGCGTACGAAGTACAAAAGCTAACTGAGAAACGGGCGAGAAATGCACGAGACGGCGTAGTATGATGTCCAGCACAACGAGAGAGATGAACTCGAGGAGGGTGTAGAGCAATACGTTGAATAAAGTTTTCTCCAACCCATCGCTGTCCATCGTCTTCAGCTCGGGGTGGTACACTCGGTTCGGGTGATAGGACATTGCAACCACGTAGATAGCTGTACAAAAGTTTTGTTAGGTGTGTAGGCACTCTCATGTCAGGACACAACCACAGGGATACTTACAATACACGACTGGCATGATAACCTCCGTGTACTCGACGAGGATCGTACATTCCGTCAGATGCAGCAGCTTCGTCACCTTTTGCAAGTACAAAGTTTCTAAAGCCTCCACGCTGTGACCAGAAGCCTCGGGCATGTCTGGCAGGCGTAGTTCGTGTGCTGGTGCTGACGATTCCTCAGCTCCATCTAATGGCAACTGCGGTGCTTGCGAGACTTTAACCGTCTTCAGTGGTTTGCACTACACAACTGTTTCACAAGTGATCTCGAACATTTCTTTATGTTTTCCCTTATCAAACTGCTGGTACCTTGACGTACGAATATTTCTCGGGAAGCAACTCGACTCGACAACTTCAGCATATTAAAAGTATTCCACGACAGGTCATTGTTCTTTTCCGGATTTCGTGAATCGAGCAATAGTCCTATTGTTTTCACTTCACAAACCAGTAGAACTACATCGCGTAATGATACAGCCATGTGAAGGAAGTCGACAGTCATGATCACAGAAGTCGCGTTTTGCATACAGAACGAAACAAACCGCGCGTTAAATACTTCCACATTGAAAATGATCATCTCCGGCTTCATGTCAGTGTGAGTGCGCATGCAGTGGCTGATGGCGTTCTTGGCGGCAATTTTAATGACTTGCAGGAGCAGCGAGAATGCAGCTTGAGACTGGGGCCAGGCCTGCAGGCTTAGGAACCCGTAGTTGAAGAAAGGATAGACACCAATTAGAGATGTCTGGATAGTGAACACTAGGAGCCATTCCAGGATCAGAGCTTGAGCGTTCTTGTTTGCTCGCACGTATGGCCCCCAACTAATTGCAAAGGCAGAGAGGAACGCTGTCGACCAGACTGGAGCTGTCATTTGCATAGCAAATGGAATGGGAAATCCGACTATCAAGGACAGTGAATAACCCCAGACAACCCCAGCTCCGGTAACAATGACTGACATGAAGTGGAGCCGCCGCCACGACATGGGTAGAATTGACAGCATCTCTTTGAACTGCACCACGAACGACAGAACACACCATTGGCGTTGGTCCCAGCCTCCGGTCGATTTAAGGGTACGACATCGCCAGGACAGCCATAACGAGGCACGGCAGCAGAGACAGGAGCAAAGGAACACCATTTCAGCGAGCCCAACATTGCTGAAGTATTCATGAAGATCAGCCAAGCGCTCGACGGAATATTGCCCTTGCAACTCGACTCCCAGAAGTCAACACCTCCCTTGGTCAGTTTGCGGGCCTGTTTGGGTTGCCGTTTAATGTTCTCTATCACAACTTGTCCACTTCGCACCAGGTTTCAAAGTACCCCATGTGCGGGTGAGGTGGAAGCGTTACAGGTAAGAGTGCACAATTCGTTTATTGTGGTGGACTTAAATACACGCGTGTCCTGGAGCACGCTTTTTCAACACGTCTGCGCAGTTGAACGCGACGTTGGTTATAAAATACCAACTCACTGGCATTTTTGCTTGGGTTCGCCAACTAATCATCGAGTTTCCATTCGTTTGCAGAAGCAAGCCGAAGTCCTAGCTGCTTGATCTGCTTGAGTCTCTCTTCACAGTTCAAGGCGAAACCCACGAGGTCCTGATGAAATACTTGGCACGCCAGATTAGCGTTTAGGCACGTGAGTCGCACGCTCTCCGAGATAATCGAGCTAGGCACGATCTGCTTCCCGTAAAGTGGCCCAAATGCTGGAATCCCGGGCTTGACGTGCACTTCTGTTCGATACTCGCAATCGTTCAGTGGTTGAATGACGATATGGACGTCATTAAATTGACCGGAAAGTGTCTGCAGATCATACTCTTCGTCGCGTTCCTACAGAAAAATAGTGATCGAGCTCTGTCATGAAGGAGCAAAATGCGAGGCTACAGTAAACACACTTACCTTGAACACCACGTGCACGAAATCGTTGCCAATGTGGCGCTTCTTCTTCGTCGAGGCAAAGTTCCCCGAAGACCTTATTTTTTCTGACTGGTTGCCCTCAGGAATCATCATCGTCGCAACGTGAAACATGATCTGTAAATTTGCAGGCAAAAATATCGTTAGCTAGCCCCTTTCAAAACATTATCTAGGAGATATTTCGCTTACCTGTGCACAGGCATCCTTGTAGACGAGACCAAACTTCCCATCCGTATTGGTTGTCGTATCAAGCCCTCCGGTATACCCTGGAAGCCCCTCCAACTTGGTGAATGTGCCTAATCCACGTAGAAAGCGCAAGTATCGCAAAGACCCCCCTGTGTTCCCTAGAATCGCCGACTCGGACGATTGTTTGGCGTCTCGAACGTATAGCAAACCAATCTTGTGAGTTTCGTACTCCGGGGTTCGATCCAACACGCTCAAAGCTAGCTTCAGTTGTTGTCCATCGCTAAGCAACTGCGGGCGATTCTCCACCGTGAGATCGAAAAGCTGCAGCATTAAATGCATGGGGTCGTATTGTTCCTCAATAGGTAACGTCGAGGGTTCGTGAAAGTTTGATTCGCGAGCATCGCTCTGGCCAACAAACTGCAGTACCCTCGGCGTTACCGCTGGAATACTTGGCCGATCTCTGGTGCTGCCATCGAGGGAAAACGCATCCATAACATCCTCCTCTTCCATGAGGTTCTCTGTGTCGTCGTCGCCGTATTCTTCGACGTCTTCTCGAATAACACGAATTGCAGGTTTCCTCCCAGGCGAGCTTTCTTGCGCATCATCGCCCTCCTCTTGTCTTGCGCTTTTCCTAGTTCTTCTCGCCGTTGAGCGGTCAGTACGTTGTGGCTGTCGACGCACTAAAGTACAACAATTAACAACAGTTTCATACACCCCGGTTAGGTCAACTAACAACACGTTTCCATGTCAATCTTTGTACCTTGAGCATTCTCACAGTAGTATGATGGCGATCCACCAATGCCGTCATATGCTGGCAACGGAGGTAAAGCTGTCGCTACTGATACACTCTGCATGGTCAAATTGTCTTCCCCTTTCTCGTCATCGGCTTCAATTTCTTCTTGGTCATAGCTTTCAGCCCCTTGATAGCTAGATTCTGCTTTGTGTTCCATCTTTGCATAATTTTCAATTTGCTGCGATGAAATGGTGGGGCGTGAATTGAGCTGACTTGGATATGACGGCCGGAGCTCAGCTGGAAGAGCTTTTCGTTTCGGAGTACATGGCTTTCTTGATACATCCAGGCCATGAAAATGTTGGCTTAACATGTTCAAACTTCTGTGAGCAGCAATGCTGCTTCCACCCCCATTACTTTCACTCTCAACAGGAAGCTGTGATCGATGTAGAGCTGAACCTTCGGGCTTCAGAGATAACTCGTGGTAAGCATCCAGATTCCACCTGCTTGTACAATTAGCTCTCCTGATTATAAGTGTTGCATCCCCTCGAGAATTTGTAGTGATCGTCAATAATGATTTTCGATATACCCAAGAACGCGACCGCGTTTGAGCCGGATTATCACTCGTACTTCGCACTTCACCTTCTCCTTTCCCAGGGAACTGCCGACTAAGGAGAGCGGGGGGATCCATTGCCGACTGCGAGAACGCAAAACACATCAAAAAGTCTACAGCAGCCTCAGCAAGAAGGCTGTTAGCACGGCGAGTGCAAGCCTGTAAAGTCGGCAGCGCCAATGTTCCGAGCGACATTTTTTCCGTGAAGGTACTTTGATGGATCACTTGACACAGAAGCCGAAAAGAAAGATAGGCAAGCTGCTTTGACTTTGCGTATTCAAAGCCAAGAAGCAGTGCCTCCACGATCCCCTTGCGAGCAGACAGCGCAATATCTTCTTGCCCACGGGGTAATATGACTGTTAGAGTAGTCAATAACTCCAATACAGCGACAAAGGCGTCAGGTCGGAAGTCGCCATCCACTGTAGTGACAATCTCACGTAAATTTTGTAGCAACTGGTCCAGTTGACTGAGTATCGACGCCGGAGCAAGTAAACCCAACAGACCCAACGCTGTTGTTGTCGTATGCAACAACTTAAATTCAGATTCGAATAATTGACGCAACAGCTCACGCAATTGAGCTCGATCTTTTCGACTTGGTCGTGGTGGTGTGGTTGCAGACGCGGAACTCAGTGATGACTTGCTTACAGATCCCGAAAGTGCGTGGAAAAGGTTACCATGCGATGCAGAAGTTTGAAAACGCGACAGTACACGCGATGTAAAACCGAGAGGAGTACCCGACGCGTACGGGTCTGTGACATCAACTTGAGATCTTGCTTGACCGTGCTGGTAAAGAATGCTTGGTGACGAAGCTGAAGAAGATAAGGTCGGTTCTTCTGCGGCGGCGGCACCAGCGAAAAAGTCTTTTTCGGCAACAGCCAGGCGTAACTCCAAAGAACCTATCAGACACCGTGCGAGTTCTAATAGCGCACTCTGTTGTAATTGCTCTTCGTAGCTAATGAGCAACTGTAACAACTCGATTCCCATCGCAAGAAACATGGTTTTGGCTAGCAACGCTGCTGTCGCCCGCATACTAGAACAGAACGACGCCCCCGCATTGCCACCTCCCGCTTGGCTCATAGGCCGTGTCGAAGCGTGAATTGAGCGAACGAGCTCTGTATCCGTCAGAGGGATCGGGCGGCTGGATCGGCCTCTACATTCTTCTCGCCATTTCTGATTTTGAGGAACTAATGCCTCTGCGTTTGTGTCACTAGAGTTTTGATCTCTTATCTGTTCACTGAGTTGCCTCTCAACCTCGTCAGAAATGGCGGCCCGACCAAACGCCCGGTAATCGATACTAGCCAGGAGCTTTGCTGAAACTTCGCTAACATCCACATCTTCGAGAATTACACGATTTTCAAGCATGGTCTTGATGCCTTGTACTGCCATTCGGAAAAGCTCAGCATCAGCTTCGGCGCTCACCAGCGTGAGCAAAGCGCGCAATGCACGCGCTACTGGAACACAAGCTGCAGTCAACTGCAAACCAGCTGCGTTGGTACGCGCAGCACGTCGAGACACGAACAGGAAGCGTGATGTTCGAACCTTCTGTTGCTCCTTCCATTGCAGTTTTCCATCAGTTGCACGGGCTTCACACACATACAGCAAACTTGAAAGAGCGATATGCCGAACGGCTCGACTACGGTGGGTCTCAACCGTGGTTGCGAGAAGATCATACATGCGCACTGCGCGGGCTGGCGGCAAATGATCGAATGCTGACGAGAACAGAGCAACAACCCCGAAGCAGCCACAAGCTGAGCATCTTCGCTGCTCGAAAGAGTCATTGCATTGGCAATAATGTCAAGAAGAGAATCAAACTTGACACTTTCTAGCTGCCGCGCTACCTCGATGATAAATCCAAGTGCTCGACGTCGTACCTCGGCGTCAGAATCTTCATACACACGACCAAGTGTGGGAATTACCACTTCTTCGAGCACGCGATCTTCACATACATTGCGACTTACCCACAGATTAACCCGCAATACCTCAAGCGCCTCCAAGCGCACAGTACTCGGTATAGGTAGAGTGTCGCCGTCAGCGCCAATGCAGGAAAAGAACGTACGCATAGCTGACGACAAAGTCGCCAACCAGTCAAGATGGTATCCTGGATGAGCTGCCTCTGCTCGCTGACGCAGTAGGAAAAGCATGGAGTTCTCGCTGAGGTGTGGTAAATAGTCCTCAAGCACACTAAGAAACTCATGAACATCACCAGCAAACTGACGTTGCTCCACTAGCTCCTCTACAGCGAGCAGGGTATCAAGAAGCTCGCGCGGGATCCTCGTCTGCTGAATTGACACTGGAAACTGTTGCTGATTAGGGAGACTATTCGCTGGATGAATTGCTGCCGTGCGATGCACTCTTGCTTCTGACCTCCCAATATCGGCATGCATAGTCCGTTGCGGGGCTTCTTCAATCTTATTCTCATCAGTCATGGATACCCAGGGTCTGAGTGTTTCTAGCATGCGTAAAATAATGTCCCATTCCATGACGAGACGGCGTTTGTCTCGGCTACTACTAGAGATCGAAGTAGATGAACTAGCTCCACTGGCTGCACTCACGTCTTCGCTAATCGTTCCAGGATGAGATGTTGGCTGGGTCCCCGAGCTCACTGCGTGTTGTCCGCTGCCAGTTGAAGCACCAAACTTTTTATCAATCGTTGTAGCGACAAAATAACCTCAAAAATGACCACTCCACGACAGCACTGCAAAGCTTGCTCAAGAGCCAGCAAAATGGGAGCCCACGCGATGTCGTCAAACTTAGGAACACGCTGAGAGCCCCAACAGGACATACCTACAAAAAACACGGCCCCTCGAAGTACCCAAGGCGAGTTAGCCCCCGACGGGTGTTCCAGTATCTGTAGTAGACCCCGTAGCACAAAAAAAACTGAGCTTCCATTGAGTAGCAGCTTCATCACCGACCATGTTCCATGACCATCAGCGTTGACGAGACAGCACAGCGACCGTAAGCACGCCGGCGTACCGGCCGCATAGGCTAGATCGTGCACCGCTAAAACATGAAAAAAGGCGACAAACCTATGGCATGCGTCCAAGTCACTGCGGCTCCACGCCATATCGCATCGTGAACTTATCACAGATACAATAGCAATCACCTTGTCTCGATCAAGACCACGAGGACTGCGTCGTAGTATACTCTGAATGAGTCCAAGTAGATCGCGTTGGGCGTCAGACTGCTCCAGCAGACGCAGCAAAAACCAACCAAGTTCAACGTGAAATGGCTCCAAATGTCGTCCATCCTGAGTAAGTGCACGAAGCGCTTTTTGTCGCAACAAAAAATCCCCAGCAGGATGCGTCTCGAGCCGAAGGTATATCTTCCGTCGAAGTGCAGGGGTCAACCGATCACCAAATCGTAGCACACAGAGCTGCACCACTTCAAAGGCCAGCGTGCGTACACTCGGATTCCGATGGTCAAAGAGATCTCCGACGCAATCCAGCAGCGTATCAATTTCCGCCAGCGTCAGCGTCACGCGGGACATCTGCGCTCTGTCACTGGAGCTCATGGAGCTCATGCTACTGAACGTCGACGCGTTACTACCCACAGAGCTCCTTCTCTCTTCTCCACCAGCTTCGTCTTCTTCCTGAACACTGCCGAGCATCTCTCCATCCCGGAGAGACAGCCCCGGTCCCGGAAACGTAGCCGACGTCACGTCCAACCCCGTCGTGGACGCCGGCGTCTGCACTTTCAACAGCGCCAGCACGCGCTCCACATCTCGGACGAAGGCTCGCTCTTCCGAGCGTTGTCTCTGGCGTCTGCAAAGCCTCTGCAGCTGCAGAACCAGCTCCGAGGACGCGCGGTCGCCGTCGTCTCCGCCGCTTCGGCTTCTGCTCCGACGACCGATGCCCGCGCCAATCCCGTAGCCCGCATCGCGGGACGCGGCCACGCCATTGGACGACGAGGACCGTCGGAGGTCTGGGGCGCCTGCGGCGGCCGCCAATAAGGCGCTAGAAGGCGCGAGATCCGGCGGCGGCGCCTCGGACGCGTCACAATTCGGCTGCTGCTGCGTCCGGGAGGAGGTTTCGTCCGCGTCCGAGGCGTCAGGAGGGTTCATCTGCGTGTCCTCGTCTGCTAGCGGGTCGAAGTTCGGGTCGGGGAGCTCCGTGGCGCCGTCAGCGGCGGCTGAAAGTGCGGCGAGAAGTGCATGCTCCTGGTCCATCGGGGTCTTTGCCAAATGGATGAAATGCCCTCCTGTGATTGGCCAATTAGCACTACAGACCACTTCAACTAGAAAGTCAACATGTGCTGAGGTTTTAGCTGGTAAATTGATTTAGCTGGTAAATTGATTCGATACATTGACACTTTACACTATCACTTCAGCTGGACGAGTCCTTCTGGTTCACTACATTTTACGGCTCTTCCACGGGTTCCTTGGTTGCATGGCAGCACCCGTGCAAGTCCGAGCTGTCCTTGCCGTTCGGGTCTTCCGGCACATCCAGCGTCGGGTTGCGGTCGAAGAAACCTTCGGGCACCAACTTGAAGCCGGCGTAGTCCACGGGCATCATGGGCCAGTCCTCCACGCGCGGGAAGTGTGTGAGCCCGAACGTGTGCCACACGACAATGTCCTCGCCGTCTACCGGGCGGTTGCCCTTGACGTAGCTAGGCAGACCGGCAAAGCCCGGGTGCTGGTTGGGCGTGTACCCAGCAGCCCACAGCTCATCGCGTGCGTACTTGGTGACCCACAGGTGCTTGGTGGAGAAGTTGGCGCGCTTCCAGATAGAGGACCCGTCTGCAGCCAGCAGCACCGGTTGACCCTCCGGGAAGAGGGCGAAACCAGTAGACCGACCGAGACGGTTCTTGGCCTCGCTCGAACCAATACGCCACACGCGGCCCTTGTCCATCGCCGCTACACGCTGCGCGTCGCTCTCATTCTTTAGACGAGTCGCCGTACGGATGAATGCGTTGCCATGGGGGTTGTCGGGGCTGATAGGAAGACGCTTCGCCTCCAGCTCGTCAACATGGCACTTATTGCCGTCAATGGCCACATCCAGACGTGCCGAGAACAGGTGTTGGTGGCACGGCGCACCGAGCCGCGGGGCCATCTCGGATGCGTACGGGTAATCGCCCTCAGGACGACCCGAGGTGAACACGATGCCCGTGGCCTTGCACTCCAACTCAATCCTGCCGTCGAGGTAGAAGTACCAGTAAAAGCCGTAGTCGTAGTTGCCCACGGTCACGAAGAAAGACACAACAAATCGACGCTGGCGGCGAACTGTGCCCGTAACAGGCGAAGCGAGCACGTCGGTGTGTTTCCAAAGCGTGCCGAAGTCCTCCTCGTGCATACAGATAGCGTTCTTGATAACAAACGGCTCACAAAAGTCATCGACAACCGTGGCGTCCAGGTACTGAATCTTGCCAAGACAGTCGCAGCCCAGCACGAGTGAATTAGCGAGTCGGCCGAACTGGTATTCACCGGCGTCGAAGTAGTTTTGCCAGTCATGTGTTGGGCTCGGTTCACCATAGGGGACTACCATTTCCGAGACGGAAGCGCGGTTGAGGATTTTGCGCTTACGACCACGATCGGAATACGAGATGTCGTGCAGTGTGAGGCCTTCTCGTCCGTTAAACCCAACTCGAATCTCCCAGTTCTGCCACGAGACGATGTTGTCCTTCACTTTAAAGCTGGCGCCTTCGGGCTGCTTAATGTGCAGCGGCTTCATGTCGGTACGCATAGGCCCAGTGACCTTGGGGTCCAAGTAGTCACCCGATTCCATCGGAATGTGCGTGTAGCCCGTGTCAACCAGCTTGAGCACTTTGCGGTTTGTCAGATCTACGTGCGCCACGAGGCCGTCAATGGGGTGGCCGTACATGGCGTGCGTGTTTTCAACCTTGAGAAAGCTGAGCACTCGGATCATGCGGTTGCCCTCCTCTCCCTCGTAACCAAAGACGCCGGCTGAAAACTGCTCACCACGCACCATATCGAGATCGGTGATGCCGCGCTTGGCCAGCGCCTCAACGTAGGCCGGGTCAGCCTTGCAAATAGAGTCACCGTCCCAGTAGTCCTGGTCCAGGATGGGGATCTGTCCGTCCGTTTTCGGGTCCAGCTCGATCTCCTTCACGATGCGGCGCGCCACGACGTCCACGACGAAATCTCGCGTGGTGTTGGTGCTCTGGTCCAGCACGAGCGCGCCGACCTCGCGCGGGATCTCTGAGAGCTGTCCAGCCTCGAACTTGGCCAACGTAGCGTGGTCCGGCTCGAACAGCATCACGTACGCGTAGCGCAGCTCCGGACTGGAGTAACCGGCATCTGCGAGCACTTGCTTGACGATGCGGACCTCCTCGGCCGTGACAGGGTCAAGCGGGTGCTTGATGGTTGTGGACGGGGTGAGGACACTTGGGGCCATAATGGCGTCAGGGGTTGCTGGAGTGCAGGAGTGCGGTCGGAGCTAAATCCGAAAGTGAGCGACTCGATCGTCGCCATCCCGTGCTTCCTAGCCCGCGAACCTACTTGGTCTCCAGAGTGCTGTCATAGTCACCTCCACATGCTGCGTCTCCCCAGCTGGACCCATGCCGCGCCAGGAAAATGGCTGAGAAACCCGTATGATGTTACGCATTTTCAAGGCCCAAGCTGCATCGCATAAAACATTTGCGGAGCTCGGGTGATCGGGCTCCGGTGTCAGCGGTACAGGCAGCACCAGCTGGCTGCCAAGTTCAATGCCCATTGGCGCTTGGGCGCTGCACGCGCCTCGAGTCACGAGCACTCGGTTCCCTCGTCGTGACAAGGAGGAAACGACGTGACTGAATCGGCATGTGCAGGTAGCATCCAGCAACAACTCGGGTAATGAGATGCAATCTATTTGATTCACGGTGACTTCAGTTCCTTCAGTCCCTAGCATGTTGGCCTTAAAATCACTGCCGTCAATCAAATGGATTGAAAGAAATCGATAGCAATGTTAGGCCCTTGGCGATGAATCCGTGTTAGAGCACCTTTCGAGTGCTCAAGTCCGTTCCCGACATGTGAACACCCGTCGGTGCGATAGCAGCACCTCTCACTCGAACGCCCTCGCCTTTGCCTTACACGCCGCAAAAGGAATACGGGGACTACCGTTAGTAGTTGGGTTAGCGCGTATACGTTCCTCAGTGCTTCGTTTTCTTTTGAACGCAGTGATCGGCAGCACTACAGGCCAGGTCGCCGACCTGAGGTCGGACTCCGGCAACCTGATCATGCCACGCAGGACTTTGGCCCGCGCATCACCGGCAAGCGTAGCATGATCACCATCGTGGTGCGACTAGAAAATGACGAGCCTGGAAGTACACATGACGAGCAGCCCACTGAACGAACAGCGCCCTCGCCTGGGACTTGTGCGTTCTCCTTCTGCCATGGGAGGGGCTACCGTCGTGACAACGAGGGCGTTCAAGTGCCTCAACACAGCGCAATGAATGGGGTGGTACCGTACAGCCCTATCTTCCTCCATTGCCGGACATCATTGTTGCCTTTGGGCGATGACTGTCCTGTGCCCTCAGCTTCGACTTCAAGCCGTACGCTCGCAGGTCATCCATGTCTGCCGGAGTGCTTTCAGGCGACGAGCAGTGGACACAGTGAAGCTCACCGTGACTGCTGTCCGCCGGGAGCAACGTGCTGCTGCAGGATCGCTGGAGCACGCCAACAGAAGCGTCCAGCAACAGCGCGTAGAGCGGCTTCCGACCACGGACACCCAAGCTCTAGCTCGCGCTCCAGCAGCGCGGAGCTGTCATCCGTTGGCGACAACTTCGAGGTTCGTGCAAGTTGTGCCGCCGATCGCCCCTGTTAAACCAGGTCTCTTCTTGAAGTGCAGCATATGGTCGTGACGCGCAGCATTACGCGCACGAGCGGCCAATAGCTGGCAGCTCAAGCAAGTCCCCAAGGTCTCCGCTAGGGGACCCGCCCGGTCCTGACAGAGTCGGTAGACCGTCGTCGAGTCCCGGCGTGATGGTTTGAGGGAGAAGAACGCAACGCGTTTCCGCCGTCGCACGCGCCCTCGGTGCCGGCCGATGGTGGTTCACTTCTGAATTGTCCTCGTTTCAGCCTCTTGCTGCCGGACACGAACGTGCTCAAGATGGCCCGCCTCAGCCGAATCAGCGGCGTGTCGCTCGACATCCAAGAACCAAAGCTGGACGGCACGCACCGACATGCCAAGGCGCTGCAGCTCTGGGCGCTGGGTATCGGTGCTGTTATCAGCGGCGAGTACTACGGCTGGCAGTCCTCGCTCGTTGCCGGCTTCAACGGCATGCTCATTGTGCTGTCCATGATGACGGTGCTCTACGTGATGCTCTCGTTCTCACTTGCTGAGCTGTCAGCTACGATCCCGGCTGGAGGAGGCCCGTACATCTTCGCTCTACACGCCATCGGACCCCGCGCGGCATTCTTCAGCGGGCTGGCGGAGAGCCTCAAGGTCATTGCCGTGAACTCGTCCACATTTTATACTATCTACAGCTACCTGCAGACGCTGTTCGACGTGGACCAAAAGTTCGCCCCAGTGTTCTTCATCGCGTTTGGCATCCTCTTCGGCGGTCTGAATATTTATGGCGTCCAAGCTTCCTTCCGGATGCAGGCGTGCTCCACGACGCTGTGCGTACTGCTGCTACTCATCATATTCTTCTCCGCCATCCCGCACTTGGACTACAATCAGTGGGTCGTGCAGCAAGACTGGAAGTACACGGATCTCAGCAGCGCCATCGAGGCGATCCCGTACGCCATGTGGTTCTACCTGGGTATTGAAGAGCTACCCCTTGCTAGTGAGGAGACTATTGAGCCCGAGAAAAATATTCCCCGTGGTCTCATTCTGTGCATCTCGACGCTCATGGTGCTGTCTTTTGGCACGGCAGTCTTCAGTTCACTGATCTCTCCGGGAGCTGCAGCCATGGCAGACGTCTCAGCTCCACTGGTCACCAGCTTCCAGACACTTTACGGCACGGGGGCGACGACTACGTTCTTCAAGTGGATGACAGTCATTGCATTGTGCTCGAGTCCAAACTCGTACGTTTTCTTCATGGGTCAACTACTGTTCGCGATCGCCCGGGATGGTTATTACCCCGCTTTCCTTGCCTACGAACACCCGACGCGAGGAACAGCAGTCGGAGCGCTTCTTTTCGGAACGATCAGTTGTGTACTTATCGCTGTTATCCTCCATTACGCTATCGGAGACGACGACCTCGGCTCTGTGCTGATCAACTTGACACTCCTGGGCGCGTACATATTCCAGTTGCTGTCGTTTGTCTTCCTTCGATACCGACAACCGAACCGACCGAGACCATACAAAAGTCCATTTGGCCTCGCAGGGGCGTACGTGGGTTTGCTCTTGTGTGGGATATCAATCTTCGCCATCTTGTACACGAGCGTGACCGACACCATCTTCCTCGCGTCGATCGTGGTAACGGGGTTGGTGTTCATCGCTGGCAGCATCTACTTCCTCCGAGTCGTGCTGCCCAAGATTGAGAACAAGACGTTGGGCTCTCCAACCAAGGACATGAACGAGAACTTGCTGAGTATGAGCGCCCGAAGCCAACTGCAGTACCCCGCCCACGCGTAGTGTTGCCTGCTGCGCTATATTTCACTCAGTAGTTTGTAGCTTTCTTGTCAATTTACTAATCCGTTTTACCACTGAAAAGGCTATACGTAAGTTGCTGCCGATTAAGGTCTTGCTTTCGCCCTCTGTGTAGGTTGCACGCAAAAGGAAGGTTAAAGGACCAGACTTAGGGGGTATTCAAACTAAGTTAGCACCCTTTTATCGGCACCCTTGTACCAACACCGCTGTTGCGATTGCAGTGCACTTCACCCTCGGTTGCATAGGCCATCATCTGCAAAATACCACCACCGGAACCCCCTCGTTTAACACGGACATCGCCGATGCAGCATCGGGCTATCCAGGAGGTTGAAAATTCGGTGACTCCAAGCGCAAACCCGTGGTCAGGGGTGGCAGTTCTCCCCTACGAACTGCCACACGGTGTTGGTAACTCAAAACCTTGTCAAGCGAGACTGGGCTTGCCTTGAAGAAGCGGTGACGCATCCTGCATGGCCAATAAGGTGGCGCAGTAGCGCTCGCCGTCGCGCGCATCCCAATACCGGAGAACGCTTTGCCTTCTCACGATCACTTTGGAATTTGCTCAACGCCCGACTACCAGCACTAGCCGATAACTGGGATGTGCCGTGTGGACTGCGCGGTCGACATTCAGGGGCCCAGCGCGGGGCCCGACCGATACGCTAGAGCGCCTCAACTCTGGGCCCTCGGTATCGGTGCGGTCATCAGCGGACAGTACTACGGCTGGCAGTCTGCTTTGATCGCCGGGTTCGATGGCATGCTGCTCGTGTTGTCTACGGTGACGGTGCTCTACGTTATGCTCGCCTTCTCTATCGCGGAACTGTCGTCAACGATCCCGGCCGGTGGAGGCCCCTACATCTTCGCTCTTCACGCTATCGGACCTCGCGCGGCATTCTTCAGCGGACTGGCGGAGAGCCTCAAGGTCATTGCCGTGAATGCGTCGACCTTCTTTACAGTATTTTCCTACGTGCAGGCACTGTTCGACGTGGACCGGCAGTACGCGCCGGTGTTCTTCGTCGCGTTCGGCGTCGTCTTCTTGGGGCTGAATTTGGTTGGAGCGCAAGCTTCGTTCCGAGCACAGACGTGCTCCACGACGCTGTGCGTGGTGCTGCTCCTCGTCATGTTCTTCTTCGCGATCCCGCACTTGGACTACAACACGTGGGTCGTCGAGCAGCACTGGGAGTACACGAGTCTGGATAGTGCCATTCACGCCATCCCCTTCGCAATGTGGTTCTACCTGGGGATTGAGGAGCTCCCACTCGCAAGCGACGAGACCATCGAGCCCGAGAAAAACGTTCCGCGAGGACTGTTCCTGTGTATCGTGACGCTGGTCTTCCTGTCATTCGGCACCGCAGTCTTCAGCTCGTTGATCTTTCCGGGGGCTGCAGCCATGGCAAACGTCTCGGCGCCGCTCGTCACGAGCTTTCAGACGCTTTTCGGCAACGGGAGCACGACGGCGGTGCTAAAGTGGCTCACAGTCATCGCGCTAACGTCGAGCCCCAACTCGTACATTTTCTTCATGGGTCAGCTGCTGTTTGCCACCGCAAAGGACGGGTACTTTCCCAAGTTTCTCGCGTACGAGCACCCAACGCGGGGCACTGCCGTTGGAGCGTTGGTCTTCGGAACTGTCATGTGCGAGCTCATCGCGATCGTGCTGCACTACACGATTGGCGATGCCAACCTGGGCTCGGCGTTGATCAACCTGACGTTGCTCGGCGCACTCATATCGTACGTCTTTCAACTGCTGTCCTACATCTACCTCGCAGTTCGGCAACCCGGGCGCACCCGACCGTACACCAGTCCGTTTGGCGTATCGGGGGCTGTCCTTGGGATCGCACTGTGCGGTGTCGCGATCGGCGCCATTCTCTACAGCAGCCTTAGCGACACGATCTTCCTCGCGTCTATCGTGGTGACGGTGCTGGTGTTCATGATCGGCAGCGTCTACTATTTCAAACACGTCGTCCCCCAGATTAGGAACAACACACTGTGCTCTCCTGCTGCGCCGAAGGGAGTTCGCGAGAAGATTGTAAAGCGAAGCCAAGCAGGCTACCACACGATGGCACCAGGAAAGACCGGACTGCACACGCTGTCAACTGTGAACTCTTCCTACCTCCGCGAGTGAATTGCCTACCAACATCAACATACCTGTGCGGCATTGCTGTCGGTGACCTCCAATTGAATTCCCAACACATTTCCATTAAGACACTTCACTTCCATTGCGGACGATGATTCTGTTACGCGGTTAGCGGTGCCCGTAGCGTGGCATCATACGAAGTGTATTCATGTTGAACGGGGATGGGATCCGCATGCTTGTCAACGCGGCGTACGTGGCCTCGCTCAAGTGGTCTCGAGACCCAAGACTTCTCAAGCCCAGCCTCAAGTTTGTCCGACCTCGCCCACCATGTGATTTGCCGCATGCGTGCCGAGTTCAACGAGGCACGTCGAAGTTCCGGGGTCTCCGTTGTTCACTTTGCCTTTTGCAGCCAGCACAACACCCACCCAAGCAAGCGTCCAAGCCCCAGCAGCAACACCATGAGCGACCCGATCCCGGAACTGAAGGACCTATTCATCGACGGGAAGTGGGTAGCGCCCGTCAGCAACAAGTACATCGACGTGGTGAACCCCGCCACCGAACAAGTGATCCAGCAGGTGGCCGCCGCCTCGGCCGCCGACGTGGACCTCGCCGTCCAGGCAGCCAAGCGAGCGTTCGAGACGTGGAGCGCCACCACCGGTGCCGAGCGCGCCGTGTACCTGCGCAAGATGGGAGAGCTGGTGGCCAAGCGCATCGACGCTCTGAGCCGCCTCGAAACCCTCGACAATGGCAAACCTTTGGCTGAGTCGGTATGGGATATGGAGGACGTCTCCGGCTGCTTCGAGTACTACGCCAAGGCGGCGGAGAACCTCGACGCTCGCCAATACGAGAAGGTGGACCTGCCTCTTGAAGACTTCCTGGGCGCGCTACGCTACGAACCCGTGGGCGTCGTGGCCGCCATCATCCCGTGGAACTACCCGGCACTGATGGCGCTGTGGAAGTTGGCTCCTGCACTGGCAGCTGGCTGCACCGTGGTGCTCAAGCCCTCCGAGATCACTCCGCTGAGCGCGCTGCAGTTGGCGCAGGTGGCAATTGACGTGGGTCTTCCTGCGGGTGTGCTGAATGTGATCAATGGTTTGGGATCAGAAGCTGGCGGCCCGTTGGTCGCGCACCCGGACGTGCACAAGGTGGCGTTCACGGGCAGTGTGCCTACCGGACGCCACATCATGACGGAGGCTGCCAAGGACATCAAGAAGATCTCGCTGGAGCTGGGTGGCAAATCGCCTGCCATTGTATTCGACAAGGTCAACATCGAGCGCACGGTCGAGTGGGTCATGTTCGGCTGCTTCTGGACCAACGGCCAGATTTGCAGTTCGACGTCGCGGTTGCTGGTGCACGAAGACTTCGCTAACGAGTTCATCGAGCTGCTCGTGAAGGAGACGAAGAAGCTTGTTCTGGGTGATCCATTGGATGACAAGGTGCAAATGGGCCCGCTGGTGTCCAAGGTACAGCAGGAGAAGGTGTTGGGGTACATTCAAAGCGCCAAGGACGAGGGCGCAACGCTCGCTCAAGGAACGCTGCCTAGTGCAGGCAAGGGATTCTTCGTGCCGCCCACGGTTGTCACCAATGTAACCAAGAGCATGCGCGTGTGGAAGGAGGAAATCTTCGGTCCTGTGCTTTCCGTCATGACATTCAAGACGGAGGAGGAGGCGATCTCTCTTTCAAATGACTCGGAGTTTGGCCTAGCTGCTGCTGTGTTCACGTCCGACAACGCGCAGCTCAAGCGGGTGACGAAGGCGCTGCGCGCGGGCATTGTGTGGAACAATTGCTCGCAGCCGTGCTTCGTAGAGCTGCCTTGGGGCGGCGTCAAGAAGAGCGGTATCGGCCGCGAGCTCGGACCCTTTGGCTTGAACGCCTACCTTGAACCCAAGCAGATCTGCACCTACGTCGCCGACAAGCCGTTTGCCTGGTATCTTAAGGCGTAGGTTGGCGTCTGCGTTCGCGTAACCAGCGCAACGCCTGGCGAACTAATACGATAAATTGCTGTGAGTCCCGCTGTCACGGTATGGCTATTTTTTTCTAGAGCACCAGCGCGTCGAAGCTAAACGAGTCTCGACTCCATTGTGCTCGCGTGGCCATTTTCGTAAGAACCTACCCTGACACGGTGGCAGTCACACAACTACGCAACCAGTTTGATTAGCAGCTCAAGCAAGGAAATGGGTAGTTATTCGTGCCAGCTAGGTACCATCACTAACTGCTACCCACAGCCGACTGCAATAAACAATTCGTGTTTAGATTCGATACGCAGCGATCGCTGCCGCCCCAACTATTAATCGGCAACTATACTGCCTGAACACGCACACATGCACACACACATGCACACGAGTGCCTCATACCTCCCTGCTTGCTTCGCGAATGTGGCGAGGCCTCGCTCTTATCTCCACCATCGTAGCGAGCGCCTCCTAGGCGCCGGGAACGGGCGAGCTCTTGTTCAGCTTCAAAGCCGCCTGCGCAGCCGCCAGACGCGCGATCATCACGCGCATCGGAGAGCACGACACGTACTTGAGACCCACCTTCTCGAAGAACTCGATGGACTGCGGGTCGCCGCCGTGCTCGCCGCAGATGCCCAGCTCGATCTTCGGGCGCGTGGCGCGGCCGCGCTCCACGGCCAGACGCACCAGCTCGCCCACGCCCTCCTGGTCCAGCGTCTCGAACGGGTCCTTCTCCAGCACGCCGTGCTTCACGTAGTACGACAGGAACTTGGCCTGCGCGTCGTCGCGCGAGATGCCGAACGTCATCTGCGTGAGGTCGTTCGTGCCGAACGAGAAGAACTCGGCCACTTCGGCCAGCTTGCCGGCCTGCAGCGCGCCGCGCGGCACCTCGATCATCGTGCCCACCTTGTAGTCGAACGACTTGCCGCGCTTGCCGATCACGTCCTGCACCACGGACTTCACCAGCTTCACCTGCTGTTCCAGTTCCTCGAACGAGCCCACCAGCGGGATCATGATGTGCGGGTGCACCGAGATGCCCTCGCCCGCCACCTTCACGGCCGCCTCCGCGATGGCCTTCGCCTGCATCTCCGTGATGCCCGGGTGTACGATGCCCAGACGGCAGCCACGCAGACCCATCATCGGGTTCGCCTCCTTCAGGCCGTCCAGCCGAGACTGCACCGTGGCCTGGCTCACCTTCATCTCCTTTGCCAGTGTCGAGCACAGCTCCTCCAGCGCGCTACCCTCGTGCGGCAGGAACTCGTGGAGCGGCGGGTCCAACATACGGATGGTCACCGGAAGGCCGTCCATGGCGCGGAAGATGCCTTCGAAGTCGCCCTGCTGGAACGTGCACAGCGCGTCCAGCGCCTCCTGCTGCGCCGGAGAGTCCAGCTCCACGGCTCCGATCATGCGCCGCACCGCAGCGATACGCTCCGCGGAGCTGAAGAACATGTGCTCCGTACGCGTCAGGCCAATGCCCTGCGCGCCGTGCGCACGCGCCTCGCGAGCGTCCTCGGGCGTGTCGGCGTTCGTGAACACCTCCATGCGGCGGTGCGCGTCCACCCACTTCATGAACTGCGCCAGCTCGCCGCTCATCGCGGCCTTCTGCATCGCCTGCTCGCCCTTGATCACCTCGCCGGTCGTGCCGTTCACGCTGATGTAGTCACCCTCGTGCAGCTCCACCTCGGCGCCACCCGCCGTCTGCACGCGCATCGTCTTAGTGTTCGCGTCGATAGACAGCGCACTGCAGCCGCACACACACGGCTTGCCCCAGCCGCGCGCTACCACGGCTGCGTGCGACGTCATGCCACCGCGAGACGTCAGGATGCCCTCGGCCGCGTGCATGCCGCCCACGTCCTCGGGCGACGTCTCCTCGCGCACCAGCATCACGTTCTCGCCGCGCGCAAACCACGCCTCGGCGTCGGCTGCCGTGAACACGATCTTGCCCACGGCCGCGCCCGGGGATGCCGGCAGGCCTCGGCACAGCACGTCCTTCTGGTACCCCTTCTCGTTGGCGAAGCTCGGGTGTAGCAGTTGGTCCAGGTGGCGCGGCTCCACGAGCATCACGGCCTCCTTCTCGGTGATCAGCTTCTCGCGCCACATGTCCACGGCGATCTTCAAGGCCGCCGGGCCCGTGCGCTTGCCGTTACGGGTCTGGAGCATGAACAGCACGCCGTCCTGCACCGTGAACTCCGTGTCCTGCACGTCCTTGAAGTGCGTCTCCAGCGTGTGCACCGTCTCGTCCAGCTGCTTGTAGACGGTCGGCATCTTCTGTGCCAGCTCCGAAATGGGCTGCGGCGTACGGATGCCCGCCACCACGTCCTCGCCCTGCGCGTTCAGCAGGAACTCGCCGTACAGCTTGTTCTCGCCGTTGGCCGGGTTGCGCGTGAACAGCACGCCCGTGCACGACTGGTCGTTGATGTTGCCGTACACCATGGCCTGCACGTTCACGGCCGTGCCCTTGAGCCCCGTGATCTTGTTGATCTCACGGTACTTGACGGCGCGCGGGATGTTCCACGAGCGGAACACGGCCTCGATGCCCATGCGCATCTGCTCCCACGGGTCGGACGGGAACGACTGGCCGTGGTTCTCGTACACCTTCTTGTACTTCTGCACCAGCTCCTTCAGGTCGCCGGCCGTCAGCTCCACGTCGAACGTCACGTGGCGCGCCTTCTTCATGGCCGACAGCTCGGCCTCGAAGTCGTCGTGTGGGATCTCGAGCACCACGTCGCCGAACATCTGCAGCAGACGGCGGTAGCAGTCGTAAGCGAAGCGGTCTCCGCCGCGCTTGGCCACGCCCTTGACGATCTCGTCGTTCAGACCCAGGTTCAGCACCGTGTCCATCATGCCGGGCATCGAGATGGCTGCGCCCGAGCGCACGGACACCAGCAGCGGGTTCGTCGCGTCGGCGAACGTCACGCCCAGCGTCTTCTCCATCAGGTGCACGCCCTTACGGACCTCGTCCATGAGGCCGTCCGGCAGGCGCCCGCCCACCGCGTAGAATTCTTGGCACACCTCCGTCGTGATGGTCAGTCCGGGCGGCACGTTCACGCCGTTGCGCGCCATCTGGCACAGGTTGGCGCCCTTGCCGCCCAGCAGCGGCTTCATGCTGCCGTCGCCCTTGCTCTCGCCCTTCACGAACGTGAAGACGCGCGGGTGCTGCAGCACTTGGCTCATGCTTGGGGTGGGGTTCTTGTTTGCTTGTTCAGGACTGGGGTAGTTGAGGAATGAGCTCTGCTGCGGCCGGGCTGCTGCTGGCGGCCACACCGCCGCCACTAGTGTGTTGGTCCCTTGTGCATTCTCCGTAACGAAGATGCCATCAGCCCTGGTCGGGGGAAATCATGCTGAGCGACGGCAACGGATTGCTTGGATCCCGAAGAGGTTTAGATCTAGCGCTTCAAGTTGCGTTCGTATACGCGTCCACGTCACCGGCCGTTTTTCATAGAACACATAGACGTGGCGCTTTTTCTAAAAGTTTTAGAAATTTGTGTAGTCTCCGTTCAGGACCAATACGTTCTGGATCGACTACTAAATTCGTACGCGGATACATACTTTCTGTTAAATGGTACAGTCTGCTTCGTTTGTGGACAATACAGCCTCTTCACCAAGCAGTCACCACTCGTCTAGGAGCATTACGTCGACGACGAGTCTCGATGTAGGAAATCGCCAACGGTTCTTGAAGGTAGCAGACACACGATGATCCACACACGTTGGAATGCACTTATCCATCATTGTGCAGGTGTGTGGTACCAAGCGCCTCACCTCACCAGCCTCGTTCTTTTCCATTTCTATCCTATCATTTTAGAAACCCTCGTCTACAGTTTATATGAAGGCCATCTGTCGACTTAGTGTGCAACCTAGAGCAACCTAGAGCAACCTAGAGGTCTACCTCGAGCAATCTACAAGAAACGTCTCCGTAGATTTTGGGCCGCGTCTCTCTGTGCAGGACGCACTTCAACGTCGAAGTCTACGCATGATGCACCACATACAAAGCACAAGGCAAGCCTCTGGTGCTGCGGCTCGCTTCGCCACCTTTAGCAATCACCATCGGTGCGCGGAACGAGAGTATCTGCTACTAGCAGACTGCTAGAGGCCAACCAAGTCAGGCACCTTCATGCACGCGCGAGGTAATTGCAAGCGTACTCCCTACAAGCAAGGTCTTCGTCTTGGCACAGCAGCCGCAGCAGAGCTCATTCCTCAACTACCCCAGTCCTGAACAAGCAAACAAGAACCCCACCCCAAGCATGAGCCAAGTGCTGCAGCACCCGCGCGTCTTCACGTTCGTGAAGGGCGAGAGCAAGGGCGACGGCAGCATGAAGCCGCTGCTGGGCGGCAAGGGCGCCAACCTGTGCCAGATGGCGCGCAACGGCGTGAACGTGCCGCCCGGACTGACCATCACGACGGAGGTGTGCCAAGAATTCTACGCGGTGGGCGGGCGCCTGCCGGACGGCCTCATGGACGAGGTCCGTAAGGGCGTGCACCTGATGGAGAAGACGCTGGGCGTGACGTTCGCCGACGCGACGAACCCGCTGCTGGTGTCCGTGCGCTCGGGCGCAGCCATCTCGATGCCCGGCATGATGGACACGGTGCTGAACCTGGGTCTGAACGACGAGATCGTCAAGGGCGTGGCCAAGCGCGGCGGAGACCGCTTCGCTTACGACTGCTACCGCCGTCTGCTGCAGATGTTCGGCGACGTGGTGCTCGAGATCCCACACGACGACTTCGAGGCCGAGCTGTCGGCCATGAAGAAGGCGCGCCACGTGACGTTCGACGTGGAGCTGACGGCCGGCGACCTGAAGGAGCTGGTGCAGAAGTACAAAAAGGTGTACGAGAACCACGGCCAGTCGTTCCCGTCCGACCCGTGGGAGCAGATGCGCATGGGCATCGAGGCCGTGTTCCGCTCGTGGAACATCCCGCGCGCCGTCAAGTACCGTGAGATCAACAAGATCACGGGGCTCAAGGGCACGGCCGTGAACGTGCAGGCCATGGTGTACGGCAACATCAACGACCAGTCGTGCACGGGCGTGCTGTTCACGCGCAACCCGGCCAACGGCGAGAACAAGCTGTACGGCGAGTTCCTGCTGAACGCGCAGGGCGAGGACGTGGTGGCGGGCATCCGTACGCCGCAGCCCATTTCCGGAGCTGGCACAGAAGATGCCGACCGTCTACAAGCAGCTGGACGAGACGGTGCACACGCTGGAGACGCACTTCAAGGACGTGCAGGACACGGAGTTCACGGTGCAGGACGGCGTGCTGTTCATGCTCCAGACCCGTAACGGCAAGCGCACGGGCCCGGCGGCCTTGAAGATCGCCGTGGACATGTGGCGCGAGAAGCTGATCACCGAGAAGGAGGCCGTGATGCTCGTGGAGCCGCGCCACCTGGACCAACTGCTACACCCGAGCTTCGCCAACGAGAAGGGGTACCAGAAGGACGTGCTGTGCCGAGGCCTGCCGGCATCCCCGGGCGCGGCCGTGGGCAAGATCGTGTTCACGGCAGCCGACGCCGAGGCGTGGTTTGCGCGCGGCGAGAACGTGATGCTGGTGCGCGAGGAGACGTCGCCCGAGGACGTGGGCGGCATGCACGCGGCCGAGGGCATCCTGACGTCTCGCGGTGGCATGACGTCGCACGCAGCCGTGGTAGCGCGCGGCTGGGGCAAGCCGTGTGTGTGCGGCTGCAGTGCGCTGTCTATCGACGCGAACACTAAGACGATGCGCGTGCAGACGGCGGGTGGCGCCGAGGTGGAGCTGCACGAGGGTGACTACATCAGCGTGAACGGCACGACCGGCGAGGTGATCAAGGGCGAGCAGGCGATGCAGAAGGCCGCGATGAGCGGCGAGCTGGCGCAGTTCATGAAGTGGGTGGACGCGCACCGCCGCATGGAGGTGTTCACGAACGCCGACACGCCCGAGGACGCTCGCGAGGCGCGTGCGCACGGCGCGCAGGGCATTGGCCTGACGCGTACGGAGCACATGTTCTTCAGCTCCGCGGAGCGTATCGCTGCGGTGCGGCGCATGATCGGAGCCGTGGAGCTGGACTCTCCGGCGCAGCAGGAGGCGCTGGACGCGCTGTGCACGTTCCAGCAGGGCGACTTCGAAGGCATCTTCCGCGCCATGGACGGCCTTCCGGTGACCATCCGTATGTTGGACCCGCCGCTCCACGAGTTCCTGCCGCACGAGGGTAGCGCGCTGGAGGAGCTGTGCTCGACACTGGCAAAGGAGATGAAGGTGAGCCAGGCCACGGTGCAGTCTCGGCTGGACGGCCTGAAGGAGGCGAACCCGATGATGGGTCTGCGTGGCTGCCGTCTGGGCATCGTACACCCGGGCATCACGGAGATGCAGGCGAAGGCCATCGCGGAGGCGGCCGTGAAGGTGGCGGGCGAGGGCATCTCGGTGCACCCGCACATCATGATCCCGCTGGTGGGCTCGTTCGAGGAACTGGAACAGCAGGTGAAGCTGGTGAAGTCCGTGGTGCAGGACGTGATCGGCAAGCGCGGCAAGTCGTTCGACTACAAGGTGGGCACGATGATCGAGGTGCCGCGCGGCGCGCTGCAGGCCGGCAAGCTGGCCGAAGTGGCCGAGTTCTTCTCGTTCGGCACGAACGACCTCACGCAGATGACGTTCGGCATCTCGCGCGACGACGCGCAGGCCAAGTTCCTGTCGTACTACGTGAAGCACGGCGTGCTGGAGAAGGACCCGTTCGAGACGCTGGACCAGGAGGGCGTGGGCGAGCTGGTGCGTCTGGCCGTGGAGCGCGGCCGCGCCACGCGCCCGAAGATCGAGCTGGGCATCTGCGGCGAGCACGGCGGCGACCCGCAGTCCATCGAGTTCTTCGAGAAGGTGGGTCTCAAGTACGTGTCGTGCTCTCCGATGCGCGTGATGATCGCGCGTCTGGCGGCTGCGCAGGCGGCTTTGAAGCTGAACAAGAGCTCGCCCGTTCCCGGCGCCTAGGAGGCGCTCGCTACGATGGTGGAGATAAGAGCGAGGCCTCGCCACATTCGCGAAGCAAGCAGGGAGGTATGAGGCACTCGTGTGCATGTGTATGTGCATGTGTGCGTGTTCAGGCAGTATAGTTGCCGATTAATAGTTGGGGCGGCAGCGATCGCTGCGTATCGAATCTAAACACGAATTGTTTATTGGAGTCGGTTGTAGTTAGTGGTTGGTGATGATAGCTGGCGTGAATCTTGCCTCCTGGTAAGAAGAAAGCATTCTTCGAGACCCCCTTGTTTGAAGCTGTGGTGCTAAACAAACTCGTCCTACGGGGATGCCAGGCTGGTGCAGGTATGATAACCTTTCTTGTACTTGCCCCACGAGTTCTTGTCGAAAATGACTGCAGTATGGATGGACTACAATCGGATTCTTGCAGGGTACAGAGAATGGTGAACCAATACGACGACATGGTTTGTAGTGGTCATGAGACCACTAAGACACGACTTGAGGCTGCGAGCGACACCAGTGACTTGGGGAGGCCATGATACCAGTAACATGCCGTCCACTGAAAAAAGTAGCCATCCAATTAGCGCTACTTGCAAGTCCGCGTAGTGAACTCCAGGCACGTACGCTTCAGCACTGCCCGCTGCAGCCGAAGCAGCCTAACCTGCCACCCCAAGCCAGGCCAAATAGCGCTGCTCCTCCACCGGATTCTGTCTGGCGAGCAAATCGCTGGCCGATGCTTGTTGCTGCGGGTGGCTTCGACTCGAGTTTGCCAGTCCCTATCTGCATCCTCTGGTTCGAGCGGCAACGACGCCCAGCAAGGCGCTAGTTCCTTACCGTCACTTTCGGCAGTTATGTGCGACTGTCGAAGATCGCGGTAGTGTTTCTAATTGGCTGCTAGAGTCGCTACATGTAGCCGTTTCTAATTGGCCGTTAGAAATGGACTCGTTGAAGATCGACAGCGCTTTTCTTTACCTTGCAGGTTGCAACCTAGATCTGCCTGCATCCTGAGCGGCCGCCCAGCAGCCTCACATTCTCTTCTCGAGCGTCCCGCGCAGGTCGACGCGGATCTCTCGACGCGAGCGAGTGCTTGGCACCCGGACGATGACCTCGTCTTGGTGACGCAGCACCGAGTTGATCAAGATGGCGAAGCTCCCAGTAAGGAACGACCGGCCGGCTGCTTCCTCCTCCGCAATCAATTCCTCGCGTCCAAAAGTCTGCGGCGACCTGCCGCGTTGCAAGACAAGATCCCGTTTACTCTGGATCGTCCAGTGGCTAAAGCACATCGGCCTCTGCTGGAAACTGTACGCTGAACGACAGAAGAGCAAACCCTTTCGTGCCCAAGAGCTACGACTCCAGCTACTGGACAGTCGCGTTCATACACAGCGTATCTCTCCTCAAATGGACACCCTTCTCACCCTTGTCCATCAAGTCGTCAGGAAGGCGCCCACCCGCCGCGAAGAATTCTTGGCACACCCCCGAGGTGCTGATCAATCTGACTGATTCACGTCATGGCATCCCTCTGGCACAGCCTGGCGCTTGCCACCCAGCAGCGGCTTCCTTTTCGTGCTGTTGCCCCGGCTGTCGTCCTTCACGAAACTGCAGGCACGCGGGTGCTGGATCACTTGGCTCATGCTGTTCTTGACTGAGGTGAGTTGGGGAATGAACCGTGTCGTCCCGACTTTTGTCGGGAGCAAGAACGAGAGGAGAGAGGAGAATATATCGGTGGCGGGAACAAGATTGAGGATAAGACTACAGCTCGTCGGTGTGGTTACAAAGGTCACGTGAGCCGTAGCTACTGTGGAACCGCTAAAATATTAGTTTCAGACGCAAGTGCGTTCGCTAATGCAAGTCCACGTCAAGAGTTCTTACTATACGAGTTTGTTTTGCACAGGTGAGTGCCCAAAGAGTGCAAAATAGCTTGTACCTCGGGAGTTCCTCTCGCAGTAGTTTCAGATGCCCAGGCGAGTGGATTTACGACAGAGCCAAGCAAGTCGATGGGCTTACTCGTCGCCCAGAATTCAAGCTCTAACTAGATACGTATGCTTATGTCCAAGATCGCCGAAATGTTGTCGACCGACGTCTCCGACGGTACGTAGATTTTGGGTCGCGTCTCTCTGTGCAGGACGCACGTGATTCGTTGCACATACAAAGCACAAGCCAAGCGGTCTGCCGTGCGGCTCGCTTTCGCCAGCTTTAGCAATCACCATTGGTACGCGGAACGAGAAGCTCGTGGCGTAAGAGCCATTCCACCAGGTGCCTCGCATTGCAGTGCATTGTGATCAGGCTCCGAGGTGCCCTCAAAAATGTTCTTCACGAGCCAATGAGCACGTAGCAGGCGTTCGCTGTGGTAGTGAAGACAACAGTGGGGCCTCGCCACAGTCACGAAGCTGTCGGGCAGCTATACGCTTCAGCATCCATCTTGTTATCCGTTTACATGCGCGGAGAAGTGTACATGCATGAATCGAAGAAAAGAGACTGCCTAGCAGGTGCTCTGTGGCCACTGCAACATCACCTGTTTGCACTCGCTTATAGTACGAAGCGTACATGTGTCACGTACAGCGTTTGCACGCTATGGTGCCAGCAAGGTACCGCGAAGACTTACGCATGGACCGCGTTGCGGGCTAGTTCGATCGAAGGCCGTGCACACCTGACCTTGGCAGCAAGGGCGTGCTGGGGCTAGCTGCTGAGGACGCCACGTACCGTCGTATGGTAGCCATCGCTGCTTGGCGCAGGCTGCTTGGGGCAACCGCTACGGTACCGATAGTTTTCGAAAATCGGAGCAGCCCAGACACGCGCGCTTCATAAGCTGCAAAACGATTAGCATGCGAGGGCTTTCCGTCTGAAGGCGGGCTTCTTGCCACGTAAGAAACCTTGTACGCAGCGGCCGACCGCACCGCCGTCGCCTTGCCTCCCAGCCGAGCTGGGGCTGGTGCTGGCTGTCCCGCATGAACACCGGAAAATCGGGTTTCTAAAGGAGGTTTCTAAGCGGTCGTAAATAGAAAAGGCATAACCAGATGCCTCGTCTACGCCACTTCAACCTGGAAAACGAGCTTCAACGCAGCTGCATAGACGAGGTCCGTCGACATCCCTTAAGTCGACGCCGAGACCTAGATCGACGCGTCGGCAGCCAATCACAGCCGACCGCTGACCTAGACTCGAACGGTACCTCTGACACACGCCGATCTTCGAAAGCCGCCAAGCAACCACGTTTCTCTCACACGACCAGTCCTGCATGGCACACGCCCGCCGCCGCAGCAGAGCTCATTCCTCAACTACCCCAGTCCTGAACAAGCAAACAAGAACCCCACCCCAAGCATGAGCCAAGTGCTGCAGCACCCGCGCGTCTTCACGTTCGTGAAGGGCGAGAGCAAGGGCGACGGCAGCATGAAGCCGCTGCTGGGCGGCAAGGGCGCCAACCTGTGCCAGATGGCGCGCAACGGCGTGAACGTGCCGCCCGGACTGACCATCACGACGGAGGTGTGCCAAGAATTCTACGCGGTGGGCGGGCGCCTGCCGGACGGCCTCATGGACGAGGTCCGTAAGGGCGTGCACCTGATGGAGAAGACGCTGGGCGTGACGTTCGCCGACGCGACGAACCCGCTGCTGGTGTCCGTGCGCTCGGGCGCAGCCATCTCGATGCCCGGCATGATGGACACGGTGCTGAACCTGGGTCTGAACGACGAGATCGTCAAGGGCGTGGCCAAGCGCGGCGGAGACCGCTTCGCTTACGACTGCTACCGCCGTCTGCTGCAGATGTTCGGCGACGTGGTGCTCGAGATCCCACACGACGACTTCGAGGCCGAGCTGTCGGCCATGAAGAAGGCGCGCCACGTGACGTTCGACGTGGAGCTGACGGCCGGCGACCTGAAGGAGCTGGTGCAGAAGTACAAGAAGGTGTACGAGAACCACGGCCAGTCGTTCCCGTCCGACCCGTGGGAGCAGATGCGCATGGGCATCGAGGCCGTGTTCCGCTCGTGGAACATCCCGCGCGCCGTCAAGTACCGTGAGATCAACAAGATCACGGGGCTCAAGGGCACGGCCGTGAACGTGCAGGCCATGGTGTACGGCAACATCAACGACCAGTCGTGCACGGGCGTGCTGTTCACGCGCAACCCGGCCAACGGCGAGAACAAGCTGTACGGCGAGTTCCTGCTGAACGCGCAGGGCGAGGACGTGGTGGCGGGCATCCGTACGCCGCAGCCCATTTCGGAGCTGGCACAGAAGATGCCGACCGTCTACAAGCAGCTGGACGAGACGGTGCACACGCTGGAGACGCACTTCAAGGACGTGCAGGACACGGAGTTCACGGTGCAGGACGGCGTGCTGTTCATGCTCCAGACTCGTAACGGCAAGCGCACGGGCCCGGCGGCCTTGAAGATCGCCGTGGACATGTGGCGCGAGAAGCTGATCACCGAGGAGGAGGCCGTGATGCTCGTGGAGCCGCGCCATCTGGACCAACTGCTACACCCGAGCTTCGCCAACGAGAAGGGGTACCAGAAGGACGTGCTGTGCCGAGGCCTGCCGGCATCCCCGGGCGCGGCCGTGGGCAAGATCGTGTTCACGGCAGCCGACGCCGAGGCGTGGTTTGCGCGCGGCGAGAACGTGATGCTGGTGCGCGAGGAGACGTCGCCCGAGGACGTGGGCGGCATGCACGCGGCCGAGGGCATCCTGACGTCTCGCGGTGGCATGACGTCGCACGCAGCCGTGGTGGCGCGCGGCTGGGGCAAGCCGTGTGTGTGCGGCTGCAGTGCGCTGTCTATCGACGCGAACACTAAGACGATGCGCGTGCAGACGGCGGGTGGCGCCGAGGTGGAGCTGCACGAGGGTGACTACATCAGCGTGAACGGCACGACCGGCGAGGTGATCAAGGGCGAGCAGGCGATGCAGAAGGCCGCGATGAGCGGCGAGCTGGCGCAGTTCATGAAGTGGGTGGACGCGCACCGCCGCATGGAGGTGTTCACGAACGCCGACACGCCCGAGGACGCTCGCGAGGCGCGTGCGCACGGCGCGCAGGGCATTGGCCTGACGCGTACGGAGCACATGTTCTTCAGCTCCGCGGAGCGTATCGCTGCGGTGCGGCGCATGATCGGAGCCGTGGAGCTGGACTCTCCGGCGCAGCAGGAGGCGCTGGACGCGCTGTGCACGTTCCAGCAGGGCGACTTCGAAGGCATCTTCCGCGCCATGGACGGCCTTCCGGTGACCATCCGTATGTTGGACCCGCCGCTCCACGAGTTCCTGCCGCACGAGGGTAGCGCGCTGGAGGAGCTGTGCTCGATACTGGCAAAGGAGATGAAGGTGAGCCAGGCCACGGTGCAGTCTCGGCTGGACGGCCTGAAGGAGGCGAACCCGATGATGGGTCTGCGTGGCTGCCGTCTGGGCATCGTACACCCGGGCATCACGGAGATGCAGGCGAAGGCCATCGCGGAGGCGGCCGTGAAGGTGGCGGGCGAGGGCATCTCGGTGCACCCGCACATCATGATCCCGCTGGTGGGCTCGTTCGAGGAGCTGGAACAGCAGGTGAAGCTGGTGAAGTCCGTGGTGCAGGACGTGATCGGCAAGCGCGGCAAGTCGTTCGACTACAAGGTGGGCACGATGATCGAGGTGCCGCGCGGCGCGCTGCAGGCCGGCAAGCTGGCCGAGGTGGCCGAGTTCTTCTCGTTCGGCACGAACGACCTCACGCAGATGACGTTCGGCATCTCGCGCGACGACGCGCAGGCCAAGTTCCTGTCGTACTACGTGAAGCACGGCGTGCTGGAGAAGGACCCGTTCGAGACGCTGGACCAGGAGGGCGTGGGCGAGCTGGTGCGTCTGGCCGTGGAGCGCGGCCGCGCCACGCGCCCGAAGATCGAGCTGGGCATCTGCGGCGAGCACGGCGGCGACCCGCAGTCCATCGAGTTCTTCGAGAAAGTGGGTCTCAAGTACGTGTCGTGCTCTCCGATGCGCGTGATGATCGCGCGTCTGGCGGCTGCGCAGGCGGCTTTGAAGCTGAAGAAGAGCTCGCCCGTTCCCAGCGCCTAGGAGGCGCTCGCTACGATGGTGGAGATAAGAGCGAGGCCTCGCCACATTCGCGAAGCAAGCAGGGGAGTATGAGGCACTCGTGTGCATGTGTATGTGCATGTGTGCGTGTTCAGGCAGTGTAGTTGCCGATTAATAGTTGGGGCGGCAGCGATCGCTGCGTATCGAATCTAAACACGATTTGTTTATTGGAGTCGGCTGTGGGTAGCGGTTAGTGATGGTACCTAGCTGGCACGAATAACTACCCATTTCCTTGCTTGAGCTGCTAATCAAACTGGTTGCGTAGTTGTGTGACTGCCACCGTGTCAGGGTAGGTTCTTACGAAAATGGCCACGCGAGCACAATGGAGTCGAGACTCTTTAGCTTCGACGCGCTGGTGCTCTAGAAAAAAATAGCCATATCGTGACAGCGGGACTCACAACAATTTATCGTATTAGTTCGCCAGGCGTTGCGCTGGTTACGCGAACGCAGACGCCAACCTACGCCTTAAGATACCAGGCAAACGGCTTGTCGGCGACGTAGGTGCAGATTTGCTTGGGTTCAAGGTAGGCGTTCAAGCCAAAGGGTCCGAGCTCGCGGCCGATACCGCTCTTCTTGACGCCGCCCCAAGGCAGCTCTACGAAGCACGGCTGCGAGCAATTGTTCCACACAATGCCCGCGCGCAGCGCCTTCGTCACCCGCTTGAGCTGCGCGTTGTCGGACGTGAACACAGCAGCAGCTAGGCCAAACTCCGAGTCATTTGAAAGAGAGATCGCCTCCTCCTCCGTCTTGAATGTCATGACGGAAAGCACAGGACCGAAGATTTCCTCCTTCCACACGCGCATGCTCTTGGTTACATTGGTGACAACCGTGGGCGGCACGAAGAATCCCTTGCCTGCACTAGGCAGCGTTCCTTGAGCGAGCGTTGCGCCCTCGTCCTTGGCGCTTTGAATGTACCCCAACACCTTCTCCTGCTGTACCTTGGACACCAGCGGGCCCATTTGCACCTTGTCATCCAATGGATCACCCAGAACAAGCTTCTTCGTCTCCTTCACGAGCAGCTCGATGAACTCGTTAGCGAAGTCTTCGTGCACCAGCAACCGCGACGTCGAGCTGCAAATCTGGCCGTTGGTCCAGAAGCAGCCGAACATGACCCACTCGACCGTGCGCTCGATGTTGACCTTGTCGAATACAATGGCAGGCGATTTGCCACCCAGCTCCAGCGAGATCTTCTTGATGTCCTTGGCAGCCTCCGTCATGATGTGGCGTCCGGTAGGCACACTGCCCGTGAACGCCACCTTGTGCACGTCCGGGTGCGCGACCAACGGGCCGCCAGCTTCTGATCCCAAACCATTGATCACATTCAGCACACCCGCAGGAAGACCCACGTCAATTGCCACCTGCGCCAACTGCAGCGCGCTCAGCGGAGTGATCTCGGAGGGCTTGAGCACCACGGTGCAGCCAGCTGCCAGTGCAGGAGCCAACTTCCACAGCGCCATCAGTGCCGGGTAGTTCCACGGGATGATGGCGGCCACGACGCCCACGGGTTCGTAGCGTAGCGCGCCCAGGAAGTCTTCAAGAGGCAGGTCCACCTTCTCGTATTGGCGAGCGTCGAGGTCCTCCGCCGCCTTGGCGTAGTACTCGAAGCAGCCGGAGATGTCCTCCATATCCCATACCGACTCAGCCAAAGGTTTGCCATTGTCGAGGGTTTCGAGGCGGCTCAGAGCGTCGATGCGCTTGGCCACCAGCTCTCCCATCTTGCGCAGGTACACGGCGCGCTCGGCACCGGTGGTGGCGCTCCACGTCTCGAACGCTCGCTTGGCTGCCTGGACGGCGAGGTCCACGTCGGCGGCCGAGGCGGCGGCCACCTGCTGGATCACTTGTTCGGTGGCGGGGTTCACCACGTCGATGTACTTGTTGCTGACGGGCGCTACCCACTTCCCGTCGATGAATAGGTCCTTCAGTTCCGGGATCGGGTCGCTCATGGTGTTGCTGCTGGGGCTTGGACGCTTGCTTGGGTGGGTGTTGTGCTGGCTGCAAAAGGCAAAGTGAACAACGGAGACCCCGGGACTTCGACGTGCCTCGTTGAACTCGGCACGCATGCGGCAAATCACATGGTGGGCGAGGTCGGACAAACTTGCGGCTGGGCTCGAGAGGTCTTGGGTCTCGAGACCACTTGAGCGAGGCCACGTACGCCGCGTTGACAAGCATGCGGATCCCATCCCCGTTCAACATGGATACACTTCGTATGATGCCACGCTACGGGCACCGCTAACCGCGTAACAGAATCATCGTCCGCAATGGAAGTAAAGTGTCTTAATGGAAATGTGTTGGGAATTCAATTGGAGGTCACCGACAGCAATGCCGCACAGGTATGTTGATCTTGGTAGGCAATTCACTCGCGGAGGTAGGAAGAGTTCACAGTTGACAGCGTGTGCAGTCCGGTCTTTCCTGGTGCCATCGTGTGGTAGCCTGCTTGGCTTCGCTTTACAATCTTCTCGCGAACACCCTTCGGCGCAGCAGGAGAGCACAGTGTGTTGTTCCTAATCTGGGGGACGACGTGTTTGAAATAGTAGACGCTGCCGATCATGAACACCAGCACCGTCACCACGATAGACGCGAGGAAGATCGTGTCGCTAAGGCTGCTGTAGAGAATGGCGCCGATCGCGGCACCGCACAGTGCGATCCCAAGGACAGCCCCCGATACGCCAAACGGACTGGTGTACGGTCGGGTGCGCCCGGGTTGCCGAACTGCGAGGTAGATGTAGGACAGCAGTTGAAAGACGTACGATATGAGTGCGCCGAGCAACGTCAGGTTGATCAACGCCGAGCCCAGGTTGGCATCGCCAATCGTGTAGTGCAGCACGATCGCGATGAGCTCGCACATGACAGTTCCGAAGACCAACGCTCCAACGGCAGTGCCCCGCGTTGGGTGCTCGTACGCGAGAAACTTGGGGAAGTACCCGTCCTTTGCGATGGCAAACAGCAGCTGACCCATGAAGAAAATGTACGAGTTGGGGCTCGACGTTAGCGCGATGACTGTGAGCCACTTTAGCACCGCCGTCGTGCTCCCGTTGCCGAAAAGCGTCTGAAAGCTCGTGACGAGCGGCGCCGAGACGTTTGCCATGGCTGCTGCCCCCGGAAAGATCAACGAGCTGAAGACTGCGGTGCCGAATGACAGGAAGACCAGCGTCACGATACACAGGAACAGTCCTCGCGGAACGTTTTTCTCGGGCTCGATGGTCTCGTCGCTTGCGAGTGGGAGCTCCTCAATCCCCAGGTAGAACCACATTGCGAAGGGGATGGCGTGAATGGCACTATCCAGACTCGTGTACTCCCAGTGCTGCTCGACGACCCACGTGTTGTAGTCCAAGTGCGGGATCGCGAAGAAGAACATGACGAGGAGCAGCACCACGCACAGCGTCGTGGAGCACGTCTGAGCTCGGAACGAAGCTTGCGCTCCAACCAAATTCAGCCCCAAGAAGACGACGCCGAACGCGACGAAGAACACCGGCGCGTACTGCCGGTCCACGTCGAACAGTGCCTGCACGTAGGAAAATACTGTAAAGAAGGTCGACGCGTTCACGGCAATGACCTTGAGGCTCTCCGCCAGTCCGCTGAAGAATGCCGCGCGAGGTCCGATAGCGTGAAGAGCAAAGATGTAGGGGCCTCCACCGGCCGGGATCGTTGACGACAGTTCCGCGATAGAGAAGGCGAGCATAACGTAGAGCACCGTCACCGTAGACAACACGAGCAGCATGCCATCGAACCCGGCGATCAAAGCAGACTGCCAGCCGTAGTACTGTCCGCTGATGACCGCACCGATACCGAGGGCCCAGAGTTGAGGCGCTCTAGCGTATCGGTCGGGCCCCGCGCTGGGCCCCTGAATGTCGACCGCGCAGTCCACACGGCACATCCCAGTTATCGGCTAGTGCTGGTAGTCGGGCGTTGAGCAAATTCCAAAGTGATCGTGAGAAGGCAAAGCGTTCTCCGGTATTGGGATGCGCGCGACGGCGAGCGCTACTGCGCCACCTTATTGGCCATGCAGGATGCGTCACCGCTTCTTCAAGGCAAGCCCAGTCTCGCTTGACAAGGTTTTGAGTTACCAACACCGTGTGGCAGTTCGTAGGGGAGAACTGCCACCCCTGACCACGGGTTTGCGCTTGGAGTCACCGAATTTTCAACCTCCTGGATAGCCCGATGCTGCATCGGCGATGTCCGTGTTAAACGAGGGGGTTCCGGTGGTGGTATTTTGCAGATGATGGCCTATGCAACCGAGGGTGAAGTGCACTGCAATCGCAACAGCGGTGTTGGTACAAGGGTGCCGATAAAAGGGTGCTAACTTAGTTTGAATACCCCCCCCCTAAGTCTGGTCCTTTAACCTTCCTTTTGCGTGCAACCTACACAGAGGGCGAAAGCAAGACCTCAATCGGCAGCAACTTACGTATAGCCTTTTCAGTGGTAAAACGGATTAGTAAATTGACAAGAAAGTTACAAACTACTGAGTGAAATATAGCGCAGCAGGCAACACTACGCGTGGGCGGGGTACTGCAGTTGGCTTCGGGCGCTCATACTCAGCAAGTTCTCGTTCATGTCCTTGGTCGGAGAGTCCAACGTCTTGTTCTCAATCTTGGGCAGCACGACTCGGAGGAAGTAGATGCTGCCAGCGATGAACACCAACCCCGTTACCACGATCGACGCGAGGAAGATGGTGTCGGTCACGCTCGTGTACAAGATGGCGAAGATTGATACCCCACACAAGAGCAAACCCACGTACGCCCCTGCGAGGCCAAATGGACTTTTGTATGGTCTCGGTCGGTTCGGTTGTCGGTATCGAAGGAAGACAAACGACAGCAACTGGAATATGTACGAGATGAGAGCGCCCAGGAGTGTCAAGTTGATCAGCACAGAGCCGAGGTCGTCGTCTCCGATAGCGTAATGGAGGATAACAGCGATAAGTACACAACTGATCGTTCCGAAAAGAAGCGCTCCGACTGCTGTTCCTCGCGTCGGGTGTTCGTAGGCAAGGAAAGCGGGGTAATAGCCATCCCGGGCGATCGCGAACAGTAGTTGACCCATGAAGAAAACGTACGAGTTTGGACTCGAGCACAATGCAATGACTGTCATCCACTTGAAGAACGTAGTCGTCGCCCCCGTGCCGTAAAGTGTCTGGAAGCTGGTGACGAGTGGAGCTGAGACGTCTGCCATGGCTGCAGCTCCCGGAGAGATCAGTGAACTGAAGACTGCCGTGCCAAAAGACAGCACCATGAGCGTCGAGATGCATAGCATGAGACCACGGGGAATATTTTTCTCGGGCTCAATAGTCTCCTCACTAGCAAGGGGTAGCTCTTCAATACCCAGGTAGAACCACATGGCGTACGGGATCGCCTCGATGGCGCTGCTGAGATCCGTGTACTTCCAGTCTTGCTGCACGACCCACTGATTGTAGTCCAAGTGCGGGATGGCGGAGAAGAACATGATGAGTAGCAGCAGTACGCACAGCGTCGTGGAGCACGCCTGCATCCGGAAGGAAGCTTGGACGCCATAAATATTCAGACCGCCGAAGAGGATGCCAAACGCGATGAAGAACACTGGGGCGAACTTTTGGTCCACGTCGAACAGCGTCTGCAGGTAGCTGTAGATAGTATAAAATGTGGACGAGTTCACGGCAATGACCTTGAGGCTCTCCGCCAGCCCGCTGAAGAATGCCGCGCGGGGTCCGATGGCGTGTAGAGCGAAGATGTACGGGCCTCCTCCAGCCGGGATCGTAGCTGACAGCTCAGCAAGTGAGAACGAGAGCATCACATAGAGCACCGTCATCATGGACAGCACAATGAGCATGCCGTTGAAGCCGGCAACGAGGGAGGACTGCCAGCCGTAGTACTCGCCGCTGATAACAGCACCGATACCCAGCGCCCAGAGCTGCAGCGCCTTGGCATGTCGGTGCGTGCCGTCCAGCTTTGGTTCTTGGATGTCGAGCGACACGCCGCTGATTCGGCTGAGGCGGGCCATCTTGAGCACGTTCGTGTCCGGCAGCAAGAGGCTGAAACGAGGACAATTCAGAAGTGAACCACCATCGGCCGGCACCGAGGGCGCGTGCGACGGCGGAAACGCGTTGCGTTCTTCTCCCTCAAACCATCACGCCGGGACTCGACGACGGTCTACCGACTCTGTCAGGACCGGGCGGGTCCCCTAGCGGAGACCTTGGGGACTTGCTTGAGCTGCCAGCTATTGGCCGCTCGTGCGCGTAATGCTGCGCGTCACGACCATATGCTGCACTTCAAGAAGAGACCTGGTTTAACAGGGGCGATCGGCGGCACAACTTGCACGAACCTCGAAGTTGTCGCCAACGGATGACGGCTCCGCGCTGCTGGAGCGCGAGCTAGAGCTTGGGTGTCCGTGGTCGGAAGCCGCCCTACGCGCTGTTGCTGGACGCTTCTGTTGGCGTGCTCCAGCGATCCTGCAGCAGCACGTTGCTCCCGGCGGACAGCAGTCACGGTGAGCTTCACTGTGTCCACTGCTCGTCGCCTGAAAGCACTCCGGCAGACATGGATGACCTGCGAGCGTACGGCTTGAAGTCGGAGCTGAGGGCACAGGACAGTCATCGCCCAAAGGCAACAATGATGTCCGGCAATGGAGGAAGATAGGGCTGTACGGTACCACCCCATTCATCGCGCTGTGTTGAGGCACTTGAACGCCCTCGTTGTCACGACGGTAGCCCCTCCCATGGCAGAAGGAGAACGCACAAGTCCCAGGCGAGGGCGCTGTTCGTTCAGTGGGCTGCTCGTCATGTGTACTTCCAGGCTCGTCATTTTCTAGTCGCACCACGATGGTGATCATGCTACGCTTGCCGGTGATGCGCGGGCCAAAGTCCTGCGTGGCATGATCAGGTTGCCGGAGTCCGACCTCAGGTCGGCGACCTGGCCTGTAGTGCTGCCGATCACTGCGTTCAAAAGAAAACGAAGCACTGAGGAACGTATACGCGCTAACCCAACTACTAACGGTAGTCCCCGTATTCCTTTTGCGGCGTGTAAGGCAAAGGCGAGGGCGTTCGAGTGAGAGGTGCTGCTATCGCACCGACGGGTGTTCACATGTCGGGAACGGACTTGAGCACTTGAAAGGTGCTCGAACACGGATTCATCGCCAAGGGCCTAACATTGCTATCGATTTCTTTCAATCCATTTGATTGACGGCAGTGATTTTAAGGCCAACATGCTAGGGACTGAAGGAACTGAAGTCACCGTGAATCAAATAGATTGCATCTCATTACCCGAGTTGTTGCTGGATGCTACCTGCACATGCCGATTCAGTCAAGTCGTTTCCTCCTTGTCACGACGAGGGAACCGAGTGCTCGTGACTCGAGGCGCTGTGCAGCGCCCAAGCGCCAATGGGCATTGAACTTGGCCGCCAGCTGGTGCTGCCTGTACCGCTGACACCGGAGCCCGATCACCCGAGCTCCGCAAACGTTTTATGCGATGCAGCTTGGGCCTTGAAAATGCGTAACATCATACGGGTTTCTCAGCCATTTTCCTGGCGCGGCATGGGTCCAGCTGGGGAGACGCAGCATGTGGAGGTGACTATGACAGCACTCTGGAGACCAAGTAGGTTCGCGGGCTAGGAAGCACGGGATGGCGACGATCGAGTCGCTCACTTTCGGATTTGGCTCCGACCGCACTCCTGCACTCCAGCAACCCCTGACGCCATTATGGCCCCAAGTGTCCTCACCCCGTCCACAACCATCAAGCACCCGCTTGACCCTGTCACGGCCGAGGAGGTCCGCATCGTCAAGCAAGTGCTCGCAGATGCCGGTTACTCCAGTCCGGAGCTGCGCTACGCGTACGTGATGCTGTTCGAGCCGGACCACGCTACGTTGGCCAAGTTCGAGGCTGGACAGCTCTCAGAGATCCCGCGCGAGGTCGGCGCGCTCGTGCTGGACCAGAGCACCAACACCACGCGAGATTTCGTCGTGGACGTCGTGGCGCGCCGCATCGTGAAGGAGATCGAGCTGGACCCGAAAACGGACGGACAGATCCCCATCCTGGACCAGGACTACTGGGACGGTGACTCTATTTGCAAGGCTGACCCGGCCTACGTTGAGGCGCTGGCCAAGCGCGGCATCACCGACCTCGATATGGTGCGTGGTGAGCAGTTTTCAGCCGGCGTCTTTGGTTACGAGGGAGAGGAGGGCAACCGCATGATCCGAGTGCTCAGCTTTCTCAAGGTTGAAAACACGCACGCCATGTATGGCCACCCCATCGACGGCCTCGTGGCGCACGTAGATCTGACAAACCGCAAAGTGCTCAAGCTGGTTGACACGGGCTACACGCACATTCCGATGGAATCGGGTGACTACTTGGACCCCAAGGTCACTGGGCCTATGCGTACCGACATGAAGCCGCTGCACATTAAGCAGCCCGAAGGCGCCAGCTTTAAAGTGAAGGACAACATCGTCTCGTGGCAGAACTGGGAGATTCGAGTTGGGTTTAACGGACGAGAAGGCCTCACACTGCACGACATCTCGTATTCCGATCGTGGTCGTAAGCGCAAAATCCTCAACCGCGCTTCCGTCTCGGAAATGGTAGTCCCCTATGGTGAACCGAGCCCAACACATGACTGGCAAAACTACTTCGACGCCGGTGAATACCAGTTCGGCCGGCTCGCTAATTCACTCGTGCTGGGCTGCGACTGTCTTGGCAAGATTCAGTACCTGGACGCCACGGTTGTCGATGACTTTTGTGAGCCGTTTGTTATCAAGAACGCTATCTGTATGCACGAGGAGGACTTCGGCACGCTTTGGAAACACACCGACGTGCTCGCTTCGCCTGTTACGGGCACAGTTCGCCGCCAGCGTCGCTTTGTTGTGTCTTTCTTCGTGACCGTGGGCAACTACGACTACGGCTTTTACTGGTACTTCTACCTCGACGGCAGGATTGAGTTGGAGTGCAAGGCCACGGGCATCGTGTTCACCTCGGGTCGTCCTGAGGGCGATTACCCGTACGCATCCGAGATGGCCCCGCGGCTCGGTGCACCGTGCCACCAACACCTGTTCTCGGCACGTCTGGATGTGGCCATTGACGGCAATAAGTGCCATGTTGACGAGCTGGAGGCGAAGCGTCTTCCTATCAGCCCCGAGAACCCCCATGGCAACGCATTCATCCGTACGGCGACTCGTCTAAAGAATGAGAGCGACGCGCAGCGTGTAGCGGCGATGGACAAGGGCCGCGTGTGGCTTATTGGTTCGAGCGAGGCCAAGAACCGTCTCGGTCGGTCTACTGGTTTCGCCCTCTTCCCGGAGGGTCAACCGGTGCTGCTGGCTGCAGACGGGTCCTCTATCTGGAAGCGCGCCAACTTCTCCACCAAGCACCTGTGGGTCACCAAGTACGCACGCAATGAGCTGTGGGCTGCCGGGTACACGCCCAACCAGCACCCGGGCTTTGCCGGTCTGCCTAGCTACGTCAAGGGCAACCGCCCGGTAGACGGCGAGGACATTGTCGTGTGGCAACACGTTCGGGCTCACACACTTCCCGCGCGTGGAGGACTGGCCCATGATGCCCGTGGACTACGCCGGCTTCAAGTTGGTGCCCGAAGGTTTCTTCGACCGCAACCCGACGCTGGATGTGCCGGAAGACCCGAACGGCAAGGACAGCTCGGACTTGCACGGGTGCTGCCATGCAACCAAGGAACCCGTGGAAGAGCCGTAAAATGTAGTGAACCAGAAGGACTCGTCCAGCTGAAGTGATAGTGTAAAGTGTCAATGTATCGAATCAATTTACCAGCTAAAACCTCAGTACATGTTGACTTTCTAGTTGAAGTGGTCTGTAGTGCTAATTGGCCAATCACAGGAGGGCATTTCATCCATTTGGCAAAGACCCCGATGGACCAGGAGCATGCACCTCTCGCCGCACTTTCCAGCCGCCGCTGACGGCGCCACGGAGCTCCCCGACCCGAACTTCGACCCGCTAGCAGACGAGGACACGCAGATGAACCCTCCTGACGCCTCGGACGCGGACGAAACCTCCTCCCGGACGCAGCAGCAGCCGAATTGCGACGCGTCCGAGGCGCCGCCGCCGGATCTCGCGCCTTCTAGCGCCTTATTGGCGGCCGCCGCAGGCGCCCCAGATCTCCGACGGTCCTCGTCGTCCAATGGCGTGGCCGCGTCCCGCGATGCGGGCTACGGGATTGGCGCGGGCATCGGTCGTCGGAGCAGAAGCCGAAGCGGCGGAGACGACGGCGACCGCGCGTCCTCGGAGCTGGTTCTGCAGCTGCAGAGGCTCTGCAGACGCCAGAGACAACGCTCGGAAGAGCGAGCCTTCGTCCGAGATGTGGAGCGCGTGCTGGCGCTGTTGAAAGTGCAGACGCCGGCGTCCACGACGGGGTTGGACGTGACGTCGGCTACGTTTCCGGGACCGGGGCTGTCTCTCCGGGATGGAGAGATGCTCGGCAGTGTTCAGGAAGAAGACGAAGCTGGTGGAGAAGAGAGAAGGAGCTCTGTGGGTAGTAACGCGTCGACGTTCAGTAGCATGAGCTCCATGAGCTCCAGTGACAGAGCGCAGATGTCCCGCGTGACGCTGACGCTGGCGGAAATTGATACGCTGCTGGATTGCGTCGGAGATCTCTTTGACCATCGGAATCCGAGTGTACGCACGCTGGCCTTTGAAGTGGTGCAGCTCTGTGTGCTACGATTTGGTGATCGGTTGACCCCTGCACTTCGACGGAAGATATACCTTCGGCTCGAGACGCATCCTGCTGGGGATTTTTTGTTGCGACAAAAAGCGCTTCGTGCACTTACTCAGGATGGACGACATTTGGAGCCATTTCACGTTGAACTTGGTTGGTTTTTGCTGCGTCTGCTGGAGCAGTCTGACGCCCAACGCGATCTACTTGGACTCATTCAGAGTATACTACGACGCAGTCCTCGTGCTCTTGATCGAGACAAAGTGATTGCTATTGTATCTGTGATAAGTTCACGATGCGATATGGCGTGGAGCCGCAGTGACTTGGACGCATGCCATAGGTTTGTCGCCTTTTTTCATGTTTTAGCGGTGCACGATCTAGCCTATGCGGCCGGTACGCCGGCGTGCTTACGGTCGCTGTGCTGTCTCGTCAACGCTGATGGTCATGGAACATGGTCGGTGATGAAGCTGCTACTCAATGGAATCTCAGGTTTTTTGTGCTACGGGGTCTACTACAGATACTGGAACACCCGTCGGGGGCTAACTCGCCTTGGGTACTTCGAGGGGCCGTGTTTTTTGTAGGTATGTCCTGTTGGGGCTCTCAGCGTGTTCCTAAGTTTGACGACATCGCGTGGGCTCCCATTTTGCTGGCTCTTGAGCAAGCTTTGCGAGTGCTGTCGTGGAGTGGTCATTTTTGAGGTTATTTTGTCGCTACAACGATTGATAAAAAAGTTTGGTGCTTCAATCTGGCAGCGGACAACACGCAGTGAGCTCGGGGACCCAGCCAACATCTCATCCTGGAACGATTAGCGAAGACGTGAGTGCAGCCAGTGGAGCTAATTCATCTACTTCGATCTCTAGTAGTAGTAGCCGAGCAGACAAACGCCGTCTCGTCATGGAATGGGACATTATTTTACGCATGCTAGAGTTCAACACTCCAGACCCTGGGTATCCATGACTGATGAGAATGAGATTGAAGAAGCCCCGCAACGGACTATGCATGCCGATATTGGGAGGTCGGAAGCAAGAGTGCATCGCACGGCAGCAATTCATCCAGCGAATAGTCTCCCTGATCAGCAACAGTTTCCAGTGTCAATTCAGCAGACGAGGATCCCGCGCGAGCTTCTTGATACTCCTGCTCGCTGTAGAGGAGCTAGTGGAGCAACGTCAGTTTGCTGGTGATGTTCATGAGTTTTCTTAGTGTGCTTGAGGACTATTTACCACACTTCAGCGAGAACTCCATGCTTTTCCTACCGCGTCAGCGAGCAGAGGCAGCTCATCCAGGATACCATCTTGACTGGTTGGCGACTTTGTCGTCAGCTATGCGTACGTTCTTTTCCTGCATTGGCGCTGACGGCGACACTCTACCCATACCGAGTACTGTGCGCTTGGAGGCGCTTGAGGCATTGCGGGTTAATCTGTGGGTAAGTCGCAATGTGTGTGAAGATCGCGTGCTGGAAGAAGCGGTAATTCCCACACTTGGTCGTGTGTATGAAGATCTCTGACGCTGAGGTACGCCGTCGAGCACTTGGATTTATCATCGAGGTAGCGCGGCAGCGCCAGAAAGTGTCAAGTTTGATTCTCTTCTTGACATCATTGCCAATGCAATGACTCTTTCGAGCAGCGAAGATGCCCAGCTTGTGGCTGCTTCGGGGGTTGTTGCCACCTGTTCTCGTCAGCATTCGATCATTTGCCGCCAGCCTGCGCAGTGCGCATGTATGATCTTTCTCGCAACCACGGTTGAGACCCACCAGCGTCGAGTTGTACCGGCATATCGCTCTTTCAAGTTTGCTGTATGTGTGTGAAGCCCGTGCAACTGATGGAAAACTGCAATGGAAGGAGCAACAGAAGGTTCGAACATCACGCTTCCTGTTCGTGTCTCGACGTGCTGCGCGTACCAACGCAGCTGGTTTGCAGTTGACTGCAGCTTGTGTTCCAGTAGCGCGTGCATTGCGCGCTTTGCTCACGCTGGTGAGCGCCGAAGCTGATGCTGAGCTTTTCCGAATGGCAGTACAAGGCATCAAGACC